>OV702289.1:502625661-503825661 GCA_916181665.1 Avena sativa
TGCACCATCAAAGACTTGATCAAAGTATTTGCAAAACATTCAAAGTTGGGATCATAGTACTTCAATCATCACATGAAAAACAAAGTTCTAGCAATAAGCAAAGAAACTATGATGCAACATGAAAAGGCACAAATAAAAGATTCATGAATAACATGCTTTGCAAGACGTTTGTTTGTTTCACATAAAGAAAACATAGCATGATAGTATTCAGCTTGTCCCTCAATAGACTAGCAAATATAAATGCATAGGACACCTTCAAAGTTCATAAGAGTGACTAGATACAATAGTTTCAAACAAGCAATAACAAGTTATGCATCAATCAACTAGTCTTGGGACAATGCACATAGAACTAAGAATGGCCACTATGCTCTCAAAGTAGGTGCATAAAGATAGAAGGTGGAGACTCAATATGATGGTGGAAGAAAGGCCTTTTGTAAAAGGAAGTAGGGATTCAAGTCTCATAAAGAGCTTCCAAAAATTATGGTACTTATAGCTTTCAGCTCTCATTGCCCCTATCACAAGCATCTTGAAGTGATTAAGGTTAAAGTGAACAAACTATGGTGTACATGCTTGACAAAGTATAAGTCAGAAATCTCATGTCCCTTGTATACGAGGGCCGCTCCTCATGCTACTCAAGTTTAGTCACCGATAAGTTCTTGTCATCGTAAGTACATGTGTATCATTGAGAACCGCCAATGGGGTACCCCTTGCCCGATGATACGGAAGAATCCCCATATCAAAATGATAAGGCAAGCAGACAACAAGCATCTCAGCATTCTTCTTATTTACCATGGGAATATGGTGCTTTTTTCTCTCTTTCCTCTTTTCATAGTATCTCTTTTTTTTCTTTTCTCTTTTTTTTCTCAGTATAGGACTCTTTTTTTATAAGAAGAATGCTTCATAGACAGCTCATTATGGTTACGCTGCAGGTTTCCACCATGTCAGCATGGATTAGACTAGCGGCTCAGGCGTTTCTCTAACACATATACATAACTCCATGGACTTACAAGCTCCCCTTTCATTTCACACCGACGACATCCATATACAAAAGATCATGATATCAACTAGGTACAAGTACCAAGTGCAATGTTGAAAGCGTTCCCCATGAAAGCATGGTTCTTCTAATTCCCAACAAATAAGTGCAAGTATATACAACATAGAAGACACAATGGTTCAAGTTTATTAAGGGCAAGTAAAGTAAAGTGTGCCTTCAAGTTCGTGAGAGCTTTAATCACTAGTTTTCTCATAACAAGTGGAAGGTAAACAAAAGCATGAATATACTTGGAATAGCATAAGCTAGTAGGTAGGTATGGTGGACTCTTTGGAATAACTTGGTTTAGGGAGTTGGATGCATGAGTGGAACTCATACTTGGTTGTGGAGGCTAGCAAAAGACTGGGAGCGACAAACTAAGAGAGCAATAATGGCCATAATCATGCAGAGCGAAAAAACATCATTGATCAAAGCATAAAGTGATACTACAAGTTGAAAACTAAAGGATCATAAAGGCTATGGTGACTTGTGATAGTCATAACATGGTGTGAGCATGTGCCAAGTCAACCCAAACAAAGCATCAAAGGAGAATACCACTATACTATGCTTTAATATGCTAAAACAACGCATGATTCATCCAAGGCACATTAAGAAATCTCAATTATTTATAACAAGTCATGCTACAACAAAGAATACTAAGCATAAATCCAAAACAATATCAAGCATGGCATGACAAAGCATAGGCCACAGTCAAAAACGAGCTCTTTTTACCACATAAGTATGAACTTTCCTACTCTTTTCCAAACCAAACCAAACTATTCGCAAACCAAAGTGTGAAAGAGGGGGTCCAAACAACTTATTCAGAAAACTAAGCAAACCAAGAAAACTAAAAACCAAAACAAAAACGAAAAAGAAGACGCTCCAAGAAAAACATAACTGTGCATGAAACAATAAAAATGAAGCGTTTGGAAGAAACCTGGAATTTTTATTGATGAAGAAGGGGGATGGCTTGGGCATCCCCAAGATTTGACGCTTGTAATTCTTGGATATTTCTTGGGGTGACACGCGTGGCATCCCCAAGCTTGAGCTTTAGTCCATCCTTTATCTCATTACTCGTTCCTTCCATACACCTGAAATTTTTCCTTCATACAAAACTTCACACAATCTCATTAGCAACATTAGTGCACTTCAGATAAATAAGTCTCAAGGTTCATTTCTAACACCAAATAAACTTACATTAGAACACTAGCTACTGTATCAATTCCCTAAAAAAGCTCAATTCTCCAAAGGAACTCAAGAAGGAACTAACAAGAAGCAAATGCAGAAAATGGCAGAAATCTGTCAAAACAGACCAGCAGGTAAAGACGAATTTTTTAGAAGACCTTATGTTGCTCAAATCAAAAAGTGTTGAACTAAAGAAAGTTAGATAACAACCTGGGGCCGAAGCACAAAAACTTACAGCTCAATACGACGTATAGAGCTCTCTCAGGAATTTTTACGGTGAAGCACAAAAATCTGTTTCAGGACAACAACTTTCCCAATCATTACTTCACTCTCATTAGAGGTTACTCTTGGCACAAAAAGCAAATAAAAATGATAAGGAGAGGTTATTACAGAGGCAATAACTTACAATACTCAACTAAAACTCTTGGGTTATCTTCCAACAAGTACTTTTCTTTAACGCCTTTAAGTTAGGCATTATAGTTTGAGAAGATGCTCACATAGGAAATATGATTTGAAGTAAAAGAGAGCATCAAGAAGCAAATTCAAAACATATTTAAGTCTAACCCACTTCCTATGCATAGGAATCTTATACGCAAATAAGTTCACAAAGAACAAAGTGACAAGCATAGGAAGATAAAACGAGAGTAACTTCAAAACTTTCAGCAAATAGAGAGGTGTTCTAGTACCATGAAAACTTCTACAACCATATTTTCCTCTCTCATAATAATTTTCAGTAGCCTCATGAATAAACTCAACAATATAACTATCACATAAAGCATGCTTTTCATAATCTACAAACACTAGAGCTTTATTATAAATATTTTCAAAAGAATCCTCAGGAACATGACATTCGTCCTTCTTTGATAAGCATGGGGGACAATCAAATAATGTAAGGGATAAAGAGTTACTCTCATTAGAAGGTAGGCATGGGTAGATTCATTCATCCTCCTTTTGTCCATCACTCTCCTCCTCTTTTTCATCTAATGAGCTTTCAGGTTTAGCAATTTCTTCTTCCGTGGAGGTTCTAGCAGGCGGTGGTTCACCTATTACCTTGGTAGTCATAATACTGTTCCCAAATAGGAAACTGAGTGAGCTATCCATAATGAAATAGTGATTGGAGTAGAGATAGTCATAAAGGCAACTTAAGAAAGGAACTAATTTTTTTGTGTTTTTCCAAATAAGAAAACAAACTAGTAAAACTAATGTTTTTGTGTTTTTTTGAAGAACAAAACAAGCAAGCAAAGCAAAAAGAAACTAAGAAAAACAAAAACAACAAAGTAAAGAGATTGGTTATGAGGGACTCCCCTTGTGAATATGTCCTTGACTCCTCGGCAACGGCGCCAGAAAACCTTGCTGGCACATGGTTGACGTGGGAGCTTCTTCTTCTTCAGTCCCCGGCAACGGCGCCCGAAAACCTTGATGAGCTCGACTTTCTACGTAGAGCTCGTTGGGAACCCCAAGAGGAAGGTACGATGAATATAGCAGCAAGTTTTCCCTCAGTTATGAAACCAAGGTTTAATCAAACCAGTAGGAGCAAGGAAACACCCCAAAGGTGTTACTAGCTGAGCTTTGGCAGGGCGCACTACCGGTGCTAGTAGCAACGTGGAGACCTACACAACACAACCACAGAACTTTGTCCCCAACTTGCGATGAGGTTGTCAATCTCACCGTGTTTTGCAGAAAACAAAGGATTAAATGTATCGAATGGAAGGAAGTAATAGTTTGCAAAAAGTAAACACAAAGCAGTAAAAGATTGTAGATTGTATGTAAAGTAAAAGGACCGGGATCTATAGTTCACTAGAGGTGGCTCTCCTTAGATAGATAACATGCTGGGTGAACAAATTATAGCGGGGCAATTGACAAACACCGAGAAAACAATACATGCATATACTAATCATCTTGACTCCTTTGAGACTTGATTGGGCATTACAACATAGTACATAGACCGCCATCCAACTGCATCTATGACTAATAATCCACCTTCAGGTTATCATCCGAACCCCCTCCAGTATTAAGTTGCAAGCAACAGATTATTGCTTTATGAACTGCGTGTAAAGTAAACAATACGATTGTTCTATGAACAAAGGATTGTTGTTTTCTCCCTAGTAGCAACAACACATCTAGTACCTTAGAGATTTCTGTCACTTCCCCAGATTACCAGAGGCATGAACCCACTATCGAGCATAAATACTAACTCTTGGAGTTGCTAGCATCTACTTGGCCAAGATAGCTACTAACAACGGAAAGCATGCAAGATCTCAAATAACAAAGACATGATAGAATCAATAATTAATCTGAAATAGCATGTCAATATCCATCGGATCCCCGCAAACACAACATGTATGAATTACATATAGATGATCTTGATCATGAACGGAGCTCACAAGATCTAAACATGAAAGCACAAAGGAGGAGAAACTAGCCATCTAGCTACTACATGGATCCGTAGTCCAAGGATGAACTACTCATGCATCACACCGGAGGCTTGCATGGTGATGAAGAAGACCTCCAGGGTGAATTCCCCTCTCCGGCAGGGTACCGGGAAGAGCTTCAGATCCCTCCCGATATAGGGATGGAGATGACGGCGGCTACAGACTCTTTCGTGGATTTTTGATCGGGTACTTAGGGTTTTCGTCCCGAGGGCAACTTATAGGCGGAAGGAGAGGCCGAGGGGGTGCCGGGAGCGGCCACACCACCCCCTGGCACGGGACAGGCCTGGCCGCACGGCCAGGTGGTGTGGTGGCTCCCTGGCCCTTCTCCGTCTCGTATTCTGGCACTTGATCCCTTCCGAAAAAATAGGCACTTTGTCTTTTGTCCCGTCCAATTCCGAGAATATTCATTTTCTGACTTTCCTGGAACCAAAAATAGCAGAAAACAGGCAGCTGGCACTATGGCTCTTGTTAATAGGTTAGTCCAAGAAATCATATGAAAAGTACTCCAAAGTTGGAACAAAACACAAGAAAGTGGATAAAACCAAGCATGGAACATCAAAAATTATAGATACATTTGCTATGTATCACACACCCACTTGGATGTGTGTGTGTCAATGTGCATCCTTCTAGTTTTGGAAAATAACAAATGCAATGATGCTAGTATAGCATGTGTCCAACCATGTCCAGGAACCCTAGTAGCATGCTGGGATTCAACTGCAATATGGAGTGTAGCACCAGTTTAAAAGATGCTGCATCACCACACCCACTAGGATGTGTGTGTGTATCAATGTGCATCATTTTGGTTTTGGAAAAGAACACATGCAATGATGCCACTCCAGCATGTGTCCAACCATGTCTAGGAAAACTAGCAGCATTCTGGGATTCAATTACAGCATGCAGTGGAGCACCAGTTTGAAAGATGCTGCATCACCACACCCACTGGGATGTGTGTGTATCAATGTGCATCATTGTGGTTTTCGAAAAGAACACATGAGATGATGCCACTCCACCATGTGTCCAACCATGTACAGGAACCCTAGCAGCATGCTGGGATTCCACTACAACATGCAATGGAGCACCAGTTTGAAAGATGCTACATCACCACACACACTTGGATGTGTGTGTATGTATCAATGTGCATCATTAGGGTTTCAGAAAAGAACACATGCAATGATGCCACTCCAGCATGTGTCCAACCATGTCCAGGAATGCTAGCAGCATGCTTGGGATTCAATTTCAACATGGAGTGTAACACCAGTTTGAAAGCATGCTGCATGACCACACCCACTGGGATGTGTGTGTATCAATGTTCATCATTGTGGTTTTGGAAAATAACACATGCAATGATGCCACTCTAGCATGCGTCTAACCATGTCCAATGTCCCTAGCAGCATGCTGGGATTCCACTACCATATAGAGTATAACACTAGTTTGAACGATGCTGCATCACCACACCCATTGGGATGTGTGTGTGTGGGTCAATATGCATCCTTGTGGTTTTGGAAAAGAACACATGCACTGATGCCAGTCTAGCATGTGTCAAACCATGTCTAGGAACCCTAGCAACATGCTGGGATTTAACTACCACATGGAGTGTAGCATCATCTTGAAAGATGCTGCATCACCACACCCACTGGGATGTGTGTGTATGTATCAATTTGTATCATTGTGGTTTTGGAAAAGAGCACATGCCATGATGCCACTCCAGCATGTGTCCAACCATGTCTAGTAACCCTAGCAGCATGTTGGGATTCAACCGCCACATAGAGTGTATCACCAGTTTGAACGATGTTGCATCACCACACCCACTAGGATGTGTGTGTGTGCCAATGTGTGTCATCGTGGTTTTCGAAAATAACACATGCAATGATGCCAGTCTAGCATGTGTCCAACCATGTCCACAAACCCTAGCAGTATGTTGGGATTCAACTACCACATGGAGTGTAGCACCAGTTTGAAAGATGTTGCATACCCACACCCACTTGGATGTGTATGTGTATGTATCAATGTGCATCATTGGTGTTTTGGAAAACATGAAATGATGCCACTCCAGCATGTGACTAACCATGTCTAGGAACCCTAGCAACATGCTGGGATTCAACTACCACGTGGAGTGTAACACTAGTGTTGGGTATATACTTTCCGGGTATCCTCACAGTTCCTCACTGACCAAGGTGGCCCACTTCGGGTTAGAGCTTTGCTTCACGGGCGGCCCAGTCAGGGAGAAGAAACGGAGTCCATTCCGGCTACGGGAAGGCCTAGAAGACTTACCGACTTAGGCCCATAGTATTAATTGTAGTTCAAGATGTACTCTGTAACCGACTCTTAGTCGTAGCCGAATAGATCTCTCCTGTATACCCTAGGCTGAATATCTATATAATCCGTCCTAGGGAGAGACTTTAGGGAACCCCCTTACAATCACAATCTCAACTCGCACAGGAGAACCCTTGTAACCCATATTCCGGCTCTACCGTATTACTGGATTGCTAGTAGGAGTAGGATCCGTCCAAAGCCGATGGATTCAAACATGGGTAAACTTGTGTGCTCATCGTGCCGGAACACCGTACGTCTCACACCCCTCTCTTCCGCATGCCTCGAGGACCCCCTCATGGCGTACTTATCATCAATCCGACGACAGTGGCGCACACCGTGGGGCAAGTGAGCTTCGGATCTGCGTTCCGAGCGGAATCTGCAAGAATCGGAATCGGCAAGACCATCACCGTCGGTCGCATCCTCTATGCCAGCGACATCCCTCTCATCGTTCTCGACGAGACCTGGATTCCGGCTAGGGAGGCTATGACTGCCTACACCATCATGTCTTTTGGCGAGATCGATGTTTACATTGGCTTTGCTTAACCTGCCCCACCCACCCCAGTGGTGATGATAGAAGCAGAAGAAATCTCTAGATCCCCTTTGTCCGCGGAAGCGGCAGAGTTTCGGATCTTAGAAAACCCTAATCCCACCCAGCCCGCACCAGTTGCAGAGATAGTGGAGAAATCCGAGCCTGAAGCAGACCTGGTGGTCCAAGTTGAATTTGGAGTGGATCTCCCTGGAGAGGCCGAATCCCAGATCAACCCACCCGCTAAGGTCGAAATCCAGGAGGAGCATAGCAATGACACTGGTTCCGGCTCTGATGACGCCGGGATAGACAGGCCTTTCCTGAGATACACACTAAGACGCATGATGATGCAAGATGCAAGCATAAATGATATTCTCGAAACCATCAGGCGTTTCGAGGAGGCCGATCGCGAGAGCCGCAAGTATCTCAGGAGGCACACGTTGCACTTTGTTGGATATGTGGGATCCGGATCCGGCTATGCCTATGCTGGATACAACACCGACTCTGTGCTGGAGGCGATCGGAACAAACACCGACATACCCGCATCTTCGGATGAATCGATGACGTCAGCAGATTTCTGAAAGTTCTCCGCAGAATACGAAGAGGAGTATAACTCCTAAGCTGCAGAGGAAGGAGAAGCCATGGATGAAGGATCCGGGGAAAACTCTCCCAAAGCGCATGATGACATGGAAACCAGAGATAATCCCGAGGGCCAGATGTCCGAAAGTACCGATCAGAGCTTGACTCCGGGAAACAGACCCAAAGCTGTCTTTGCTACTGGCCCTGCCAAGAAGGCAAAGAAGAAGAACAAGACCCCGGCGAAAGAACCTCCGGCAGAGGAGGTGATTGCCAAGGAATACGAGGAAGACTCGGATGGAGCACTTATCCCAGACGAGCCCAAAAAATAACAGTCGGTGGATGGACACGTGATCACTGAAGGTGCACGTAAACTCATCGATGTTGCATTAACCACACCTATTCCTACAGCTGCAGAACTTACTGCTGAAGAGTTGGACGAGAGGGCAGAGGCCCTAGAAGCGTGTCGTCAAGTACTCCTCGATGAAGCCAAAAACATTGAGGAGGACAAGAAACGCATGGCATCTGCGGAGAAATACAACTCTAGGCAACACCAGAAGACCAGGAAACGTCATAATGATGACAACCAATTCCCGCAGATTCACAAAGTCCTTTTCGGAGGAGAACTTGGGATGCCTCGACGTGACAGCAACGGGGATTGGGTGTATCCAACACTAGTACAGAACACCGTTGCGGCTCGGGAAATCCTATCGGCAAATCCAGGCCCAGAGCAGACCCAGTTGGGAATCAAACTACTCAACAAAGGACTAGAGCAGCAAAAGGTCGCCCTGTCCGGAAGTCAAAAACTGGTCTCAGATTCTGACCAATGTCGCACAGATCTGGGATGGGCTGACGTAAGACCCCAACGTGTTCCGGAATAGCAACATCGTTCCGACCGTCGGGAAGATAACCACTCAAGAACCAGATCTTCAGGACAGCACCACAAAGTTGCTCGTGACTAGCGTAACGTTAACCCAGTTGTGGAGCAAGAGGCAATTGCTACACTGAATCCGAGGAACCCTCCCCAGCGAGAGTCAAAAGACCGTAGGGAAGAAGATAAACAGAAACGCCGGGAGGAGGACCGACAAAGAATGCCACCTCCTAGACATGCAAGCCGTCCGGATGACGGACGAAGGAACAACGGACACCGTGCCAAGTCAAGCCACTAGGGGGCTTGTCACAATGAAGAACCTCCCCAGAACCGGAATAATGACGCTCCAGATGGAGGCCGGCGATCAGCCGGAAATAACCCAGCTGCTCCACCCTCTCTGCCAAGTAGCCATCACAACGGCTCCCAAGGAGGCCAAGGAGGACGTCGTGGTGGAGAAGGTGGTGGCAGAAGCCGAAGTCCGGCTCCAAGGCACCGCAGCCACAGCCGACACTCGGGACGATCTCTATCCCCGAATGACGCAAGGCACGGGATCAACTCCAATATAGAGGCATGGCGCTATGAAAAAATGATGATATATACGTGGGCCCAAAGTGCTTCGGACCACGCATAAGAGCTAGAAGATTCCCGGAAGGATTTTCTATCTCAAGACATATTCAAGCCTATGACGGTATAGCTCGGCCAGATACTTGGCTACAGGATTTCTTCCAAGCTTGCTACATCGCCAAAGGCGGAAACAGCCTGGTCGCAACCCGATATCTCCCACTCATGTTGCGGAAGACAGCACGATCATGGCTCAATGAACTTCCGGAGAACACCATCCACAACTGATCTGACATGCAAAGTGCGTTCTTTCGAAATTTCGAAGGCACATACCGGAGGCCCTGTACAGTTGGAGACCTACAACGTTGCACCCAGAAAGCCGGAGAAACTTGTCGGGATTATCTCGGACGATGGATCGACACAAAGAACTCCTGTGAGGGAGTAAATGACCAAACTATGATTGAAGCTTTCGTTGCAGGTCTCCCAATTTGTTTACTGCGTCATCGTTTGTGACAAGGTCACTGATTTGGGAGAGATGATAGAAACAACACGCAAGTATGCAGATGCTGACGACAATGCAGAGGGATTACTTAACGCCCTGGCTATGCCACAGTCGGCAAAACAACCAAAGAAACAAGCTCATAAGCGCAAGAATACCTCGGAAGAGAAACCCAACATGGAAACGGCAGTGGTCACTGCTACTTTCGGGTCTGGAGGATGAGGAGGACGTGGCGGTGGCCGCGTCCGCGGTCGTGGGACATCAAGAGTCTAGGGTAGAGGAGACCAGCAACCTGGAAAAACCTACTCTTGGGCCGACATTGCCAATAACCCATGTGTACATCACATAGACGCCAATGGGGGCTCGTCCCACACAAACGCCGAGTGTCGTTTCAATGACGACATTAAAGAGATGACACCGCTGGATATAAAGCTAAGCGGAAGAAGGGAAAGAAGAATCCCGAAAAAGATAAAGTGACCAAGGAAGATTCCGACATGGAGGAAGCTGATGCTTCAAATCCCAAGCCGGAAGGGAAGAAAAATTTTCCGACCAAGAATGACACTTATGTCACCTTACTTAGATCTCAACCAGCAAAGGTCAAAAAGGCAGTGCTACATGAGCTCAATGCAATAGTTCCGGCTGTCCCCCAATTCTTGGACTAGTCGAAAGTGGCAATCACATTTGACCGCGTTGATCATCTGCCTAAGTTGCACATGCAAGGAAAATACGCCTTAATCGTCAATACACTTATTGACGGTTATGGTTTCTCCAAGACTCTCATGGACGGTGGTAGCAGTATTAATATTCTGTATGTATAAACGCTACGTCGGATGAAGATCTCGGAGACCCAGCTGAACCATAGCTCTGTGATCTTTCACAGGGTTGTCCCAGGAAGACAAGCAAATTCCCTAGGAGAAATCACTCTGGATGTTACCTTTGGAACTCCAAAGAACTATCAGACGGAGGCACTTTCCTTCAAAGTGGTCCCGTTCAAGAGCGCGTACCATGCTATATTCGGATGTCCGGCTTACTGGGCTTTTATGGCTCGTCTGTGTTACATTTACAATATGATGAAAATTCTAGGTCCCAATGGCGTGATCACCATCAGGGGAGACCCGAAGAAAGCGCGAGAGTGCGAGGATGGAAATGCCGCCTTTGCTGAAGCCGTGCTGCATGCCCAGGAGTACCAGGAGATCAAGAAGATAATAGATCCGTCTGAGATGCCCGCAACAAAGAAGGAGGTGACAAAGCCGAATTTGGACTTCAAGGCCTCAGAAGAGACAAAGAAGACGCTGTTGAAGGATGATGACCCCTCCAAGGTGACCCAGATAGGCGTACGCCTAGATAGCGCATAGGAAAGCGTGCTCGTCAAGTTCCTCAAAGCAAATCAAGATATCTTCGCATGGCAGCCATCTGACATGACTGGAGTACCTAGGGAACTTGCCGCGCACTCTTTAAATGTAAACCCGAACGCTAAACCTGTCAAACAGTCCTTACGATGTTTCAGCGATTAAAAGTGTAAGGAAATAGCTAAGAAACTAGCACGGCTCGAGTTAGCCAGATTCATAGAAGAGTTCATCCACACTGAGTGGTCGGCCAATCCTGTAATTGTCCCTAAAAACGACACCACTGATTTAAGGACGTGTGTTGATTATACTGCCTTGAACAAGGCTTGTCTCAAAGATCCGTTCACTCTGCCTAGGATTGATCAAGTTATCGATTCTATGGCAGGCTCGAAACTCCTCTGTTTTCTCGCATATTCCGGTTATCACCAAATCCGGATGAAGGAATCTGACGAAGTCAAAACTTCATTCATAACCCCCTTCGGAACCTTGTGTTTTGTTACGACGCCCTTTGGGATGAAGAACGCAGGAGCTACGTACCAATGCACAATGCAGCGTTGCATCCACGACCAAATCGGACGCAACGTACATGCATATGTGGATGATATTGCGGTGATTTCCAAAAAGAAGGAAACACAGATTTCCTACTTGGAGGAAACATTCGCCAATCTACGAAAATACAACATAATGCTTAATCCGAAGAAATGCTTCTTTGGAATTCCAGCCAGAAAATTGTTAGGTTTCCTTGTCTCCCAAAGAGGCATAGAGGTGAACCGAGACAAAATCAAGGCTATACTCAATATTTCCAGGCCAACTCGCCTGAAGGACGTACAAAGACTAACTGCTTGCATCACTGCAGTCAGTCGGTTTGTAAGCTGCTCGGTGAAAGAGCTGCACCATTATACAAAGTCCTGAAAAAGACCAAGGATTTTGTGTGGACCGACGAAGCTGAAGCAGCACTACAAGACCTGAAGAAAATACTCTCATCTGCTCCTATCCTTGCTGCGCCGGAACCACAGGAACCGATGTTGCTCTATCTTGCTACGACAAACAAAGTCATCAGTATCGTTATGGTAGTGGAGAGACCAGAGGAAAATCAGGAACACTTGGTGCATCATATAACTTACTTTGTCAGCGAGGTCCTGACAAAATCGAAACAGCGGTATCCGCACTATCAAAAGTTGGCTTATGGTGTGTTCTTAGCATCTCGTAAGCTACGACATTATTTTCAGGAGCATCCAATTACCATGGTGAGCACAGCTCCCATGAGAGATACAATAAACAACAGTGATGCCACAGGACGCGTCGCCAAATGGGGCATAGAGCTTTCAACTTTCGATATTGAGTACAAACCTCGAACAGCAATCAAATCCCAAATCCTTGCCGACTTTGTTGCTGATTGGACAAAGACAAAGGAGAATATGACCCTCCCTGAGTCGGAATATTGGACCTTATATTTTGATGGGTCTAAGGCTCGCGGGGGCTCGAGGGTTAGCATGGTGCTCAAATCACCCCAAGGAGATAAACTTCTATATGTGTTGCAGATCCACTTCACAACGACAAATAATATTGTCGAGTATGAAGCACTGTTACATGGAATCCGGATTTCTAAGGATATCGGCATCCGACGTTTGATGTGTTACGGAGATTCGGATCTTGTTGCTCAGCAAGTGTGAGATATTTGTAATGAAAATAAACACATGGAAGCATATAAAGCTGTCGTGGATGATTTATCTAAATCGTTCGAAGGGTTTGAGGTTCAACACATCCCTCGAGCAGAAAACGAGGAAGCAGATGCACTATCTCGGATAGGCTCTGCATGGAAAGTGGTCCCGGATGGCGCATTTTTAGAGCACCTCAAAGTTCCCTCAATAAAGGGAGTGGATGAGGAATATCCGACCAAATCCGACTCACCTCTAATAGCAGTTCTGGCTGTAATTCCCAGCTGGACTCAAACCTACCTTGATTATCTGGTAGATGGCAAATTACCCGAAGACGAGGTTCTGAGCCGGCAGATTATCTGACGAGCGAAAGCCTATACTATAGTTAAAGGTGAACTCTATAAGAGGAGTGTGCCTGGGGTTTTTCAGCGCTGTGCATCTCCCGGAAGAAGGAGTGGAAATCTTAAGAGAAATCCATGAAGGCGAGTGTGGTCACCATGTTGTAGTCAAATCTTTAGTGGCCAAAGCTTTCAGACACGGTTTTTTCTGGCTTACAGCCAAGGCAGATGCCGAACGGCTGGTCAAGACTTGCAAGGGCTCCCAAAAGTACGCCAAACAAGCTCATGTTTCGGCTGATCTGCTGCGAACAATACCTATAACATGGCCTTTCGCGGTCTAGGGGCTTGACATGGTAGGACCGTTTAGACGGGCTCCAAGTGGATTTACTCACCTCTTAGTGATGGTGGATAAATTCACCAAATGGATTGAGGCTAAACCCGTAACTAGTTGTGATGGAGCAACAGCCAAAAGATTTGTCGGGGATGTCATAATCCGATATGGTTATCCGCATAGTATTATCATGGACAACGGGAGTAATTTCTCTATGGCAGAATTGTCCGAATTCTGCAACGAACAAAATATACGGCTTGACATTGCGTCAGTCGCACATCCACAGGCTAATGGACAAGTCGAAAGAGCAAATGGTTTAATCCTACAAGGCCTAAAACCAAGACTCGAAGCACCACTACGACATGCTGCGGGGGCTTGGGCAGAGGAATTACCCTCTGTAATATGGAGTTTATGAACAACTCCAAACAGGTTAACTGGATACACACCTTTCTTCTTGGTCTATGGCGCAGAAGCAGTTCTTCCCAGTGATTTGATTCACACTTCTCCTAGAGTGGTCGTGTATATCAAAGAGGATGCCGAGATTTCTCGATAAAATGGTCTCGACTTAGTCGTAGAAGTTTGCGTCATTGCTGAAATGAGATCAATAGCCTATCAGCAGAAGTTACGCAAGTATCATAGCCAGAGAGTCAGAAATAGATCTTTCAATAAAGGCGATTTGGTTCTCTGGCTTATGCAACAAAGAAAGCACAAACTTTCCCAGTATGGGAAGGGCCCTTTTTAGTTAGTCGAGTATTGCACAATGGTTCATATTACTTAACTGATATGAGGCCAGTCAAAGAAAGACCTGCTACTAAGAAGAGAAAGATAGCTGGAGGCAGTACAAATTCGGATGAGTTAGATAGACCATGGAATATTGCTCAGCTACGTCCCTTTTATTCTTAGTTTATCCTTCTTTGTAATCATACATATGTACATGTTCTGTGAGAAATAAAAGTTTTGGTTGACTCAAGTTTTTTCTGAGAAGTTTTTACCATCTTATTTCTGAATGATAATGTCATAGTCGAAAATCCCAGAATACTTGAAAGTACTTTATGCTCAGATTTGTTCTGGTTTAGATTTCTGATTCTAAAAATGCTACCTTCGGGAATAACTCTAAAGTTTCTAGTTTATACTTTGGTTATTTGTCTGATTGCCGGATGCGGGCATTTTACGAGTAGTGAATTGTTGGTACTGGAAGCCGGCTTTGTTTCTGAGTTTAAACTGGTTTAGCAATTGAGCTCCATCGCTCGGCAAAGTTTCCGTGCAGAAAGTTTAGCCGGCTCACGAAAGGGACGAGGCGGGAAGCCAGATAAATGATAAGTATAGACAAAAAAGTATAAGTGCTTATGCAAACATTTCAGGCACAGAAAATTTAAGCCAAAAGTGCTGAATAGATTAAAACTTGGCACTAGCAAAAGTATCATACTGCATATTTATAGACCCATTATTTTTTTTCAGAATAATACATTTGTTTCTGATCATCTATGATGCAGGAGAGGAGGTACGAGCTGCCGGCTCGCTGGACACATCAGCCGCGCCCTAACAACGATCTGAGATGTCCAAATCCGATATGGTTTGGCCATCATCGGAAACCTCGGGTGCTTCTTCGGGAGGTGGAGGCGGCGTGTCCACTCGGGTGAAGAAGGGAGTGTCATAGCTAGTTAAGTCAGCTACATGGCACCCATATCTGGTGCAGGAGTCCATGATGGCCTTGATGTCTTGCTCCTGTATGTCTTCGTCCACCTTGCAGTACCCTCTAGTCACTTGCCAGATTTCCATGCTTCCATGGTGGCTCATGACCATTGTGAGTGCGTTTTGCGCTGCTGATCGCGTGTAGGACATGTCCCAGTCCCGGATGAGCTGCGGCATTTCCTTTTCCTTGTCCCGCACCTGAAAGTCGGACATGCGATGCATGTACGGAACCTTGAGAGCTTCACCAATATCCTCAATGGATTGGCGGAAGTCATGAAGCAGATCACCGACTTGGGTAAGCCGGTGGGTGCGAGGCTCGGCAGAAGTGGAGTCTGTCAAGTTCAGAGGACCTATACATATAACGCAAAACGGTTAAGTAAATCTGACATCGAAAGAGTTGAAGAATGTAGACAAGTCATAAAGATGGAAACATATCAAAGATGACGTCATCAACTTTGATCTTCTCTTCCCGAAGACTCGGGAGTTCAGCCCGGAGTGCCTCGGAAAGGTCCTTCTCTCTACAAAGCTCGTTGTTGAGATCCGAAATTTTCTGCTCGTGGAGTGTAATCTTGCGATCACGCTCCACGGTGGCCATGGAGGAGGATTCGAGAACTTGAGCTATGCTCTTCACATGATCCACCTTAAGCTTGTCAAGCTCTCGGCGGAGATCCTTGTTTTCCACCACCAAGGTCTTCAGATTTTCGGCCTCTTCGATCATAGCACATGATTGTTTTATTAGTGCTGTAAGTCAAAAAGAACAATAGTTCAGCAAAATATATTCGACTATAAAAACACAAACCAAGGTTTGAGTCTCGGAATGTTTACCTTCGGCCTCATCCTTGGAAACCTTCAGCTCAACATTCTTAAGTCGGAGAGCTCAGATCTCTCTCCACTTATTGCAGACATTCTTCAACAAATCCTGGTTATATGAATTAACTTTCTGTAAGTCAGAATAATCAGAGTCAGAAGTCTACTAAAGACTTGGGCTAATATTGTAGCTAATATCAGCACGAGCCTTGGGGGCTATACTAGTTCATTCTTTGGTATCCTAAGGAAGCATAAACCTGGATTGTATATCCAACTTCATGCTTGGGGGCTAGAGGATATGATATAAAGTACAATAAAGAAAAACATGAGTTGGAATTCTGACTTACATGATGTTCATGTGTGAGCTTGCTCAGGCACATGTTCACCTCGGTGGTAACCTTCTCGACGAGGGTGAGTGGAATAACCGGAGGTGGTGGAAGCACACCAGCTCTTAGTCCCTCGTTGCAAAGGCGGACTTGTTCAAGAAGGTCGGAGTACTTGATGTCCTCCGCTTCTTGTGCTTCTTCTTCGACAGAGAGATTTCGGCTCTCTAGGCATTGCCGGGCCAGCAGCTGTATTTCCTCCGCAGATTTCCAAGACAAGACAAATTTGGCAAGTCCCGGATTGTTCAGGATGTTTTCGGCAAAAGTCTCTACCGAGGGATCATTACCCAAAGAGGGTTCACCCTTATCAAAACCTAAGCCACCCATGGTGGCCTTAGTCTGCGACTCAAGGGTCGCTGGCCCTGTTGAGGGAGTCGGATCTTCTGCAACAACTGGCGATGAAGTAATCACCAGCGTTGCGGAAGGTTGAGGGGCAGGAGTCGGAGGAGCCACGGTAGGAGAAGCCATAATCAGCTTCGTCTGCCGCAGGGGTTTCGAAGAAGTTCCCTTCCCCTTGCCCTGGATGAGCTGTTTAGCTCTGAGAATGTGATAGAATAGAAAACATTAAATCTCGAAAGAAATTATGAGTAAAGTATAAAGGTGGAAGTTGTGTGGGAAGTTACCTCTTCACGACTGGCACTTCCTTTGTGCTGACAGCCACTGTCAGAGCCTTACGCTTCCTGGGCACAATGTCCAGCAGTGGAACCAGTTCCTCCTCCTGAGAAAACTCCGGAGGATATCCCTCGATAGGAGCCAGTTCCGACTCGGGGAGGTCGGCAAGCTGAAAAGAAGATAATATCTCAGTATTGCGAAATAACTTAAAGGTGAGACACATAAAAAAGGGTTTATTGTTAAAATCTTACCGGCACTACAGGGTCTTCTGCTGTGTACATGTCCAGAGACAAGTCTGGAATCTTTCTCTCAATCCGCTCCTTGATCAGCCATTTGATCTGGCTTATGTAATCATGTGGCTTTAAAGCCTTAGGACTGATGCGGAGGGAGTCATTCTTCGATGCCGTGATGGAATGCATCAGATTGTCGCCATGGTGCTGGAGAGGCTGGATCCGGCGTGCGACCCAAGATTGGACCAAGTTGGACCCTCGCAGGCCCTTGTGTTTTATCAGATATTCGATCCGCCTCTTGGCGTGGATCAGATCGTCACTGAGAGCCGGAGGAGCCTCGTCCCAAGACGCTAGGGCCGTGGCAGCTCCGTCGATGGAAGCCGGCAAAGCAGTAGCTTTGCCGGGAGCAGGAATATCCTTATGGTAAAAGAAGGTGGCTGTCCATTGTTTGACCGACTCACTAGCTGAAATGCAAGGATAAGTATCCTCGCGTCTAACTAAAAGGCTAATCGTGTCGGTAATATAAGGATTACCGGCAGTGATGGACTTTCTACAGACATGAAAGTAGAATCAGAATAAAGTGAGACTCGGCCTAATGTCGATGTATCCCTCACACAAAGTCACATAGGTGCTCATCTCTAAGATGGAGTTGGGAGAAAGATGGTGAAGTTGAACACCATAATGATCTATCACCTCAGAAAAGAAATCTGATGGAGGGAAAGACAAACCTCTATCGAGGTGGGTGTTGAAGTGTACCCGCTCGTCGGCGTGCGGGTGGGGGATGTTTTCGCCGAAACCGCTCCGCCAGTCGCCGGCGCGGAGGAGCCCTTCATTCTCCACGCCGTGGAGCTTCTCGTCGTCGAGGAGACACGAGATCCAAACCCCACGGTTGCTCTCTTTTTCTGCCGCCGTCGCCGTCACCACCGCTGCGAAGCCAGCCAAGCCGAACGATGAAGATGAAGCCATTTCTCCGGTGCGCCGGTGACCTTGGATGGTCGGCGCTGGGAATCTGGGAAGCAGAGGAGCTCTGTGCACGGGGGAGAAGTGGAGGTGAGGAAACGGCAAGGGAATAGGTGAAGATGAGGAAAAGGAAATCCTCACCCCTTATAACCACCTAACCGTGCCAAGATTCATGCAAAAGCCACAGTGTAACCGCCAAGCGTCGTGGAAGGAACTAGGAAGGTCCCACGCGATGATTACATCGCCTCGATCTCCATGTACGCATTGAAATGGCGCCTCGGTTCCGCGAATGGCGGACCCACCAACGGTCTTGCCGACAGGATGTTTGTCAGATGACGTAACTTGACCATGACCAGTGTTAGATGACGTCAGAGACCAAGTTCCGGCTTAGTTTGAATATCAAGATGGAAAATCCGAATAACATACTGATAGGTCTGACTTACTTTTGAGACCCAGATCGTTTTTTTGTTTCAAAGTTTCAGGAACCCTTCAAGATTCTGCAAGCCGACGATCAAGCTAGACGATGATGAATCCTACTTTGGCTCTTGAGACTTCCGGGAGGTGCTGTTGGGGATATACTTTCCGGGTATCCTCACAGTTCCTCACTGACCAGGGTGGCCCACTTCGGGTTAGAGCTTTGCTTCACAGGTGGCATAGTCAGGGAGAAGAAACGGAGTCTAGTCCGGCTACGGGAAGGCCAGAAGACTTACCGACTTAGGCCCATAGTGTTAATTGTAGTTCAAGTTGTACTCTGTAACCGACTCTTAGTCGTAGCCGGATAGATCTCTCATGTAAACTCTAGGTCCGATATCTATATAAGCCGTCCTAGGGAGAGCCTTTAGGGCACCCCCTTATAATCACAATCTCAACTCGCATAGGTGAACCCTTGTAACCCATATTCCAGCTCTGCCATATTACTAGATTGCTAGCAGGATTAGGATCCGTCCAAAGCCAGCGGATTCGAACCTGGGTAAACTTGTGTGCTCACCGTCCCGGAACACCGTACGTCTTACAACCCTCTATTTCGCACGCCTCGAGGACCCCCTCATGGCGAACTTGTCATCAATCCGACGACAACTAGTTTGAATGGTGCTGCATCACCACACCCACTTGGATGTGTGTGTGTGTCAATGTGCATCCTTGTGGTTTTGGAAAAGAACACATGCAATGATGCTAGTATAGCATGTGTCTAACCATGTCCAAGAACCCTAGCAGCATGCTGGGATTCAACTACAACATGGAGTGTAGCACCAGTTTAAAAGATGCTGCATCACCATACCCACTAGGATGTGTGTGTGTATCAATGTGCATCATTGTGGTTTTGGAAAAGAACACATGCAATGACGCCACTCCAGCATGTGTCCAACCATGTCTAGGAAAACTAGCAGCATGCTGGGATTCAACTATAGCATGTAGTGGAGCACCAGTTTCAAAGATGCTGCATCACCACACCCACTAGGATGTGTGTGTATCAATGTGCATCATTTTGGTTTTCGAAAAGAACACATGAGATGATGCCACTCCACCATGTGTCCAACCATGTCCAGGAACACTAGCAGCATGCTGGGATTCAACTACAACATGCAATGGAGCACCAGTTTGAAAGATGCTACATCACCACACACACTTGGATGTGTGTGTATGTATCAATGTGCATCATTGGGGTTTCAGAAAAGAACACATGCAATGATGCCACTCCAGCATGTGTCCAACCATGTCTAGGAATGCTAGCAGCATGCTTGGGATTCAATTTCAACATACAGTATAGCACCAGTTTGAACGATGCTGCATCACCACACCCATTGGGATGTGTGTGTGTGTGTGTGTCAATGTGAATCCTTGTGGTTTTGGAAAAGAACACATGCACTAATGCCAGTCTAGCATGTGTCAAACCATGTCTAGGAACCCTAGAAACATGTTGGGATTTAACTGCCACATGGAGTGTAGCATCATCTTGAAATATGCTGCATCACCACACCCACTGGGATGTGTGTGTATGTATCAATTTGCATCATTGTGGTTTTGGAAAAAAACACATGCAATGATGCCACTCCAGCTTGTGTCCAACCATGTCTAGTAACCCTAGCAGCATGCTGGGATTCAACTGCCACATAGAGTGTATCACCAGTTTGAACGATGTTGCATCACCACACCCACTAGGATGTGTGTGTGTATCAGTCTGCATCATTGTTGTTTTGGAAAAAACACATGCAATGATGCCACTACAGCATGTGTCCAACCAAGTCCAGGAACCCTAGCAACATGCTTGGGATTCAACTAAAACATGGAGTGTAGCACCAGTTTGAAAGATGCTGCATCACCACACCCACTAGGATGTGTGTGTGTGTATCAATGTTCATCATTGTGGTTTTGGAAAAGAACACGTACAATGATGTCACTCTAGCATGTGTCCAACCATGTCCAAGAACCATCACAGCATGCCGGGATTTAACTACAACATGGAGTGTAGCACCAGTTGGAAAGATGCTACATCACCACACCCACTAGGATGTGTGTGTTCATTAATGTCCATTATTGTGGTTTTGGAAAAAAAACTCATGCAATGATGCCACTCCAGCATCTGTCCAACCATGTCTAGGGACACTTGCAGCATGCTGGGATTCAACTACAACATGCAGTGGTGCACCAGTTTGAAACATGCTACATCACCACACCCACTGGAATGTGTGTGTGTTTATCAATGTGCATCATTTTGGTTTGGAAAACCACACATGCAATGATGCCACTCCAGCATATGTCCAACCATGTCTAGTAACCCTAGCCGCATGTTGGGATTCAACTGCCACATACAGTGTAGCACCAGTTTGAATGATACTGCATCACCACACCCATTAGGATGTGTGTGTGTCAATGTGCATCATTATGGTTTTGGAATATAACATGTGCAATGATGCCAGTATAGCATCTGTCCAACCAGGTCCATGAACCCTAGCAGCATGCTAGGATTCAACTGCCACATGGAGTGTAGCACCAGTTTGAAGGATGTTGCATACCCACACCCACTTAGATGTGTGTGTGTGTGTTTATGTATCAATGTGGATCATTGCCGTGTAGGAAAAGAACACATGCAATGATGCCACTCTAGCATGTGTACAACCATGTCCAGGAACCCTAGTAGCATGCTGGGATTCAATTGCAAGATGGAGTGTACCACCAATTTGAAAGATGTTGCATCGCCACACCCACTTGGATGTATGTGTGTGTGTGTATCAATGTGGATCATTGTAGTTTTGGAAAAGAACACATGAAATGATGCCACTCCAGCATGTGTCCAACCATATCTAGTAACCGTAGCAGCATTGTGGGAATCAACTATCACATACAGTGTAGCAACAGTTTCAATGATGCTGCATCACCACACCCACTAGGATGTGTGTGTGTGTGTCAATGTGCATCATTGTGGTTTTGGAAAAGAACACATGCAATGATGCCACTCTAGCATGTGTCAAGCCATGTCCACGAACCCTAGAAGCATGCTAGGATTCAATTACCACATGGAGTGTAGCACTAGTTTGAAAGATGTTGCATTACCACACCCACTAGGATGTGTATGTGTGTATCAATCTGCATCATTGTGGTTTTGGAAAAGAACTCATGCAATGATGCCACTCTAGCATGTGTCCAACCATGTCCAGGAACCCTAGCAGCATGCTAGGATTCAACTGCCACATGGAGTGTAGCACTAGTTTGAATGGTGCTACATCACCACACCCACTAGGATGTGTTTGTGTGTCAATGTGCATCCTTGTGGTTTTGGAAAAGAACACATGCAATGATGCCAATATAACATGTGTCCGACCATGTCTAGGAACCATAGCAGCATGCTGGCATTCAACTGCAACATGGAGTGTAGCACCAGTTTGAAAGATGCTACATCACCACACCAACTGGGATGTGTGTGTGTGTATCAATGTGCATCATTGTGGTTTTGGAAAAGAACACACGCAATGATGCCACTCCAGCTTGTGTCCAACAATGTCTAGGAAAACTAGTAACATGTTGGGATTCAACTGCAGCATGAAGTGGAGCACCAGTTTGAAAGATTCTGTGACACCACACCCACTGGGATGTGTGTGTCTGTATCAATGTGCATCATTGTGGTTTTCGGAAAGAACACATTCAATGATGCCACTCCACCATGTGTCCAACCATGTGCAGGAACCCTAGCAGCATGCTGGGATTCAACTACAACATGGAATGGAGCACCAATTTGAAAGATGCTACATCACCACACCCACTTGGATGTGTGTGTGTATGTATCAATGTGCATCATTGGGGTTTTGAAAAAGAACACATGTAATGATGCCACTCCACATGTGTCCAACCATGTTCAGGAACCCTAGCAGCATGTTGGGATTCAACTGTAAGACGGCGTGTAGCACCAGTTTGAAAGATGGTGCATCACCACACCCACTGGGATGTGTGTGTGTGTATCTATGTTCATCATTGTGGTTTGGGAAAAGAAAACATGCAATGATGCCACTCTAGCATGTGTCCAACCATGTCTAGTAACCCTTGCAGCATCCTGGGATTCAACTACCACATAGAGTTTAGCACCCATTTGAACGATGATGCATCACCACACCCACTGGCATGTGTGTGTGTCAATGTGCATCCTTGTGGTTTTGGAAAAGAACACATGAAATCATGCCATTCTAGCATGTGTCAAACCATGTCTAGGGACCCTAGCAGCATGCTAGGATTTAACTGCCACATGGAGTGTAGGACCAGTTTGAAAGATGCTGCATCAACACACCCACTGGGATGTATGTGTATGTATCAATTTGCATAATTTGGTTTTGGAAAAGAACACATGCAATCATGCCAATCCAGCATGAGTCCAACCATGTCCAGGAACCCTAGCAGCATCCTAGGATTCAACTTCAACATGGAGTGTAACACCAGTTGGAAAAATGCTACATCACCACACCCACTGGGATGTGTGTGTATGTACCAATGTGCATTGTTGTGGTTTTGGAGATGAACACATGCAATTATGCCACTCCAGCATGTGCCCAGCCATGTCCAGGAATCCTAGCAGCATGCTAGGTTTCAACTTCAACATATAGTGTAACACTAGTTTGAAAGATGATGCATCCCAACACTCACTAGGATGTGTGTGTATCAATGTGCATCATTGTGGTTTTCGAAAATAACACATGCAATGATGCCACTCCAGCATGTGTCCAACCATTTCCAGGAACCCTAGCATCATCCTGGGTTCAACTTCAACATGGAGTGTAGCACCAGTTTGAAAGATGCTGCATCACCACACCCACTTGGATGTGTGTGTGTATCTATGTGCTTCATTGTGGTTTTGGAAAAGAATACATGCAATGATGCCACTCCAGCATGTGTACAACCATGTCTAGTAACCCTAGTAGCATGTTGGGCTTCAACTGCCACATAAAGTGTAGCACCAGTTTGAATGATGTAGCATCACCACACCCACTAGGATGTGTGTGTGTCAATGTGCATCATTGTGGTTTTGGAAAAGAACACATGCAATGATGCTAGTCTAGCATGTGTCCAACCATGTCCAGGAACCCTAGCACACTACAATAAAAGTTTCCTTCCGCAACGACTTGGCCCGACGGTCGTCGTAGAAGGCGCGTCTTCAACGACGAAATTCTCGGCTCGGCCATGTCCGATGGAAAACTTTTTTCCGGCTTCGCGGCCCTCTACTACGATGGAACCACTAAAAACATGGAGGAAGCTCGGTTGGCGCCTGGCAGAAGTAAGATTTTCATTTCCTCGCGCAATGTTGACTCGACGAAGTCTTTTGAGGCGTGTGGTTCCCAGATGTCAGTGTCTCTAGTGGACCATACTTTTCGATCACGCCTCCCTGATTTCAACTCGATAATGTTGCTCCATGCGTCTACTGGTTAGTCAGGCTGCTAGGTCGCACATGTCATCCTCTCTTTACAAGAATCGTGTGTATGATGGAATTTATTCCTTCACTCGTGCTACCATGCTCCGAAGTTGATAGCACTACTCGATGCATCTACCGTTTAATCAACCTCCTGGGACCCACATGTCATCCTCTCATTAGAAGAAATGTGTGTATTATGGATTTTCTTCCTTCGATGGCGCTACCCTGCTCTGAAGTTGATGGCGTTGCTCGACGCATCTACCATTTAACCAACCTCCTGAGCCCCACATGTCATCGTCTCATTAGAACAAACGTGTGTATGATGGATTTTTTCCTCCACTCCTGCTACCCTATTCCGAACTTGATAGTGATGTTTGATGCATCTACCATTTAATCATGCCGCTGGGCCCCACATGTCATCCTCTCATTAGAAGAAACGTGTGTATGATGGATTTTTTACCCTCTGTCGCGCCTTCGTGTTCCGAACTTGATAGCGTTGCTCTCTGCATCAACCGTTTATTCAGGCTAGTGGGTCCCTTATGTCAGCCTCACATTAGAAGAATCATGGGTATGATGGAATTTTTTCTGCTCTAGTGTTATCCTGTTCCAAATTAGATAGCGTTGCTCAATGAATCTGCCGTTTGCTCACGCTGCTGGGTCCCCCATTTCAGCCTCTCGTTACAAGAAACGTGTGCATGCTAAACTTTTTTATCTCTCGCGCCTCCCTATTTTGAACTGGCAACATTGCTCGATGCAGCATCTGTATAAGGTTGCACTGCTACGTCCCACATATCAGCCTCTCTGTAAATGAAACATGCATATGATGGACTTTTATTTGGCCATGTCCGCTATTTTTGTGGGGTCCCCCGGATTTATCGTCCGAAAAATCCTTGTTATGCACATATCCACACTCCCATGATCAGTGAGCCGTGGAACATAACCGACAAGTATCGTTACAACATCCAAAACTTAACGAATGCAAGAATTACATAAGTGCCATTATGGCTACATAATCTTTAGCAGCGGATCTTCATCAACACAGAGCCCAATCATGCCTTAACCTACATGCAACTGACAGGGAAGACGGCCTAGCTCGCATAGACGTCATCGACTCCAATATGCTTCGTGCTTCTGAAAATCTTGCCAAGTAAATAGCCAGGGACAATGCCAGTGAGTACTTTGAATGTACTCGCAAACCACCATGATAAGGTAAACAAGATAATGCAGTTAGGTTGTGGCGAGATAGCTCTATCTCGGGTTGTTTTTGAAAAGCCTAGATTTCTCTTGTAGATATGGCATCTCTATATCTTTGTTGAAAAAGAGTTTTGAAAACATGCCTCCGTTTTATAAATCCGGATATCTCCATATCCTTGTTGGAAACCTTTTTGAAAACAGTTTTTGGAGAAAAACCCTTTTTAAACATCTTTGACCATCTCTTGTCAAAACAAAACCTTAATTTCAGGTCCTCTGAGGACCTCCATACTTTCATCCATCTTTCCAAAACCACCATTTGGGTACTCCTAGCCATCACCATTCCAACCGACCTTGACCGTGGACACGGCTATTCAAATAGATTATACTCTACAGAGTTGGTGCACTTTACCCACAAGAATCAATACATCTGCCGGGATACAACCACGGCCCGCTACACATGGTAGACGGGGGTTCGGATAATCAAACCTAACCTTTCATTTGTCATCCCTAGCAAAGGAGGCTTTTCCTTTTTGGGTTTGTTCTTGCTGGCAACGAGTATGTGGCACCCGGCCATAGTCCTGCCTTCCGTACACGTGTATACCCAAACCGCAGCTTGGCGTATACCTTAAATTGGTGAATCCACTTCATTCCGTACTACCTAAGTCATACCGTCCGCGGAAGACCCAATTGTTGCACCGGTAACAAGCCGAAGCAAGCTGCAGTCCCTAGATTCGTAGATCTATTGTAGAGCCCACCCGGAGTTCAAGGGATTTCTCCCAATTTGTAGTGTACAAGCTACCCTGGCTAAAGACAACAAACTACAAGCTAAGCCCCAGTTCCTGGGGGAATGTGGTTGCACGAATAAATTGTTCCAGTAAAGGCGTAGAACATCCCTTCTCATTCTCTTGTCCATTTTTCTCACTTCTCATCATCACCATTTCTTTAGTTAAAACATCCACTTGGAAACGATGCCTCTTCCCAAGGGTTCCACAAAGCATTTCTGAAACATTTATAGTAGGGTAAATCCCAAAACAATTTATACATCAAAAGTTCATGGTTTCCAACATGGTCGGATGCTAATCATCGTAACCTCGATCTAAAGGGGGTAAATGGTAGGTTTACATCAGGTTGGGTGCCATGAGGGACACCAAGTCATAACTTGGAGGAGCCAAGTCATTAGCGCAGTATTTATAAAACAAGACATGCTGATAGTAATGCAATTTATAAGGGAGATACAATACAGATAATAAAAGGAGTAGGACAAGTATCGGGATTCAGGAAGGGTGGCTTGCCTATGACCAGCGAGATGTCCCTGGGCTTCTTCTTTAGATAACCAGAATATCAAGAATAGCCAGCTATATAACAATAATAAATGATTGCTTCCTTCTTCTCGGCGTCACACAAACGCAACTATCGCTGTTATCGAGCAAACATGCAAACAAACAAATACCACAATCAATACAAGCATACAAGCATCAATACATACAGCAAACAAAGATACAACACGCGATTTACTTCAGTAGGTTTTGAACGAATTGAACTAAGGCAAATGGTTTCATTTTAGTTGCATTTGTGGAATTACTATTAAGATTATAGAGGTGAAAACTACATACTTAAGGGATTTTCGACCAAGATCATGTTCTGTATGATTTCAATAAGCAAGGATGATATCACCAGATGGGTATTGATCAAATGAAACCAACAAATCTGGTTTCAATAATTGATCAATTTCCATTGATTTATAATGAATTTTCTAGTGGGAAATAATCTAGTTTTAGGAGATAAGTCACCATAAAAGTTCTGTAAGTCCAAAAAATATTTCCTTGGATGGTTGTGTAGGGTTTGATGTACTGATTCACTGGGAGTTGGAATCATGTGAAGGTAATTACTAGAATGCCCTCAAGAAATTCCCAAAGGCAGTTCTGGTGGGTTTTTGTCCTTTTCACCATATTTATTCCACAGAAGATTTTAATATGGGCCTAATGTCACTTCGTAGGTATTTGAATTACCTTTATGTAGAAATTATAATTACTATTTTTGGGTATACAGAACTACTGGATGATTTATTTAGTGAAATATCGATACACATAATAGTTTTCTTCATTATAAATCAACCATAAATCAATAAAATTTGAGCTGCTAGGGTTTGATAAATATGAGGGTTGGTGAGATCTCAGAGTTGTAATTAAGTTGAAATCCCTCCTGGTATGACCAGGAGAAATTTCTAAAGGCAGAATTGTCCTGTTTTTGTTATTTTTACTAATGTCAAACCATTGTTCACCTTGACCTGGGGCTAAGGCCCATAGATTGGTATTCAAAATATCTACTATAGTGGCTTTGTTTCATTCCATTTGGTAAGGTATTACTACTAGGGGAATTTATCAATTGAAAAAGACACTATGGGGTAGATTAATTTTTAGAGTTTGTACCAGTAATATCAAGACAAGTTTCTGGTACTGCATGTTTAAGAAATCCCTCTTAAACATTTGGAATTTTATATCTGCATTAGGAGGATTTTCCATTTTAAAAATGATTTTAAGCTGATGGCCAATTTCTGTATCTGGACAAAATGAATAAAAGAAAAGGGTTAGCAGGCTGGGATCTAGGAGGCAACTGGGCTGCGCGGTGCAGGCCGGCCTAGCACGCGGGCGAGAGCCCACTGGGGCTTTCATTCAAACGGCCGGGGACGAGCCCGCCAGTCAGTGAGAGGGGGAGGGCGAAGGGGTACCGGCAGCCCTGCGCCATCCTCCTCTATCATGGCGATAGCGATAGGAAACCCTAGGGGAGAACGAGGATCGCGTGGGAGGCTCACCGGGGGCTCGCGAACGACCAGGGAGGCGACGGGGAGACGCGGGTGACGACAGCGACTCCGGGGATGGGAAGCATGACGCCGTTTGCTTGTGGGAGACGACCCATGTGTAGACACCCGAACTGAGCTCATCGGAGCTCACTAGAGAGGCTGCTGCGGTTGCTGCATGTCGAAAGGAAGACCAGGTTTAGAACCAGAAGGATAAGGGACGTCTAACAAGGTGACATGCAGAAGGAGAAGGGCAGGGAGGAGGGAGCCTTGCTCGAATCCATGGAGGAGGACGAAGCTTCTCTCTTCCCTTCTCTCAGGCAAGACAGAGAAAGGGAGAGGGAGTGGGTTACATGGGAGGTGAGTGGGGGTGAGAGGGGGTAAATGAGGCAGTGGGGAATGCAGCACAAGCCTCTGGCCTTTTATTTGTGGGAGGGCCATGTCCATGGTGAACCATGTTTATGGAGAGTAAGAGGGAGACATAGAAACTAGGGTGCTGGTTACTGTGGGCGTGGAGAGGTGAGGTGAGTGGTTTTCTAGTCGGGCTAGGGTACAGAGGGTGAGTGGTAGCAGCTGTGAGTTAATACAAGGCAAGATGTGACATTTCCATGTGTTTCTCTCCTCTTCCAAGCACTAATGGACTAGGGGAAGGGGTGTTATAGTGCTTGGGCTACAGTGTAACTCGACCAGGAGGGGTGTGGTTGCTGGGGAAGTTTGTTTGACTAAGTTGGTATAGTTTTGGTGAGTTTTGGTAGTATGATTTTGAATAACTTCTAATGTTGGGTAGATAGATGGTTGTGAAGCAAGTCTAAGGAATTTTCTTTGGCAGGATGGGTAAATGGTACTGGTGGATATAGTATGTCAAGGTACCTCTCTATGAATTAATTGAGATTTATTGGATGACTTTTAGTCCACTTTATATCGTATATTCAAAAAGGGAAGAAGTGGTTTATAGAAGCTCATTTGATATCTTCACATTGGACAAGGTTGGTTTTTGACGTGAGATGGCCCTAAATACCATATCACACATTGGGGAATTTTCCCAATATTTATTCAGAAAAAAAATATTTAATATATTTATTTTATTGTTTTATCCATTTAAGAAAATGGGGAAAAAGAATTAATAAAGCATCTCAAAAATATTTATTTTTGAGGTGGGAAGATAGGGTATGATGAGTAGGCCACAAATGTGCTTAAAGTGGGACAAGTGATTTTGAGAAAAACAAACTTGCCTTTATAGACAAGGT
Source organism: Avena sativa (assembly GCA_916181665.1). NCBI lineage: Eukaryota > Viridiplantae > Streptophyta > Magnoliopsida > Poales > Poaceae > Avena > Avena sativa. The sequence continues at coordinate 502,655,143 of OV702289.1, forward strand.
TTCTAGGAGTTTGCCAAGTATGGAATTTAAATAGTTTTAGGTTTAAACAATTATGGAAAATATTGGGTAAATGATTAAATCCAAGGTGGATTATGTAAACTTGAGGTATCCATCATTGGCAACCTTGAGTTTTGCAAAACAAGATGGATTTTAGAAGAGAGCAAGGATTAGAGGATCTAGGGCATTGATATTTTTATACCACCTAAGCAAGGTTGGATTAGTGAGCTCAGAGCTCACCTTGATGCAAGGGATAAATGGATATTTATACCAAGTTATATAGATGATCAAGGCAGAAGTATTTTGGCTTGGTTACCTTTGAGGTGGTCTGGAAGTGACGACAAAGTTTTATGAAAATAAGGCTGCCATACCAGATTAGTCATGATGTCTTATAAACCATGTGGATTTAAGAAGAAGTGAGCTTCAATGGAGATAGGGATGGTGTGGATTGAGATACCATGGTTATTAGACCATAACCATCCAAGGATTTGGTCAAGAGGAGGTAGCATATGGATGTGGGCTCTAGCCAAAGTAGGCAAGATGATAAGATTTGCAGAAAAGATTATTATCTTGACTACAAAACCATCAAGGATGAGTGGCTACCAGACTGGTTTAGCCAAGGGCAAGAGTGGGCATTGGTAGTACACATGATGTACTACAAGAAGGTTCATGTGCATCACTAATAATGCACAAGGGTTGAGAAGTAGAGGCATTCAAAGAAGTGATGTTGAAATAGTTTCTAGACTAGAGTATAAGAGAGAGTGGTTTTCATATGATGCCAGGTTCCAGAGCATCATCTAGGGGATGATGTTGAAGTGTAGATTGAGTAGAATATATCCATGCTTGATTAACTAGCTTAGGGTTGACACTCTTGGATTTATAGATGCTGGATGATGAGCTCCTAGGGTAGCAACCACTAATTCCTAAGGAAACAAGTCAGACAACAAATGATGGCAATTCATCTTAACAAGCAACTCAAGCTATTACTAGGGTTACCATCAAGCCTAATTTGAGGTAAGAATGGGTATTTTGAATGTTGGAGTTTGAATGAGGTGAGAGTCCTTGGTATCTCTACCAAGAATAGAAATCAAAAAGTTTATAAAGGTTTTAGAGGAACCTAGAGTTAAGAGTAGTTGAATTCCATCTTGAAAACATAAGGAGATTATATCTTACAGATCTCCATAATTTTGGCAATAGAAGCTACTAAAATAGTTAGGGTTGCAAATGCATCATGGCTCAGGTTTTTGAAATGCCAGAACATTTGAGAGTATAAAGTACAAGCCAAGGCAGTTTTTGTTAAATAGCTTTGGTCAACTGAGGTTGAGGTAAGGAGTATATCATTTGGAATACATTCCTATGCACAAGGACAAGCAAACAACAAGCAAACACTGCATTATTAAGTAAGAAAGAGTTTTTATTCCCCCTGATTTTTGCATTCTGGACGACTAATCAGGGTTGCTGAAATTGGGGCGTTATAGTTTTGACCTTGGAAACTTGCTAGGTCCCAGATGTCAACCACCTCTATGCAGGAAACGTGTTCATGATGTGTCCTAGCTGACAACCTCTATTTGAAAGAAAGGTGTGTATGTTGGACTGTTTTTTCGGGTCCCAGATGTCAGCCTCAGAGTACAAACAATGCTCATAAAGGCCGAATTAAAAAGATTCTGGGCTAACTCGGGGCGGATGCCCTATTCGTCATGGCTTATATTCCATGGGCTCACTCCTAAATTGAATGAGCTATGGTCGGTGGCCACAAGACCACGAAAAGGCCAAATTAGAAGGTATTGGGATATGCTTGGGGATGATAGGCTAATTTCATGGGCTATGCTTGGACCTGCTGGGTCCGACATGTCAGCTTCTCTATAAGTTCAATGTGTGTATGATAGACTTTTTTTTGGCCACGTCCACTGTTTTCACCATGGCAGCCGTGTATGGTCTTACTGCTGGGGCCCTTATGTGAGCCTCTCTAGCATGTTCTAGCTTGTGGGTCCCTGATGCAGCCTTGTATGTTCTGTATGGAGGGTCCCCGATGCGAGCCTCTTTGTACAAATATTTAAACTTTTTTTCAAACCCACCCTCAAAACAAACTCCAGGGACGCTGCATGCTGGTGGGTCTGTGATGTTAGCCTCTCCGTAATGCGATATTGCCAGAAGTAAAAAATGTAAACCCAAGAAACGATTCGAACAAAAGACCTTCAAATCAAATAAACGTAAAATGAGTGCATTGCCACTACAACAAAGCTATTTGTAGAATAAATATCATTAAACTTTTATTAGTACTACAAGTTATGTATTAGTCTTCTTAAAAATATTTTGTGTGTCTATGTTTATCTCTTTTAAAATATAAAAGGGCTGCGCTCCTGGCATCTCAATTTATAAAATGCCACATAATGGAGTATTTTCTTAAAGACATGTGTAGTCAGAGTTTTTCTATTTTGAGAGGTTGGGGAATTCCCAAAAGGCCGAATTAAAAAGAGTTTGGATATTCTACATAGGCTGCTCTACGTGGGTTATACTCCGTAGGCTATGCTCCATGGGATTCATTCTCAAATTTTACTGGGATGTACTCAGTAGTCCCCTAACCCCTAAAAGGCCGAATTAATATGTTCTCTGCTATGCTCCATGGGCTCCTTTCTCAAATTTCACTGGGTTGTGGTCAGCAGTCCCATGACCCCGAAAAGACCGATTAAAAATGTTCTGGGCTAAAGAGGGGCCGAATGAGCTACTAGATTTCTTCTGCTAGTTAATAAAAATTGCATTGTGATGTGCTCGGTCGGATTCGAAACAAATACCTCAGAGAGGGAGGGGAAAAGCGATAATTCTTTTTGGCAGCTATTCAAGTCAAAATTCAGCAGTACAGAATAAGGTAGAAAAATTATCAATAGATTCGAAGTTCATATTCAGGAGCACTTGACCAATTCAACAGCATTTCGAAAGTGACCAATTCAGCAATACATATAATGAAATACAATAGCAGTACAGAGAGAACCAGTGCTTGTTTCAGCTCTAAAAACCTTGTCGCGCGATCAGTTTGTCCTTTTCACCAAACACACTCGACCATTGGAGAAAGCAAAATTGACGATCAAGTCTGCTTTGAGTACTTTCTTCTCACATCAATGCCTGTGTGACCCCCATATGCAACCCAAAATGCCCAAGTCTTATCTAGATTGTGACACAGCCATGTTTCAAAACGAAAGCAAGACTATCTACTACCCTTGATTTAAACAAGTACCAGTACATCAATATTAGTTCCACAAACTACTTTAGTATTAGTAACGATAGAACATTTGAAAGATTCAGTAGGTTTCCTGCTTGAAATTCAATAGCAGTACAGAGATAATAAGTTCTTGTTCCATATCAAAAAACCTTAGTGCTCGATCAGTTTGCCCTGTTCTCCGAATAGGATCGATCATAGGAGCAAGCAAAACTGATGATCATGTCTACTTATGTGAGAATACCACCTCATTTTGTTAATGCCTATGTGACCCCCATATGCAACCCAAAATGCCCAAGACTCATCTAGATAAATGTGACAATGCTAGGTTTCAAAATAAAAGCAAGACAATCTACTACACTTGATCTAAACAAATAATAGTACATCACTATTAGTTCAACAAAATACTTTGGTAATAGCAACAGAACAAAGTCAAAGCAAGACCATATCCTGCCCTTGACCTAAACAAGTACTACCAGTATATAGTAGTACAAAATAATCCGTAGTACAAGAACTAGTACTATATTAGTACTACTATGCATCCAAAATCCACCCTCCAACACACAGAGATCCCTAAGCGGGTTAAAAAAATTGTGTCAATTAGGGATTCTCCCCCCGCGATTGATGCATATTGAGTAATGGAGGCCCTAGGTAATATGAGATGGTTCACTGCAGAACATAAAGGAATGCTTTTTCCTCCGGATTATGCGCAGCACCTCCCAAATCCAAAGCATGGAGGAAGTGCAGAATTTACGGGCCCAAAACACTAGCTCTATTGTCGGGTAATAGGCAGTGATCAGCACATTGTACAAGGGCGACGAGCATGCGTCCGGCCTGACGCACATGGATCCGCTGATGTCGCCCGACTCGCGAAAGTCAAATAGCAGGGCAAACACCGTACCATCGTCCCTTGATCGGGTCTTCTCTACTCTCGATGAGTGCGGTGCCAACAACGGCTGAGAGATGTACCTGGAGTTTCTAAAGGATGTAAGATTCAACAGACTAAATTGCAGCATGCTAAATATTATAAGAAAAAATGATAAAGTAAATACGAGTAACCTGATTGCGATAAACATACGTAGTACTCCCTCTGTTTCAAAGTATAAGATGTTTTAGCTTTTGTGAAACGAGGGTATCTTGACCCCTTTTAGTATATGGGTTCACTCTGAACTACACACTAAAAAGAGTCTAGATACAATCGTTTCACAAAAGCTAAAACATATTTATATTTTTTGAAACGGAGGGAGTAGATACGGAGTACATGTGCAAGGCCATTCTTTCAAAGGAAAAGCTACTTGATCTAAGCAAGTAGTGCTAGCTCCCATTACAGAGAGACATGTTTGAAAGGAAATGCTCGACCATTGGAGCATGTTAAACTGACGATGAATGCTTGTGTGACCACCATATGGAACCCAAAATGCCCAAGTCTCATCTAGATTGTGACAAGGCCATGTTTCAAAAGAAAAGAAAGACTATTTACTACCCTTGATTTAAAGAAGTACAGTACATCAGTATCAGTTCCACAAAATGTTTTAGTAATAGCAACGACAGAACATTTGAGAGATTCAGTAGCTTTCCTGCTTGAAATTCAATAGCAGTACAGAGAGAATTAGTGCTTGTTCCATCTCAAAAAATACTCTCGATCATTAGAGCAAGAAAAACTGACAATCAAGTGACAATACTTGTGTGACCCCCCATATGTAACCCAAAATGCCCAAGATTCATCTAGATAATCGTGACAATGCTAACTTTCAAAATAAAAGCAAGACAAATTGCTGCACTTGATCTAAACAAGTAACAGTACATCACTATTAGTTCAACAAAATATTCCAGTAATAGCAACGACAGAATAAAGGCAAAGAAAGACCATCTCCTGTCCTTGGCCTAAACAAGTACTACCAGTATATAGTAGTACAAAATAGTCGAAAGTACAAGAACTAGTTCTATACTAGTACTACTCTATAACCAAAATCCAACCTCCATTACACGTATGTCCGTGGTATGTAGTGAAAGTGGGATAAAAAAATCTGAGGTAGTAGAATGGTCAATTTGGAATTCTCCCTCACGATGGATGCATATTGAGTAATACAGGCCCTGGGTCTCAGAAGTTTGATGGTACACCACCATGGAATGATTTTCCTTCTGCATGATGCCAGGCACCGCCCTGCTCCTAGGAGTGAAGGAATTGTGCACTGCACCCTCCCAAAACCCAGCCTCTGTTGACGGCTGATAGACGGTGAACTGCACATTGTACAAGGGCGATGAGCACCCATCCGACCTGACCCACACGACGGATACGATGATGTCACCCCACTCGAGCATGTCAAATAGCATAGTGAACACCGTACCATTGTCCCCACATCCGATGTTCTCTAGTCTTGATGAGTGCGGTCCCGATAGTGGCTGAGAGATGTACCTGGGATTTCTAAATAAAATAAGAATCGCGGACCAAATTACAGCATGCTAAATATACATATAAGAAGTTCTGAGGCGCCTGAGATCTAAGTACTCCCAAGAAAAATACAGAGCCATGTTTCAAAGAAAATGCGAGATCATCTCTAGTGTTTGATCTAAACAAACTTGAATGGCAGATCATCATCAGAATCATGATAGTCATATTTTCCATCTCCCACATTGTGGATGCAAAATGAGTAATCCAGTGTGAAACAATCATGTTTCTTAATCAGGAAATTTCGGTAATCTTCAGTAATCCCTAAACCCTAAACCCTAAACCCTAACCCTAAACCCTAAACCCCAATCATTGAAGGTTTATAAAAGTGCAACTCAACCATGTACCGCGGAAACAAGCACGCCGCCAACCTGACACACTGGACAGATATGGCGAGGCCATAGTCGAGCATGTCAAATCGCACAGCGAACAATGTACCATCGTCCCCGGATACCACTTTCTCTACTCTCCATGAGATAGGTGCTAGCAAAGGCTGAGAGATGTACCTGTGTTCCTTGCTGTAGTGGAAACTCTGCACTTCAATCAAGTGGTTTTTTTAAGGTGAGCTAGGAGCGCTGTGGGCGAGGCGGCGAACTCGCATCCAGGCTCAGTACAGTTGCACGAGTCGTGCGAGCCCACCATCTTGTGGTTGAGGAAGTCATGGAAGGCGACCAATGTCCCACAACCGTCATTGGGGCATCTTCTACCTTTTACGCTGACGACTTGGCGGTGAACCTCCTTGGAGCATGCGACCAGCCGGACAGTGCTGGTAGTGTCCTTACACATAGCGATTTCTCTGAAGGCCTCGCTGACCTTGCTCCAGCCACTTTACCAAATGTTGTGCATTGAATCCTACATTGCGTCCGAATGGACTAGGGGCGAGGGCGGATTCAAATATAATTGTTGGGGTTTCTTGGAGGAGAGTGATGGAGGCCTGCAAGAATCGATGTAGCGGGCAAGAAATGCCTAGGAAAATTTAGAAAGTGCGCCCTCGAGAGGATCCAAAATGCGTGTAGCCAGCATTAGCAAATGGGGATCGCCGGAGATGGGGAAGATGGGAGTCTATTCGAATGAGGGGTGTTAATTTTGTGTGTGCCCTCGTCAGTCTTCTGCAGTGCACAACTAGATCGAGGACACCTGCTGGAGTTATAGCTAGAGTGCTAGACTAGCAAGCTGTCACGTGATGGCTTAGTATTGTATCGTCTCATCACATAAACTGTGTTTTAGGAAAGGACATGAACCCACATTTATCCCCTCCCTAGATAGCATGTGCTATAGAATCGTTTTTCTCGCACGCGAAGGATTTGAACCCACATGTGGAAATAAAAGGACGTCAATCCTCAAGCCAGCTCGCCCAACTCTCATAAATAGGACTACTAAAAAACTATAATAATAGTTAAAGCTCAAATATTCTAGAAATAATAATTGAAAATAAACGTTTACTAGCTACCTAATAATTCAAAATTCTAGAACCATGGTCTAGAGAAACAATCGAGAAGATTCTACAATGATGGATAAGTGTGTTTTCACATTTTTCTATATATATATCCTATATTATCTTACCAATATATAGTGTACGAATAACATTGAATATTGACCGTTGGATCAAGACACGCGAATCCCAACATTTCCAGCCGTTGGATCTTCTTTTCCATTCTAGCATCTGGCAGATTCTATTGATAGTCTTCAGCATAATGAATGCTATGCATAAACCTCAAAACACACTTCTCCATCATAATAGAATCTTCTCCCTCGTAGCTAATAATCGTTGACTTCTACATGAACTCATCTTATCTTGTATTACCACTATATAGTGTATGAATAACTTTGAATGTTGACTGTTGGATCAAGACTGGCGAATCCCAGCATTTCTACCCGTTGGATCTTCTTTTCCATTCTAGCATCTGGAAGATTCTATTGATAGTCTTTAGCATAATGAATGCTATCCACAAACCTCAAAACACACTTCTCCATCATAATAGAATCTTCTCCCTCGTAGCTATATTTTATTGATAGTCTTCATCACAATGAACGGTATGCACAAAACTCAAAACACACTTCTCCATCATTATAGAATCTTCTTCCTCGTTTCTTTAGACCATGTTACCAGAGTTCTCAAGTTTTGGATAGCTAATAATCGTTGACTTCTAAATCATATACAGAGTAGAAGAACCGAATATACACCCACACTTTATAGATGTTTATCAAATTTATTTATTTATAGGCTTTACCTATTATAATTGTATATAGTGATGCTATGTCAGACGTCTATTATCCGAGCCTCACGTGTTGATCAAAAGGGTCGTTCCACACACGTATATACTATATGAAATGTGATTTAACAAATGTTAAGTTGTTATTAACCAATAGTCTTGTTAGAGAAAAAATGTGTACATTAAGTCTATTAGTAATAACTATCTACATATATTGAGAATACATCCTACTATGCTATGAAATTTTTGGGGTGGTGACATGATGGTTCTAGAACATGTTGGAGTTTGCTCTAGGTACTATTCAACACGAATCCAGTTGCTCTGACCATTGGATCTAACAGCCCAAACGGTCAGGATTGGTGCTATGGATCCAATTCAAAACTGCTCCATTGTAGTAGTAGAGAGAATATAGCCTACTATGCTATGAAATTTTGGGCATGGTGACATGATGGTTCTAGAACATGGTGGAGTTTGCTCTAGGTACTATTCAACATGAATCCAGGTGCTCTGAACCATTGGATCTAACAGCCCAACGGTCAGGATTGGTGCTAAGGATCCAATTCAAAACTGCTTCATTATAATAGTAGAGATAGAGATATGATGTCGATATGGTCATACTTTTAAAACCTTCATTCCCGATGTTTGGAAAGGAAGAGAAAAATTCCAAAGTTTGAATTCTACTATTTTTGTCACCAATGCCTGGTTCCTTCCTATGTACACCAACGCACATGACGGAGACATAGCTGAGCCGCCATACCAAGACACACGTGCGTAGCACTGTGAATGAGGGAGTGCTGAGATGGATGGTGACGCAGTGACTGAGAGCGAAATACAAATTTGTTTTGTTTTGAGTGCACATAAGTCCTGAAATTTAATAGAGTGTGTACGCTATAAAGGATGTAGTACCTCATGTCAGGAACCCATCATAATTCTGCTCTTACATCGCACCTCCTTCAAGTGCCCTGTCACGCTGCCATCCCGCCCTTGCCTCCCTTTTATTATCTGAGCTCCTCTTGCTCTTTGGTTTTTTCCCTCATCTCACTAGTACCTCCGTCCCAAAGCTTAAGGCTTTTTTTATAAGTCAAGCTACGAAAAGTTTGGCCAAACTTCTAAAAAATATATCAAGAACTACTGTATGATATTAGTAGATACCATGTGAATATATGTTTCATGATGTATCAAAGGGTATGTATTTCATATTGTACATATTAATATATTTTTCTACAAACTTGGTCAAACTTTGCATAGTTTGACTTTTCAAAAAAAATAGGCCTTGAGCCTTGGATACAGGAACTACTAGTGTTTAGTACTCCATCCTGGAACTTAATTCTTGATATATAGACATCGTGGGTCCCTACAGACGATGTTAGGAAAATTCAAGATGAATCTACCACGCTTACTTGTAGTTCAAATTTGACCTAATTTCTTTAAATCGACATAAAGTTATTTAAGTGGGCACGGTTCGCTAGGGGATCTTGAAATGTGCTAAGACTAGAGAATTGTAAGAAAACATGGTCCCCACTTTTTCTGAAAACTGGGTGGTGGTATTTTTTTGACTAAGGTATGTCCCGAGGGAGCGAGATTATTCAAGTAATTAACACGTTAAGTGGATGTGTACATGTTACACCAAGGACCTCAAAAAAAGAAAAATACATCCAAGTCCATACATTTAGCACAAAGGACCCTAAAATCAAATACTTCTAAATTTTGGTAACATGGTTTATAGAAACGAGGGGGAAGATTCTAGAATGATGTAGAAGTGTGTTTGGAGGTTTGTGCATAGCATTTCACTGTGATGAAGACTATCAATAGAATCTTTTGGATGCTAGAATGGAAAAGAAGATCCAACGGCTGGAAATGTTGGGATTCATGAGCCTTGATCCAACAATTAATATTCAAAGTTTTTTGTACACCATATAGTGTTAAGATAGTGGTAATGGTAAGACTGCTACTTGCTTAACAAAAGAAAAAGCACACTTCTCACTTTCAACAGATCTTGTTGAAGAAGATGCACGAATCTACCAGATGCGCGTACTATATCATAAACTATATATGATGTCAATATGATCATGACCTTGGCTGTTCGGGTCAAAACCAGGAATGTTCATACAGCGTAGGCCAATACACATTGTAAAGCAGCCAGAGCATTTTTTTGTATTCAAAGTGTCAAAACACATGTTTCTTATTTTTTTTCTTAGCACTATATAGTCTACGAATAACTTTGTATATTGATCATTGGATCAAGACGTGAATCCCAACATTGTCAGACATTGTATCTTCATTTCCATTTTAGCATCGAGAAGATACTATTGATAGTCTTTCTTTTCTTATCTTACCAATATATAGTGTCAAAATAACTTTGAATATTGACCGTTGGATCAAGACTCACGAATCCCAACATTTCCAACCATTGGATCTTCTTTTCCATTCTAGCATCTAGAAGATTCTATTAATAGTCTTCATCACAATGAATGCTATGCACAAAACTCAAAACACACTTCTCTATCATTATAGAATCTTCTCCCTCATTTCTCTAGATCATGTTACCAAAATTTTCAAGTTTTAGATAGCTAATAATCGTTGACTTCTACATGATATACAAAGTACAAGAACTAAATATAGACCCATACTTTATAGATGTTGATCAAATTTGTATTTTTTCCGCTTTACCTATTATAATTTTATATAGTGACGATATGTTAGATGTCTATTATCTCAATCTCATGTGTAGGGCACATGCAACTTACTAGTTATATAGTGTGTGGACAACTTTGAATATTGACCGCTGATTCATGACCCACGAATCCCAACATTGCTGCTCTAATCCATTCCATCATCTAGAAGATACTATTGATAGTCTTTTTTATCTTATATTACCACTATATAATGTACAAATAAGTTTCAGTATTGACCATTGCATCAAGACTCGCGAATCCCAACACTGCTAGCTGTTGGATCTTCTTTTTTCCATTCTACCGGGTGGTGGTACTTTTTTGACTAAGGTATATGTCCCGAGGGAGCGAGATTCTTCAATTAATTAACACGGTAAGTGGATGTGTACATGTTACACCAAGGACCTCAAAGAAATGAAAAATAAATCCAAGTTCATACATTTAGCACAAAGGACCCTAAAATCAAATACTTGAAAATTTTGGTAACATGCTCTATAGAAACAAGGGGGGACATTCAAGAATGATGGAGAAGTTTGTTTTGAGGTCTGTGCATATAGCATTTCATTGTGATGAAGACTATCAATAGAATCTTCTAGATGTTAGAATGGAAAAGAAGATTCAATAGCTGGAAATGTGTGGATTCATGAGTCTTGATCCAACAATTATTATTCAAAGTTTTTTGTACACCATATAGTGTTAAGATAGTGGTAATGGTAAGACTAGTACTTGATTAACAAAAGAAAACAGCGCACTCCTCACTTTGAGCAGATCTTGTTGAAGAAGATGCATGAATCTACCAGATGCGGGAACTGTATCATAAACTATATTAGTAAGTTGCACATGCCTTGCACATGAGACTCAGATAGTAGACGTATGACATATCATCACTATATAAAATTATAATTGGTAAAGTACAATAAATTATAAATTTGATCAACATCTATAAAGTATGGGTGTATATTTGGTCCTTGTACTTTTTATCATCATGTAGAAGTCAAAGATTATTAGCTACCTAACACATGAAATTTTTGATAACATGGTCTAGAGTAACAAGGGAGAAGATTCTAGTATGATGGAGAAGTGTGTTTTGAGGTTTGTGCATAGCATTCATTATGCTAAAGACTATCAATAGAATCTTCTAGATGCTAGAATGGAAAAGAAGATCCAACGGGTAGAAATGCTGGGATTCGACAGTCTTGATCCAACGGTCAACATTGAAAGTTATTCATACACTATATAGTGTTAATACAAGATAAGACGAGTTCATGTAGAAGTCAACGATTATTAGCTAGGAGGGAGAAGATTCTATTATGATGGAGAAGTGTGTTTTGAGGTTTGTGCATAGCATTCATTATGCTGAAGACTATCAATAGAATCTTCCAGATGCTAGAATGGAAAAGAAGATCCAACAGCTAGAAATGTTGGGATTCGCGAGTCTTGATCCAACGGTCAATATTCAAAGCCGTACACTATATAGTGGTAAGATATCTGAACTACTATAATGGAGCAGTCTTGAATGATATCCATAGCACCAATCCTGACCGTTGGGCTGTTAGATCCAATGGTTCAGAGAAGCTGGATTCATGTTGAATAGTACCTAGAGAAAACTCCACCATGCATGTTCTAGAACCATCATGTTACCACCCCCAAAATTTCATAACACAGTAGGTTGTATTCTATCTACTACTATAGTGGAGCAGTTTTGAATTGGATCCATCGCACCAATCCTGACCATTTGGCTGTTAGATCCAATGGTTCAGAGCAACTGGATTCGTGTTGAATAGTACGTACCTAGAGAAGACTCCACCATGTTCTAGAACCATCATGTCACCACCCCCAAAATGCATAAATTAAGTCTATTAATAATAATTATCTACACATATTGAGATTACAGCCTACTGTGCTATGAAATTTGGGGGGGTGACATGATGGTTCTAGAACATGGTGGAGTTTACTCTAGGTACTATTCAACACGAATCCATCTGCTCAGAACCATTGGATCTAACAGCCCAACGGTCCTCTTTGGTGCTATGGATCCAATTCAAAACTGGTCCATTATAGTAGTACATATATGATGTCAATATGGTCATGACCTTAGCTGTTCGGGTCGAAGCCAGGAATGTTCATACACCGTAGGCCAATACACATTGTGAAGAAGCTAAAGAATTTTTTTGTATTCAAAGGTATGAAAACACACGTTTGTCATTTTTTTCTTTGCACTATATAGTGTACGAATAACTTTGAATATTGACCGTTGGATAAAGACGCAAATCCCAATATTGTCAGATGTTGGATCTTCATATCCATTTTAGCATCGAGAAGATACTACTGATAGTCTTTCTTTTCTTATCTTACCACTATTTTTATATATAGTGTGCGGACAACTTTGAATATTGACCGCTGATTCATGACCCGCGAATCCCAACATTGCTACTAGTTATTGGATCCTCTAATCCATTACATCATATAGAAGATACTATTGATAGTCTTTATTATCTTATCTTACCACTATATAATGTACGAACAACTTTGAGTATTGACCGTTGGATCAAGACTCATGAATCCCAACAATGCTAGCCGTTGGATCTTATTTTTTCATTCTACTGGGTGGGGGTACTTTTCTCTACTACTATAATGGAGAAGTTTTGAATTGGATTCATAGCACCAATCCTGACCATTAGGTTGTTAGATCCAATGGTTCAGAGCACCTGGATTCATGTTGAATAGTACCACTTTATCAATTTGTTTCCACCCATCAACTCAGTCATCCACGTAGGGCCCACAGATGGGGGAGGTCGCGGTCGCCTTGGACGCACCACAAAATTATGACTGGGACATCGAGTGCGTGAAGCAGAATTAGCATTCCATCCAATTTCTTACCCTCTTCATCGTCATCGATATTTTCCACATGCATCAGCTTCATCAGCGATATTGATTCTCCCCTCGCTGAGGTAATCTGCCACATTAATCTCGGATCACCTTCTTCCTATTTAATCTACCCCATTCCTCGCACCAAACCATCTCTAATCCCCCGCTTCCAGCAACCATCTCCATCCTCATATGTCATCCATGGCCACCTTCCGGCTGGCGCCCGCCGTACCGGAGCGCAAAGACCCCGACATCGCTGCACAGGAGGATAATGCCCTGCGCCTTTGGGCCTTCTCCCCATGGAGAACAAAGTGGCAGCTAGCGTGCGCCTTCCTCGATGTTGGGTACGGTCACTTCTAGTACCATATGTACGGCCTCTACGATAATCCAGACATGACGTTGAAGGACAAGTTCGTCAACTTCAGGGACGCCCGTGTTCTCTACGGCCAGGCCTTCCACTGTGGCTACGAGATGGTGGTGTTCACCGGCGCCAACATTTTCACCAACTATTGGAACCGGTTCCCCAACAACGGCAACTTCATCCACGGTGTTATCCTAGAACTGTCGATGGCTCCGAAGGTGCCACCTCGTTATTCGGAGGTGCCGCCAATGGACCAGGAGGTGTCGCTGCCTTATCCGGAGGTGCCGATGAGTCAGGAGCCGACTCTGTCGATGGATCTCTTGTTGGTGTTGATGTCTAACGAGCTTCCGCTGGCGGCACGGACTAGGTGCTAGGAGGCGCTGGACCTGCACTAGTTCAGTAGCGAGTCCTATATATGTAAACTCGTGTTGTTATGTTAATGGTTGAATGAAGTTTCTTTTGGTACTACTCGTCAAAAATAGTTTCTTTCGGTACTACTACATGTACCCTGTTGTACTAGTAGTACTACGAATGGCGATCTATTGAATATCCTTCCCCGGGATGTTTGTGAAGGAAGTGAAAATATCAAAACCGAGAAAGTTTGAATTGCTACTCTATTGGAAGGACCAAAATGGTTTCCACCAACACAGTTGACGAACACGCCCAACAAACACACGGAGCCGCCGACATAAGGCAGGTCGTCGGTCGATGCGCGTGCGCAGCGTCACATTGTGGATGAGGCAGAGATCAGCCGGTCGGGGTGTGGGGTGGTGATGAGGGAGTGAAGGAGAGATAAAACACATTTTGTTTTGCGTGCATATATATTGTGGTCCTGAAATTTACTCTACTCACTGTACCCTGTACCTCATGTCAGGAACCTATCCCAGCTTTGCGCTAATAGTGCACAGCCTTCAAATAAATTTACTCTACTCTTCATAGCTCTCTCACTGTGTCCTCTGTGCTCATAGTCTCTTCCCGCTCATTATTTTTTAACAAAAAAAGGAAATAAATTCTTCTTACTTGCTTTTCAGAAAATAAATTCCTATCACTTGGAAAATTGAAATTTATTATTTTTTGTTTTTAATATCTTCGATTGTTCTCCAAAGATGGCCAAATTTGTCGGCATGCAAATTCTTGGATATGGGGATCATAAGCATAAAGTACATTCTACATAAAGGACCTAAAAAGGGAAAATTACATCAAGGTCCAGACATTTAGCACAAAGGACTCTAAAATTGAGCAAAGAAAACAGTCGGGTTCGGCTCCTCGAGAGAGCAGCTGATCGAGCCATACTCTTCATACTACTTTCTCTTTGATTGTTTTCAAAATATGGCCAAATCTGTCGCCATGCAAATTCTTGAATATGGGATCATCAACATAAAGTATCATGTAGAGATATGGCCTTGACCTTGTGGTCGTTCAGCTTGAAATCTAAAAAAAATTCATACTCATTGACAACTATGCTTAAATTCGTTTAAATTTCACCAATTACATTTAGGTTAGCATTTTACACGGTCGATGGGAATACATTCTACATCAAGGACATAAAAAAGGTAGAATTACATCGAGGTTCATACATTTAGCACAAAGGACCCTAAAATTGAGAAAAGAAAATAGTTTGGTTCGGCTCCTTCTCGAGAGAGCAGCTAATCGATTCAAACACTCTTCATACTACTTCCTCTTTAATTGTTTTCAGATATTGCCAAATCTGTCGCCATGCAAATTCTTCGATATGGGATCATGAGCATAAATTATGATGTAGAGATATGGCCTTAACCTTGTGGTCATTCGCCTTGAAATCCAAGAATTTTTCATACTCGTTGACAACTATGCTTAAATTCATTGAAATTTCACCACTTACTTTTAGGTTAGCATTTTACACGGTAGGTGGGAGTACATTCTACATCAAGGACCTAAAAAA
This sequence comes from Avena sativa, assembly GCA_916181665.1. Classification (NCBI taxonomy): domain Eukaryota; kingdom Viridiplantae; phylum Streptophyta; class Magnoliopsida; order Poales; family Poaceae; genus Avena; species Avena sativa. The sequence continues at coordinate 502,670,838 of OV702289.1, forward strand.
GGTAAAATTACATCAAGGTCCACACATTTAGCACAAAGGACCCTAAAATTCAGAAAATAAAACTGTCGGATTCGACTCCTTCTCGGGAGAGCAGCTGATCGAGCCATACTCTTCATACTACTTTATCTTCGATTGTTTTCACAATATGGCCAAATTTGTCGCCATGCAAATTGTTGGATACTCGATCATCATAATAAAGTATGATGTAGAGATATGGCCTTGACCTTTTGGTCATTCGGCTTGAAATCCAAGAATGTTCATACTCGTTGACAACTATAAGCTGAAATTCATTTAAATTTCACCACTTACTTTTAGGTTAGAATTTTACACGGTCGATGGGAGTACATTTTATAAAAAGGACCTAAAAAGGGGGAAAATTACATCGAGGTCCATACATTTAGCACAAAGGACCCTAAAATTAAGCAAGCAAAATAGTCGGGTTCGCCTCCTTCTCGAGAGAGTAGTTGATCGAGCCACACTCTTCATACTACTTCATCTTTGATTGTTTTCAAAATATGGCCAAATTTGTTGCCATGCAAATTCTTGGATATGGGATCATCAACATAAAGTATGATGTAGATATGGACTTGACTATTAGAGATATGCGAAATGGATATCACCATAGCATGTCCTTATTCCGGCTAACCCGGGTGGCCCATAGTTGGTAGCGAGGCCTCTGGCCAGAAGGGAGGCCCATGCTGGATAAAGGAAGGCCACGCAGGAGTCACCGACGTACTTGGAGCCTTGGAGTGCGAGACATGAAAGACTAATTCGTATTAGTGTAGGACTCTTTACCTTGTCCGGAAAAGACCTTTCCTTGTAAACCCTAGGCTCTGGCGCCTTTATAAGCCGGACACGTGGGAGCCTTTAGGGAAGAACCTAGATTGCTATGTACAACGTGCAACATCTTGCATAGCGAACCTATCTCTATAACTCGGCATATTGGCATTAGAGTGATTTATAGCAGAAGTAGAGTTCCGCCACCGTTGTGGGACTTGAACCTGGGTAAGCTCTATTACCTCGTACCCATGAACTCTCCTCCTTACCCCACATCTCTAAACACGCACTGTGAGGACCCCTCCATGGTGTACTCGTCGGCAATACCACGACAGTTGGCGCCCACCGTGTGCCAAGAGGCGCTTCGACCTCTACACCGGGCGAGGTCCAATCTCTTCGTGAGAATCAGCGACACCGAGACATCAGACACGTTCTCTTCTCTGGCAATGTTCCGATCGTTCCTCCAGATGAGTTCTGGGTGCCGGCGAAGACGAACCCTACGCGTTGCTCTGTCATCCCCTTCGGAGACATCCACATCTTCATCGGTGAAACCGACTCGGGTCCTAGCTCCCAGGAAGTCGGAAGCTCGTCAAGCCCCGCACGGAATGCCTATGAGCAGGACACGTTCGCGGAAGGATCTGGGCCATATCTCTCCTTGGAGTATGGTGGCTCAGATCAGAAAACTTCAAGGCCCATTATCGTCGTTTTGCCGACGAGTACACCATGGAGGGGTTCTCACAGTGCGTGTTTAGAGACGTGGGGTAAGGCGGAGAGTTGGCGGGTACGAGGTAACACGGCTTACCCAGGTTTAAGTCCCACAATGGTGGTGGAATTCTACTCCTTCTATAAATCTATACCTAATAATAAAGAACGCAATGTTTGTGTCCTTCGTCTGTCGGAAAAAGACCGTTTTGGCCCTTAAGTTGGCGAAAATTACCCACCAATACCAGAGGTAAGTCGAAATACCGATTCGTCCTTTCTCCCGTCCCGCACGCGAACACAACACCCTTGGATGCGAGCGAGAGACCGATCCAAACTATCCATGGTCCTGACTTCTCTGAGCCCCGTCGCCTTCTCCACCGTCACGCGAGATGGAAAATAAATTAGCACTCCCGACAGTCTCTGAGATGCACAATCGGCCGATCTGGACAACGAACAGAGGTCGGTGGCAGCATACAATCTCTCCCTGCTGCTCCCACCACCAAGGCGACTGAATCCCCTTCACCTGTCATGCCGACGGAGTCACCCTGCCTCCTCAACGGCGGACACCGCCTTCCCACCGGAATCCGCCGCAAATGACAGCACTGATCCTGCCGATGTGCGTCCCGATGCATCCCCGCGCTTCCAGAGGCGCCTTCACGACCCCCTGCTGCCGGTGAGATCCCCCGGCGTGTATCCCGCCGGCAGTCGGCCGTGTGCTCTCGTGGTCTCGCCAACCACCAACTGGCAGCGCTTCGGATACCCAACGTCGCCCCATGCCCCTCCATCTCCGCAGGTAGGCGGCTGGCCGGCCAGCCGGCACCCGCACGGCCAGGGCAGCAACGGCCTCCCGGTTCAACAGCTGCGTGTAAAACTAAGATTCCCGTGGTCTCGCCAACCACCGCCCGGCAGGGCTCCGGATACCCACCACCGCCCCATGGGCCTCCATCTCAGTATGAGGCTGGACGGTCGGCCAGCACCCGCACGTCAGGGTAGGAACAGCCTCCCGGTTCAACAGCTGCGTGTAAAAGTGAGATTGAGACAGAATTGTGAATAGAGAGATTGACAGAGAAGAAAGGCATATCAGGTTAGCTGTACGATGGATTGAGAGAGATTAACAGGCTTGAGAGATTTATGGCCTGGGCTTGCCTCGCATCCGAGATCTTTGAGGGCGATTTCATGCTGGTGAAGTTGCTGCAGCCCAATGACTCGGAGGAAGTTTTCGATCTCCCGTATGAGCACCATTCACTGGGGTTTTCGCGTCCCTGATGCAGCTCGTGTAGTCGTGCTCATGGGGCTCCGCTGTGCCGACAGTGCCGACGCACTTCTTAGTGAGGACGTCGCCTCACGCTGCCCTTGCTTGGTTTTGTTGCTCATGTTGCACGTCCATAGCATGACGGCGCTCACGCTTCAAGCCCGAGCTGATGCTACTTGACGCAGTGGCACCGAAGCTTTAAGTGCAGCTATCATGTTGCTCCAATGTAAGGCTATTAGAGCACGCACACGCAGGTCTCACTGAGATGAAACAGCTAACATGACAAGACACTACGAATTGACATTGAGTATGGAAATAACATAGCCTGAGATAACCAGAAGGGCTTCTGCACATAGTTTTTGCAGCATGTATTAAGGATAACGTAGAAACGATGTTGCCAACTCTTGCCAGTCTTTAACGAGAATCAATCACTGGACTGGCATACACATGTGAATCTTAATAAGTTAGGTTGAAAAGAGTTGAAACCGTTACATTGGGCACCTTAGTCTCTGGAAATAAGAAGTTGATACATTTTATGTTGAGTTGATCAGAATGCTGAAACGAGAACATCTATTTAACTGAATTTATTTCATCAAACGGGCTCGGAGGCTGTCAGTCCAGCAGATGTAATGTCAATAGAGAGAACGTCTTTCAAATAAAATAGGGAAGTTATTTTAGCAACAAAGATAGGGATATGGTTGGGGCCTTGGCGGGCCTTGGCCAAGCTTGCCTGATGGACCGAACATGTATTGTGACCTCTACGTCTTTTTAATTTTTTCTATTTCTTTTCCATATATTTTTAGAGAAAAGAGAGCTTGGGATACCTGAGACCAGCAATGGCAGGGTGTTATATTGCTTGGCAAATAATTCACTGGTCTGATACACTATATAATGCTCATGGAATATACACTACGGGAAAAAATGTCGCTGTCATATAGACACGGCTTTGCCGTGTGCCAAACGGATTGGAACACGGCCGTGTGCAATCTAAAAAGTACACGGCAAAGTACGAAAACACGGTAAATTTCTGAAAAAGAACACGATAAAAAAATATACACAGTAAAGACCTACTAAGGAACATGGCAAAGAAAAAACACTCGGCAAAGTCGACAACGTCACACGGCATAGGTGTCATCATGGCAACGAGGTGAGACCTGTGACCCCACAGGTCCACTTGACGGGAATGAGCTAACGGCTGCAGACGGTGGCCTCTTTGCCGTCTGCCCTCGCCTGCCCTTTGCCATGTGTATTCTACAGTATACACGGCAAAGGGCCTTTACCGTGTGTATTCCGCAGTATACACGGCAAAGGGCCTTTGCCGTGTGTATTCCGCAGTATACACGGCAAAGTTCTTTTTCTTTTTTCCCTTTTATCACATTACTCTTTGGAAAATCATAGAAAAATCATTCTAATTCAGAAAAATAGAAATAATATATCAAAATTTGCAGAAAAATAAGATCTATCTATTGACAACAAATATTAGATATTTATGTTGAATATGAATTTTCATGCTCGCTGTTTTGACCATAGTTTAAAACATGCATAGAAATTCAAAAATGATCGAAACAATGTGAAACCTTCGCGTGGAGTCATATTATGTGACATAGTTGGGAGGAAAAATATCAAACTTGGTATATTGATTATGTCTCAAAAAAACTTCACAAAATGACCTATCTCATTCGAGGTTTCCCGACTTTCGGTTCAAATGACCAATGTTATGGGCAGAATCACGACATAGTTTGTGATAATGTGCCCATATTGTCCATACATGTGCATCATAGGATTAAGAAACAATGTTGCAGGAGCAAGTTTTCCTTTTTGTCGCACGGAAAAGCCATTTCCTATTTTTGGAGCGCAAAAATCGGGGCATTTTGTGAAGCAACACCAAATGTTCAATTCAAAAATGCTACCACCCTATTTTAAAAAAATACTAGACCACCTTACATGAACAATATTCCAACCGGGGATTCTAAAACCTTTTCGTCCATCCCTGGTGAAAAAGACAAATTTCTGCCGAATCGGTAGGAAGTAGGTCAGATATGAACTGCAGATACATGATCTAATGCTCATGATTTTTTTACAAAAATCATTTTTAGGTTCACAATATGATGTTTCTTCAGAGATCCAATGCAAGTTTAGCGAGGCTCAGCCTCGAGCTAAGAATCTTCATGCCCTCCATTCGATTAGGGTTTGACGATAGTTTCAAATGACCATAACTAAATCAAAAAAAAATCAAAAAAATGCAAGACCTTCGCATGGTGTCATATTTTGTGACATAGTTGTGAGGAAAAATATCAAACTTGGTATATTGATTATGTCTCAAAAAACCTTCACAAAATGACCTATCTCATTGGAGGTTTCCTGACTTTCGGTTCAAATGACCAATGTTATGAAAAGAATCACGATATAGTTTATGATAATGCGCCCATATTATGCATAGATGTGCATCTTCGGATTGCGAACAATGTTGCAGGAGGAAGTTTTCCTTTTTGTCGCACGGAAAAGCCATTTCCTATTTTTGGAGCGCAAAAATCGGGGAATTTTGTGAAGCAACACCAAACGTTCAATTAAAAAATGCTACCACCACATTTTTCAAAAATACTAGATCACCTTACATGAACAATGTCCCAACCAGGGATTTTAAAACCTTTTTGTCCACCTCTGGTGAAAAAGACAAATTTCTACCAAATCGGTAGGAAGTAGGTCAGATATGAACTGCAGATACATGATCTAATACTCATTATTTTTTTACAAAAATCATTTTTGGGTTCACAATATGATATTTCTTCAAAGATCCAATGCAAGTTTAGCGAGGCTCAGCCTCGAGCTAAGAATCTTCATGCCTCCATTCGATTAGGGTTTGACGATAGTTTCAAATGACCATAACTAAATCAAAAAAAATCAAAAAAATGCGAGACCTTCGCATGGTATCATATTTTGTGACATAGTTGTGAGAAAAAATATCAAACTTGGTATATTGATTATGTCTCAAAAAAACCTTCACAAAATGACCTATCTCATTGGAGGTTTCCTGACTTTCGGTTCAAATGACCAATGTTATGGGAAGAATCACGATATATTTTATGATAATGCGCCCATATTATGCATAGATGTGCATCTTCGGATTGCGAACAATGTTGCAGGAGGAAGTTTTCCTTTTTGTCGCACAGAAAAGCCATTTCCTATTTTTGGAGCGCAAAAATCGGGGAATTTTGTGAAGCAACACCAAACGTTCAATTAAAAAATGCTACCACTACATTTTTCAAAAATACTAGACCACCGTACATGAACAATGTCCCAACCAGGAATTTTAAAACCTTTTTGTCCACCCCTGGTGAAAAGGACAAATTTCTACCAAATCGGTAGGAAGTAGGTCAGATATGAACTGCAGATACATGATCTAATACTCATTTTTTTTACAAAAATCATTTTTGGGTTCACAATATGATATTTCTTCAGAGATCCAATGCAAGTTTAGCGAGGCTCAGCCTCGAGCTAAGAATCTTCATGCCCTCCATTCGATTAGGGTTTGACGATAGTTTCAAATGACCATAACTAAATCAAAAAAATCTAAAAAATGCGAGACCTTCGCATGGTGTCATACTTTGTGACATAGTTAGGAGGAAAAAATATCAAGAATGGTATATTGATTATGTCTCAAAAAAAACCTTCACAAAATGACCTATCTCATTCGAGGTTTCCGGACTTTTGGTTCAAATTACCAATGTTATGGGCAGAATCACGACATAGTTTGTGATAATGTGCCCATATTATGCATACATGTGCATCATGGGATTGCGAACAATGTTGCAGAAGGAAGTTTCCTTTTTGTCGCACGGAAAAGCCATTTCCTATTTTTGGAGCGCAAAAATCGGGGCATTTTGTGAAGCAACACCAAACGTTCATTAAAAAATGCTACCACCCCATTTTGAAAAAATACTAGACCACCTTATATGAACAATGTCCCAACCGGGGATTTTAAAACCTTTTCGTCCACCCCTGGTAAAAAAGACAAATTTCTGCCGAATCGGTAGGAAGTAGGTCAGATATGAACTGCAGATACATGACCTAATGCTCATGATTTTTTACAAAAATCATTTTTGGATTCACAATATGATGTTTCTTCAGAGATCCAATGCATGTTTAGCAAGGCTCAGCCTCGAGCTAAGAATCTCCATGCCCTCCATTCGATTAGGGTTTGATGATAGTTTCAAATGACCATAACTAAATCAAAAAAAAATGCGAGACCTTCGCGTGGTGTCATATTTTTGACATAGTTAGGAGGAAAAATACCAAACTTGGTATATTGATTATGTCTGAAAAAACTTTCACAAAATGACCTATCTCATTCGAGGTTTCCGGACTTTTGGTTCAAATAACCAGTGTTATGGGCAGAATCACGACATAGTTTCTGATAATGTGCCCATATTGTGCATCCATGTGCATCATGGGATTGCGAACAATGTTACGGGAGGAAGTTTTCCTTTTTGTCGCATGGAAAAGCCATTTCCTATTTTCGGAGCGCAAAAATCGGGGCATTTTGTGAAGCAACACCAAATGTTCAACTAAAAAATGCTACCACCCCATTTTTAGAAAATACTCGACCACCTTACATTAACAATGTCCCAACCGGGGATTTTAAAACCTTTTCGTCCATCCCTGGTAAAAAAGACAAATTTCTGCCGAATCTGTAGGAAGTAGGTAAGATATGAACTGCAGATACATGATCTAATGCTCATGATTTTTTTCAAAAATCATTTTTAGGTTCACAATATGATGTTTCTTCATAGATCTAATGCAAGTTTAGCAAGGCTCAGCCTCGAGCTAAGAATCTTCATGACCTCCATTCGATTAGGGTTTGACGATAGTTTCAAATGACCATAACTAAATCAAAAAAATCAAACAAATGCGAGACCTTCGCGTGGTGTCATATTTTGTGACATAGTTGTGAGGAAAAAAATATCAAACTTGGTATATTGATTATGTCTCAAAAAAACCTTCACAAAATGGCATATCTCTTTCGAGGTTTCCTGACTTTCGGTTCAGATGACCAATGTTATGGACAGAATCGCAATATAGTTTATGATAATGTGCCCATATTGTTCATACATGTGCATCATGGGATTGTGAACAATGTTGCAGGAGGAAGTTTTCCTTTTCGTCACACGGAAAAGCCATTTTCTAATTTTGGAGCGCAAAAATCGGGGCGTTTTGTGAAGCAACACCAAATGTTCAATTCAAAAATGCTACCACCCCATTTTTCAAAAATACTAGACCATCTTATATAAACAATATCCCAACCGGATATTTTAAAACCTTTCCGTCCACCCCTGGTGAAAAAGACAAATTTTTGCCGAATCGGTAGGAAGTGGGTCAGATTTAATGCTCATATTTTTTACATGATCTAATGCTCATGATTTTTTAGAAAAATCATTTTTAGGTTCGACATATGATATGGATATCATATTTGGATTCCTATCATTTTTCTGATCGATTTAGATATTTTATTTGTCGAATTCCGATTTGCGGATTTAAATATATGAATTATTCCATATTAAATAGAAAAAGGCAAAAAAAATAAAATAATTTTATTTTTGATTTGGATTCAAGATTATTATTACTTATTCATTGTTGTCTACTTAAATAATTGTTTGGAATCTAAAACTGAGATGTGTGACATCATGGTCCAAGAGTTAATAGGATTGATATGAAAGTATTATCGACAAGGTATGATTTCTTTCTCGGAAGCTCATTCGGAAGGAACGAAGAAGTTAAGCGTGCTAGGGCTAGAGTAGTATTAGGATGGGTGACCGTAGGTGAAGTTTGATTATGAGTACAAGTTGACCTAATATTAAACATACTTAGAGCTAAAATATCCCATATGAGACTAACAAGTAAAAAATATTTAAAAAAGTTTGAAAAAAACAATTGAATCTTTTTTAAAATTTATTTTGAAAAGTCAGCCTCTTTGCCGTGTACGTGACACACAGAAAAGGCAGCCTTTGCCGTGTAGGATTTATGGACAACACACGGCAAAGGCAGCCTTTGCCGTGTTGGATTTATGAACGACACATGGCAAAGAATAGACACCGTCATCTCTAATGGAAACCGCTATCTCACTTTACTTTGCCATGTCTACGTGTAAGACACACGGCAAAGGCCTTGTCGTGTCTTTTTTAGAAAACACACGGCAAAGGGCCTTTGCCGTGGCAAAAGTTGCCGTGTGTATACACACGGCAAAACCTTTGCCGTGTTTCAGAAAGCCTTTGATGTGTTATATTGCCTCCACGGCAAAGGGCTGCTCCGCCGTAGTGATAATCTTCAATGTCAATAAGGTTGCTCTTCCGTAGCAAAGCGCGGGTATTGTGCTAGTCACTATAATGACAATACGCCGAGTTATAAAGATAGGTTCGCTATGCGAGATGTTGCACATTAGATGTAGCAATCTAGGTTGTGCCCTAAAGGCTCCCACAGGTCAGGCTTATAAAGGCGCCAGAGCCTAGGGTTTACAAGGAAAGGTCCTTGCCAGACAAGGTAAAGAGTCCTACACTAATACGAACTAGTCTTTCGTGTCTTGCACTCCAAGGCTCCGAGTATGTCGGTGACTCCTGTGTAGCCTTCATTTATCCGGCATGGGACTCCCTTCTGGATCTGTCTAACTGGGTCACCCAGCAGGCCATAGGCTTCACTACCAACTATGGGCCACCGGGGTTAGCCGGAATAAGTACGTGCTATGGTGATACCCATTTAGCATATCCCCAACAGTAGCCCCCGGAGGACTTTGAAATCTTGCGCCGTCTTGCCACTTGATCTTTGAATGCTCCGCCTAGGTGATGCCATCAATTCGTCGAGCAATATCTCAAAGGTCCCCCAAAGAATTTGCAATCCTCTTTGGCTTCACAATGTAGCCGGAGATTCCTTAAGTCTTCATTTCCAGAGCCGGACAATCGCCGCCTTTGATGGAATCTTCAGACATGACACTTCACTGCAACTGTCAGGAGGATGACATAGGGTGCAGCCTACGCTACCTCAAAAATCACAGAAGGTAGGGAATTTAATCATCAGCTATTTTGACACGTATGAAATCTGAAACGGTAAAGCGGCAAAGATGGAGGACGTGGCGAAATTACCGTGCACGCTCGTCTCCAATCGGCAAAGCTCCGTCCATCAGATCCCTTAGTACGAATGTTGACGCGGGGTCTATACATTTTCACCATGGCCAGGTTATTTTCTTTTTACCCGCATTCACTTCCTCATCTTCGTCTTCCTCCAGCCGTGCACCCGTTCGAGCTCCTCCTCGGAAAACCCTAGCCAGAGCCCTCTCCTTCTCCACCTACTCCATCATCACAATAGCCTCTAGCAGCTCCATTCCTTCAACGACGACGACCCCCAAGGCTATTCCAGATCCATCTCAGGGAGCAACTGTCCCACCAGAGGGGGTTGTTGTCCCTATCACCTCCATGGTGGAAACCACCGGAGACGACCAAGAAAGCGCGGCACCAGATGCCACTGAAGAAGACAATGACTCCCACAAGGGAATGTGGAGGGGCTCTGACGTCTCCGCCGAAGATTTGCAAGAACTGGTCACCGAGGCGTATCTCACCACGGCAAAGCATTTGGTCTAGCGGCCAGTGCCGGCTGGCAAGGTGGCCCCTTCTCCCCAAGCCGGAGAGAAGGTGTACCTCAAAGCTCAGCTGGTACGAGGCGTAAGACTGCCAGTCTTCGACTTCTTCCTGGACGTCCTCTAGCACTTCCGGGTACTTCCCCACAACCTCTCTCCCAACATCATCTTAGTCATTAGCAATTTCGTAGCTCTGTGCGAAGGATTCCTAGGCATCAAACCTAGATTAGATCTATTTGTGTTCTTTTTTACCATCAAGAGAGAGTCCGTAGAGTCCCAGGACGAGTTGCGGATTTGTGGAACCATTAGCTTTAAGATACGTCCTAGACGGTGCTTCCCCGACATCGTAGGGCATGAGTGATGCAAGAACATGCAGCGCACATACTTTTATGGACCAGATATTCCCCTGCCTAACCTCCTTGAGACATATCCCGACTTTGTCGACGGAGCCGCCGCCGAGGTGCCTGCATGGCGGACCCCAACCTCCCTTCCATCCGACGACGAGGCCAATCACGCCGTAAGGCGGATTGAATGGCTCGTGGACGGAGGTCTCACGGGCTTGGAGCTAGCCATCTGCTGGTTTGTTAAGAGGATCCAGCCTCTGCAGCACCACGCCGAGTTGATGTGCAAATACACTCAAGATAGGAGGGATCCCATGCAAATTTCGCGGTATAACTTCTCCACTGACTCTGTTAAACTCCGGCTAAAGGACATCATCAAGGTGAACGACATGAAGCGCGGCTTCAAGATCACCTATGGCATGTTCGATTGCAACAAATGTCCAGAGGTAGATTTTGTTTCCTTTGTTGCTCGTTATATACTCTAAGGTTTTTCCAACTTGAAGTTGTCAGTCTAACACTCCTCTGTATCCCAGCTGGCGACCTTGGCGGTGGATCAAATGGCCTCTAGGTCTATGATCCCAAGCTAAAGGATATCCAGGTGGTGTCCAACGATGATGCCCCCAAGGATCAGTTGGCTCCGGCAGCGCGAATCGGAAGAGCCCCACCTCTAACGTTGCTGCCGAGGCCAAGAAGAAGAAGAAATCGGAGAGTGGAGTCTCCAGACAATCCACTACCGCCATAGAGACGGAGAAGAAGAAATCCACCGGCATTCCCCTCACCAAGGCTCCTTCCGTGGAGTAAGCATATTCATTCTCCATCTTGTACTTTTAGCTCATACCTTTTTTTTCAACTCTTGTGCTTATACTTTGTACGTTTTAGGAGGAAAACCGGTGCTAGTTTGAAGCGATCCTCCAGAGATGCTAGAGGGTCAAAAAACATTCGTGAAATGTTGACCAGAGATGTGGCCCCCAAGCCCTCTTCTACTACTGCTCCCCCTACTCCTCCCGCCAAGCCTTCTGCTGGAACCGCTGGGCCCTCGTCCCACGTCATCCCTAAGATATTCGTCATGGAGAGAGATATCAATCCAATCCTTGATGTCTCAGGCTCTATTGAAGCAGACGTTGCTCCCAGCGGTCAGGGGATGTAGGAGAGCACTTCCTGTAAAGTGGCTGAAGCTCCGGCTAAGGATGCCAACAGGAAAGGGAAACAAGTAATGGAAGAGGCGGAGGCGGAGGTGGTTGCGGCAACGGACGAGGCGGGAGCCTCTGAGCCATCAACTGTTCTCAAAACGCAACAGGCGGCTAGGGCATCATCCATGCCTCTGGCTTCAACATCTCCTTTGGCTGCGACTCCTTCGACGTTGTGCCTGGATGATCTAATTGCGCAGGCGGATGCCGTGTATAACAATGTCGGTATCTTCCATACTGCATATGCCAATCTAGCCAACAATCTCAAGCTTATTGCCATTGTAAGTCTTTTAAACTTCACTTCTTTTATTTTGTGTAGTATATCCCTCTGTAGCCCCGAGCTCTTAGGCGGATAAACAAAAGTTATTGGCCTGAGTGCTCCAAAGAACTAAGAGTAGAAATTTATAGTGTAGCCCCCGAGCATCTAGGTGGAAACTTAGAAGAATTTTGACTAGATGCTCTAAGTGTAGCATACTTGCTGATTAAAATCTTGTGTTGTAACCCCCGAGTGTGTAGTTGAAACAAGATAGTTCCAACTAGATGCTCTAGAGAAACTTAGCATGCTTGCTTGTTTGCAAAATAAGAATAGATGGAGGATCACTACCAATGAGAGGTTTGCTGCTTTGCGGAAGGAACTGGACGTTGAACAGGGTAAAACAGCCTTCCTAAAGCAACAAATCAAACATAGCCAGAGTCTGTTTCTTTTAACAGCTCCTTACTTTTCCTCATGGACTCATTTCTACCGTCTTCTCATAGGGCTTTCTGATTTCCGTCTTACAGAAGCCATGGCCAAGGCCAAGAGCATCGTCGAGCAATCCAAGCATATCCAAGAGCTCGACGATGAGAACAAAATCTTGAAGAAAGATCTAGCTGATGCCATCAAGGGCCATGATGAGGCGATGAAGGTGCTGCAAGAGTCTGCTGACGCCGAGATGCAGCGCCTGAAGAACGAACTTGCACAACTCAAGGAACAGAACCAAGCTACCAAAGAGCAAAATGCAAGGAACCTTTAGGTGTACAAGACAGTTTAGAAGGAGCATGACGTCTTCGCGGAGACATGCAAGCAGGAGGAGACGAGCATCTTTGGTAACTTTTTCCCGTCTTGGTCAATTCTGTACTTTGGATAAATATTTGATTTGTTTGTACTCATGGTCCTCGTATCTTATGCAAACCACACCTTTCATTGTCTTGGACAACTTGGGTGAAGGTGTTCCAGATCCCAAGGAATGCATGATTTTTGCTGGCAACTTCGTCAGCACCGCCATTGTCCAGGCCAAGTGCAATACCCCACATTTTGATTCTTATGAATTGTGCTTTTTTTTAAATAAAATAATATCATGATGCTATTTAAGTGTGATCGGTAATAAGAAACTAGGACACGAGAGACCCGAAGAATGAAAAAAAGGAAATTAGTGTGAGTACAACGTCTTGAGCTCTAGACATATTGTTGGAAATAAAAAGGACCCGTCATTTGACCTTTGTTCTATTGTTAGTGTAATAACCGTCTGCTGCTATGTAACCTGGATATTCACGAGGGGAAACAAATTATAATTACCGGGCTGGGCTGGGCTTCTTTAGCCGAGCTGGACTCATATAACCCAGTAGTCATGGTTATTTAGTAGAGTCGAGGGAGGATGCTGCTGCCGCGTCTCTCTGCCCTAATCCTTTTTCGCCGCCAGTAATCCAGTCCGCCGCCGTGCTGCCAACTTGTGAGCTCTGTTGTCGCTGTAGTGTCGCTGGCCGTGTCCGTCTCCGCCGAGTCATTTTTGGTGGTTTGGCCACCTCTGCGTGGAAACATTCGTCGAGGGCTGTGAATCAAGCTAGCAGTATGTATCGTTGCCTTTTGATTGGTCGTAGGTAGATTCTTGCCTTGATTCATTTCATGTATGGTTTTAGCTTTGGCTGCTACATGTCCTGTCGGTAGTACTAAATTTTATAGAAAAGAAGACTTCTATTACCTGCTAGAGAGGCTGGATTAAAGAGGATTAAATTACTATATTATAGGTTACACATGGATATGCTAATCTCTATAAATTTCAGATTTGGGCTCCAAGTACATGGTCGTATTCGATAGGCTCCTAGTACATGGTCGTGTTCCTATAATTGTACAAACTGGTATTCTGTAGTAAAGTTCAGGTTAGACTTTGTTGCTTGCTAGAGGGAATCTAAGGTCAAGTAATTATCACTTAGACATGTTTTTCTGCCCAAAATTCTATAGTGCTAACGGTGCCCTGAAGCTGCCTTTTAGCTTGAGCTCCTAAGTTTTGGTGTTACACGGAGAGGTACAAAGCACTCACCTATATGAATTTTAGTTATCTTTCTTAGCTGGTACTATTTGGTTCTATCAGTGACACACCGCTTGGGTTGAGCCAAGATTTCTTGTGTTTGTGTTGCCTACGAGTCGGCCGCATAGCAGTTCTGCAACTAATTAATGTTACTGTTAGTGATTACAGTTAAAGAAAAATAATTTGGTCTAGTCTGATTATAAACGGAAGCTAGTTCTTTGTGGTTCAGTATGACTATTTGTACTATTTAGACATTGTTCCATGTGTTTATATTTGTTAAGGTTAAGTGACAGAGCGATGATATATTCTACGTGTATGATGTTGAAGGTATTATGTGTATTGAGTGAAGTATGTTTCAATATGAGCTGTTGGAACTTCCGGTCTGGAATCGTACAATTTACAGTTTGTGCCACATGGTTGAGGCAAGTTCATGGCGGATAGCAAATTTTGCATATCTCTCTTCACTGAATTTATTTAATGCTTATGAAATGTTCATGATGCTAATGACAAAGATGATGTTGGTATGTTTCTACTATGCATATCTCCATATCCATGATGACAATGATGATAGTGTGACCTACTTCGGTGGGCACAATGCGACCTTCATTGATGGGTTGCGACCCACTTTGGAGGCACCCTCCACGAGTTGGAGCGACTGGATGCCGACGGGTGTCCACTCGAGCGATACCGGTATTCGCAATGAGATGAGATGAGCATATAGGCATGTAGGACATAATTTTATGTTCTAATGCATGGATGTGATTTAATGATGCCTTGGTGTTTTGATTTATGTAAAGTTACTATTTGTTTGTGAACCTGTTGGGTCTTTGTACACCCTTGTTGCTTTCATATTTTTAGGTAATCCTTGAGGACGACATGCATGGGGATTTCCGGGAGTAGCACCTTCACAATAATCACCTCACGTTTCACACAATCCTCACCAATATTTTGGAACTTTGGTTTTGATCGATAGGAGTCATTCTTGTCATAAATGGTTTCAGAGTATGTGGAAGTTTATCACTTAGACTAAGTTGGTTTTACCTGCTAGACATTATTATCAGGATTGTGTTTGGATGGTAGTTTTTTTTATAGTGGTGGTATTAACGATTTATATGGTCGAATGTGCGATCTACCTTTTATTTAGTTTTTATCCATATACTGATGTGTTTATATTATTGCATGTCATGGATATCCCAAAAACAAAGGAGACTCTGTCAATTTTTCCTAAAATGTCTTAGTCATTTTTCTGTGTTTAATGTATGTGGTAACATCTCAAGTTCTTGGTTACCTTGGGATGTTACAGTTGGTATCAGAGCGGGCTTTAGGTCCGTGGTATGAATAGGAACTTACAAACTAACCTTAAAACTTGACACACTGGTGCACACTAGGATGGGTTGAGTCATGCATTGCATTTATGCTTTTGCTAACTTATTGTGGATTTATTTTATCTTTATTATGTTGGTATTCCTATGGGATGGCCGTTACCCCAAGAGGCTTGCAGATCTTGCTTTAGATACCATTTTAACTTTTTTGTTGGTAATTGACTAGATAGGGATGCGAGAATCTTCTTGGTTGATGAATTCATCAGTGGAAGGGAAATAGTTGATCCTTTTGCTGGTTTAGTAAACGATTGAATAACATGATAAAGGTATTGGATTGTTAGATTTAGATATTAACTTTGTTGGATTCATGAGGAGATAGCTGAAGAGTTTGGTTTTGGCATCGAAGTTTGAGTTTAATATAATGTTAGGGTGGATGATTAAAGTTTTGTTTGCCTGGTCTAAAGATTTGATATCAAACGATTTTGAGAGAATAGTTTGGAGATCTTGAAGATGCAAGGGATAAGATGATTTGTTTTCAAAAGAATAAAGCTAGATTTGATAACCTAGCTGGTGTAGCAATGGAGTAGATAATATAATGCTATGAAGACTTACCTAGATCCAAATCAGTATGATAAGTGCTTCCCTCTACCAATGTCTCATAAACCACAAGTTTCACTTGTATTTCATATTCCCATTCACCCGTCTTTTATAGTGCATTACATGCACTTGTTTTGGTCTAAGGATTTTCATCTAGTACTAGAATAATAGTATTGATTTCTCGTCTAGGGATGATGAGATATTGTCAACCATTTATTTCAAATGTCCTTCCCGCTGAACATTAGTCTTCAAGGATTAACATCTTCTATTTTTCTTATTCTATGTATGATTTATTCTACTTGAAATTAGTTTTTGTCCCTTCTCCCATAGCTGAGTACAAAGAGTGGTGAATCCCATGTTATCCTTCGAGGCAACCAATTTTTTTTAAAAAAATAAATAAATAATTGTTTTCTTTCTAAAACCATTATCCTTGGTTACTTCTGTGTGAGAAGCTTATCCTTCCTATATCCTCTATAAGTGTTAGTTTCCTAGGTCGGACCATAATCTATGAAGAGATACTTTGTTCGTTCAGAATTGTTTCTGGTTCGTTCAATAGTGTTTCTTGTTCATTCAACGATTCGTGTTTTTGAAAGATCGATAGTTTAGATTTTTGTGTAGTGTCTTTGCATGTACAATAAATGGGAGTCGACCTCGAACCTTGGTTTGTGCCCCTTAATTTGTTTGCAATGCGAGTGAGGAAGCCAAAGTGATAACATTGCTCGATTCACTATTTCAGTTACACACTTAATAGTTTGGGTGCGGAATGGATTGACCCCCATACCAATTGCCCTTATTATTCGCTCTTGTATATTGAAGTGGTGAATCAATATTTTATTTGTCCTTTCATTAGTTGAGCTACCACTTTGTACAACTTGAACCATAGAATGTATATTGTTCCACATGTAGAGAGGAAACCTCTACCAACGGTAGGAGATGCGATGAGGCTAAACCTTGTTTTATGGTACCATATAATAAATAGACCACCATGAGAGTTTTAGAGAGATTTTGTGGTGTTATATAGTTGTGTTCCAAAGTTTAGGAAATATGAGTACTTAATTGACATGTGACATCTTTATTCTACATAAAGATTTCATGTTTTAGTGAGAGACACAAGTGTGTATGTCCTAGATAGCATCCTTGTTTTCAAATTTTCAACAGAGGGGCTTGTAGCTTCGCTTTGATCTTATTCCCGATACTATACCTACCTTCGTGTCTCTTTACCATTTGATATGACCATTTTTAGAATAATTGAAGAAGCGGTTTGTCAACACCCGGATTTTTAATCCCAGATGCCCATTATGCCATACCTCGCAATCCCAGGATTACCATTTTTGCGAGACATAACGGATTGGATATCACAGTACATCATCCATTATAAACCATACATAAGGTTTTACACAAATAAGGATCTCATGATCCAGTCTTTAATACAACAAGCATCGGAAATAAACGATAAGCGTAGCGGTGGGGTCCATCTTCAGGGGCACAGGCAATACTGACGAAGGCAGATAGTCCTAGTTATCATAGCCGTCCTGCTGACCATTATCTTGATAATCTCCTTCATAGTCTGACCATAATAATAGCCAGGGACAAAAGCCATGAGTACTCTTTAAGTACTCGCAAACTACTACTAACAAGGGGTATAATTCTAAGTTAAAGTACTAAATCTAAGTTAACTATCAAGTTAAGTTTGAAACCTAAGCTGAGTTCAGACGCAAAGAAAGATAAAGTAAGATTCTAGAATCACTTAAGTTGGGAAGCTATTATCATCAACACAACCCTGTTGTGGTCAAGTCAAAGTTCATCATTCCTTTCAAGTTATTTAGAAAACATCTGACAACAAAACAGTATGGCCATTCCAACTGTCCATAACCGCGGACGCGGCTATTCGAATAGTTTGACACTCTGCAGAGGTGGTACACTTTCACCACAAGATTCGATACATCTGTCAGGGATAACCCTGAATCATCATACTTAGTATGTAGATAATCAAACATAACCTTCCCTTTACACACCCTAGTACAAGCACCTCTCCTATGAGTATGGCCTCCCAACCATGACCATCAGTCATCTTGGGCACTGCATAGGTGGACATCATTGAGAGGTAACCTCAGCTCAAACCTCTCTCGTGAGGGAACTAATACTAATGCATATAAATTTCCAGCTAAGCCTTACCCAATTCAGGTAATGTGGTTGTACGGTAAATTTGGAATGGTATCGCATCCGAATCCAACCATCAGTTTTATAAAAGGGTTAAGGCTCATGCCTCATCATTTTCATCATCATAAACCAGTTGTGTTTCTCAACACATGTCAAAACATCTCAATAGAATGACTCGTCATTCCAAGGTTTTCATAATTCATTTTCATCAAGTGTTCCCATCTAAAGTAACTCAAGTTTTTGATCTATACTAAGGTACTAAGTTAAGAGTGTTCACTAAGGTGGAAAGATGGGATCAATCTCATGCCATAGAATGACATCTAAAGGTTTCTAAGTAGGTCAAGTTTTATACTCTTTATGCTACCTTCAAAAATTAAGTAAAGAACTTTGTGTAAACTAAGGGAGGTAAAACTTGTCAATAAGACTTGGGGTACTAATAGTTAAAGGGGTGTGATCAAAGCATGCTTAAGGCATCTTTGCTAAACCATCTAGTTTTATTCTAGCTTGCTAACCATAGCTTGCTAAAGTATGTTTTGTAAGGGTTAGCTTGCCACTAATAGCTTGCCTTGGTTGGTGCAGTGGTTGAAGTTTTCTTCTTCTTCTTCTTCTTCTTGGTAGAACTCCTCCTCCTCGAAAGCTTGGTCGGTACTAGCGTCTATAAATACATAGGGAGTAGACAATCACCAAACAATACTTAACTAGTCTAAGTAGCATTCTAAAACACACAATTGATGATCTATTATCATCACAAGCATCACAATTTTAATTCAATAGTTTCAACCTTTTTATTTTGGAAAAGTAATTTCTATTCATTGAAATATTAACTAAAATTTAATATTCACCACCAAAATATGGGATCATGTGGACCCATGTCCTCACCACATATTCTAACATGCGGGAATGAGATTTAAAGGTTGGATCAATATTACTTTGGTTTAAGTTTATTATTTAATGATTTAAAGTGACTAGAAATGCCTATATAGCATTATTTTGGTACTAGTCCAAAGTCACTGCATGTAACCTTAATATTATTACATATTTGGATAGATATGATGAAATGTGATTTTTGAGAGTTGGAATCAACTCAAAAGCTAACTTGGTTGATTTTATAAAAATGTTTCAAGTTGCCAAAGCTTCTGTCTTCTTGTTTTTATTAGGAGAGATCTGTAACTCCAATTGAATTAAATCCATCGGGCTTGGATAGATCATATTAATACCTTTCAGACAAAATTGGTTTCAGGCAATTTGGATTTTTAAAACTCTCTGAATTGATTTTCAAACTAGTGGTCAGAAACTAGATTCAAACTAAAAGAAAAATCCAGATTTGAATCTGTGGGCTAACGCGGGAAAAGGAATGGGTCGGCCCAGTGGCGCTCCGCGGCGCGAGGCTCAGCTGACAGGGGGTCCCGCGTGTCAGCGACACTTAACACATGAAACGGTACGCGTGCTGTGGGTCGTGCGATTAGAGGCTAGATCTACGGTTGAGGGTCGTCGTCGACGACGAACAGGTCGCCGGCGAGCTCGAACCCTAGCGGCTCGGTGGGGGTCTACTGGGGGCGTACCAGGGCTCCAGCGGGGTCGGCGAGGCGGGCAAACGAAGTGGAAGATGACGGCGAGGCGAGGCATGGTCGCGGCGGAGCTTGGGTTGGTCGCAATCAACGGCACCCTTCTCCTCTAGAGGCGGCGGCTCCGGCTCCAATTCCGGCGAGCTGCTGCTCCACTTGCTCCGGCGAGAGGTGGGTGAGGTTCAGAGAGGTGAGGGGAGTGGAATGGTGTGGAGAAGAATGGCTGGGGAGGGCTCCTTTTATAGGCCCGACGGTGAGACCGAGCGGGATGGGCGGTCGACGGTGGTGACATGGCTACGGCGAGCTAGCGACATGGCTGGGGATGGCGATCGATGGGCGGTCCCCTGGCGGTGCTCTAGGATTTAAATGCGGCCGTAGGGGCGGTGGTATGCGGTCTGGGCGAGGTGGCGCTCTGAGAGGCAGAGGCGGCGGTGTCCACGACGAGCGGTGGCTGTGGGGCTTTGGGCGGCGAACGGGGGTGTCTGGGGTGTTCTCCAGGTCGAGGCGGAGCGGTGGGCGCGGGCTGCTGCCAAGGGGCGGTCTGTGCGAGCGGGGACAGTGCGCGCTCTGGGGGCGGCGTCGGCCTGCTCGACAAGCTCCGGGCGCGGCGGTTCCTGGCTGCTCTGCCCTCTGTCTCTGGCCTGGGGCTTGTTGGGCGGTGGAGGTGGACCACTGGCAAGCTGCGAGACATGAGGAGAGGGGCTAGAGAGGGCTGCTGCTACAAGTGCACGGTCGGCCGGTGAGAGAGGGCTCGGCATGGCAGTGCAGTGCGGCTAGGGGGTAGAGAAGAGGCTGGGGTTGGTCTGGTCTGGCTTGAGGGGGGATAAGATGATCAAAGCACTACAGAATTGCTAGACAAAATCAGCCCAAAACAGTAATAGTTAGGTCTTAATGATCTTGCTAACAAGGTGTTTGACAAAATGGCCGAAAGAGAAAAAGTTTTGAATTTTGAGTTCCAAATTTTTGAGTGATCTCCACTAGTGATAGGTAGTCTCTGGTTGCAAGGGTTTTGAAAATGGAGCTCAAAAAGATGGTTTTTGAAATAGGGGTGATCTATGCATATGCATTAGATTCAATTTCAAACTGTCATTTAAAATAGTTAACAGAATGGTTTTAGCAGATCCAAAGGTGGGTCTTGGTACCTCATTATATGTGCTAGCAAGGGGTATAAAGATCAATAATTGTTTCTGTTAAGAATTGAGTACTAGGAATAGCCAAAGTAGGCATGAGAGTTAGATTTGTCAAAATGACCATTCCTTCTTTTTAATTCTTTTTGATTTGATTTTCTTTAGGAAAAGTTTGGGAATGATATAGATGATGTTTAAATCACCTAAGAAACATTTTACAAGCATTGGATCAATCAATCATGGCAATTTAAACAACTCCTATTTTAAATGCACACATATATGAATGCTTTCATTTTAAATTTGGAAAAGTTTTTGTTAACCCTATTTTTGGATGATTTGATCATGATAAGCTTGGATTAAAGTTTTGGGATGTTACATGGTTGGATGATATGCAAGCCAAAGGTTTTTTAATAGTATCCAAAGTTTTTTAGTGTCTCACCTATGGCAGCGTTGGGTAATCGATAAAAGTTTCTGGATTATCGTACTATTAGCATGGTCACCATCAACAACAAAAATCATTTGTACCGCATAGAGGACTTGTTTGATCAGAAGAATGGATCGAATGCTACCTCGAAGATTAATCTCCAACCCATCTTTAATCAAATTCATGTCCCATAAAATGATGAATACTGCCTTCTCCACTTAGTATGGGTGTTGGGAATATAAAGTTATTTGTTTTGGACTAAGCAGTGCCCAAACAGTGAACAACTCTCTACATAGGTTCCTTGATAACGTTGTAGTAGTGTTGATTGATGATATCCGTGACAAAGAAAAGCATGAGTGCCATTTGAGGCTTATTCTTGAGACTTTGCGGAAGAATAAGTTTTTTTTGCAAGCTGAAGGAATTTTGGTTGGCTTTCCAAAGAATCTATTCTAGTTCGTGTGCGCAAGAAAGATTGAAAGTTTATTACTTATGCTTCTAGGAATTTGAAAAAAATAAACATGACCAGGATTAGCCTACTCGATCATGATCTAGAACTTGCACTTGTGGTATTTGCACTTAAGATTTGGAGGCATCATATATGGAGAATCACATGTTTTTTACTCACCATAAGAGTCTCAAATACCTCTTCACACTAAATACGTTGCATTTGAGGAAATTATGGTGGGTAGAATTTATAAAGTACTATGACCTATCTATCATGTACACCCTAGTCAAGGAAAAGGAAGCTCTTAGTCTACACCATGTGAAGATACATAGTTCATCCTTCCGTTGGCCATTCCAAACAGGCGCATCAAGATGATTGATTGTTACACCATTGCAAGAGCACATTCACGTGGGTAGGACTAGAGTTCATTATAGACCAAATTGGGTTTGTTTAGATTTGTGACCAACTTTGTGTGCCACATAAGTCGTAGGCGAGGGAGGAAACTCTGAGGGATACATATAGTACCGCATACAACTTTCGTCCTGGTTTTGTTAGAAAGTAAAGTTTGAGTACAAGAGGCAAGCAACATTGGCAATTGGTTGACATCACCATGGATTTAGTTGGTGGTGACCTATTACATGAAGAGGGAAGGATGCAATTAGGTTGGTCCTCTACCGACTCAGGAAAGTTGCTCAGTTATCTTCCTATCCTATCCGCACCTCATACTTTGGAAATGACTTGCCACCGATATGTGAGGATGATAGAGTATGGTTACATGGTTTACTAAAATAACTACTTCTTATAAAAATGCTAAGTTCATATCAATGCTTTGGGAGGGCTTAGTGCCTTCTATTTACAACTGAGAATTAGTATGGTATTTTATCGTTAGTCAGATCGCTAGTCAGAGCATGCAATCTAAACTCTAGAGGATATGTTGATGTATTGTGTCCAATTTTGTCAAGGGAGCTATGAAGATCGCTTGTCTCTTGTGGATTTTTCTTACAATAATAGCCATCAGGCTAGCATATGGAGGACACTTTACCAGGCTTGTATGGAAGCAAGTTTAGATCTCCACTTTGTTGGAACACGGTGGGTGAGGAGGCATTTCTTGGGTCATATTGGGTTAGCAAACCATAGACATGGTAGTTGAGATCAGACAACACATGTTGGTTTCACAGAGAAGAAAAAGGTGTTGCACCGAGTACAATAATTTGAATTTTAAGAACGCGAGAAGGTGTACCCTTAAGAGAGTCACCTGCTGAGGGTGTTATAAGTTTACATCAAGTAGATGTTTAGCCCCAGATAATTAGACATTTCATGGTAGTGGCATGTGTGGAGAAGCTACCTTATCAACTTGTGTTGCTCGAGTCGATGAAAGGTGTACATGATGTGTTCTATGTCTCTGTGATGTGGTAACTTTTTCATTATTCGGAATGAGAGTTGACCATGTAGTCAATTACAATTGATGCAGATTTAACCATTAAGGATCGTCCTAAGAGGATATTGGTATTCTTGGAGAGTGCTCACGTTTAGGATGCCCAAGTGTATGAATATTTTTTGTTGGGTCGCAATAATGTGAATGTGAGGTGGCTAGGAAGTATCCAGAAATTGTTCTCGCCTAATATGTGATGCAGAGTTATGTTTGTGACCGATTTGTCGAGTCTTGTGAGTTGTAAAGGAAGTAAGAATTCGGGGCCGTATTCTGTTTAAGAGGGTAAGAATGCAATACCCCACATTTTGATTCTTATGAATTGTGTTTTTTTTAAATAAAATAATATCATGATGCTATTTAAGTGTGATCGGTAATAAGAAACTAGGACACGAGAGTCAGAAGAATGAAAAAAAGGAAATTAGTGTGAGTACAACGTCTTGAGCTCTAGACCTATTGTTGGAAATAAAAACGACCCGTCATTTAACCTTTGTTCTATTGTTAGTGTAATAACCGTCTGCTGCTATGTAACCTGGATATTCACGAGGGGAAACAAATTATAATTACCGGGCTGGGCTGGGCTTCTTTAGCCGAGGTGGACTCATATAACCCAGTAGTCATGGTTGTTTAGTAGAGTCGAGGGAGGATGCTGCTGCCGCGTCTCTGCCCTAATCCTTTTCCGCCGCCAGTAATCCAGTCCGCCGCCGCGCTGCCAACTTGTGAGCTGTGTTGTCGCTGTAGTGTCGCTGGCCGTGTCCGTCTCCGCCGAGTCATTTTCGGTGGTTTGGCCACCTCTGCGTGGAAACATTCGTCGAGGGCTGTGAATCAAGCTAGCAGTATGTATCGTTGCCTTTTGATTGGTCGTAGGTAGATTGTTGCCTTGATTCATTTCATGTATGGTTTTAGCTTTGGCTGCTACATGTCCTGTCGGTAGTACTAAATTTTATAGAAAAGAAGACTTCTATTACCTGCTTGAGAGGCTGGACTAAAGAGGATTAAATTACTATATTATAGGTTACACATGGATATGCTAATCTCTATAAATTTCAGATTTGGGCTCCAAGTACATGGTCGTATTCGATAGGCTCCTAGTACATGGTCGTGTTCCTATAATTGTACAAACTGGTATTCTGTAGTAAAGTTCAGGTTAGACTTTGTTGCTTGCTAGAGGGAATCTAAGGTCAAGTAATTATCACTTAGACATGTTTTTCTGCCCAAAATTCTATAGTGCTAACGGTGCCCTGAAGCTGCCTTTTAGCTTGAGCTCCTAAGTTTTGGTGTTACACGGAGAGGTACAAAGCACTCACCTATATGAATTTTAGTTATCTTTCTTAGCTGGTACTATTTGGTTCTATCAGTGACACACCGCTTGGGTTGAGCCAAGATTTCTTGTGTTTGTGTTGCCTACGAGTCGGCCGCATAGCAGTTCTGCAACTAATTAATATTACTGTTAGTGATTACAGTTAAAGAAAAATAATTTGGTCTAGTCTGATCATAAACGGAAGCTAGTTCTTTGTGGTTCAGTATGACTATTTGTACTATTTAGACATTGTTCCATGTGTTTATATTTGTTAAGGTTAAGTGACAGAGCGATGATATATTCTACATGCATGATTTTGAAGGGATTATGTGTATTGAGTGAAGTATGTTTCAATATCAGGTGTTGGAACTTCCGGTCTGGAATCGTACAATTTACAGTTTGTGCCACATGGTTGAGGCAAGTTCATGGCCGATAGCAAATTTTGCATATCTCTCTTCACCGAATTTATTTAATGCTTATGAAATGTTCATGATGCTAATGACAAAGATGATGTTGGTATGTTCCTACTATGCATATCTCCATATCCATGATGACAATGATGATAGTATGACCTACTTCGGTGGGCACAATGCGACCTTCATTGATGTGTTGCGACCCACTTTGGAGGCACCCTCCATGAGTTGGAGCGAGTGGATGCCGACAGGTGTCCACTCGAGCGATATCGGTATTCGCAATGAGATGAGATGAGCATATAGGCATGTAGGACATAATTTTATGTTCTAATGCATGGATGTGGTTTAATGATGCCTTGGTGTTTTGATTTATGTAAAGTTACTATTTGTTTGTGAACTTGTTGAGTCTTTGTACTCACCCTTGTTGCTTTCATATTTTTAGGTAACCCTTGAGGACGACATGCATGGGGATTTCCGGGAGTAGCACCTTCACAATAATCACCTCACGTTTCACACAATCCTCACCAATATTTTGGAACTTTGGTTTTGATCGATAGGTGTCATTCTTGTCATAAATGGTTTCAGAGTATGAGGAAGTTTATCACTTAGACTAAGTTGGTTTTACCTGCTAGACATTATTATCAGGATTGTGTTTGGATGGTAGTTTTTTTATAGTGGTGGTATTAACGATTTATATGGTCGAATGTGCGATCTACCTTTTATTTAGTTTTTATCCATGTACTAATGTGTTTATATTATTGCATGTCATGGATATCCCAAAAACAAAGGAGACTGTCAATTTTTCCTAAAATGTCTTAGTCATTTTTCTGTGTTTAATGTATGTGGTAACATCTCAAGTTTTTGGTTACCTTTGGATGTTACACCAAGGAGATAACCCACCCTCTAGGAATAAACATCAAGGCGGCAGACTTAGCGGCCAAGTACGCGGAAATCCTGCGCCGAGCCCCCTAGAAAGTCAAGGACTGGAAAGCCTCTTGCGTTCGGGCTGGTGGAAGGATGACCCTGTCCTTGGTCAAGGCACATTATGACAACGCCGACATCGATCTGGTGACCTCTGACTTTCCCAAACTAGACGAGGAAGGGAGGGAAATTGACACAGATGCTATTTGGAATTCCCTCTTCGGCTTCGACATCAGGATTGCTAGAATGGTCAATGCAGATGTCTTCGTGCCTGCCGAGATCCTTGATGAAGACATGGCTTCGTCTGAGTCTAGCTCATCTCCTTCCGAGTTTGACGAGCTCTCTCGGCTTGGCTCTCGCGATGATGCCACCACAAAGTCCCCTACAATAGAGCCATAAAAAACAATGTTTTGTATTAAATATGTCTATGCGAAGTGTATGCGGAAAAACTTATGTGTTAGGCGGAAAAACTTGTACTCAAGTTTCCTTCTACTTATCTGTTTCCAGCATGTGTATATTTTTTAAGCAAGTGCTGGCTTATCCATTATTCTGGCTCGTATGCTTCACCTTTCGTGAGACGGAAGACTCGCAACACAGAACTATGCCCTCAAGTGATGATGCTTAATAGCACCATCAAGAACCTAAGATTAAAATTGCCAGCTTTGAGTGCCGGGAAGTCACTACTCCGGAATCCACATAAAAACTTCAAAAAACATGTAGACCAGAAAACTTAAGCTAACGCCCGTAGACGGAATTTTCACAAGTGCAAATGCAAACTTGCGCATAAAGGGTTTATATGATCCAAAAAAATGAACAAGTAAAGGAGGTAAAAGACTCAGAGAATATGAGTGAACCAAATGCTTTATTTCATTGATCATAAAAGGGACGTAGCTGTGATATGTTCCATGGTCGATCTGTCTCCGGGTAATCATCATCGGAGTCATGTTGCTTGCGCTTGCGATTTTTCGGCCTATCTTTCAACTCGCGAATATCGACGAGGTAATAGGAACCATTTAGAAATGCTTTGCTTATGACAAACGGTCCTTCCCAAGGTGGGGATAGTTTGTGTGATTTCTCCTGCTTGAGTCTAAGCACCAGATCCCCCTCTTTAAACGAGCAATGCTTTACACAGCGACTATGATAGCCATGCAGCTTCTGCTGGTAGACGACAGATCTCTGGCATGCTAGCACGTGCTCTTCCTCAAGTAGGTCCACAAATAGGCGTCTGGATTCTTCAGCGTCATCCTCCTTATAGGCGGCGACTCTTGGTGCATCATGGAGGATGTCAAATGGAAGGACGGCTTCTTCTCCATAAACCATGAAGAAAGGAGTCAAGCCAGTGGATCTGTTGGGTGTTGTTCGTAAACTCCACAAGACAGATGGTAATTCCTCCGCCCAAGCCCCAGCTGCTCTACGTAGTGGTGCTTCTAAGCGTGGCTTGATTCCATGCAGAATTAGTCCATTGGCCCTTTCAACTTGCCCATTTGACTGTGGGTGTGCCACGGATGCTAGGTCAAGGCAGATGCCTTTTTCATGACAGTACTCCTCAACTTCTCCGAGAGACAAATTTCTGCCATTGTCAGTGATGATCCTGTGTGGGAGACCAAATCTCACCACTAGATTTTGGACAAATTTTAGGGTTGTTATCCCATCAAGATTTCAAATGGGTTTAGCTTCAATCCATTTTGTGAACTTATCCACTACTACTAGCAAGTGTGTAAATCCACAGGGTGTTGTCTGCAAAGGCCCCACCATGTCTAGCGCCCAGACTACAAATGGCTAAGTTATCGGTATGGTACACAATTCTTCAGCTAGAACACTTGGTTGGCATGCATAGAACTGACACCCAAGGCATGTTTGTACCAACTTGGCGGCGTCTGCCTTGGCAGTTAGCCAGTAGAATCCTTGCCGGAAGGCCTTGGCTACCAACGATCGGGGAGCGGTGTGATGCCCGTAATTTCCGAGATGTATTTCTCTAAGGATTTCAATACCTTGCTGCTGGGAGACGCATCGAAGGAAAACTCCTATGGTACTTCTTTTGTATAGCTGGCCATCAATGATGACGTAGCCTTTTTCTCTGTCTACTATTTGTCGGCTTTCGACTTCATCGGCGAGCAAAGTTTCGTCTTATAGATAGTCCATGAACGGTCTCGTCCAAGCCAGAGAGGTCACTGTTACTATAGTAACAAATGAATCCACTCTATTCGGGTTGTCGGGGTCTTCTCCCTTCATGGATGGGGTCCGTAAATGCTCCAGGAAACCGACTGGCAAAATTGGTCGGCGAGCTGATCCAAGCTATGATAGCAGATATGTGCCTCATTCTCCTCCCTTTTGATGTACTTAACTTCGTAGCCGTCGAAGCACTTGGCTATTTCATCTACTTCGTCTCGATACGACGCCATCATAGGGTTCCACGTGTTCCAGGTGCCAGCTACTCGTTGGGCAACCAAGTCGGAATCTCCACAGCAAACTATGCGCTTGATGCCAATATCCTTGGCCACACGAAGTCCGTTAATGAGGGCCTCATACTCCGCCATGTTGTTGGTAGCATTGAAGTGGATCTGCAAGATGTATTGCAACTTTTCTCCTATTGGTGATTGCAATAATACACCAGCCCCCGAGCCGTTGAGTAGCTTTGATCCGTCAAAGTGTATGACCCAATATTCCGGCTCAGGCACAGGAGTGTCTTCTGGCACTTCTATCCAATCTGCGATAAAATCTGCCAATTCTTGTGATTTGATAGCGTCATGTCTCTTGTAGGTGATTTCAAAGGTGGCAAGTTCAATGCCCCACATTGCCACTCTTCATGTAGCGTCGTTGTTGTTGATGATGTCGGACCGTGGAGCTTTGCTAACCACTGTGATAGGGTGCTCCTGGAAATAATTCCTTAGCTTGCGTGAAGCAAGGAAAACTCCATAAGCTATCTTTTGGTAGTGCGGGTAACGCTGTTTGGATTCCGTCAAGACCTTGCTTACATAGTAAACAGGTCGCTGAACTCCATATTCTTGTGTTGGTTCATTGCGCTCCACCACGATGACGATGCTGATGGCTCGGTTGGTTGCTGCCATGTAAACTAACATAGGCTCCCTTGACATCGGTGCTGCAAGTATTGGTGGGGAGGAGAGTATTCTCTTCAACTCCTGAAGTGTTGCGTCAGCCTTCTCCGTCCATATGAATTTGTCCACCTTCTTGAGCAACTTGTAGAGCGACATAGCCTTCTCACCAAGTCGGCCGATGAATCGGCTTACTGCCGCTACGCAGCTTGTGAGCCTTTGTATGTCCTTGAGGCATGTCGGATGTTTAATGTCGAGGATGGCCATGATTTTCCCTAGGTTCACCTCGATTCCGCAATGTGAAACAAAGAAACCCAATAGCTTGCCGAAAGGTACCCCGAAGACGCACTTCCTGGGGTTCAGCATCATGTTATATTTTCGGAGATTGTCGAAGGTTTCCTGCAAGTCAGCGATAAGATCGTTTGATTTCTTTGACATTACCGTGATGTCATCCATGTAAGCGTGTATGTTGCGACCTATTTGGTCATGTAGGCAATGTTGCATTGTCCGCTGGTAAGTAGCACCAGCGTTTTTCAGCCCAAAGGGCATCCTGACGGAGCAATGCGTGTCGTATGGTGTGGTGAACAAAGTGGCCAGTTGGTGCGACTTTCGCATCCAGATTTGGTGGTAACCTGAATAGGCATCAAGAAAACACAGAAGTTCCGAGCCAGCCATGGAGTCAATGACATGGTCAATGCGAGGCAAGGCAAACAGATCCTTCGGATATGCTTTGTTCAAGCTCATGTCATCAATGCACATTCTTAATTCATTGGTTCCCTTTTTGGGGACAAGTATAGGATTTGCCACCCATCGGGTGTAAATAACTTCTTGGATAAAGCCATCCTTAAGTAACCTAGCTATTTCTTTGCCTATATCCCTTCGTCTTTCATCACCAAAGCGTCGTAGAGGTTGTTTCAACGGTTTGGCATTAGGATCAATATTGAAGTTGTGCTCGGCAAGTTCCCTAGGTACACCTTTCATTTCAGCAGGTTGCCAGGCGAAGATGTCCCTATTCTCATGGAGGAACTTGACGAGCGCGCTTTCCTATTTGAGATCCAGGTCCATGCCAATGGCGGTTGTCTTGGAGGAATCTCCTTCAACAAGTTCCACCTGCTTGGTCTAGATGGCGGCCTTGAATGCGGGTTCAACATCAGTTATCTGCTTCTTCGAAGCCGGCATCTCCGAGGCATCGACCTGGTTCTAGATCTCCTTGAACTCCTCACCATAGAGAACTGCTTCGGCGAAGGCAGCTTCATTAAGCTCGCACTCTCATGCCTTGGTGAAGCTTCCATCAATGGTGATGATGCTGTTTGGTCCCGGGTATCTTGAGCTTGTTGTAGACAAAGCATGGCCTTGCGAGGAAGGAGTGGAAGATGTCGCGTCTAAAAATTACGTGGTAAATTCTCTTGAAAGGCACCACTTCAAAGGTCATGCGCTCTTGGCGGTAATTGTTAACATCGCCAAAAGCGACCGGAAGGGTGATGCAGCCCAGTGAATTTGTTTGTCGGCCGGGGACAACTCCATGGAACACGGTGTTGCTCTTCCTTAGCTGCGTCTCCGTCAAGTTCATCTTGTGTAGTGTATCCAGGTATATGATGTTGATGCTGCTTCCACTGTCCACGAGGCACTTGGTGAACTCTGTGTCGTTAATCAAAGCGTTGATGACCATGGTATACTGGTTCTCTGTTGGGATAAGGTCTGGATGGTCCTTCCTATCCCAAGTAATTGGAATCTCTGACCACCTGATGTATTGGGGAACCGGAGGGAGGGTAGCCATCAGTATCCTCAGAGAGGTTTTCTGGGCCTAGACGGTGGGAGTGCCAAGGAAGGTGTGGTATACTGGAGCCTGCTTTTTGAAGGGATTTTTCCCTTTACCCTCTCCCTTGTCGGAAGATTTGGGTTCCACATCTTCATCCATATCGCTTGATTCCTTGGACACCTCCTCCTTCTTCTTCCCTTTGCCCTTTCCGTGGGGTCTGTTCTTCCAACTTCGCTTGTAGTCGGACTTAGGTTCTTCCTTGAGGTCGTTGACAAATTTGCATTGGCGGTTGGTGTGGGTGGCTTTGTCGTTTGTGTCTAGGTGGATGAAACACGGCATATCACGGTACACTTTGTACGTTTGGGGAACGCGGGGTGATGAGGGTGTAGAATCACTCCTCTACTGGCCATTGCTAGTCCCCCCGGCCACATCCATGCTGTCCTCCTCCGCCTCTGCCAGTGAACGTTGCGGTGACCATGTTGGCTGCCTGCTTTTCTTCAGGCGGATTTTTCCGCTTGTTATTGTTGTTCTTCCTTGCCTCGGTAGGGATTGCTATTGCCGGCAATGATCCGCGCACGTCGTCATCAGCGGCGGCGAACTTGCTAGACATGGCGATCATTGCGTTGAGGTTGAGCTCATTGTTGTCTTGCTTGTGCTTCAACGTATGCTAGAGCAAAGTTCCCTTTTCCAAACCATCGATGAAGGCGGCCATAGAGGTTTGTTTGTGCACCCCTGCGCATGAATTTTTCATGTCCAGCTAGCAAGAGAGGTAGGCACGAGAGGTTTCATCCTTTTCTAGAACACACCGATGTAGGTCTCTGACAATGTAGGGACGTTTCTACGTACCCTCGAAGTTCTTGGTGGACGCTTCATGCATGTCCTACCAATTGCATATTGATTTTCCAGCAAGTCATCAATCCATTGTCGGGCGATACTAGTGAGCATAAGTGGGAGGTATTTAAAGCGACATTAGGGTTTCCCCCTGCGATGTGAATCGCTTCGCTGTAGTCCTGCAACCATGTAATTGGTCTGGTGGTGCCGTCATAGGGTTTGATGGTCTTTTCTATCCGGAGACGCTGGGGGTAGGTTGTGGCCCGTATTACTGGTCCAAAACAACGCGGCCCAAGGTATGGGAGCTCCCGAGATTGTTGGATATTGTCCAGCCGTGAACGTGCGTCGTATGGCTCTGGTTGCTTCCCTTTTCCTTCATGGGGAGGGGAGTTGTCGCGCGATCTATTAGATCCACCGTGCCCTCCGCCATGATGGCTGCTAGGTGGTGAAGGTGGCGGTGGGGGCGGTGGGTTAGACTTCTTGCCGTTTCCCTCCTGTGACTCCTCACGCCTGTCGTGTTTTCTTTTTGGACATGGCGGCTCCTTGTGGAATCTGCTCCTATGTCCTTCAATGCTGCTGCGCTCTCCGGCATGCCGGGGCTGCTCACCCTGGTCACGTATGACGATGTCAACCTGGGGATACATAGGCGTTGGTATTCTTGTACGGTGGCATGGTTGTGGTTCCTCGTGACGCCGAGATGGTTGTGGAGGTGGTGCCCGACGAGGACGAGCCTTTTCTCCATGATAGGAGGATACGGGTATGGCGTTAGTCCTGTTGAGTTCCTCCCGCCATCTTCGCTCTATGGAACCTATATGGAATCCCACGTCGTGGGGAGATTTTGGCCTTCTGCGGCTATTCAGGGTTGACTGGCAAAGCTCCGGGTTGAACTCAAGCCTCTGTGAGGTAGCCTTTTCCTGTTGCTTGCATGCCTTAGAGACAAGGTCGTACACCTGAGCAACTGCTTCTAGCGACATGTCCTGTTCCAGGAGTGTCTTGGCGATGGCAATGTTGAGGGCGGGAGTTGGCATGACGAGTCTCACCTCTGAATCATTGTATGGGGTGGCTTTCGCCAGCTTGGATCCCTCATATCCCAACCTACACCGAATGCTAGGATCTTCGATGACGTGAGCTAGTGCTTTCTTTGCCTTTTGCTTCAACAGCAATTTTTTGTACTCAGCCTCCATAACTCTTGCCGCCTTCATGGATTCGTTCACCTTGGCCATGTCTTCTTCTAGCTTAGCGCCCTGATCCATAATGCACTTGGCCTCCGCTAGGGTTGTTGCACGATTCTCATCAAGCTCCGTAACGCTCTGGATATGGGCGACGATAATAGGCTCAACAAGGAGTGCGCCGTAGATTGCCTTGTCGGCAGGAGTAACTAATGGGTTGCCAAATGAAGACATTGATGGTGGCATTGGCGGCTGGTTCGATTTCCTGCAGTACCATGGGCTGAGGTGAGTTCCTGCGCCGGTTGCGGGCGGATAGCCGGAGGAGGTAAGGCCTTGGTCAGAGCCAGAGGCTCGACGGCTTTCTTGGTGGTTGCTGCTCTGGTAACCGTGGGCGGAGCTCTCTCACGTTCTGGTTCCTGTCCGTCTTCTTCCATCACGCTCCCAATCGCGACTAGCACGTGGTGGGAAGCGTTGGTCTTCTCGATGCGCTCCTCCTTCTCGATCTCCTACTCGATCTCCCTCATAACAGCATCGTATTCCTCCAAGTTAGCATCCGAGCCGCCGCCATCCATATTGATGTCGACGTATAGCGCATCAAGGACAGAGTCGGAGTTGGCTTCGGTGTTGGCAATTGAGGTGGGCCGTTGTTGTTGTTTCCTCCTCCGGCTACGACGACGATCGCAGCCTCGGCCTCCTCATTGGCGTACACGTATTCGTTGACGATTGTGACCATCTCACCAAGGGTGAGAGGACCCCCGGCCTGCGCCTTCAGAGGGTATGCCGGAGGAGTGTTCCAGGTGTGAGCCCTTCCACGAATTGGTACACAAGCTCGTAGACACGGTTGCCCTCTAGGGTTTCCCTCACCCTCATCGATCTTGCGAGGTATTCGGGGGGAGGTTCTCCGTCCCTTTGAACACATCTGGCCATATCGAAGATGGTGACTACATCGACAAAGTGTGACCTGGGCATCTCTAATGCTCGGGGAAGCCAAGCGGATTTTCGGGGTCCTTCCACCTTTATATCCTGCACCGGGGCGGTTTGGGTGGGCCTTGAATTTTTATTATCTGAGCCACCATACTCCAAGAGAATATATGACCCAGATCCTTCTGTGAACGTGTCCTACTCATAGGCGGTCCGTGCGGGGCTTGACGAGTTTATGACTTCCTAGGAGCTAGGACCTGAGTCGGTTTCGCTGATGAAGATGTGGATGTCTCCGAAGGGGCTGACAGAGCAGCGCGTAGGATTCGTCTTTGCCGGCACCTAGAACTCATTGGGAGGGACGATCGGGATGTTGTCGGATAAGAGAACACGTTCGATGGCTACGGTGTCGCCGATTCCCGCGAAGAGATTGGACCTCACCCGGTGTAGATCTCGAAGAGCCTCTTGCCCCACGGTGGGCGCCAACTGTCGTGGTATTGCCGACGAGTACGCCATGGAGGGGTCCTCACAGTGCGTGTCTAGAAACGTGGAGTAAGGCGGAGAGTTGGCGGGTACGAGGTAACATAGCTTACATAGGTTCAAGTCCCACAATGGTGGCGGAACTCTACTCCTGCTATAAATCACTATAATGGCAATACGCTGAGTTATAGAGATAGGTTCGCTATGCGAGATGTTGCATGTTGTACGTAGCAATCTAGGTTTTTCCCTAAAGGCTCCCACAGGTCCGTCTTATAAAGGCACCAGAGCCTAGGGTTTACAGGGAAAGGTCCTTGCCGGACAAGGTAAAGTGTCCTACACTAATACGAACTAGTCTTTTGTGTCTTGCACTCCAAGGCTCTAAGTACGTCGGTGACTCATGCATAGCCTTCCTTTATTCGGCATGGGCCTCCCTTCTGGATCCGTCTAATTGGGCCGCCCAGCAGGATTAGCCAACTATGGGCCACCCGGGTTAGCCAGAGTAAGGACGTGCTATGGTGATACCCATTTAGAATATCCCCAACACCCACCCAAACCTCCCCTGTGCAGGATATAAAGGTGGAAGGACCCCGTAAATCTGCTTGGCTTCCACAAGCGTTAGAGATGCACAGGTCACACTTTGTCAGCGTAGTCACCATCTTCGATCTGGCCAGATACGTTCAAAGGGACAGAGAACCTCCCCGCAAATACCTCGCCAGATGGATGAGGCTGAGGGAAACCCTAGAGGGCGACTGTGCTGACGAGCTCATGTACCACTTCATGGAAGGTCTCACACCCGGAACACTCCTCTGGCATACCCTCCGAAGGCAGCAGGCCGCCGGTCCTCTCACCCTTGGTGAGATGGTCACAATCATCAACAAATACGCGGACACTAATGAGGAGGCCGAGGATGCGATAACCGTCGTAGCTAGAGGAGGAAACAACAACAATGGCCCACCTCCAACACCCTCTACATCTGCCATTGCCAACATCGAAGCCAACTCCAACTCCATCCTTGACGCGTTATACGCCGACATCAATTTGGATGGCGGTGGCTCGGACGCTAACTTGGAGGAATACGATGTTGTTATGAGGGAGATCGAGAAGGAGGAGTGCGCCGAGAAGACCAATGCTTCCCACCAGGTGCTAGTCGCCATTGGGAGCATGATGGAAGAAGACGGACAGGAACCGGAATGTGAGAGAGCTCCACCCACACCAGTGGTTACTAGAGCAGCAGCCGCCAAGAAAGCCACCGAGCCTCCGGCTCCGACCAAGGCCTTGCCTCCTGATGACTGGATTCCTGCACCAACAACAGGGTTATTGTAGTACTTGTAGCAGCAAATATTTAACAGTTTGTCCCGATGGGAGATCGATGAACGGAAACAACACGACCCCGCAGCCATGTTATCAATGGGGCCACGTTTCGCACCCAAACCGTGGTTTGGAAATAGACTATTCTATATGTTACTAGAACAACGATAATTGAGGGAGGTTTAAAATATCTAATAACAAATAACTTTTAAAAAGAACAAAATAAACTAAGACGGAAAGTAAACATGAATATGAATTGAATTAAAGAGATTGTAGTTGTAGGATTGAATGGAATGGGAGAGGGATTCTAGGCTTCGGTCTCACTAGTACTAGGTGGGCAAATATGTGTGTGATATATACGAGATTTCTCAAACAAATAAAAGTTCCCCAATTGATTACCGGGTTGTCACACTGTGTGCACTATGTATGGTTCTCGCGCATCACGACAAGGCAAAGGCACTTCCGGACCAAAGGATCACATAAACTCATCTTAGATCACAATAGATTCTAACTTAGCACACTAGGTCATACCTCAACCTAGAATTGAATCAATCACTCACACATGGATGAACAGCAAAACATATATAAATATATAATGATATCATAACCGCGTTCAATCTGACAATTACTAAACACAAGAGAGAGCGGGAGATGGAGATGATGATGGAGATGGAGATCGATGTGTGGTGGTGGTGATGTCTTCCTTCTCCTCCCCTTCTTCTTGCTTCGATGCCTTGATGGTGATGGTGTTGAGGGAGATCTAGATCTCGGAGGTGTGGTTGAGGCAGAGCTCCGCCGCAATGGAGGTCAGATGGGTCGCGGCGGCGGCAGAGCTCCGCCCCTGAAGGGCTATGGCTTGGTGGCTCATTCTTGGGTCCTCCCTCCTTTATATAGGCTTTGTGGGTGCCCTATGGTTGCCTCAATACCGTCATATGACTTAGGGAAGGTTCTGGAGCTTTTCTGGGGCGAAATCCCGTCGTTTCCGACCCTTTTTACAACTATACGGGCGCAACTATATGGCCGGAATTATTACTCCGGTCGTATAGTTACTCGTTTGTGTGTATGATTTAGTATTTTGGTCGCCATTTCTTCATACAAACTCCGTTTTTGGTGTTCTTGGGCTCGTTGAGTTTGTATCATCGAGGGATACAACCCTGTGGTCTTGGATCTTTATTTTGAGAAGTTGTAAAAATTCACTTTTCCAACACCTCAAATGGCAAAGTCTGGTCCATGCAACTCCTCCATACTATGCTCTGTTTGTTCCTTTTGACTTTGTTTTGTCCATAATGATCATCAACACCTACACACATGTCAAATACAAGGAAGAGGGATAAAATTTGACCTAAACTACTAAATGTCCAAAGCTCATATTGAATTTAATAAAAACAAATAATCATGCATATCAGGCATAGAAATAGTTAGATGGAGTATGATATGATAAGAAAATGACACAATTTATATTGCTAAAAAGTTTTGTATATCACAACCACCAACTTCCCCAAGCTAGATCATGCTCGTCCTCGAGCAAAAGGGATTAGTAACTTAATGGATGTGATCTTGCTTATCATTGGAAATCAATGCATCGTATCCTTGTTTTTCCTGCAAGCTCAAAGTAAGAGAGCACATAATCATACAAGGCAATATAATCTCATATATATTATCCAAACCACTAGAGATTAGTCAAAAACTTCTATGCCCCATGTCAAAGTTAAATCTAGCTTGCAAGTAAACTTGTGATCCCTCTATACGCATTCTATTGTATTTTTGTATCTTTATTTGTATAAGGCAAAGCTAAACATGGTTAGTTTTCAATCATAAATAGAAATAGAGTTTTCCAATGCTGCCCACTCACGCCATATATTAAAGTCTCTTAAGTGCAAACTTCGATTGTTGAGTTCATAGAAAATATATTTCTTAGTAACGAGACCATGCCAAAAGAGTGGAATATGTTCAATCGATACTGTGCAGGCTAGGAAATACACTCGTGACCATTACTAAGGTTTCCCTTTTTGGTATAATGATTTCTCATAACGGTCAGAGGAGTATTACGACTTTTGATTTTAATGCAGGCCTATGAGAATACCAATGCATACCCAAATATAGCATTTGTTTGCTACATATGTTGGGCAACTCATAGCCAAACTCCAAGAGTTTCCTCTTTTTGGATTGTCTAAAGGCCATCGGAGTCGTTAGCATCCCATGTTATGCAACAGTGGCTCAAGACACACATAAAGCAATATCTCACTTTGATTTCCAAGACAAAATTTTGGCATATGTAATCTCGAAACTTTGAAACATCATTTCTTATTTGCCCACTCACTCAGTAAGCATCTATTAAGACCATCATTTCCAACACCATGGGGTCGTGCTACTCCATCATTCACTTAACACAATTCTGAACAGTGTCAACTAGCAAGTTTCGAAGAACTTCTTTATTATATATTTTTTTTCAAAATGTAGAGAACATGGCAATGTATATTTAGAGGATCACAATATTTTTCACAAGCTAGATAAAAGTTGAACAAGGTGCATCAAAGATATGGCTCGTCTCCTATGGGGCCTAACATGAGCAAGTATATCCCTTATATAAATATGAACAAAATCTCACCTAAGCAAGCATTAAAAAACAGAGAGATACACAACATCATGAAAACTTTTTAAGATAAAAAACTTTGCACAAGACTCTACGCATGCAAAATAACTTCCCCAAGCTAAACTTGAGAAGGTCATGAAAACAAAAGAGAAAATGCAGTTATCAAAAGAGAGTATAAGAAGTGGTTACCTCCCCAAACTTAAGTTAAAGCAAGGGTGACACATTTTACTGTTGAGGTGCTTTTAACCTCGACTTTGATGGACAAAGAACCTTTGCTTCGATGAATGTTTCGTGATCCGGTGTATGCCTTCCTTAAGAATCTGGTAAGAACAAGACTAGAAAGAAGACAAAATATTTTTGTGTTTTTGAAGACAAGGGTTTAGCTCACAAGTGATAATAATACAAGTCCCACTGAGTCGGTTCATCAACCTAAACACCACGCTTAAGTCAACAAACTAATTCTAGAAGTGCGCTTCTGCTAGATTGTGATGAAGTGTAAGTGAGACAAAATATGAAACATGAGTGTGTAACCCCTATGTGCTTATTAAAAGAGGTTTGAGTTGGGACTACCATACACGTTGTCACACAAGGTTCAAGTCCCTGCGAAAATAACACACAAAATAAAAGACAACGGTTTTGTGTATGAACAAAGTTCGTTGACCCAACTAATGAAAGAAAACAAAAAGAAAACATGAACTACTAAAGAGAATTACAACTTAAGGAATTTCTAAGATAGAACTTTATTATTTACACACGCTCGGCTTCTCTAAAACATGGGAGAAGCTCCCAGATGGTGTTTCTAGGTTTTTAGAAGAAGAAGGAAGAAGAAAGAGTTAAATTTTGAGCAATGTTTACCTTCCAATTAGCGTTTGAGGGTTTTTTCCAACAATACAGGTGAAACTATACAGCCAGATCAATGTGCTCCCGTCGTATAGTTTCCCTGCTATCAAAATTTTAGAGTTTCTACCTCGCAGCGCAGCTATACGGCCAGAACTATACGCCCGAAACAATTTGTTCCCGCCGTATAATCGGTCTTCAAACCCTCTATACCTGGAAATGAAATTGTACGAAAGCATCGATATCTATATGACCGAAACTATACGGTCGAAATTTTTATTCCCGCCGTATAGCTGGTCATTAAACCAATAGTACTTACAAAAGAAAAAATGTCGATGGCAAAAATATCTATACGACCGGAACTATACGGCCAGAATTTTTATTTCCTACCATATAGTTGGTCGTTAAACTCTCTGTATCTATCAAAAAAATTCTGTTTCTTCGAGAATTATTTCTTATTCTGAAACTTAGTGAAACACCATGTTTTGATAGTAAAATGACAAATTAAATTTTCGACCAACATTTAGCATGTATAAAATGGGATTTAGGTACAACCGAGTTTATGCAACACATAGTAACAATAAATTCTACCTTTTGAAATTTTCAACAATATTACTCTAATAGCAAGACATGTGAAGAATAAAAGTGCCAATCCAACATGAATGCATCTAGACTCAAGATGCAAAACGAAGAAAGATGCCTAATGACTTCTGGGTTGCCTCCCGGGAAGCGCTCTCTATAAAGCCATAAAGCCAGGTTAGGATGCTCCATACATTACCCACATGGATCCCAAGGGATATCGACTCGAGGTGAGGTTGTACATACCATCTTGGAGCATCTTGAAGTAGAGTTTGGTCAGAGTTTTACCCGCTTACGGTGCATCGGCATCACGCAAATGAACAAGTTCTCGCTTCAAGCGAGTATTGATGCACCAAGCTTGGTGAACATGCCTCTGTGTATAGCTGCAATGAGAGGATTTGAGATTGATATAAAATTATTAAATATTTACTTGGTTACCTGTGTAGGGGAACACTTCATAGTATTCTTCCTTCATAGCGGGTAGTTCAGGACCCTGCATGTTAGTATAGCAAGGTTCTATCTCTAGTTCATGATTATTAATGCTCTCCATATGAGTGTCTAGGCACAAGGCCTCCGCAAAACAATTATCAATAGTTTTAGCATCATAAAAATCATTACTAGAGTGAGAGGCATCACAAACAAAAGTCGTAGTGTGACTTTCTTTGTGAACCTCACCTTTTTGTTGCTCCTTTTCATCAACTAGTGTTTTAATAGCAATGATAGAATCAAAAGTAGGAGTTGAAGGCGTGAGCGGGTGATCAATCCATTCTTCCTCCTCTTCCTTATGCTCCTTTTCCTCCCCACTTAAATTATTTTCGCAAAAGAGGAATATGAGGTATACTAAATTAAAAACTCCATCAAGTGCTTTACTTTCAACATTAATACTTCCTTGTCTAAATACCATGTCAGATACACCTTTGAAAAGAAAGTATTCTAGTACTTCCAAACTAGCATAGGATTTATCTCTATTATAATTTGCTAGAGTAGGATTGTTGGAATACTTACATTGAAAATTAAGGTGGTCATCTGTAATATAAATTATGCAATAAGATCCATCACTAGCATGCAACCATAATGAATGTGTTTCCAATTGGTCCACCAATTTCTTTATCAGCTCATATCTACCACCCAGGCTTGATGAACTTGAATCCTTTATCTCCTCCAATGCTTGTATTATCTCTTGAACAAAATTTATCTCAGAAGACTTGATTAGTAGCAACAGTTTTTTATAAATTTTTGATTTTGTAATTTTTTTTATTTTTTTCAATATAAAAGAAAGAAGTAAGATAATAGCAACAAACAGAAATAAACTACGTTAGAGTAGGAAGGTAATAACCAGACGCTTATCTCCCTGGCAACAACACCAATTCGATGACTGGATTCCTGCACCAACAACAGGGTTATTGCGGTACTTGTAGCAGCAAATATTTAAGAGTTTGTCCCGATGGGAGATAGACGAACGGAAAGAACACGACCCCACAACCACGTTGTCAATGCGGACATGTTTCGCACTCAAACCAAGGTTTGGAAATAGCTTATTCTATAAGTTACTAGAACAGCGATAATTGAGAGAGGTATAAAATATCTAATAACAAAGAACTTTTAACTAGAACAAAGTAAACTAAGACAGAAAGTAAGCGGAAATATGAACTGAATTAAAGAGATTGTAGTTGTAGGATTGAATGGAATGAGAGAGGGCTTCTAGGCTTCGGTTTCACTAGTACTAGATGGGCAAATATATGTGTGATCTATAAGAGATTTCTCAGACAAATAAACATTCCCCAATTGATTAACGGGCTATCACACTGTGTGCACTATGCATGGTTCTCGCGCATCACTGCAAGGCAAAGGCACTTCCGGACCAAAGGATCACATAAACTCATCTTAGATCACAATAATTCCTAACTTAGCGCACTAGATCATACCTCAACCTAGAATCGAATAAATCACTCACACATGGATGAACAACAAAACATATATAAATATATAATGATATCACAACTGTGGTCAATCTTACAATTACTAAACACAAGAGAGAGAGGGAGATGGAGATGATGATGGAGATGGAGATCGATGCGTGGTGGTGGTAGTATCTTCCTTCTCCCCTTCTTCTTTCTTGGATGGCTTGATGGTGATGGTGTTGAGGGAGATCTAGATCTCAGAGGTGTGGTTGAGGTAGAGCTCCACCACAATGGAGATCGGATGGGTGGCGGCAGCGGCAGAGCTCCGCCCCTGAAGGGCTATGGCTTGGTGGCTCTTTCTTGGGTCCTCCCTCTTTTATATAGGCCTTGGGGGTGCCCTAGGGTTCGCCCAATACCATCATATGACTTAGGTAAGATTCTGGAGCTTTTCTAGGGCGAAATCCCATCGTTTCCGACCCTTTTTACAACTATACGGGCGCAACTATACGGCCAGAATTATTGCTCCGGTCGTATAGTTGCTCATTAAATTGTTTGTATGCTTTAGTATTTTGGTCGCAATTTCTTCATACGAACTCCATTTTGGGTGTTCTTGGGCTCGTTGAGTTCGTATCATCGAGGACTACAACCCTGTTGTCTTGGATCTTTGTTTTGAGAAGTTGGAAAAATTCACTTTTCCAACACCTCAAATGGCTAAGTCTGGTCCCTGCAGCTCCTCCATACTATGCTTTCTTTGTTCCTTTTGCCTTTGTTTTGTCCATAATCATCACCAACACCTACACACATGTCAAAGACAAGGAAGAGGGACAAAATTCTACCTAAACTACTAAATATCAAAAGATCATATTGAATTTAATAGAAACAAGTAATCATGCATATCAGGCATAGCAATAGTTAGATGGAGCATGATATGATAAGCACATGACACAATTTATATTTCTAAAAAGTGTTGTATATCACAGCCATCACCTCCTCCAATTATCCGCCTACAACCGGTGCAAGAACTCCCCACAGCCCCCATTACTGCCAGGCAATCAAACCAGCCGCCAATGCCACCATCAACGTCTGCAGCTGGCAACCCATTGATTACTCCCGCCGACAAGGCAATCTATGGAGCACTCCTCGTTGATCCTATTACCGTCGCCCATATCCGGAGTGTTACGAAGCTTGATGAGAAGCGTGCGGCAATCCTAGCGGAGGCCAAGTGCATTGCGGAGCAGGGCGCTAAGCTAGAAGAAGACATGGCCAAGGTGAACGAATTCATTAAGGCGACAAGAGCTATGGAGGCTGAGTACAAGCAATTGCTACTGAAGCAAAAGTCAAAGAAAGCACTAGCTCATGTTGTTGAAGATCCCAGCGTTCGGCACAGGTTGGGATATGAGGGATCCAAGCCAGCAAAAGCCACCCCATACATTGATTCAGATGGGAGGCAAGTCATGCCAACTCCCGCCCTCAACATCTCCGTCGCCAAGACCCTCCTGGAACAGGACAGGTCAATAGAAGTAGTTTCTCAGGTGTACGACCTCGTCTCTAAGGCATGCAAGCAACAGGAAAAGGCTACCTCACAGAGGCTTGAGTCCAACCCAGAGCTTTTCCAGTCAACCCTGAGTAGCCGCAGAAGGCCAAAATCTCCCCTCGAAGAGGGATCCCATACAGGCTCCACAGAGCGAAGACGGAGGAAGGCACGCAACAGGACTGACACCATACCCATATCCTCCGATCACGGAGAAAAGGCTCGTTCTCGCTAGTCACCACCTCCACCACCATCTCGGTGTCATGAGGAACCACAGCCACACCACCATACAAGCATGCTAGTGCCTAGGCGTCCCTAGGTCGGCATTGTCATACGCGACCACGGTGAGCAGCCCCGGCATGCCGGAGAGCACAGCGCCGTTGAAGGACATAGGAGAAGATCCCACAAGGAGCCACCACGTCCGACAAGCAAACGTGACAGGCATGAGGAGTCGCGGGAGGGAAACAGCAAGAAGGCTTACCCACCGCCCCCACCGACATCGTCGCCACCTAGAAGCCATCATGGCGGAGGGCATGGTGGATCTCATAG
Source organism: Avena sativa (assembly GCA_916181665.1). Classification (NCBI taxonomy): domain Eukaryota; kingdom Viridiplantae; phylum Streptophyta; class Magnoliopsida; order Poales; family Poaceae; genus Avena; species Avena sativa. The sequence goes on from OV702289.1 coordinate 502,714,214, forward strand.
ATCATGCCACAACTACCCTCCCCATGACGAAAAAGAAAGCAACCAGAGCCGTACGAAGCACGTTCATGGCTGGACAAGATCCAAGAAGCTCGGGAGCTCCCATACCTTGGGCCACATTGTTTTGGACCAGTAATACGGGCCACAACCTACCCCAAGGGTCTCCGGATAGACAATACCATCAAACCCTATGACGGCACCGCCAGACCAATTACATGGTTGTAGGACTACAACGAAGCGATTCACATTGCAGGGGGAAACCCTAATGTCATCGTCAAGTACCTCCCACTTATGCTCACTGGTACCGCCCGGCAATGGATTGACGACTTGACGGAGAAATCAATATGGAATTGGTTCACCAAGAACTTCGAGGGTACGTACAAACGTCCCTGCACTATCTAAGACCTATAGCGGTGTGTGCAAGAAAAGGATGAAACCTCTCGTGCCTACCTCTCTCGCTGGCTGGACATGAAAAATTCCTATGCATGGGTGCACGAACAAACCGCTATGGCCGCCTTAATCGACGGTCTGGAAAAAGGAACTTTGCTCCAGCATACGTTCAAGAGCAAGCAAGACAACAATGAGCTCAACCTCAACGCAATGATCGCCATGGCAAGCAAGTTCACCGCTGCTGATAACGACACACGTGGATTATTGTCGGCAATAGTAATCCCTAACCAGGCCAGGAAGAACAACAATAACAAGTGGAAGAATCAACCTGAAGAAAAGCAGGCAGCCGAGATGGTCACCGCAGCGTTCACTGGCAGAGGTGGAGGCGGACAGCGTGGACGTGGCCGGGGACTCGCAATGGCCAGAAGAGGAGTGATTCGACACCCTCAGCGCCCTGCGTTCCCCAAACATACGAAGAGTATCGTGATATTCCATATTTCGTCCACCTGGACGCAAACGACAAAGCTACCCACACCAACCACCAATGAAAATTTGTCAACGACCTCAAGGAAGACCCTGAGTCTGGCTACAAGTGATGTCAGAAGAACAAACCCCGCGGAAAGGGCAAAAGGAAGAAGAAGAAGGAGGAGTCTAAGGAATCAAGTGATATGGATGAAGACTTGGAACCCAAATCTTCCAACAAGGGAGAGGGTAAAGGGAAAAATCCCTTTGAAAAGAAGGCTCTAGTTTACCACACCTTCCTTGGCACTCTCACCGTCCGGTCCCAAAAAACTTCTCTGAGGATACTGATGGTTACCCTCCCTCTGGTTCCCCAGTACGACAGGTGGTCGGAGATTCCAATTACTTGGGATAGGAAGGATCATCCAGACCTTATCCCAATAGAGAACCAGTATGCCATGGTCATCAACCCTTTGATTGATGGCACAGAGTTCACCAAGTGCCTCGTGGACAGTGGAAGCAGCATCAACATAATGTACCTGGATACACTGCACAAGATGAACTTGATGGAGACCCAGCTAAGGAAGAGCAACACTGTGTTCCATAGAGTTTTCCACGTCCGACAAGCAAATTCCCTGGGATGCATCACCCTTCTGGTCGCTTTTGGAGATGTTAACAATTACCGCCAAGAGCGCATGACCTTTGAAGTGGTGCCTTTCAAGAGCGTGTACCACGCCATTTTGGACACGACATGTTCCACTCCTTCCTCGCAAGGCCATACTTTGTCTACAACAAGCTCAAGATACCAGGACCAAATGGCATCATCACCGTTGACAGAAGGTTCACCATGGCATGGGAGTGCGAGTTCATTGAAGCCACATTCGCCAAAGAAGTTCTCTATGGTGAGGAGTTCAAGGAGATCCAGAACTAGGTCAGGTGGAACTTGTTGAATGAGATTCATCCAAGACCACCGCCATTGGCACGGACCTGGATCCCAAATAGGAAAGCGCGCTCGTCAAGTTCCTCCGTGAGAATAGGGACATCTTCACTTGGCAAACTACCAGCATGAAAGGTGTACCTAGGGAACTTGCCGAGCACAACTTGAATATTGATCCTAATGCCAAACCGGTGAAACAACCTCTATGACACTTTGGTGATGAAAGATAAAGGGCTATAGGCAAAGAAATAGGTTATTCACACCCGATGGGTGGAAAATCCTGTACTTGTCCCCAAAAAGGGAACCAATGAATTAAGAATGTGCGTTGATTATACCAGCTTGAACAAAGCGTGTCCGAAGGATACGTTTGCTTTGCCTCACATTGACCAAGTCATTGACTCGACGGATGGCTCGGAACTTCTGTCTTTTCTCGATGCCTACTCAGGTTACCACCAAATTCCGATGCGAAAGTCAGACCAACTGGCCACTTTGTTCACCACACCCTATGGCATGTATAGCTACGTCACGATGCCCTTTGGACTGAAAAACGATGGTGCTACTTACCAGCGGACAATGCAACATTGCCTACATGACCAAATAGGTCGCAACATACACGCTTACATGGACGACATCGTGGTAATGTCAAAGAAATCAAATAATTGTATCGCTGACTTGCAGGAAACCTTCGATAATCTCCGAAAATACAACATGATGCTGAACCCCAAGAAGTGCGTCTTCGGGGTACCTTCTGGCAAGTTGTTGGGTTTCATCGTTTCGCATCATGGAATCGAGGTGAACCCAGGGAAAATCAAGGCCATCCTCGACATTAAACGTCTGACATGCCTGAAGGACATACAAAGGCTCATAGGCTACATAGCGGCAGTAAGCCGATTCATTAGCCGACTTGGTGAGAAGGCTATGCCGCTCTACAAGTTTCTCAAGAAGGCAGACAAATTCATATGGACAGACGAGGCTGGCGCAGTACTTCAAGAGTTGAAGAGAATACTCTCCTCCCCACCAATACTTGCAGCACCGGTGTCAAGGGAGCCTATGTTAGTTTACATGGCAGCAACCAACCGAGTCATCGACATCATCATCATGGTGGAGCGCAAGGAACCAACGCACGAATATGGAGTTCAGCGACCCGTTAACTATGTAAGCGAGGTCTTGATGGAATCCAAACAGCATTACCCGCACTACCAAATGATAGCTTATGGAGTTTTCCTTTCTTCATGCAAGTTAAGGCATTGAACTTGCCACCTTTGAAATCACCTACAAGAGACACGATGCTATCAAATCACAAGCATGGGCGCATTTTATTGCAGATTGGACAGAACTGCCAGAAGACACTCCTGTGCTAGAGCCAGAATATTGGGTCATACACTTTGACAGATCAAAGCTACTCAACGGCTTGGGGGCTGGTGTATTATTGCAATCACCAATAGGAGAAAAGTTGCAATACGTCCCGCAGATCCACTTCAATGATGCCAACAACATGGTGGAGTATGAGGCCCTCATTCATGGACTTCGTGTGGCCAAGGATATTGGCATCAAGCGCATAGTTTGCCCTCGAGATTCCGACTTGGTTGCCCAGCAAGTAGCTGGCACCTAGAACACGCGGAACCCTATGATGGAAGCGTATCGAGACGAAGTAGAAAAAATAGCCAAGTGCTTCGATGGCTACGAAATCAAGTACGTCAAAAGGGAGGAGAATGAGGCGGCAGATCTGTTGTCAAAGCTTGGATCAGCTTGCCGACCAATTTCGCCAGGCATTTTCATGGAGCATTTACGGACCCCATCCATGAAGGGAGCGTACCCCGACAACCCGGATAGAGTGGACTCATTTGTTACTACAGTAACAGTGACCTCTCCGGCTTGGACGAGACTGTTCATGGACTATCTACAAGACGGAACTTTGCCCGCCAACAAAGTCAAAATACGGCAAATAGTACGCAGAGCAAAAGGCTACGTCATCATTGTTGGGCAGCTATACAAAAGAACTACCACAGTAGTTTTCCTTCGATGCGTCTCCCAGCAGCAAGGTATTGAAATTCTTAGAGAAATACATCTTGGAGATTGCGGGCATCATGTCGCTCCCCGGTCGTTGGTGGCCGAGGCCATCCGGCATGGATTCTACTGGCTAACTGCCAAGGCGCACGCCGACAAGTTGGTACAAACATGCCTTGGGTGTCAGTTCTATGCAAGACAACCATGTGTTCTAGCTAAAGAATTGCGAACCATACCGATAACTTGGTTGTTTGCAGTCTGGGGGCTGGACATGGTGGGGCTTTTGCAGATAGCACCCTGTGGATTTACACACTTGCTAGTAGCAGCAGATAAGTTCACAAAATGGATTGAAGCTAAACCCATCAGAAAGCTTGATGGGGCAATAGCCCTAAAATTTGTCTGGGATATAGTGGTGAGATTTGGTCTCCCACACAACATCATCACCGACAATGGCAGTACTATCATGAAAAAGGCATCCACCTTGACCTAGCATCTGTGGCACACCCACAGTCAAATGGGCAAGTTGAAAGGGCCAATGGACTAATTTTGCATGGAATCAAGCCACGCTTAGAGGCACCGCTACGTAGAGAAGTTGGGGCTTGGGCAGAGGAATTACCATCTGTCTTGTGGAGTTTATGAACAACACCCAACAAATCCACCGTCTTGACTCCTTTCTTCATGGTTTATGGAGCAAAAGTCATCCTTCATCCGACATCCTCCACGATGCACAAAGAGTCGCCGCCTATAAGGAGGAGGATGCTGATGAATCCAGACGCCTATTTGTGGACCTACTTGAGGAAGAGCACATGCTAGCATGCCAGAGATCCACTGTCTACCAGCAGAAGCTACGTGGCTACCATAGTCATAGTGTAAAGCATCGCTCGTTTAAAGTGGGGGATGTGGTGCTTAGACTCAAGCAGGAGAAATCACACAAACTATCCCTGCCTTGGGAAGGACCGTTTGTAATAAGAAAAGCATTGCTAAATGGTTCCTATTACCTCGTCTATATTCGCGAGTTGGAAGATAGGCAAAAAATTGCAAGCGCAAGCAACGTGACTCTGATGATGATTACCCGGAGATAGATTGGCCGTGGAACATAGCACAACTACGTCCCTTTTACACTTAGCACATTTATATTATGTAATAAGTTTCTTATATGATCAATGAAATACAGCATTTGGTTCACTCATATTCTCTGAGTCTTTTACCTCCTTTAGTTGTTCATTTTTGGATCATATAAACCCTTTATGCGAAAGTTTGCATTTTCACTTGTGAATATTTTGCCTACGGGCGTTAGCTTATGTTTTCTGGTCTACACGTTTTCTGAAGTTTTTCTGTGGATTCCGGAGTAGTGACTTCCCAACACTCAAAGCCAACACTCAAAGCCGATGATTTTTCTGACGGTGCTATTAAGCATCATCACCTGAGGGCATAGTTCTGTGCTGCGAGTCTTCCGTCTCACAAAAGGTCAAGCATACGAACCAGAATAATGGACAAGCCAGCACTTGCTTAAAAAACATACACATGCTAAAAATAGATAAGTAGCAGGAAACTTGAGTACAAGTTTTTCTGCCTTAACAACACATATGTTTTTCCGCATACACTTCGTACAGACATATTTAATACAAAACATTGTTTTTTATGGTTCTACTGCAGGGGACTTCATGGTGGCGTCAACGGGAGAGCTAGGCTGAGAGAGCTCGTCATACTCGGAAGGAGATGGGCTAGACTCAAACGAAGCCATGTCTTCATCAAGGATCTCGGTAGGACGAAGACATCTGCATTGACCATTCTAACAATCCTGGTGTCAAAGCCGGAGAGGGAATTCCAAATAGCATCACTATCAATATCCTTCCCTTCCTCATCCAGTTTGGGAAAGCCGGAGGTCACCAGATCGATGTCGGTGTTGTCGTAGTGTGACTTGACCAAGGACGGAGTCATCCTTGCTCCAGCCCGAACGCAAGAGGCTTTCCAGTCCTTGACTTTCTCGGGGGCTTGGCGCATGATTTCCGCGTACTTGGCCTTTGAGTCTGATGCCTTGATGTTTATTCCTAGAGGCTGGGCTATCTCCTTGGCCTAGGCAATGGCGGTGCTGACGAAGTTGCCGGCAAGAATCATGCATTCCTTGGGATCTGGAACACCTTCACCCAAGTTGGCGAAGCCAATGGGAGCTGTGGTTTGCATAAGATATAAGGACCATGAGTACAAACAAATCAAATGATTATCCAAAGTACAGAATTGACCACGACAGGGAAAAGTTACCGAAGATGCGCATCTCCGCCTGCTTGCATATCTCTTCCAAGACGTCCCGCTCCTTCTAAACTGTCTTATACACCTCAAGGTTCCTTGCATTATTCTCTTTGGCAGCTTGGTTATGTTCCGTGAGTTGTGCAAGTTTGTTCTTCAGGTGCTGCATCTCGGCATCAGTAGACTCTTGCAGCGCCTTCATCGTCTCATCATGGCCCTTGACGGCATCAGCCATGTCTTCCTTCAAGATTTTTTTCTCATTGTCGAGCTCTTGGCCTTGGCAATGGCTTCTATAAGACGGAAATAAAAAAAACACTATGAGAAGATGGCAGAAATTAATCCATGAGGAAAAGTAAGGAGTTGTTAAAAGAAACAGACTCTTGCTATTTTTGATCTGTTGCTTCAGGAAGGTTGTTCTACCCTTTTCAAGGTCCAGTTCCTTCCGCAAAGCAGCAAACCTCTCATTGGCAGTGATCCTCCATCTATTCTCATTCTACAAACAAGCAAGCATGCTTATTTTCTCTAGAGCATCTAGTCGGAACTATCTGGTTTCAACTACACACTCGGGGGCTACAGCGCAAGATTTTAATCAGCAAGTATACTACTCTTAGAGCATCTAGCCGAAATTCTTCTAAGTTTCCACCTAGACGCTCTGGGCTACACTATCAATTTCTACTCTTAGTTCTTTGGAGCACTCAGGCCAATAACTTTTGTTATTCTGCCTAAGAGCTCGGGTGCTACAGAGGGATATAGTACACAAAATAAAAGAAGTGACGTTCAAAAGACTTACAATGGCAATAAGCTTGAGATTGTTGGCCAGATTGGCATATGCAGTATGGAAGATACCGGCATTGTTATGCACGGCATCTGCCTGCGCAATGAGATCATCCAGGCACAACATCGGAGGAGTCGGAGCCAAAGGAGATGTTGAAGCTAGAGTCATGGATGATGCCCTAGCCACCTATTTTGTTTTTAGAACAGTTGATGGCTCAGAGGCTCCCGCATTGTCCGTTTCCACAACCACCTCCGCCTCTGCCTCTTCCATTACTTGTTTCCCTTTCTTGGTGGCATCCTTAGCTGGAGCTTTAGCCACTTTAGAGGTAGTGCTCTCCTGTGTTGCCTGACCGTTGGGAGAAACGTCCGCTTCTATAGAGCCTAAGACATCAAGGATTGGATTGACGTATGTCTCCATGACAGAGATCTCAGTGATGACGGGGGACGAGGGCCCAGCGGGTCTAGGAGAAGGCTTGGCGGCAGTAGTAGGGGGAGCAGTAGCAAGAGAGGGCTTGGCGGCCACATCTCTAGTCAGCATGTCACGAATGTTTTTTGACCCTCTAGCATCTCTGGAGGATCTCTTCAAACTAGCACCGGTTTTCCTCCTGAAACATAGAAAGTATAAGCACAAGAGTTGAAAAAAGGTATTAGCTAAAAGTACAAGCTGGAGAGATGAATATACTTACTCCACGGCAGGAGCCTTGGTGAGGGGAATGCCGGTGGATTTCTTCTTCTCCGCCTCTAAGGCGGCAAGGGATCGTCTAGAGACTCCATTCTCCGATTTCTTTTTCTTCTTGGCCTCGGCAGTAGCGTTTGAGGTGGAGCTCTTCCGCTTTTGCACTGCCGGAGCTAGCTGATCCTTGGGGGCATCATCATCGGACTCCACCTGGATATCCTTCATCTTGGGATCATAGACCTGCGAGGCCATCTTATCCACCGCCAAGGTCGCCATCTAGGATATAGAGGAGTGTTAGACTGACAACTTCAAGTTGGAAAAACCTTAGAGTATATAACAAGCAACAAAGGAAACAAAAGCTACCTTTAGGCATTTGTCACAATCGAACATGTCATAGGTAATCTTGAAGCCGCACTTCCTGTCCTTCACCTTGATGATGTCCTTTAGCCGGAGTTTGACAGAGTCAGTGGAGAAGTTATCCCGCGAAATTCGCATGGGATCCCTCCTGTCTTGAGTGTATTTGCACATCAACTCGGTGTGGTGCTGTAGAGGCTGGATCTTCCTAACAAACCAGCACATGGCTAGGTCCAAGCCCGTCAGACCTCTGTCCACGAGCCATTCAATCCACTTTAAGGCGCAGTTGGCCTTGTCGTCGGATAGAAGGGAGGCTGGGGTCCACCATGTGGGCACCTCGTGTAACACCCTAGCATTAGAGCTTAGAAATAAGCTGAGATCAGGTGTGTGCATTGCATTCATGCATAGAAAATCTGGATAATTTTCGCGCTTTTAAATAAAACTTGTCAAAGAAGATTAGGACTAAGATTAGGATATCATGTGGAGTAGTATTAGTGATGGAGTCTATATTTAGAATTTCTGTGAAGTAGCAGAATCTTACCACTAGTTTATACCACTATACCACTTCAGGTAGAGCATTAGAGTATGCATAGATATAATTGGAGGTAAATCATGTGCCATTCACATGAGAATCCCATGTGATGCAGTAGTATTTTGTTAAGAATCATTAATAGTAAGCTAGGAAGAAGAGTCGTCATTGAGAGATTAGCTCTTTAATCATGATGACTATGTAAATCTTAACAAGTTCGTGGTGAGAATAGCTCCAAGACCATGATCAGTTTATAATTAGGACAAGTACTCAATAATAATTTTGTAACAACAGTAAGAGAAGAACAGTGTAGGTCTATGATAGAAGTCATAGGTGTCATAATATCACGATAATTTTTGGTCTAAGGTAGTAACTAGAATGTTGTTAGTAGTTTCGAAAGATCATGTGAGATAGTTTACAATAGAATGGAAAATTAGTAGTCTTTAGTAGTCCCAAAAGAAAGGTAAGTGGTTAGTCTAAACTAGAGTGAGACTACATTGCTCAAAATTATCCTGTTGCAACTGAGAAATTTGGGTAAATATTGGGACAAAGAGTAGTTTAAATCTAAATGCTAAGTATCACAAAGTAAACATATACTAGGAGGTGTCATATGGTACACAGCTAAGCCTGAATTCTAGAGGTATTATACTCAACTACTATATTCAGGGCGTAGAATAATGTGTGTTATATGTACCACATTTAGATTTCTTGATTTTTCTTGGATCTTCTTGATTGACTAGATCTGTACATGAAGTTTGACTTGGTGTGCAAATGCATGTTGCATCAGCAAGTTATTACTTGGTGTTATAGACCTAGATAGAAAAGGGAATTCGTGTAAGGGAGTGACGAGTTCCAAAGATCAAGATGTAGATTTGCACGAAGAAGGAAGCTAAATATAAGGTGTATCAACACTATTTTGAAAGAATGCATCAATCCCAACTTATTAGTAGATGGCAACAAGAAGGATTATAAATGCAGAAAAGTGTGGAGCAACATGAAGGAATGAACTTATGTTCACCCAAAGTAGATGGTGTTGCTCAGAAGCTAATGCAGTAGTTGAACTTAGTTCATGGAAGTATCATGAATCAGTGCAAAGAAGAAGTCTTGGAATAAGGGTGGTATTAAAGCTCTGATAATTTAGAGAGAATTCCAATAAGAAGTCAAAAACCCATAGGGTAATCCATGCACCTAGGAGGATCCGCAGCTGGTATCCGTAGTTGGTATCCGTAGCTGGTATACTAGCAGTTTAGCTAATCAAACCATCTTTGTAAAATTTAAAGAGCATAAAACTTGGCCTAAGCTAAGAAGGACATAAAGGAGTATAGAATTTAAGCAAACGATTTTCGAGACGTTTTCGCGACATCGGATTAGCCGGTGAAAAGTACTATCCAGTAGGATAAAAAGGAAGACAAGTAACTTTGGAAGATTCATTTCGGAGATCCACATTTGTGTGGGTGTACCGCAGATTCTTTCATGAGACCTTATATAGGTAAGATATGAGCTGGACAAAGACCAATATCTTAACTATTGGGTATTATACATGAAGTTTAGAGACCATTAGGAAACCCCAAGGGGCGAGTAAACAATAAACATTGAAGTGTTGTTATCTAACTTCTGACTAAAGGTTGGAGAAGAAGTACTAAACAATAATAAGATTAAGCCTTATTCTCATAAGGTTAGAAGAAGTCATCATTATAAAGTATTTCTGAGAGTATATCCGGATCAATGATCGAAGTAGACATAATAGATTAAACCTAGTGGACTAGTTCCAAAAGAAACAACTCGTGTAGTAGGAACACCGGATGGGAATGGACAAAATGTGTCCACAACCAATTCTAAATAGGACCGTAAGGGCATAATCCAAGAGATCATGGTAAAAGAAAACATAGGATAAATTATAAGCGATAGTGGATATTGTCAAATACGAAGAGAATTCAAGGTAAAAGATCTGGATACAAGATACTACAGTTATCCCCATTTGTGATCACAATGGAATTGAGAAATGTTGTGATCAACACAAGTCAACACTTCATTCCGAAACGTAAGAGAGTACGAACTTCAGGGATGGAGTTTATTTTAAGGGGGAGAGTCTGTAACACCCCAGTATTAGAGCTTAGAAATAAGCTGAGATCAGGTGTGTGCATTGCATTCATGCATAGAAAATCTGGATAATTTTCGCGCTTTTAAATAAAACTTGTCAAAGAGATTGAAGCTTGTCTTAACTTCATGGAACTAAAGTAGATCATCAAGTTGACTGCGATAAGTTTCAATATGACCTTTGCAAAAACCTTATCTTTGGTTAATATAATTTTATCTAAGGGTAGATCAAATGTAATGAAACTAAGTCACAACACACTACTAAGGAGTACTAGATCTTCTAGAGATCATTACATGGTATTCCATAGAACAACTCAAGGATGAATACTTAATATTCTGAAGCTGATATCAAGGTATTATCTACCACAAACCCTGAATCCCAAGTCAAGTTATAACTTAATTAAAAGAAACTCATAACTAAATCTTGAAACACTTGTTTGCCATAGTTACTCTTATCATAGGTACCATGGTAGTTCTTAAAAATTAACTCTTATTACAAATAGAGTTGAAAGAGGAGTCAAGCTAATACCATCCATCAGATACCCTTAGTGTGTTGTTAATAGATGACAATCCTATTTAACGAAGTCCTAGTGTCTATTGATCTTCAATGTTCAGTGATCAATTCTTGACCTAGCACTTACTGATTTAGCTTTGACCTATTATATTAACCTTCCAAAGACTTTAAGTATATTAATAAGAAGAAGGAACTAGTTATGGTAGAGTGTGACATCATCAATGGAATGTGATCCTTAGTGGTGATCAAGCCATTTGATAGTAGAGGAGTTAACTCACTCATGAGTTAACTAGAAGAAGTATTTAAACCCAAGAGTTTAGATAGTAATTATGAAGCTATGATAAAGCTAGTGGTATTAGTACATCAAATAATAATCTTGTTAAGATAAGTGAATATAAATATGGAGTAAGTTGCCTTAACAAGATAAGCCTATAGAGAGACTAATACAAGTCTACTACTTAGTTGGTGATAGATCTTGATCAGAAAATTAGAAGCCTAAGCTTTGCTTGATCAAAGGTTGGTGTTCATTATTCTTAAGTCACTTGAGAATAAATGACCAGCTGATGAAGAAGAGTTATGAGTATACCAAATTAGGTAAAACCTTAGTTAGTTGAAACATCTAGCTTGATTCTGAGAAGTCAAGCTAGAGTGTGATGACGTATATAACATGAGTTGTATGGAGTAGTTGAAGGCATAGTAGTTTAACCAAGCTAATGCAAGAACAAACTTGTATTATGGGAGTTGTACCATACCTATTCTAAAGGATTGTTATCACATGTGATGTATAGAGAGAATTGTAATCTTGCAAGCCTTGGATATAGATACAAGGTTAATATAAAGGAGTTTATGGAATTAGAAGTAGCTACATTGAAGGATTTATCAAGAGTAGTTTAGAAATGGAAGTTATTTATACTATAAGAATGAAGAAGGAGTAACGTTAAAGTGACATGATCATGTCATCATATGATGATGGATATGGTGGAGTCAGATGATTGACTTAGTCAGGAAGATGTGATCTTTGTGAACAAGATAAGAGAGATTTATATAGTATATTTAGGAAAGGAATTTCTTATCTCAAGATAAGCTTAGTGAGGTATTAAGGTATGGATTCTTTAGAAACCTTTAATCAACAGTACATCAAGCCATGACAAGACCCATGTATACTTCATTATTAAAAGCACTAGAATCAAATTGATAGTGAAACCATTTCCTATTCCTAGGTAACAATTGAACAATACCTCTTGAACAATTAAAGCTTCCAAGAGATAATTAGATTACCAGTTGAGAGAGTGTCTTGATAAGATCCTTGCCCATTTTGTTCTCTTAGATCTAATAGAAACCTAGACCATGGACTAACAAGATTACTCTCGGAAGTAATTCCTGTTGGGGATATACTTTCTGGGTATCCTCACAGTTCCTCACTAACCAGGGTGGCCCACTTCGGGTTAGAGCTTCGCTTCACGGGCGGCCCAGTCAGGGAGAAGAGACGGAGTCCAGTCCGGCTACAGGAAGGCCCAGAAGACTTACCGACATAGGCCCATAGTGTTACTTGTAGTTCAAGATGTACTCTGTAACTGACTCTTAGTCGTAGCCGGATAGATCTCTCCTGTAAACCCTAGGCTGGATATATATAAGCCGTCCTAGGGAGAGCCTTTAGGGCAACCCCTCACAATAGTCTACAATCTCAACTCGCACAGGCAAAACCCTTTGTAACCCATATTCCGGCTCTGCCGTATTACTGGATTGCTAGCAGGAGTAGGATCCGTCCAAAGCCGGCGGATTCGAACCTGGGTAAACTTGTGTGCTCACCATCCCAGAACACCGTACGCCTCACACCCCTCTCTTCCACACGCCTTGATGACCCCCTCATGGCGTACTTGTCATCAATCCGATGACAGTTGGCGCCCACCGTGGGGCAAGTGAGCTTTGGATCTGCGTTCCGAGCGGAATCTGCAAGAATCGGAATTGGCAAGACTATCACCGTCGGTCGCATCCTCTACGCCAGCAACGTCCCTCTCATCGTTCTCGACGAGACCTAGATTCTGGCTAGGGAGGCCGTGACTGCCTACACCATCATGTCTTTCAGCGAGATCGATGTGTATATCGGATTCGCTGAACCTGCCCCACCCACCCCAGCAGTGATGATAGAGGCAGGAGAAATTTCTGGGCCCCCTTTGTCCGCAGAGGCGATAGAGTTCCGGATCTTAGAAAACCCTAATCCCACCCAACCCGCACCAGTAGCGGAGATAGTGGAGAAATCCGAGCCTGAAGCAGACCTGGTGGTTCAAGTCGAATCTGGAGTGGATCTCCCTAGCGAGGCCGAACCCCAGATCGATCAACCCGCTGAAGTCAAAATCCAGGAGGATCACAGCAACAACCTTGGTTCTGGCCCTGCTAACGTCGGAACAGATCAACCATTCCTGAGGCACACGTTGAGGCGTATGATGATGCAAGACGCAAGCGTGGATGAGGTTCTCGAGACTATCAGGATATTCGAGGAAGCCCACAAGGAAAGCCGCAACTACCTCAGGACCCACATGTCGCACTTCGTTGGATACGTTGGATCCGGATCCGGCTTTGCCGATGCTGGAGAAAACACCGACTCGGTGCTGGAGGCAATCGGAACAAACACCAACTTACCCGCATCTTCGGATGACTTGATGGCGTCGGCAGATTCCCGAAAGTTCTCCGTGGAGTATGAGGAGGAGTATAACTCCAAAGCTGCAGAGGAAGGAGGATCCATGGATGAAGGATCCGGAGAAAACTCTCCCAAAGCACAGGATGACATGGATATCAGAGATAATCCCGTGGTCCAGATGTCCAAAAGTACCGATCAGAGCTTGACTCCGGGAAACGGACCCAAAGCCGTCTTTGCTACCGGTGCTGCCAAGAAGGCAAAGAAGAAGAACAAGAAGAACAAGACCCCAGCAAAAGATCCTCCGGGAGAGGATGTGATTGCCGAGGAATACGAGGAAGACTCGGATGGAGCAGTGATCCAAGAAGATCCCAAAGAAGAGTCGGTGGATGGACACGTAATCACCAAAGGTGCGCATAAACTCATCGATGCTGCATTAACCACACCTATTCCTACAGCTGCAGAACTTACTGCTGAAGAGATGGACGAAAGGGCCCAAGCCCTAGAAGCGTGTCGCCAGGTACTCCTCTATGAGGCCAAAAACATTGAAGAAGAAAAGAAATGCATGGTAACTGCGGAGAAGTACATCTATCAGCAGCATTAGAAAACCCGGAAACGTCACACTCATGACGACCAATTCCCGGAGATTCACAAAGTCCTCTTTGGAGGAGACCATGGGATGCCTCGACGCGACAACAAGGGAGACTGGGTGTATCCAACACCAGTGCAAAACACCGTTTCGGCTCGAGAAATCCTAGCAAGTAATCCAGGCCCAGAGCAGATTTGATTGGGCATCAAACTACTCAACAAGGGTCTGGAGCAGCAGAAGGCCGCCCTGTCCGGAAGCGGAAAACTGGTCTCCCAATCTGACCAATGCCGCACGGATCCGGCTTGGAATGACGTAAGACCCCAACGTGTTCCGGAACAACATCACCGTTCCAACCATCGGGAAGACAACTACTCAAGAACCGGATCTTCAGGACAACATCACAAAGCTACACGTGACTGGCGCAACATTGCCCCAGCTGCGGAGCAAGAGGCAATTGCTGCACTAAATCCAAATAATCCTCCCCAGCGAGAGTCGAACGATCATAGGGAAGAAGACAAAGAGAATCACCGGGAGGAGGACCGTCAAAGAATGCCACCTCCTAGACATACAAGCTGTCCAGCTGATGGACGAAGGAACGACCGACACCGGGCTGAGTCAAGCCGGCAGGGGGATCATCGTAATGAAGATCCTCCCCGGAACCGGAATAATGACGCTCCGGACGGAGGCCGGCGATCAGCCGGAAACAATCCACCCTCTCTACCAAGTAGACATCACAACGGCTCCCAAGGAGGGCGTCATGGTGGAGGAGGTGGTGGCAGAAGCCGAAGTTCGGCTCCAAGGCACCGCAACCATAGCCGTCATTCGGGACGATCTTTATCCCCAAGTGGTGCAAGGCACAGGATTAACTCCAACATAGAGGCGCGGCGCTACGAAAATGATGATATATACGTGGGCCCAAAGTGCTTCGGTCCATGCATAAAAGCCACAAAATTCCCAGAAGGATTTGCTATCTCAAGACACATTCAAGCCTATGACGGTATAGCTCGGCCAGATACTTGGCTCCAGGATTTTTTCCAGGCATGCTGTATCGCCAAAGGCGAAAACAGTCTGGTCACAACCAGATACCTCCCACTCATGTTGCGGAAGACAACACGATCATGGCTCAATGAACTTCCAGAGAACACCATCCACAACTAGTATGACATGCAAAGTGCATTCTTTCGGAATTTCGAAGGCACATATCGGAGGCCCTATACGGTAGGAGACCTACAGCGTTGCACCCAGAAAGCCAGAGAAACTTGCTGAGATTATCTCAGATGATGGATCGACACCAAGAACTCATGTGAAGGAGTAAATGACCAAACTACGATTGAAGCTTTCATTGCAGGACTCCCAATTGGTTTACTACGTCATCGCTTGAAGTGTGACAAGGTCACTGATTTGGGAGAGATGATAGAAACAGCGAGCAAGTGTGCAGATGCTGATGACGATGCAGAGGGATTACTTAACGCCCTAGCTATGCCACAGTCAGCAAAAAAACCAAAACAGCAAGCTGAGAAGTGCAAGAACACCTCAGAAGAAAAGCCCAACGCGGAAACAGCAGTGGTCACTGCTAGTTTCGGGTATGGAGGACGAGGAGGGCACGGCGGTGGCCGTGGACATGGTCGTGGGACATCAAGGGTCCAGGGTAGAGGAGACCAGCAACCCGGCAAAACCTACTCCTGGGCCGACATTGCCAATAACCCATGTGTGCATCACTTAGACGCCAATGGGGGCTCGTCCCACACAAACATTGGGTGTCGTTTCAATGACGACATATAGAAAGATGATACCGCTGGCTACAGGGCTAAGCGAAAGAAGTGAAAGAAGAATCCCGAAAAAGATAAAGAGACCAAGGATGATTCCGACATGGAGGAAGCCGATACTTCAAATCTCAAGCCGGAAGGGAAAACGAATTTCTCGACAAAGAAAGACACTTACTTCACCTTCCTCAGATCTCAACCAGCTAAGGTCAAGAAAGCAGTTCTACATGAGGTCAACGCAATAGTTCCGGCTGTCCCTCAGTTCCTGTACTGGTCGGAACTGGCAATCACCTTTGACCGCGCTGATCATCTGCCTAAGTTGCACAGGCGAGGAAAATACGGCTTAGTGGTCAATCCACTTATTGATGTCTATAGTTTCTCCAAGACTCTCATGGACGGCGGCAGCAGCATTAACATTTTGTATGTCGAAACGCTACACCGGATGAAGATTTCAGAGACCTAGTTGAATTACAGCTCGGTGATCTTTCACGGAGCTGTCCCAGGAAGACAAGCAAATTCCCTGGGAGAAATCCCTTTGGATGTTACCTTTGGAACTCCAAAGAACTATCGGACGGAAGCACTTTCCTTCGAAGTGATCCTGTTCAAGAGTGCGTACCACGCTATATTCGGACGTCTAGCTTACTGGGCTTTTATTGCTCGTCCGTGTTACATTTACAAAATGATGAAAATTCCAGGTCCCAACGGCGTGATCACCATCAGGGGAGACTCGAAGAAGGCGCGAGAATGCAAGGACAGAAATTCCGCCTTTGTTAAAGCCGTGCTGCATGCCCAGGAGTACCAGGAGATCAAGAAGACCATAGATCCATCCGAGATGCCCGCGACGAAGAAGGAGGTGACAAAGCTGAATCCGGAGTTCAAGGCATCAGAAGAGACGAAGAAGACGCTGTTGAAGGATGATGACCCCTCCAAGGTGACCCAGATAGGCATAGGCCTAGATAGTGCATAGGAAAGCGCGCTCGTCAAGTTCCTCCAAGAAAATCAAGATATCTTCGCATGGCAGCCATCTGACATGACTAGAGTACCTAGGGAACTTGCCGAGCACTCTTTAAATGTACACCCGAACGCTAAACCCGTCAAATAGTCCCTATGACATTTTAGCGATGAAAAGCGTAAGGCAATAGCTAAGGAATTAGCACGGCTTGAGTTAGCCGGATTCATAGAAGAGGTCATCCACACTGAGTGGTCGGCCAATCCTATAATGGTCCCGAAAAAGGACACCACAGATTTAAGGATGTGTGTTGATTATACCGCCTTGAACAAGGCTTGTCCCAAAGATCCGTTCGCTCTGCCTAGGATTGATCAAGTTATCGATTCTACGGTAGGCTCGGAACTCCTATGTTTTCTCGACGCATATTCCGGTTATCACCAAATCCGGATGAAGGAATCTGACAAAGTCAAAACTTCATTCGTAACCCCCTTCGAAACCTTCTGTTTCGTTACGATGCCCTTTGGGCTAAAGAACGCAGGAGCTATGTACCAACGCACAATGCATCGTTGCCTCCACGATCAAATCGGACGCAATGTACATGCATATGTGGATGATATTGCGGTGATGTCCAAAAAGAAGGAAATCCTGATTTCCGACTTAGAGGAAATGTTCGCCAATCTACGAAAATACAACATAATGCTTAACCCGAAGAAATGCTTCTTTGGAATCCCAGCCGGAAAATTGTTAGGTTTTATCATGTCTCAAAGAGGCATAGAGGTAAACCGGGACAAAATCAAGGCTATACTAAATATTTTCAGGCCAACTCGCCTGAAGGACGTTCAGAGACTAACTGGTTGCATTGTCTCAGTTAGTCGGTTTGTAAGCCGGCTCGATGAAAGAGCCGTACCACTATATAAGCTCCTGAAAAAGACCAAGAAATTCGTTTGGACCGACGAAGCTGAAGCTGCACTACAAGACCCGAAAGCAGTACTCTCGTCTGCTCCCATCCTCGCAGCACTAGAGCCAATGGAACCGATGTTTCTCTATCTCGCTGCGACAAACAAGGTCGTCAGTATCGTCATGATGGTGGAGAGACCGAAGTAAAATCAGAAAACACATGGCGCAGCGCCCGACTTACTATCTCAGCGAGGTCTTAACTGAATCAAAAAAGCGATATCTGCACTATTAAAAGCTGGCTTACGGTGTGTTCTTTGCATCTCGTAAGTTACGGTATTATTTTCAGGAACATCCAATTACCGTGGTGAGCACAACTCCCATGAGAGATATAATCAACAATAGTGACGCCACAGGACGTGTCGCCAAATGGGGCATAGAGCTTTCAGCTTTCGACATTGAGTACAAACCTCGTACAACAATCAAATCCCAACTCTTCGCTGACTTTGTCGCTGATTGGACAGAGATAACGGAGAATATGACCCTGCTAGAGTCGGAATACTGGACCCTTCATTTTGACGGTTCTAAAGCGCTCGGGGGCTCGGGGGCTGGCGTGGTGCTCAAGTCACCCCAAGGAGATAAACTTTTCTATGTATTACAGATACACTTCACAGCAACAAACAACATTGCCGAGTATGAAGCATTACTTCATGGAATCCGGATTGCTAAGGACATCGGCATCCGACGTTTAATGTGTTATGGAGATTCGGATCTTGTTACACAATAAGTGTTGGATATCTATAAGGCAAACAATCACATGGAAGCATATAGGGCTGTCGTGGATGAATTATCTAAATCGTTTGAAGGGTTTGAAGTTCAACACATCCCTCGAACAGAAAATGAGGAAGCAGATGCACTATTTCAAATAGGCTCTACCAAGAAAAAGATCCCGGATGGCGCTTTTTTAGAGCACCTAAAAGTTCCCTCTATAAAGGGAGTGGACGAGGAATATCCAACCAAATCCGACTCACCTTTAGTAGCAGTTCTGGCTGTGATTCCTAATTAAACTCAACCCTATCTTGATTTCTTGGTAGACAGAAAATTACCCGAATACGAAGTTCTGAGCCGGCAGATCGTCCGACGAGCAAAAGCCTATACTATAATTAGTGGTGAGCTCTATAAGCGGAGTGCATCTGGGGTCTTTCAGCGCTGTGTGTCTCCGGAAGAAGGAGTGGAAATCTTACGAGAGATCCACGAAGGCGAGTGTGGTCACCATGCTGCAGCCAAATCTTTAGTGGCAAAAGCTTTCCGACACGGTTTTTTCTGGCTTACAGCCAAGGCAGATGCCGAACGGCTAGTCAAGACGTGCAAGGGCTGCCAACAGTACGCCAAACAAGTTCATGTTCCGGCTGATCAGCTGCGAACAATACCTATAACATGGCCTTTTGCGGTCTGGGGGCTTGACATGGTAGGACCATTTAAACGGGCTCCAAGTGGATTTACACACCTCTCAGTAATGGTGGATAAGTTCACCAAATGGATTGAGGCTAAACCCGTCACTAGTTGTGATGGAGCAACAACCAGAAGATTTGTTGAGGATGTTATAATCCGATACGGTTATCCGCATAACATTATCATAGACAACGGGAGTAACTTTTCTATGGGAGAGCTTGCCGAATTCTGCAATGAACAAAATATTCGGCTTGACATTGCGTCAGTCACACATCCACAAGCTAATGGACAAGTCGAAAGAGCAAATGGTTTAATCCTACAAGGCCTAAAACTAAGACTCGAAGCACCACTACGACTTGCTGCGGGGGCTTGGGCAGAGGAGTTACCTTCTATAATATGGAGTTTACGAACAACTCCAAACAGGTCAACCGGATACACACCTTTATTCTTGGTCTATGGCATAGAAGCAGTTCTTCCTAGTGATTTGATTCACACTTCTCCTAGAGTGGCTGCGTATATTGAAGAGGATGCCGAAATTTCTCGACAAAATGATCTGGACTTAGTCAAAGAAGTTTGCGTTATTGCTGAGATGAGATCAACAGCCTATCAGCAGAAGTTACGCAAGTATCATAGCCAGAGAGTCAGAAACCGATCTTTCAATAAGGGCGATTTGGTTCTCCGGCTTGTGCAGCAAAGAAAGCACAAACTTTCCCCAATATGGGAAGGGCCATTTTTAGTTAGTCGAGTATTTCACGATGGTTCATACTACCTAACTGATATGCGGACAATCAAAGAAAGACCTGCTACTAAGAAGAGAAAGAGAGCTAGAGGCAGTACAAATCCGGATGAGTTAGACAGACCATGGAATATTGCTCAGCTATGTCCCTTTTATTCTTAGTTTATTTTTCTTTGTAATCATATATGTGTACATGTTCAATGAGAAATAAAGTCTTGGTTGCCTCTAAATCTTTCTGAGAAGTTTTTACCATCTTAGTTCCGAATGATCATGTGATAGTCGAAAATCCCGGAATACTTGAAAGTACTTTATGCTCATGTTTGTTCTAGTTTAGATTTCCGATTCTAAAATTGATACCTTTGCGTATAAATCTAAATTTTCTAGTCTATACTTTGGTTATTTATCTGATTGCTAGATGCGGGCATTTTCTGAGTAGTGAATTGTTGGTACTGGAAGCCGGCTTTGTTTCCGAGTTTAAACTGGTTTAGCAATTGAGCTATGTTGCTCGGCAAAGTTTCCATGCTGAAAGTTGGCTGGCTCACGAAAGGGACGAGGCGGAAAGCCAGATAAACGGTTATTTACAAGTGCTTATGCAAACATTTCAAACATTCCAGGCACCAAATATCAAAGCCAAAAGGCTGAATAGATAAAATAAAGCTTAGCACTAGCAAAAGTATTATACTACTTATTTACAGACCCAAATTGTTTTCAGAATAACATGTTGTTCTTCTAATACTCTATGATGCAGGGGAGAGGTAGGAGCTACCGGCTTGCTGGATACATCAGCCTCGGCTTGATAACGCTCCGAGATGTTCAAGTCCGATATGGTTTGATCATCGTCGGAAACTTCAGTTGTTTCTTCGGAAGGCGGAGGCGGCGTGTCCACGCGGGTGAAGAAGGGAGTGTCGTAGCTGGTCAAATCAGCTACGTGGCACCCATATCCGGCGCAGGAGTCCATGATAGCCTTGATGTCTTGCTCCTGTCCATCTTCGTCCACCTTGTAGTAGCCTCTGGTTACTTGCCAGATTTCCATGTTTCCATGGTGGCTCATAACCATGGTGAAAGCGTTTTGCGCTGCGGTTCACGCGTAGGACATGTTCCAGTCTAGAACAAGCTGTGGCATATCCTTGGCCTTGTCTCACACCTCAAAACCGGACATGATATGCATGTCCGGAACCTTAAGAACTTCGCCAATATCTTCGAGGGATTGGTGGAAGTCATGTGGCAAATCACCGACTTGGGTAAGCTGGTTGGTGCGAGGTTTGGTAGAGGCTGAGTCCACCAAGTTCAGAGGACATGTGCATATAATGCAAAGGGTAAGTCAAGTAAACCCGGACTCTAAAAGAGTCAGAAGATGTAGATAATTCAGAAAAAGGGAAACATACCAAAGATGACATCGTCGACTTTGGCCTTCTCTTCACGAAGACTCTGGGGTTCAGCCCGGAGCGCCTCGGAAATGTCCTTTTCTCTGAATAGCTCATTGCTGAGATCCGCAATTTTCTTATCTTGAAGCGTAATCTTGCGATCACGCTCCTCGGTGGCCATGGAGGTGGATTCGAGAATTTGAGCAATGCTCTTCTCATGATCTGTCTTAATCTTATCCAGCTCTTGGCGAAGTTCTTTGTTTCCACCACCAAGGTCTTAAGATTCTCGTCCTCTTCTATCATAGCGCAGGACTGTTTTACCAGTGTTGTAAGTCAAAAGAACAACCGTTCAACAAAAAAGTCGACTATGAAATAAAAGACAAGGTTTGAGTTTCGGAATGTTTACCTTCGGCCTCATCCTTGGAAACCTTCAGTTGTGCATTTTCAAGCCGGAGAGTTCTGATCTCTTTCTGCTTGTTGCAAGCATTCTTCAACAAATCCTGGTTATAGGAATATACTTTCTGTAAGTTAGAATACCCAGAGTCAGAAGTCTACTAAAGCCTCGGGCTAATATTTTTACTAATATCAGCACGAGCCTTGGGGGCTACACTAGTTCGTTCTTTGGCATCCTAACGAAGCATAAAACATGATTTGATTTTCCAGCTTCATGCTTGGGGGCTAGAGGATATGATATGAAATAAGGAAAAATAGGAGTTGGAATTCCGACTTACATACTGTTCGCGAGTGAGTTTGTGTAACTACCTCGGTGAATTACGCTCTTAGTTACAAGCCTGGATGAGCGAAATGGTTAAAATAGTACGGTGGGGCCAAATGCCACTCACAGGTAGACCTTTCGGCCGTCCTAACCATTTCCAAACATCGGGACAAGAACGAGCGGCGTAATCGGCAGGCGAAGGGATCAACTACATACACAAATGAGTATGTATGCAAGCCACCATACAATAGTCCTCAGAGCCATTCCATCTAAAAGAAATAGAAATATTGCAACGCCATACGGCAAGATCCAAATATCCTAGATAGATATAATAGTTTAGGATATCTCCTCATACATCAAACATCAGAGTATCAGGCGGAAGCGGCAAACAAGATCCGAGTACGGATAAGAAGCAAATCGGCATAAGATGCCCCATAAATAAACACATCCCGCCCACAGATCTCACAGATCCCCGTTCCCGGAATCTCTACACCGAATGATCGTTGCCAACATCGCCCGTCTCCTCCACCCAGTATCCATCTTGCGAGCTTACCTGTTCATCTGAATCAAACAATTTATCGTGTGAGACCCTAGGGGTACTCGCAAGTCTTTATGCCTCTAAAGGGGACACAACCTGGGGTGACGCAATTGCAGCAAAATATAATACCTAACAATTCTATAGATACTCGCTATCCATCCGCCTAACCAAAGATGGACGGATGTCCGTGAATTAATAACAACAGTTATAACAGTAATATTAACAGATCCATCCTCCTCCTCGCTTACCAACGAGGAAGCGGACGAACAACCCCCCCATCTGTTGGCAGTTTTATTATCCATTCCATGAGTTTTGCACTATTTACTAGTCAGATACTTAGTCAAATTAAAGCGGTACTTTAGTTATACTTGTCTATGATCGAGAAACTGTGCTCCAAGTCGTCCATAACCGCGGACACGGCTTTCAGAAAGTTTTACCCTGCAGGGGTGCACAAATAGCAACACACACTCGATCAACCTCGGAAAAACCAAATCAAAACCCAACGAGGCAGTCACGACAAAGCGATCACAGGATTCAGAAATATTTCAGGGGGCCACCCCATTAAGCTACCCGCAACGAAGCTGGCCGGCTCCAAGACGGACTCAAGGTTTGTGTGGACGGCTGTAAACGACTGGGAGCCCGAAAGTGTGACTGGGCTTGTCGATACAGCGAAAACGTGTCACGGACCTAAACAGTACAGGTGCTCCACGCACAATCTTAAATAAAGCAGTAAAGCATGGCATAAGTACAGGATAGTAATAAATCCCCAAACTAATTGTGGCCCCAAGAAATAAGAATGAATCAAGCTCTGGCTCAGGGGGGTTCATAAGCCTCCCAGATGTGGATAGCGCGAATATTCAAGGAACAGGAATCAAGTACTCGGGGTCCTACGGGACACAAGTGAGCATGAAAAACCAAATAGCAGATATTGCTCACCGATGCCACTTTCATTAGTTATCCCATTACTACTCAGGTTATGTTGTTTAGGTACCTCGTTATCCATCAGACACTCACATACCCTACGCATGCTGTTCTACGACCCGCATGGCTCAAACAACTCCTGTAGTAATGGCTCATGGGATGGAGGGACGAGCTTCGGTGGGGTTAAAAATAAAGGCTATGCAATACTTGGGATTCAGTTTAATGCAATAGCGACTCAATGATGCAAGAATAAGATAGAGGCAATAGGTACTATATGTATGCAAGCATGTGGTAGTGCTTGCCTGGCATCTCAGTTGAAGCGAGAGAAGGATCTGGGTAGTGCTCCTGGTTTTCTTGATATATCCCCTGCTCAGCGTCTATTCGAAGAAGAACCAAACAAACAAGGGCCAACATAAATAAAGTGCACAAGCATATGAATAAAATGCGACAAGCAAACAATCATGCCATGATGAATGATGCACAATTTGCATGGCAACAAAGTAGCATGGCATGGGTGAGGTGTGGAATACAAGAAATAAGCATTTTATGGAGTTTTAATCATATTTTATACTCAAATAAGTTGCTGTATACTTTATATTTATATGATGCATGCTGCAATTCAGATCATGGAATGCATAAACAGAAAGGTCTCGTTGAGCTGATCATTTTAGACATATTATTTGTCAAATTTGGAGTTATAAAACAAAAGTTATTAATTAATTAAGAAAGAGGGCATTTTATTGTAATTTTAATCAACTTGAAAAATTAAAGTGTCCAAAATATATTTTGAAGGCCATATTTGAAATCCTCTCAATTTTCTGATCTCCAAACATATATTATTTGGAATAATAATTGAAAAGTTATTTGAAAACAGATTTAAATTTGAATTTAAAACAAATTTTGAAAAGTTTGAATTAAAACAGAAAGACAGAAAAACTTTTGCTACTCACCTAGATCTAGCCACAGCCACAGACAAGTGGGGCCAGGCTGACTGGGCGACACAGGGTCCAGGAATTGTTTTCTCACTGCGGCGCTTACTAGTCTCTACGAATGACATGTGGGACCCACTGGCTAGGGCCCAGGTGCCAGTGGGTGAATCGGCAGAGGCTGACAGGTGGGTATCATGCTGGAGCGCGGGTTAAGGGTTCGAAACTGCGAGTACGTTTTTGCAAAAATGCCACAGGCACGGACAGGTGGGGTCTCGAGGAGCGCGGGTTGAGCGGGAGATACAAAGGGGGCTAACTGTAAAGTGACAACGGCCCTGTAGATCTTCTCTACAAACGCGCGGACAGGTCGGTGATCGACCGCGCGGGGTGGGGATTCGATCCGGGGACGTGCGGGTGAGCGCTGGGGGTGCGAGCCGGTGCAGTAGGGCTAGGAGAGCTGAAGGGGAGGAGGGCGCGGGCTAGATAAGGTGTGAGGTGACGCAGGGATGGTCCTCGACAACGGGAGCTCGCCGCGCCGAGAGCGTTCGACGAAACGCACAACGCGAGCAAGCAACAGATCGACTAGCGGAGGTGTCTGGGAAGGTCGGGTGCTCACCGAGAGTGTGTCGATGGTGGCGGAACGGCCTAGGACGCAGGGGATCAGCGACGATGCAGACGGACGGAGCTCTAGGGTTTGGCGTCGGTGGCGGCGATGATCTTCGGCTCTGGTGCTTCTCCTCCGTGACGGCGTGTACAGGGTGATGCAGGGGTGCCGCGTGGTCTTCCTCGACACCCGTGATCGCCATGCCACCGGCTGGTAAGAGAAGGGGAGGTGGAGGCCGACGGTGGCCGGCGATGGGGTAGATGGTGGTAGGGAAGACGGAGAGGAAGGGGGGCGGCCTGGGGAGATCTGGGAGAGGTAGGGAGACGTGGGGAAAGAGGGTAAGTAGGAGAGGAGGGGGAGACGCCGTGGTGATCAGGTTGGAGATAAAGGTGGCTTCGGCCACCTTTTTCCCTTCTCCTCCTCACGTGCTCGGGCTGGAGCTCGTCTAGGGTAGGTAGGGCAGCTGGCAGGTGGGCCAGGGGAGGCACGGCAGACGGTCTCGGGCTGGTGGGGTCGCATGGCCGAGAGAGAAAGGAGAGGAGGGTGGCTCGGGTTTAGCTTCGGCTAGGGCTAGAGGCTCGGGTTAGGGTTGTGCTAGGGTTGGGGTTAGGAGGGTAGCTCGGCCAAGGAGAGAGAGAGAGGGCCCGAGAGAGAGAGAGAGCTAGGGTAGGATGGAGAGGGATGGCTCGGTTTAGCTAGGGGGGGGCTCGGTTTAGGGTTTGGAGAGAGGGGTTAGGTGGAGTGTTTTCTTTTGACAAAATCAAGCAAGAAGAAGCCAAGATCAAACAAGATTTAGTCAAAAGAGAGGATGAGATAAAAGGTGGTGAGGGTTTAGAGATAGAAAAGAGAGAGGGGGTTTTAGGGTTAGGGATGGTTTGGTTTAGCCAAACCAAAGGGTAGGTTTATATGATGGTTTAAGAGATTCAAAAACAAAGAAACATCTAGTTTGAATTTAAAAACAAAGCTCAAACCAAGATAAAACAAAACAAAGAGAAAAAGGCCAAGGGTTATGTTTGCATGGCCCATGCATAAACATTAATGCTAGGTTTTATCTTGTGAAAACAAAATAAATATCCATGGCATTTATACATATGCATTCCAGAATATGGAATAAAGCCAAGCTAAAAGAATTAAAGGAATGCTCCATGTGGAGTAGAAGGGGATGACCATATTTGAATAAAAATGGGACATGCTAGTGTGTATGTGCCACTAGGTATTTACTAAGCCCAAAAATATCCCAACCTGATGATAATCCCCAAAACAACCCATATGGAAGCTAGAAAAGGGTTCCACTCACAAGGCATGCAAAGGTGGCCATGTGGCTCTCATAAACCAGTAATGTGGAAACAATATGGTGCATATATGAGAGCATGTGGAGATAGAATTGGATCCATCCCAACCTACATGAGCTAGAGGTAAACCCAAATAAAATGCTAAGCTCACATATATTGGAATGGTAGAATTATGGTGTGATGACAAGAAAGGTGGTGAAGTTAATAAAAGATATGCCCCCAACTCAACTTGGGCATTAAACAATATATCAATAACCAAATACAATATATCAAGAGGCAAATACAATTAATAATGCATATGAGATAAGAACCAAAACAAAAGGGTTTTATATGATGCTCAAATGCAAGGTGGCATGATGACATGAGCATGATATAGTTATGATGCAACAATTATATATAGGAAGTAGCCATTATATTACAAGACCAAGTAGCATTACAATTGTTAGACAATTGGGATGCTACAACTCTCCCCCACTAAACAGGAATCTCGCCCCGAGATTCTAGGAAGAAGAAGAAGACACAAAGAGGGTAGGATACTTGGCACGGAGCTCATCTTCACGTTCCCAAGTGGCTTCATCAACAGAATGGTGCGACCACTGCACCTTGCAGAACTTGATGGACTTGTTGCGAGTCCTTCTTTCTGCGACTTCAAGGATTTTTGTGGGGTGTTCTTGATAAGACAGGTCTTATTGGAGATTGATAAGCTCATGGTCCACGGTCCTGCCGAGATCCTTGAAGAACTTCTTGAGTTGAGAGATGTGGAAAACATCATGGACCTTTAGTTTTTCCGGGAGCTCAAGAGCATAAGCAACTTCTCCTCTTCTTCCACGAATTTTGAATGGACCGATGTATCTAGGAGCCAACTTTCCTTTGATACCAAAGCGGTGCGTGCCTCTCATGGGAGTGACACGAAGGTAAACGAGATCACCAGGGACATACTCCATGTCCGTGTGCTTTCTGTCATAATTGCTCTTCTGGCGACTTTGAGCAATCTTCAGATTTTCAAGAATGATGTGAACCTTCTCCTCCGCTTGAGTTACAATGTCGGGGCCAAACAATATTCTTTCTCCTGCACCCGACCAACCAATCGGAGTTCTGCATTTGCGGCCATAGAGAGCCTCAAATGGTGCCATCTTTAGACTTTTCTGGAAGCTATTGTTGTAAGAGAATTCAGCATAAGGAAGACATTCTTCCCACTTCATGCCAAAAGAGATGACGCAAGCACGGAGCATATCCTCCAGAATCTGATTGATCCTTTCAACTTGTCCTTGCGACTGAGGGTGGTAAGCTGTGCTGAAGTTCAATTTTGTTCCCAAAGCATTTTGTAAACTTTCCCAGAACTTGGAAGTGAAGATGCTTCCACGGTCTGAACTGATCTCAAGCGGAACCCCATACAGAGAGACAATTCTGTTGATATAAAGCTCAGCCAACTGAATTGCAGAAATCGTTTCCTTGACGGGAAAGAAGTGAGCCACTTTAGAAAGCCTGTCGATGACAACAAAGATTGCATTGTTGCCCTTCTGCGACCTTGGAAAACCAGTGATGAAGTCCATCTCTACTTTCTCCCATTTCCATTCCAGGGGTTTCAATGGCTGAAGAAGACCGGAAGGTTTCTGATGGACAGCTTTCACTCTGCGGCAGACATCACACTCCGAGACATACTTGGCACAGTATCATTTCAATCCCGGCCACCAATATTGTGTTTTCAAGTCCATGTACATCTTTGTGCTGCCAGGGTGGATAGAAAGAACAGAATCATGCGCCTCCTTGAGAACTTGCTCTCTCAAACCCGGGTAGTTCGGAACAAACATCCGGTGTTCAAAGAAAAGCGTGCCTTGATCATCAACGTGGAAGGACTCATACTTCGGAAGCTGGATGTTGGAGATGACCTTCTTGGTGTACGGATCACCAAGTTGAATGGAGCGAACCTTTTCTTCCAAGAGAGGGGTTGCCAGAAGGTTCAGAAGATACCCTTGTTCCACAATTTCAAGGTTGAGCTGACGGAATTCCT
Source organism: Avena sativa (assembly GCA_916181665.1). Taxonomy (NCBI): domain Eukaryota; kingdom Viridiplantae; phylum Streptophyta; class Magnoliopsida; order Poales; family Poaceae; genus Avena; species Avena sativa. Next base: position 502,742,584 of record OV702289.1, read on the forward strand.
CGCACAAGAGAGGCTGTTGTTCTTCCATCATGAGGTTGCTGACATAAGCTTTGCGGCTGAGCGCATCGGCCATGACATTAGCTTTGCCCGGAGTGTAGTTGATGGTCAAATCAAAATCATTGATTGCTTCAATCCATATCCTCTGACGAAGGTTGAGATCAGGCTGAGTGAAGATATACTTCAAACTCTTGTGATCAGAAAAGATTTCACAACGGTTGCCCAGCAAGTAATGCCTCCATACTTTCAAAGCAAAGACAACTGCTGCAAGTTCGAGGTCATGTGTAGGATAGTTGATCTCATGCGTCTTCAACTGTCTAGAGGCATAAGCAACAACTTGTTTTTCTTGCATAAGGACCGCACCCAATCCTTGCAAAGATGTGTCGCAGAAGATCTGGAAAGGCTTGGATGTATCTGGAGGAACCAAGACTGGTGTGGAAGTGAGCTTCTCTTTGAGTGTTTCAAAGCTTGCTTGACATGCAGGAGTCCAAAGGTATTTCTTGCCTTTCTTGAGGAGATCGGTAAGAGGCTTCGCTATCTTCGAAAAGTTCTGAACGAAGCGACGACAATAACTAGCCAACCCAAGGAAGCTCCGGACTTCTTTGACATTTACAGGAGGAAGCCAGTCAACAATTGTCTTTACAGTTTCCGGGTTGACGGCAATGCCCTTGGCAGAGATGACGTGACCAAGATAGGTGACTTGAGGCAGCCAAAACACACATTTGGAGAACTTTGCATACAGGCGGTTCTCACGAAGCTTGTTTAGGACACACCGGAGGTGTTCTTCATGTTCTTCCTTTGACTTAGAATAGACTAGGATGTCATCTAGGTAGACCACAACGAACTTATCAAGATACTCCATGAAAACCGAGTTCATAAGCCTCGAGAAGGTGGCAGGTGCGTTGGTGAGACCGAAAGACATGACCGTGTACTCATACAGGCCATAGCGGGTGGTGAACGCTGTTTTAGGAACATCTTCCTTGCGAATCTTGATTTGGTGATAACCACTTCTCAAGTCAAGCTTAGAGAATACCACAGCTCCAGCTAGCTGATCGAAGAGATCATTAATCCGCGGAAGGGGATATTTATTCTTGATGGTTTTAGTATTGAGAGCCCGATAGTCAACACAAAGTCTATCAGTCTTGTCTCGCTTCTTCACAAAGAGGGTTGGGCTACCCCAAGAACAGGTACTGTGTTGAATGAAACCCAACTTCTCTTGTTCATCAAGCTGACGTTTGAGTTCAGCCAACTCAGCAGGACCCATTTTATAAGGCCGTTTGGAGATAGGAGCCGTTCCAGGTTCAAGCTCAATTACAAACTCAACCTCACGATCCGGAGGCATACCTGGCAACTCTTCAGGAAAGACATCTGGGAACTCACAGACCACCGGAACACTCTGAATAGCTTCCATAGCATCATCATTCAGAGCCGCCAAAGAGAAAAGCTGAACAGCAGGAGTCAGACTTGGAGAATAGACTATATGGCCTTCAGGAATTTTCAGAGAAATCGAGCGTTCAGCACAATCAATCACAGCTGCATTTGCTGTCAACCAATCCATGCCCAAGATGACATCAATGTCAGAATTGCCCAGAACAATTAAGGATGCCGAGAACGAAGAGCCACCAATCTCAATTTGATTGCCATGGCTGATATGAGCAGCCCTCATGTTTGACCCAGGAGATTGTACCACCAGACGATGCAACAAGGGAACCATATCCAGATCATGCTCATGAGCAAACTTATGCGAAATAAAAGAATGCGAAGCACCAGAATCAAACAAAACTCGTGCAAGGACTGAGTTAACGGGAAGCATACCCATCACAACTCGAGGTGCATGCTCAGCTTGAGCGGCGTTGACACAGTTGGCACGAGCAACAGCAGACCCAGGCTTGGTGTTGATGTTTAGAGCCCGAGGTGGTGGTGCACGAACCATAGGAGAGCTTGCCACAGGTCTTGGAGGTGGTGGAGGAAGAGCTTTGTTTTTCATCGGACAGTTCCAGTTTTGATGCCCAGAGTTTCCACAAGTGTAACAAGCACTAGGTGGACGTGGAGCAACGTAGCCAGGGACTCCGCCAGGCGCTCCAGGGTAGTGGTGGTTGTAGCCCCTGGGAGCAGCAGTGAGGAAGTTTGGTGGCCTTGTCGCCTAGCTTGAAGGTCTTGGTGGAGCCGGGAGCGACGGTGGGGTGTTAGGAACCCAGACACGACGCTTAGAAGGAGTTGACATAGCTGAAGAGCTTGCTGCATCACGGTTGTGTTTCTTTGACTCCTCAAACACTTGCCTACTTGCTTCTTCCTGCAGAGCTGTATGCTGAAGTTCCAGAAAAGACACCGGCCTTGCATGTGTGATTGCATATTTAATCGATGCATTGAGCCCTTGTCGGAACCTCTTTTGCTTCTTCTTGTCATCAGAGATCTCATCGCCACCATAACGAGAAAGGTTCATGATGTTCCTGATGTAGGTATTGACATTGTCATTGCCCTGCTTGAGGTTGAGAAACACTTCCTTCATCCTCTCCATGACAATTTCTGACAGATACTGCTCTTTGAAAGCTCCAGTGAACTGTCCCCAAGTAGGCTGAAAACCAGTGCAGTTTGCCTTAAGGTAATTCTCCCACCAGAGAGCTGCATCTCCCTTCAGAAGGTGAGTGGCACATTTTACCCATTCTTGCTCAGGAACATCAGCAGTCACCAGTAACCTTGACATCTCATGCAACCAATCATCAGCATCAAGTGGTTGATCGGACACATCAAATTGGCGTGGGTTGAACTTCAGGAAGCTTTTGATGTCTCCTCGCTTGGGAGGTGGAGGTAGCGGAACAAACTCATTCCTCCTGACACTTTCTTCAAAACGCTGCTGGTTCTGCTGCATTGCTGCCAAGGCATTGGCGATGCTTGACAACGCGGCCCCCAGTTCAGGTTGTATGTCCTCATCAGAACAGCGTGGTGGTGCCATCCTGTGATTGATATAAAACACAAGTCAGTACTATAATGGAGAATAATAATAATCCAAAATAGTACCAAGATGGAATTAACCAAGATTAAAGGATACAATTTACTAAGATGATATTAAAATATCAACAAAGTTCAAAGCACCTAGAAGATATTAAGCATATCGCACACGACTGAAAAGGAGTGTGGTACACAATTATCAAAGAAATTTTTTTCCGCAAATTTCGGCATTAAAATACCAATAGATGCGCAAAATCACTTAACGAATCAAGATTAGTGACTCTACCAATTCAATATACAAGAGCGAATGATAAAAGTAGTGGTATGGTCGCGACTCCATCCAGCACTCAAATCATTACTCCGCACATGAATAAGTAGAACACATATCCCAACACCTTCTTCTCAAGATGAACCTAAAGATTAGTAACTACGGAAACGAACACCCCAAACAAGATAACGTCGGGTAACAAAGAGTAAGACAGATCGCGACAGTATACAACGAATCAGATAGATCGCGTCGGTTTGCAAAAGCCTGTCGGTATGGAATGTACCCACAGTTGATAACCAAAGGCAGATTGTGATAACAAATTGGATGCAACAGATAGACAAGGAATTACACACACACACACAACCTATGGTACTACGGAACCCAGAACACGTGAATCCTAGTTTGAATTTTAAGAAGAGGATTGAAAACGTTACACTTCCTTACCAGAAAAGGGTGGGTGGGTGGGTAAGAAGAAAAGTGGAAGCAGTCCTACTCTCGCGTTTTGTTTTTCCCTAGTATACATAGCTACCAAAATATTTGCTAGACTGACAACGACCATTTGGCTGAGACCCTGAAGGGCGGGATGGCTCTGATACCAATTGTAACTACCTCGGTGAATTACGCTCTTAGTTACAAGCCTGGATGAGCGAAATGGTTAAAATAGTATGGTGGGGCCAAATGCCACTCACAGGTAGACCTTTCGGCCGTCCTAACCATTTCCAAACATCAGGACAAGAACGAGCGGCGTAATCGGCAGGCGAAGGGATCAACTACATACACAAATGAGTATGTATGCAAGCCACCATACAATAGTCCTCAGAGCCATTCCATCTAAAAGAAATAGAAATATTGCAAAGCCATACGGCAAGATCCAAATATCCTAGATAGATATAATAGTTTAGGATATCTCCTCATACATCAAACATCAGAGTATCAGGCGGAAGCGGCAAACAAGATCCGAGTACGGATAAGAAGCAAATCGGCATAAGATGCCCCATAAATAAACACATCCTGCCCACAGATCTCACGGATCCCCGTTCCCGGAATCTCTACACCGAATGATCGTTGCCAACATCGCCCGTCTCCTCCACCCAGTATCCATCTTGCGAGCTTACCTATTCATCTGAATCAAACAATTTATCATGTGAGACCCTAGGGGTACTCAGCAAGTCTTTATGCCTCTAAAGGGGACACAACCTGGGGTGACGCAATTGCAGCAAAAGATAATACCTAACAATTCTATAGATACTCGCTATCCATCCGCCTAACCAAAGATAGACGGATGTCCATGAATTAATAACAACAGTTATAACAGTAATATTAACAGATCCATCCTCCTCCTCGCTTACCAACGAGGAAGCGGACGAACAACCCCCCCATCCGTTGGCAGTTTTATTATCCATTCCATGAGTGTTGCACTATTTACTAGTCAGATACTTAGTCAAATTAAAGCGGTACTTTAGTTATACTTGTCTATGATCGAGAAACTGTGCTCCAAGTCGTCCATAACCGCGAACACGGCTTTCAGAAAGTTTTACCCTGCAGGGGTGCACAAATAGCAACACACACTCGATCAACCTCGGAAAAACCAAATCAAAACCCAATGAGGCAGTCACGACAAAGCGATCACAGGATTCAGAAATATTTCAGGGGGCCACCCCATTAAGCTACCCGCAACGAATCTGGCCGGCTCCAAGACGGACTCAAGGTTTGTGTGGACGGCTGTAAACGACTGGGAACCCGAAAGTGTGACTGGGCTTCTCGATACAGCGAAAACGTGTCACGGACCTAAACAGTACAGGTGCTCCACGCACAATCTTAAATAAAGCAATAAAGCATGGCATAAGTACAGGATAGTAATAAAGCCCCAAACTAATTGTGGCCCCAAGAAATAAGAATGAATCAAGCTCTGGCTCAGGGGGGTTCATAAGCCTCCTGGATGTGGATAGCGCGAATATTCAAGGAACAGGAATCAAGTACTCGGGGTCCTACGGGACACAAGTGAGCATGAAAAACCAAATAGCAGATATTGCTCACCGATGCCACTTTCATTAGTTATCCCATTACTACTCAGGTTATGTTGTTTAGGTACCTCGTTATCCATCAGACACTCACATACCCTACGCATGCTGTTCTACGACCCGCATGGCTCAAACAACTCCTGTAGTAATGGCTCATGGGATGGAGGGACGAGCTTCGGTGGGGTTAAAAATAAAGGCTATGCAATACTTGGGATTCAGTTTAATGCAATCGCGACTCAATGATGCAAGAATAAGATAGAGGCAATAGGTACTATATGTATGCAAGCATGTGGTAGTGCTTGCCTGGCAGCTCAGTTGAAGCGAGAGAAGGATCTAGGTAGTGCTCCTGGTTTTCTTGATATATCCCCTGCTCAGCGTCTATTCGAGGAAGAACCAAACAAACAAGGGCCAACATAAATAAAGTGCACAAGCATATGAATAAAATGCGACAAGCAAACAATCATGCCATGATGAATGATGCACAATTTGCATGGCAACAAAGTAGCATGGCATGGGTGAGGTGTGGAATACAAGAAATAAGCATTTAAGTTGCTGTATACTTTATATTTATATGATGCATGCTGCAATTCAGATCATGGAATGCATAAACAGAAAGGTCTCGTTGAGCTGATCATTTTAGACATATTATTTTGTCAAATTTGGAGTTATAAAACAAAAGTTATTAATTAATTAAGAAAGAGGGCATTTTATTGTAATTTTAATCAACTTGAAAAATTAAAGTGTCCAAAATATATTTTGAAGGCCATATTTGAAATCCTCTCAATTTTCTGATCTCCAAACATATATTATTTGTATTATTTGGAATAATAATTGAAAAGTTATTTGAAAACAGATTTAAATTTGAATTTAAAACAAAATTTGAAAAGTTTGAATTAAAACAGAAAGACAGAAAAACTTTTGCTACTCACCCAGATCTAGCCACAGCCACAGACAAGTGGGGCCAGGCTGACTGTGCGACACAACGTCCAGGAATTGTTTTCTCACTGCGGCGCTTACTAGTCTCTACGAATGACATGTCGGACCCGCTGGCTAGGGCCCAGGTGCCAGTGGGTGAACCGGCAGAGGCTGACAGGTGGGTAGCATGCTGGAGCGCGGGTTGAGGGCTCGAAACTGCGAGTACGTTTTTGCAAAAACGCCACATGCACGGACAGGTGGGGTCTCGAGGAGCGCGGGTTGAGCGAGAGATACAAAGGGGGCTAACTGTAAAGTGACAACGGCCCTGTAGATCTTCTCTGCAAATGCGCGTACAGGTCGGTGATTGACCGCGCGGGGTGGGGATTCGATCCGGGGACGTGCGGGTGCGCGCTGGGGGTGCGAGCCGGTGCGGTAGGGCTAGGAGAGCTGAAGGGGAGGAGGGCGCGGGCTAGATAAGGTGTGAGGTGACGCAGGGACGGTCCTCGATGACGGGAGCTCGCCGCGCCGAGAGCGTTCGACGAAACGCACAACGCGAGCAAGCAACAGATCGACTAGCGGAGCTGTCTGGGAAGGTCGGGTGCTCACCGAGAGTGTGTCGGTGGTGGCGGAACGGCCTGGGACGCAAGGGATCAGCGACGATGCAGACGGACGGAGCTCTAGGGTTTGGCGTTGGTGGCGGCGATGATCTTCGGCTCTGGTGCTTCTCCTCCGCGACGGCGTGTACAGGGTGATGCAGGGGTGCCGCGTGGTCTTCCTCGACACCCGTGATTGCCACGCCACCGGCTGGTAAGAGAAGGGGAGGTGGAGGCCGACGGTGGCCGGCGATGGGGTAGATGGTGGTAGGGAAGACGAAGAGGAAGGGGGGCGGCCTGGGGAGATCTGGGAGAGGTAGGGAGACATGGGGAAAGAGGGTAAGTAGGAGAGGAGGGGGAGACGCTGTGGGGATCAGGTTGGAGATAAAGGTGGCTTCGGCCACCTTTTTCCCTTCTCCTCCTCACGTGCTCGGGCTGGAGCTCGTCTAGGGTAGGTAGGGCAGCTGGCAGGTGGGCCAGGGGAGGCACGGCAGACGGTCTCGGGCTGGTGGGGTCGCACGGCCGAGAGAGAAAGGAGAGGAGGGTGGCTCGGGTTTAGCTTCGGCTAGGGCTAGGGTAGGATGGAGAGGGATGGCTCGGTTTAGCTAGGGGGGGGCTCGGTTTAGGGTTTGGAGAGAGGGGTTAGGTGGAGTGTTTTCTTTTGACAAAATCAAGCAAGAACAAGCCAAGATAAAACAAGATTTAGTCAAAAGAGAGGATGAGATAAAAGGTGGTGAGGGTTTAGAGATAGAAAAGAGAGAGGGGGTTTTAGGGTTAGGGATGGTTTGGTTTAGCCAAACCAAAGGGTAGGTTTATATTATGGTTTAAGAGATTCAAAAACAAAGAAACATCTAGTTTGAATTTAAAAACAAAGCTCAAACCAAGATAAAACAAAACAAAGAGAAAAAGGCCAAGGGTTATGTTTGCATGGCCCATGCATAAACATTAATGCTAGGTTTTATCTTGTGAAAACAAAATAAATATCCATGGCATTTATACATATGCATTCCAGAATATGGAATAAAGCCAAGCTAAAAGAATTAAAGGAATGCTCCATGTGGAGTAGAAGGGGATGACCATATTTGAATAAAAATGGGACATGCTAGTGTGTATGTGCCACTAGGTATTTAGTAAGCCCAAAAATATCCCAACCTGATGATAATCCCCAAAACAACCCATATGGAAGCTAGAAAAGGGTTCCACTCACAAGGCATGCAAAGGTGGCCATGTGGCTCTCATAAACCAGTAATGTGGAAACAATATGGTGCATATATGAGACCATGTGGAGATAGAATTGGATCCATCCCAACCTACATGAGCTAGAGGTAAACCCAAATAAAATGCTAAGCTCACATATATTGGAATGGTAGAATTATGGTGTGATGACAAGAAAGGTGGTGGAGTTAATAAAAGATATGCCCCCAACTCAACTTGGGCATTAAACAATATATCAATAACCAAATACAATATATCAAGAGGCAAATACAATTAATAATGCATATGAGATAAGAACCAAAACAAAAGGGTTTTATATGATGCTCAAATGCAAGGTGGCATGATGACATGAGCATGATATAGTTATGATGCAACAATTATATATAGGAAGTAGCCATTATATTACTAGACCAAGTAGCATTACAATTGTTAGACAATTGGGATGCTACAGTTTGTCTAAACTCGTATTCACTTTGGTGGTAACCTTTTCGGTGAAAGTTAGAGGAATCACCGATGCAGTTGGAAGCTCACCGGACCTCAACTTCTTGTCGCGAAGACGAACTTGTTCAAGAAGATCAGAGTGTTTGATATCCTTTGCTTCTTGTGCTTCTTCTTCGGCGGAGAGAGTCCGGCTCTCCAGGCATTGCCGGGGCAGCCGTTGAATCTCCTCCACAGACTTCTGAGATAAGCCAAGTTTGGCAAGTCCCGGATTGTCCAGGACATTCTCGGCAAAGGTCTCTGCCGAGGGATCATTACCATAAGAGGGTTCACCCTTATCAACACCCGAGTCACTCATGGTGACGTCAGTTTGCGATTCAAGGATCGCTAGCTCTGATGGTTGAGCTGGATCTTCTACAACGGTCGGAGATGGAGTAACCTCCAGCGCTGCAGAAGGCTGAGGGGCAGGAGTCAGAGGAACCACGGCAGGGGAAGCCAATTTGAGCTTCGACTGACGCAGGGGTTTCGAGGCAGCTCCCTTCCCCTTACCCTTGATGAGTTGTTTAGCTCTGAGAAGATAATAGAACAAAGAAATTACATCTCAGAAGGAATTACAAGCAAAATACAAAGACCCTGTGAGGAAAGATTACCTCTTCACAATAGACACTTCTTTGGTGCTGATGGCCAATGTCGGAGCCTTGCATTTCCGAGGAACGACATCCAGCATTGGGACCAATTCACCCTCGTCCTGAGAAAACTCAGGAGGATATCCCTCGATTGGAGCTAACTCCAACTCGGGGAGGTCAGCAAGCTGAAAAGGAGTAGTATCTTAGTATTGCAAAGATAACATAAAGATGAGCACATAAAAAGAGTTCTTGCTGAAGTTTACCGGCACAACAGGATCTTCCACTATATGCATGTCTAGGGACAGCTCCGGAATTTTCCTCTCAATCTGCTCCCTTATCAGCCATCTGATTTGGCATACATAATCTTTTGGCTCTAAGGTCTTGGGGTTGATGCGGAGGGAATCCTTCTTCGAAAATGTGATGGAATGCATCAGTCGATCTCCATGATGTTGAAGGGGTTGGATCCGGTGTGCCACCCAGCATTGAACCAAGTCAGACCCTTTCAGGCCCTTGTGTTTCATCAGATATTCGATCTGCCTCTTGGCGAGAAGAAGATCGTCACTGAGAGCCAGAGCAAGCTTGTCCCAGGACTCTTGGGGCATGGCGGCTCCATCGACGAAAGTCGGCAAAGCATGATCTTTGCCGGGAGCGGGGATATCCTTTTGATAGAAAAAAGTGGATGGCCATTGTTTGACCGACTCACTTGCCATGATCCGGGGATAAACGCGCTCTCCCCTAACCGAAAAACTAATGGTACCGGTAATATAAGGATTACTGGCAGTTATGGAATTTCTCCGAACATGAAAGTAGTACCGGAAGAGAGTAAGGCTCGGCCTAATACCGAGATACCCCTCGCACAAAGAGGTGTACGCACTCATCTCTAAGATGGAGTTCGGGGGGAGATGGTGGAGATGAACTCCATAATGACTAATGACCTCGGAAAAGAAATCTGAGGGAGGAAAACTCAGACCTCTGTCAAGGTGAGTGCCAAAATGCACTCGCTCGTCGTTGCATGGGTTGGGGACGGTTTGGCCGAAGTTGCTCCGCCAGTCGCCGAGTTTGGGATCGTCGAGGACGCACGGGATCCAAACCCTGCGGTAGCTCTATTTCTCCGCCACCGCTGCTGCTGACGGTCGTCGCCGTTGCTTCCGAGTCGGAGGATGACGCATAAGCCATTCTTTCCTGTGCGCCGGTGACCTTGGATGGGTGGCGTTGGAGGTTTTTCTAGGGGCAATGGAGTGCTAAGTTTGTGGGAGGTGTAGAGGAGAAGGAAACGGCGCTGAGAACTGGTTAAGAAGATGGGGAAAGGAATCCACACCACTTATATCCACCAGGTGCGTCAAGATTCGTGTAAATGCTATAGTGAATACACCACGCGTCGTGGAAAGGACGGGGAAACCCCCGTGCGATGATTACGTCGCCTCGATCTCCACGCATGCATTGAAACGATGCCTCGGTTCCACGAAAGGTGGACCCACCAACGGTCGTGCTGATAGGAAATGTCTGTTAGTGATGTGATTTGACTATGACTGTTGTAAGGTTACGTCAGAGACCAAGTTCAGGCTTAGTTTGAATTTCAAGCTGGAAACACGAATAAACATACTCATAGGTCCGACTCATTTTTTGAGACCCAAATCGTATCTTTTGTTTTGATGTTTCAGGAACCCTTCAAGATTCTGCAAGCCAAAGATCAAGCTAGATGATGATGAATCTGACTTTGGATCTTGGAGGCTTCCGGGGGCTGCTATTGGGGATATACTTTTCTGGTATCCTCATAGTTCCTCACTGACCAGGGTGGCCCACTTTGGATTAGAGCTTTTCACGGGCGGCCCAGTCAGGGAGAAGAGACGGAGTCCAGTCCGGCTACGGGAAGGCCCAGAAGACTTACCGACATAGGCCCATAGTGTTACTTGTAGTTCAAGATGTACTCTGTAACCGACTCTTAGACGTAGCAGGATAGATATCTCCTGTAAACCCTAGGGCGAATATCTATATAAGTCGTCCTAGGGAGAGCCTTTAGGGAAACCCCTCACAATAGTCTACAATCTCAACTCGCATAGGCGAAACCCTTTGTAACCCATATTCCGGCTCTGCCGTATTACTGGATTGCTAGCAGGAGTAGGATCCATCCAAAGCCGGCGGATTCAAACCTAGGTAAACTTGTGTGCTCACCATCCCGAAACACCGTACGTCTCACACCCCTCTCTTCCACACGGCTTGAGGACCCCCTCATGGCGTACTTGTCATCAATCCGACGATAATTCCAATACCTCACTCTAAGAGGGGATATCAACCCTAATCGTAGATTTAGAAGTAGTGTGTTTAAACCTTAACTATCATCCATATTCATAATAGAATATGAGTTTCCCAAACCTTCTCCAAACTAGGATAACTACATGTAAAATGAATATCTTCATTACTACATCAATGATTATTACTCATGCATAATGACTTAACCCAAGATTGCTCTATAGTAATCCTAAACACTATAAATCAATTAGAATTTAAATAGGAAAAGTCACCAACTTTAAAGAACATTGAAATTTAAATTACTATATTATAAACCCTAGGATTTAATACCTTGTAATATATTTGCATAGTTTCTTTATGAGGCTAAGTATGAATAGAGTCGTATTTATATCATTCACCACTTTAAACCATTACCATTAAACTTATCAAGTGAAAACAAAATAATCTTAAAAGGAATCTTTACATGAGAAGTAATTCCCAAAACCCTAATCCCTGATTACTTTGTTTATAAACAAGATTATATATATTAGTGGAAATTGTAACACACTAACAAGGTTAGACAATCAACGAATATCATGTCCTTTAAAATGTTTGAAATACTGTAAAAAAGTTTCAATGCTTAAAGGGGTTGGAATTTCAAATAAAAATGGAGTACAAAAATAGAAAATCGAAATAAGAAAGGAAAAAACTACACAACAATACTGGCCCGCGGCCCAGGTGATCCTTGCGCTAACCGTCGCCCGCGTGTGCCAGCCGCCACTGCTCGCTCACTTTGCTATGGACCAATACCGTCCCAAGCCCAAATAACCCTTCGTCATTTCTTTTTCCTTTCTTCCTCCTCTCGCCAGAAGGACAGCGTCGGACAAGCAGCTCGCTGGCGCTTTGCTCGCCTTTTGCCATCGCCGGGATCCTCGCCCGTGTTAAGATGAATGCTACCTACATCGTCATCATCTATTTAAACCCCTCCACCACACTGACGAACCCTAGCTTCTTCTCTTCCCCATTTTTCCCCTCTGGCTATAAACCCTAGCTCAGAGGTGTGCCGATGCCCGTCGATTTCGAGCTCGCCTCGGTGATACGTCCATTTTGCATCACTATTGTATGTCATAATTCACTGTTATTCATTGATATATTTCATATTGAGAGGTGATACTTATGTTATTTTATCTGTTTTTGCATGGTTGATGATTTTTGGAGCATGGACCGCTGCAGTCAGGATTCTAATGGAAAAGGTGTTGTTTGGAGGCAAAATTCGCGAAGATCAGAAAATCCGGGAAAATAAACGGAAAATCCTATTTTTCCAGAAGACGAAGGAAGCCAGAAGGAGGGCTAGAGATGGGCCACAGGGGGCCCACACCACCCCCTGGCACGGGCCAGCCTAGGCCGCGCCACCAAGTGGTGTGGCCACCCTGGTCCACCCCTGTCACTCCCCACTGGCATATATTATCCTCCTGAAACCCTAAGACTCAGAGAGCGACCACAGAAAGATTCCATCGCCTCTGCGGGGCGAAAAACACCGAGAGACAAAGATCTCTCCGGTAGATAGATTTCTGCCGAGGGAATTCATTCCCGGAGAGGGGAGATCGTCGCCATCAACACCACCATCAAGCTAGACTTCATCGGGATCATAGTCATCATCATCACCACCATCATCACCATCAGCACCCTCATCACCATCTCCATATTGCTGTAACAATTGGGTTGAATCTTGCATTAGTTCATAGGGGAAACTTTCCCGGTGTTGATTACTCTTTGTAGTTGATGCTATTGAGTGAAACATTGAATTATTGTTTATGTTGATATTGTTATACATCCTTATTCCATCTCTGATCATGATCCATATGATGTCTTGTGAGTAGTTCGTTTTTTTCTTGAGGACATGGGAGAAGTCATGTTGTTAGCAGTGGAGTTGTGTTGAGAAAGATTCAATAGTTTGATATTTAAGTTGTGGTGTACTTCTTCTAGTGGTGTCATGTGAACATCGACTACATGACACTTCACCTATATGGGCCAAGGGGAATGCATTGTGTATTTGGCTACTAATCGTAGGGGTTGCCGGAGTGACAGAAACCTAAAGCCCCGTTAGGAAACCATTGCACAAGGGACGTAAGGGTCTTAGAGTTTAAAGTTGTGGTTAGGTTTCTACCTTAATTACTTTCTTGTACTTACGGATGTTTGCAAGGGGTATAATCACAAGTATGTATTAGTCCTAGGAAGGTCGGTACATTAGCACAGGTTCACCCACACAACACTTAGCAAGCTAAAGAAGATTAATCAACTATATGAAGCGAAAGCACTTGACAGTATTCCCGTGTGTCCTCAAGAACGTTTGGTCATCTTAAGTAATACAACCGACTTGTCCTTTGCTGCATAAAGGATTGGGCCACTTGCTGCATTTATTCCTACTGTCTTTTATTTACTCGTACTTTACTTTACTTGCATTATCAAAAACCCCTAAAAATCTGTTTGCTAAGTATTTGTAGAGAATTCCTGATCCATTCCACTAGCCAGCCCCTTCTGCTCCTCGTTGGGTTCGACACTCTTACTTATCGAAAATACTGCGATACACCCCCTATACTTGTGGGTCATCAAGACTATTTTCTGGCGCCGTTTCCGGGGAGTGAAGTGCTACTGGAGAGTGGAACTGGTAAAGGAAACTTCTACTGTGAGTATTGTTTCTTTCTGCTAGTTGCTTTATTTTCATTATGGATAATTCTCTGAGTTTCTTATTTGGTAATGCTACTACCACTTCTAGGGTAGTAGATAAGCCACCACCTGCTGAGAATGATGCTTTTAAAATACCTACAAGAATTATTCATCGTGTTATGGATAACTACTATGTTGGGGATGGAACTATCCATCCCGATGATCATTTACACTTTATACACGAATTATGCGGGTTGTTCAAGTGTGAAGGTATTACTACAGATCAAGTTAAGAAGAAGTTATTCTCATTATCATTGAAAGGAAGAGCTGAGGAATGGTATAAGCTGCTAAAGAATGGTCAAGCTCTGGAATGGGAGGAAATAATACATCTCTTTTATTCAAATTTTTATCCTGCTAGTGAGATTCATAAAGACCAGAATCAAATATACAACTTTTGGCCTCTTGATGGAAAGAGTACAACTCAAGCTTGGGGGAGACTGAAGTTACTAATGCTCAAATGTCCCATTCATGAGCTCCCCAACAATATTATTATCAATAACTTTTTTACAAGGCTCCATCTACATGACAAGGATTTATTGGATGCTTCTTGTGCTGGATCATTTACTCGCTTGGAAGAAGAAGCTAAATGGGATCTTCTAGACCGTATTCAAGACAATGCTGAAGCTTGGGAGAATGACAAAGGTAGAAAGTCAGGTATAAATTATGATTATGAATGCATTGAATCTTTTATGGGAACTAATGACTTTCAAAATATTAGAAATGCTTATGGTCTTGATTTACAAGTTATTACGAATTGCTTTAAGGCTATTGCTTCTTATATTGAAATTCCAAAAAGGGGATGGAACAAGTACCATGAACCTTATAAAGATATTGTTGACTGTGTTCCTGTTGGGAGTGCTGAGTATTGCATTATTGATCCCATCTTATCTGAACCTTATATCGAGAAGATTCCCTTCCCAGATAAGGTAAAGGATCATCCTATGATAACTAATATAATCACTGTAGCACCCCGGTAAAACCACTACTAGAAAACCGCTTGATGTTTTTGTTTTGTGCATCATCATGACCACATGCTCATGTCATCATGCCACATTGCATTTGAGCATCATCATGTCATCATACATTTGATTACCTAAAACTATTTTCTAATAGCCTAGTTTTGTTTTCTAAATATCCCCCGTCTTAATTTCAAATCAAAATCCCGGTGTCTTTCGGAACTTTTGTTTGTCTAAAATTAATTACAAAAGGTCTTTAAAATAAAACCGAATAATAATAAATATAAAACTTATATATTTTAGGAAGGCAGCCAGCCAGGCCCAAAAGTTCAGCCGGCCACCTCCAACCAAACAACTAGACCCTAAACTACCAAAATCCTAACCCTAATCCTAGACCAGATCGAACCCCGCTGCCAGGAGCCAACCCAGCCGCCTCCACGCATCCAGACCCACACCTACACGACGCGTGCTATCGTGACACGCTCCCAGCGACGCGAATCCGTGCCCCGCACGTAACGCCACCAACCCCCTGGCCCCACCGTGCAGTCAACAGCCCAACTCCGCTCCCGCATACACGCGACCGACGCGTTGCATGACCACCCCGCGATCCTCTCCTTCCACCTCGCTCGCGGCCCAACAACCCTCTCTCTCTTCCCTGGCCCCACCTCCTTGCGTTGCTCTCTCCTACCTACCCCAGACGCGACCCAGGTCTCGTCTCTCGCTCGCGTCCGCCTCCCCATCGAGCCCCTCCTCTTCCACGCCTCCCCGCGTGGCGCCGCTGCCTCAACCCAGCCGTCGCCGCCACGGACTGCCTCCGTCTGCACCGCGTGCCGGTCGCGTCCTCTCCTCCCAGAACTCTAGCCGCCGTGCTAGCCAGGACCTCACCGGCCGTGGTCCTGCCTCCTCTCGAGCACTGTGACGTCGAACCGCCCGAGCTCGCCAACCACCGCCTCCCCGTGCCGATCTTCCCGAGCCCCACCATGCTGGCCTCCACCTCAGCTCTGCAGCGCCATGTCGCCGGTGCTCTGTCCTGCTGCGCGCAGTGCTGCTACCCTCGTTGCTTTGGCAGCAGTGCCGCCATGGCTGCCATCCACTCGAGCCGCGTGTGCTCCGCCGTCCTCGAGCTCGGCATGAACCTCTCCTGCTTAGCATCAACCGCATCTGGGACCCCACCTGCCCCTCCCCGCTCGATTCACAGCAATCACGAGCTCGCCTCTGCCTCGACCTTCACTGCCCGTGGTCAAGACCATCCTCGAGCGCCATCACGCGGCCTCCTCTGTTTGTTTACCCCACCCAACTCCTGTTGAGATGCATTGGTTTATCACAATGCGTATGTGTGGTGTAGTAGCGATTAGAAGTTGAGCTTTGGGAGATGCTGTGAAGTGTTGGCAGATTGTTGAAGATGGCGTGATGACCACTCGACCGGAGGCACCTAGACTTGTGGTGATGTGGTGTTGCTGGTGTGACTGTGTTGTGGGCTGCAGTACTAAAAGATAGCCGGCCCGACAAGATCTCCTTCACGGATTATAGAGAACCACGAGAACGTCGACATAGACCCGATGATCAAGACTCTGAGGGCATCTTCCTCTCGGACCCGAGGAACCCGGATCCGAAGACCGACCCTAAAGACCGATCCCGGCGTTCGAAGACCGAACCGAACCCCATCGACCCCTCTCGGTGAACACCAAGATCTTCGATCCTTAATGTGATCCCCTTTCCGAGACCCCTATTTTTATAATATGACATTATCACTTGTTGCATATAAATTGTTCATGATCGCATACATATTCATGTGTTTGGGGGTACTTTGACGATTCACCTCATAATTAAATATGGAGCGCTTATGCGGGCTATTCTTGTATTATACCGCCTCCATGTTTTGCCTTGTTAAGACAACATTTAAAATGCAGGGTATCTAAAACAACTTGAACCTTCTAATTAATTGTCGGGACCTCGGTTCCGCTTAATATTGTCTAGTTGCATCGCATCCTTGCCATGTCATGTATCATACATGCATCATGCCCGATATTCTTCCGTAGTATTAAATAGGGTATCTGGTGTTTCTTTTAGTGATTTGGTTCTTCGCGGATTAGGCCGTTGAGTTAATGCGAGTATCGACAAGTTCTTCGGATAATATAACTTCAACAGTGTTTCCCAAGCGAGCAATCTCTCCCTTTCTACCTATTTTGCATTTATAGTCTCTACTTCCTTCCTGTTGATCTACTGCTATCCATGTCGTGATGATTTAGTTTCCATGCACCCTTTATATTCCTTGCAGCCTCTATATTGCCTTGGACACATCCTATTGCCTGTTGTTTGATAGATAGTCGGCCTTGCGAGTCGTAGTTGCTTGCTCAGGTGCTGCTTCGCGTCGGTGTCATTCCACCATTGATAGAAGGTTGGCACATACTGAATGATGGACATGTTTAACCGTGGAGAGGATCATGACTTTAAATATAACTATTAAATTGCTAGGATAACTAATGAAAGAGGCACCGGTGGGCAATATATGCTATTTGGTTTTTCATGTCCACTTGTGTCCCGTAGGCCCCGAGTACTTGATACCTGTTCCTTGACTATTCGCACTATCCACATAAGGGAGACTCTATGAATCCCCCTTATCTAGAGCTTGATTCATTTCTTATTTCTTGGGGCCACAAACTAGTTTGGGGCTTTATTACTATCATGTACTTATGCCATGCTTTACTGCTTTATTTAAGATTGTGCGTGGAGCACTGATACGTCCATTTTGCATCACTATTCTATGTCTTAATTCACTATTATTCATTGATATATTTCATATTGAGAGGTGATACTTATGTTATTTCATATATTTTTGCATGGTTGATGACTTTTGGAGCATGGACCGCTGCAGTCAGGATTCTGATGGAAAAGGTGCTGTTTGGAGGCAAAATTCGCGAAGATCAGAAAATCCGGGAAAATATACGGAAAATCCTATTTTTCCAGAAGACTCAGGAGGCCAGAAGATGGAGTGGAGGTGGGCCACAGGGGGCCCACACCACCCCATGGCGCGGGCAGGCCTAGGCCGCTCCAGGGAGTGGTGTGGCCGCCCTGGCCCACTCCAGCCTCTCCCCTCTGGCGTATATCATCCCCACGAAACCCTAAGACTCGGGGAGCGACCAGAGGAAGATTCCGCCGGCTCTGCGGGGCGGAAAACACCGAGAGAGAAAGATCTCTCCGGCAGACAGATTTCTTATGGTCTAGACTCTCAATGTATTGCTTCTTATTTTAAGGCTTTTTCTTCCTATATTGAAGTGCCTAAAAAGAAGTGGAATAAGTATCATGAACCTTATAAAGGTGTTGCTAAGAGTGTTCCTGCAAGAAATACTGAAGTTTATACTGCTAATCATGTTTTACCTGAACCTTATATTGAGAAAATGCCTTTCCCAGTTAAGGTAAAGGAACACTCTATGATGGCTAGTATGGTAGATGAAAGTATGAATAAAGCTGTTGAACATGATAAACAAATGGTTGATGAACCTATAATAGCAAGTGTGAAAGACTTTGTCACTAAGTATGAAAAAGAGGGACACACTATCCTTTGCAAGGATACCTCTAATATTGTTTCACATAGTAGTGTTATGAGAGCTAGTATTCCTGTGTTTTCTGTTAGAATAAGTAATCATTGCTATGATAGTCCTTGTGATAGCTATATTGTTAAGTTTATACATGATACTGAAAGTTACTATGAAAGAGGGAAAAGTGTTCTTATGCATCTCAATAATATCAAGTTTCCTCGTTTTATGCTGAAAGTTTTTATGTTGCACTTCTTTTGCCTTCTTATGCAAGTTGCCTATGGTTTCAATAACTTGTTTGTTTACAAAATTCCCTTGCATAGGAAGTGGATTAGACTTAAATGTGTGTTTTTGCTTCTTAATGCTCTCTTTCACTTCAAATCATATCCCTATGAGAGTTTCTCCAAAATCATCATGCCCATCTTAATGGCTATAAAGAAAGAGCTTTATGGGAGACAACCCAATTTGTTTTTGCTTTTAGTTTGTTTTTGTTTCTTTGAGTTTTGGAAGTTATTACTTCGGTAATAACCGCTCCTTATCCGTTTTGTTTGGTTTTTGTGTCAAGATCAACCTCTAATGAGAGAGAAGTAAGATTTTGGGAAGTTGCTGTCTCGAAACAGATTTTTGTTCTTCACCGTAAAAATTCGTGAGAGACCTATGTCCATCAGATTGAGCTGTAATTTTTTGTACTTCTGCCCCAGGTTGTTATATAACTTTCGTTAGTTTTGCACTTTTTGATTTGAGCAACAGAAGATTTTCGAAAAAAATGATCTTTAACTGCTGGTCTGTTTTGACAGATTTAGCCAATCTTGCATTTGCTTCTTTATTCGATTTCCTTTTTGAATTCTTTTTGGGTTTTGGAAGGAGTTGCTACAGTATCTTTTGTTTTGATGGTTTTCAGTTGAAGTTGGACTCAAAAGGTTTTATCACTTCACTTATACTAATGCTGCTAATGAGAACTGTGTGAAGTTTTGTGCGAAAGAAATTTCCAGGAAGTGGAGACAATGGTGTAATAAGGAAGAGAAGGGTTTTATGACTCAAGTAATAAGTATATGAAGATGAAGATATCGATGATATTCAAGTGATGACTCCGGAAGGATCCACTAAATACCAAATTCAGAGAACTGCAGAGTCCGTTTCCAACTAGGTAACAGTTCTGGTAAGAAAAGTTCCACGGAAGTACAATCTAACTATATTTTTGCAGTTTGCAGTCAATAAGGAAAGTTTCGAAGCGAAAAAGGGACGGAACCGGAGCCGGGGTGGACCACACCACCCCATGGCGCGGGCCCCCTGGCCGCGCCACCAGGTGGTGAGGCCACCCAGGACTCTGCCTGCGACTCGTTTTCTCCCAGTACCTTCCTTTTGATATGATACTTCGTAATATATAACCCCCGGATCCCTCGAGGTCCATATATCGTGTTTTCGTCGTGTTTTTGTTTCGATCTGTTTCTGCCAGGAACTATTCTTGAAGCTTTGAAGCACAATGGTGTCCGCCAAGGATAAAAGGAAGGAGTCCATGGAGGAAGACCTCCAAGACCCCGGGAAGGAGAAGGAGATCAAGAGTGAAGTTGAAGAGGAGCAAAGCCAACATCCGCACATCGGCACTACCATTGCAAGCATTGGAGTGGTGAAACCTGCCAAGATCAGAAGGACTGCATGGATGCAGACTGGGGGAAAGCTCCTCGTCACAGTTTGGCTCCACGATCTCGTCCTCCATGCACCAGCTTTGCAGGAAAAGAAGACTCCAAGTGGGAAGAATGGAAAAATAATCACAAGAGCTGGGATCCACAAACTGAAATGATTATGGGCCGTATTGAGCACAACTCGGAGTTGATTCGTACTCTCACCTTCGAGATTGAGGACTTTGGGAAATTGATCAAAGAGCTCATCAAGATGGTACCACCACCACCAAAGGAGTAATTCGTCATCAGGTTTTGCATCCCCTTGGTTTGTTCCAAGCTTGGGGGAGTGCCGCCATATCATATCACTATCTTCTATCTTTTTACCTTATTAGTAGAGTCATATCATGAATAGAGGAGTTATTATGTAGTATGGTTTGCATTATGGAAGTGTCTCCTCTCTCGTTAGATTTGTATCCCTTGGTGTTAGTTTCTGTTATGGAATATTAATGAGAAGTTCTATCATTCACTCTTTTGCATAGCTTATATTAGTTTTCAATTCGTGGTTATATGATTGATCTTGTTGTTAGTATTGGTAGCACGTTGGGATCATTGAGTTAATTTAGTTGGTTCTGGCAAACCTGGCTCGGTCAGTAGCAACATCTTTTTGAGAGTTGAAAAGAAAAAAATAGAAGTACTTGAGAGAAAAATAATTTCATCATCTTTCTTTCTTGATTTGCTCATAAGTTTAGTATTCTCTAGTTAAGATCTTTTGTGCATCCAAGGAAGATTGCATGTTTGTCTTTATCATTTGTATGTCTATTTGTTTCCTTCAACTCTTATACTTGCTACCCAGCCTTGCTAGGCAAAAACCTGTACTGAGAGGGAATTCTTCTCGTGCATCCACCTCCTTTAAACCAAAACCTTTGCCATTTGTGTCCACCATACCTACCTAGTAGCATTATTGCTATTGCAAGTAAATTCATGTTTTGTCTACCTCCCAAATTAAACTTGTTATGTGAAAATTAGTGATTAAAGCTCTCACGAACTTGATGGCACACCTTACTTTCTTGCACTTAATAAACCTGAACCATTGTGAACTCTCCATGAAAGTTATATTCTTGCAAATTATAGGCTGGGGATTAGCAGAACCGTGTTGTCACGGGGAACGCTTTCAACACTTGTAAATATATACCCAGTTGATACCTTGCTCTTTTGTTTGCGGATGTCGTCGGTGTGAAATAAAAGGGGAGCTTGTAAGTCCATGGAGTTATGTATGTGTGTTAGAGAAACGCCTAGGCCGCTGGTCTAATCCATGCTGACATGGTGGAAACCTGCAGCGTAACCATAATGATATCTATGAAGCATTCTTCTTATAAAAAAAGAGAGAGATAGCTATTGAGAAAAAGAAAAGAAAAAAAAGAGATACTATGAAAAGAGGAAAGAGAGAAAAAAGCACCATATTCCCATGGTAAATAAGAAGATTGCTGAGATACTCATTGTCTGCTTGCCTTGTCATTTTGATATGGGGATTCTTCTGTATCATTGGGCAAGGGGTACCCCGTTGGCGGTTCTCAATGATACGCACATACTTACGATGACGAGAACTTACCAGTAACTAAAGTTGAGTAGCATGAGGAGCGGCCCTCGTACTCAAGGGACTTGGGATTTTTAGTTTATAGTCACTCAAGCATATAACTCAGATTGGACCTCACTTTCACCTTAATCACCTAAAGATGCCTATGATAGGGGCAATGAGAGCTGAAAGCTAGTAAGTATCATAATTTTTGGGAGCTCTTTATGAGACTTGCAATCCCTGCTTCCCTCTTTGAAGGGCCCATTCTTTTACTTTGTAGTTGAGTCAGTAAACCTACTCCCTTCTATCTCAGCAAGTATTTTGAGTTGATGTGTTTCATTCATTCATATGGTGATTTATGCAATCATGTCTTATGTTCCTTGTTTTGCACATTGCTCTTATCTTGAAGTTTACTACTTTGAAAGCTTTCTTTGAAAACCAGCTATTTGAGAACTCCAGCAAATTATCAACTATTCTTCGACCAAGAGCTAAGTTTGCCTTTACCAATTATGATTTACTTTATGTATCTTTATTTGGGTTTCCTTTACTCATTGCAAGTTTAGTTATATAATAGTGAGTTGTCTTCTATTATGATCTATGCTTTTGATGAATGTGATGCTTCTTGTCTGTATTCTTTTATCGACTCTTCACTCCATAAACCTGAGGTCATGTTTATTGAGATCAGCTTCGCTTGGGGACAAGCGAAGTCTAAGCTTGGGGGTTAGTTGATACGTCCATTTTGCATCACTATTCTATGTCTTAATTCACTATTATTCATTGATATATTTCGTATTGAGAGGTGATACTTATGGTATTTCATCTATTTTTGCATGGTTGATGACTTTTGGAGCATGGACCGCTGCAGTCAGGATTCTGATGGAAAAGGTGCAGTTTGGAGGCAAAATTCGTGAAGATCAGAAAATCCAGGAAAATATACGGAAAATCCTATTTTTCCAGAAGACTCAGGATGCCAGAAGATGGAGTGGAGGTGGGCCACAGGGGGCCCACACCACCCCATGGCGCGGGCAGGCCTAGGCCGCGCCAGGGAGTGGTGTGGCCGCCCTGGCCCGCTCCAGCCTCTCCCCTCTGGCGTATATCATCCCCACGAAACCCTAAGACTCGGGGAGCAACCACAGAAAGATTCCGCCGCCTCTGCGGGGCGGAAAACACCGAGAGAGAAAGATCTCTCCGACAGACAAATTTCTGCCGGGGGAATTCCTTCTCGGAGAGGGGAGATCGTCACCATCAACACCACCATCAAGCTGGACTTCATCGGGATCATCATCACCATCACCACCACCATCATCACCATCAGCACCCTCATCACCATCTCCATATTGCTGTAACAATTGCGTTGAATCTTGCATAGTTCATTGGGGAAACTTTCCTGGTGTTGATTACTCTTTGTAGTTGATGCTATTGAGTGAACCATTGAATTATTGTTTATGTTCAGATTGTTATACATCATTATTCCATCTCTTATCATGATCCATATGATGTCTTGTGAGTAGTTCGTTTTGTTCTTGAGGACATGGGAGAAGTCTTGTTGTTAGTAGTGGAGTTCCGTTGAGAAAGATTTAATAGATTGTTATTTAAGTTGTGGTGTACTTCTTCTAGTGGCGTCATGTGACGTCGACTACATGACACTTCACCTATATGGGCCTAGGGGAATGCATTGTGTATTTGGCTACTAATCGTAGGGGTTGCCGGAGTGACAGAAACCTGAACCCCCGTTAGGAAATCATTGCACAAGGGACGTAAGGGTCTTAGAGTTTAAAGCTGTGGTTAGGTTTCTACCTTAATTACTTTCTTGTACTTACGGATGTTTGCATGGGGTATAATCACAAGTATGTAATAGTCTTGGATGGGGCGGTACATTATCACAGGTTCACCCACACAACACTTAGCAAGCTAAAGAAGATTAATCAGCTATATGAAGCGAAAGCACTTGACAGTCTTCCCATGTGTCCTCGAGAACGTTTGGTCATCTATAGAAATACAACCGGCTTGTCCTTTGCTGCATAAAGGATTGGGCCACTTGCTGCATTCATTCTTACTGTCTTTTATTTACTCGTACTTTGTTTACTTGCTTTATCGAAAACCCCTAAAAATATGTTTGCTAAGTATTTGTAGAGAATTCCTGAGCCATACCACTAACCTGCACCTTCTGCTCCTCGTTGGGTTCGACACTCTTACTTATCGAAAATACTGCGGTACACCCCCTATACTTGTGGGTCATCAAGCACCTGTACTGTTTTGGATTGTGCCAGGTTTTCGCGGTATCGACAAGCCCAATCACACTTTCGGGTTCCCAGTTGTTTACAGCCGTTGTCACAAACCCTGGGTCCGTTCCGGAGCCGGCCAACTTCGTTGCGTGTAGCTTAGTGGGGTGGCCCCCTGAAATCTTTTATGAATCCTATAATTGCTTTGTCGTGAAAGCCTCGTTTTTTTTTTGGTTTTTCCGAGGATGATCGTGTGTGTGTTGCTATTTGTGCACCCCTGCAGGGTAAATCTTTCTGAAAGCCGTGTCCGCGGTTATGGATGACTTGGAGCACAGTATCTCGATCATAGACAAGCATAACTAAAGTAGTGCTATAAATTTGAGTTAATATGTGACTAGTAATCATCTTCACTACAATGGAATGGATAATAAAAGTGCCAACAACTGGTGGAACTGGGGTGTATCGTGCCATGTTATACCTGCCTAGTAAGTATCGCAACTCTAATGGAATGAAATAAAAGTGCCAACAACTGCTGGGTTTGGGATGTCAGATGCTAATTTTATCTGACTAGTAAGTACTGCAACTACAACTGAATGGTTAACTAAAACTGCCCAGTACTTATGCTATCAGGATGACTCATGCTATCTATATCTGACTAGTAAGTGCTTTAACTATAAGGGAATAAATAAAACTACCAACTGTGTGAGTTCCTCGGTTTGACTTCCTCGTGTGGTCTCGAGGGGAATACCAGGATGGGTATGATTATTATTAGTATCAGGTTGGATTTGAATAGGTCTTTCTTACCCCTCTCTAATAGCTGACAGATGTATCGAGTCTCTATAGGTTGTTTAGTGCATGCTTTGTTGCCGCTTCAGTCCACCATACCTATGTAGGCGAGAGCCGCTGAATTCTAGCCTCGCCATGTACTGGCCTCAGTACTGACCGCTCCCTTTCTCCTTTGCCCTTTGTTGGCACCCCTTTTGTTTTAGCAGGTTTGAGATCGACGTCGTTAGCAGGGTTACCCTTCCGGCTTGTCCTGGGCAAGGTTATGGACGCCATTGGTTATTCTTCAGGGCTCTTAGCTCAATTTGCTCCTTATCCGTACTCGGATATTGTATTGTTTTCAAGGTGATTTGGATCTTTGTATTGTATATCTGTTATTTTGACTCATGGAGTCGTTGTTGTATATATATGTTTCTGTGGGTTCCATCGTGGACTATTGTGTAATGTTATTACTTCGTTTCACCCGCACGCAAGTGCTTGGTGGGCATCTTTGAATGGTTTCTATGCAGGTTTGGCGGGAAGCGCTGGAATCTGCATAGGGCCGATTCGAGGGTGTTGCAATCACCAAAAGTGAAAAGAGAACTGCAAAACCTGATGAACAAATAAACGTTAAACCTGTGGTAGCAATTGTGAAAGACCTTGTCACTAAAAGCATAGAAGATGGACACATAGTCTTTTCTGAGGATGCTTCTAATATTGTTTCACATCCTAATAGAACTAAAAAGCTAGTGTTCCTGTGCTTTCTGTTAAAATTGGTGATCATTGCTATTATGGTTTATGTGATATTGGTGCAAGTTCTAGTGCTATTCCTTATGAGCTTTACAGAGAAATTATGCATGAAATTAGTCCCTGCGAATTGGAAGAGATTTATGTGGTTATTCACCTTGCTAATAGAGAGACCATCTATCCAATTGGTATTGTACGAGACGTGGAAGTTCTTTGTGGTAATATTAAATACCCTGCTGATTTTCTAGTACTCGGTTCAGCTGCTAGTAAAACCTATCCTATTATCTTTGGTAGACCTTTCTTGAGTACTTGTGGAGCTATTATAGATTGCAAAAGGGATAAAATCTTGACTAAGTTTGATGGGGAATCTTATGAGTTTAATTTCTCGAAATTCGCTAAAGAACCTTGTGAAGAGGAAACCCATAATGACGATTTTAGAGTTGAACAACTTGCTTTTATTTCTCCTGCTCCTAACAATGCTTTGCAGCAATTTATGGAAGATCATGAAAGTGAAATCTTCATGGAAGAAAGGAATGAGATTGACAAGATTCTCCTTGATTAGCCTAAGATGCTTAAGCATAATTTGCCTGTAGAAGACTTGGGTACCACGTTGCCACCTAAAAAGGATCCGGGCTTCGATCTAAAACCTCTCCCTGATGATCTTAAATATGCTTATATTATGATAAAAAGATATACCATGTTATTATTAGCTCTAAACTTTCAGGAAAGGAAGAAGAAAGGTTGTTGGAGGTTTTGAGGAAACACCGAGGAGCTATGGCCTATACTCTGGATGATTTAAAAGGGATTTCACCTACTATATGTCAGCATTCTATCAACATAGAACCAGATGCAAAGCCAGTAGTAGAGCACCAACGACGTTTAAATCCTAAGATGAAGGAAGTGGTAAGGAATGAGGTATTGAAACTCCTTGATGCTGGTATTATTTACCCTATTGCTGATAGTGAATGGATTAGTCCTATTCATTGTGTTCCTAAAAAAGGAGGTATTACAGTTGTTCCTAATGATAATGATGAGCTTATTACTCAAAGAATAGTAGTAGGATATAGGATGTGCATTGATTTTAGAAAAGTCAATAAAGTTACTAAGAAAGATCATTACCCGCTTCCTTTTATTGATCAAATGTTGCAAAGGTTGTCTAGAAAGACCCATTTTTGTTTTCTTGATGGTTATTCTGGTTTCTCTCAAATTGCTGTTAAACAACAAGATCAAGAAAAAACTACTTTTACTTTCCCTTACGGAACTTATGCTTACAGACGTATGCCTTTTGGTTTATGTAATGCTCCTGCTACTTTTCAAAGGTGCATGTCTGCTATCTTTCATAGTTTTTGTGAGGAAATTGTAGAAGTGTTCATGGATGACTTTCCTGTCTATGGAACTTCTTTTGATAATTGTCTGCACAACCTTGATAAAGTTTTGCAGAGATGTGAAGAAACTAATCTTGTTCTTAATTGGGAGAAATGCCACTTCATGGTTAATGAAGGGATTGTCCTTGGGCATAAAGTTTCTGAAAGAGGTATAGAAGTTGATAGAGCTAAGGTTGAGGCAATTGAGAAGATGCCATGCCTAAGAGACATCAAAGGTATTCATAGTATCCTTGGTCATGCTGGTTTCTATAGAAGGTTTATTAAAGACTTTTCTAGGATATCAAAACCCCTCACTAATCTTCTTCAAAAAGATGTACCCTTCGTTTTTGATGATGATTGTAAGGGAGCTTTTGAAACTCTTAAGAAGGCTTTAACTACAGCCCCTATTGTTCAACCACCTGATTGGAGTTTACCCTTTGAAATAATGTGTGATGCTTGTGATTTTGCTGTAGGTGCTGCCCTTGGGCAACGAATTGATAAAAAGTTAAACGTTATTCATTATGCTAGTAAGACTTTAGACGCTGATCAAAGGAACTATGCTACTACTGAAAAGGAATTTCTAGGTGTCGTTTTTGCTTGTGATAAGTTTAGACCCTATATTGTAGACTCAAAAGTCACCATTCATACTGATCATGCTGCTATTAAATACCTTATGACGAAGAAGGACGCTTAGCCTAGGCTTATTACATGGGTGTTGATTTTACAAGAGTTTGATCTACATATAGTAGATAGGAAAGGTGCTGAAAACCCTGTAGCTGATAATTTATCTCGATTGGAAAACATCTCCTTTGACCCTATACCTGTTAATGATAGTTTCCCAAATGAGCAGTTAGCCGCAGTAGGGGTAAGCTCGCGAGGGAGCCCTTGGTACGCTGATTATGCTAACTTTATTGTCTCCAAGTATTTGCCTCCAACTTTTACAGCTCAGCAGAGAAGGAAGTTCTTCTATGATTTGAGGCATTATTTTTGGGATGACCGACACTTATACAAAGAAGGAGTAGATGGTATTCTGCGAAGATGTGTTCCAGAATATGAACAAAAGGAGATATTGCATAAATGTCATGGTAGTGCTGATGGAGGACATCATGCAGGAGATAGAACTACACAAAAGGTGCTACAATCGGGTTTCTACTGGCCTACCCTTTTTAAAGATGCAAGAAAATTTGTTTTATCTTGTGATGAATGTCAGCGTGTTGGTAATATTTTTAGACGCAATGAAATGCCTATGAACTACTCTCTAGTTATTGAACCCTTTGACTGCTGGGGATTTGACTTTATTGGTCCTTTCCCTCCCTCGAAAGGTTATACTCATATTCTTGTTGCCGTTGATTATGTTACTAAGTGGGTAGAATCCATTCCTACGAAGAGTGCTGACGAGGAAACTTCTCTAAAAATGCTTAAGGATGTTACCTTTCCTAGGTTTGGAGTGCCTAGGTATCTCATGACTGATGGGGGTTCTCATTTCATTCATGGTGGTTTTAGAAAGACCCTTGCTAAATATGATGTTAAACATAGAATTGCTTCACCCTATCACCCCCAAACTAGGGGGCAAGTAGAGTTATCAAATAGAGAAATTAAATCCATCTTGCAAAAGACTGTTAATAGATCTAGAAAAAACTGGGCTAAAAAGTTGAATGACGCTTCATGGGCTTATAGAACTGCCTACAAAAATCCTATGGGGATGTCACCTTATAAAATGGTTTATGGGAAAGCTTGTCACCTACCTTTAGAATTGGAACATAAAGCTTACTGGGCAGTTAAAGAGCTAAATAGAGATTGTAAGCTCGCTGGTGAGAAAAGATTATTTGACTTAAGTTCTTTAGATGAATGGAGGAGTGAAGCCTATGAAAATGCTAGGCTCTTTAAGGAAAAACTCAAAAGATGGCATGACAAGCGAATACTTAAGAGAGAATTTCATGTTGGTGAGAAAGTTCTATTGTATAGGTCTCGTCTCAGATTTTTTGCAGGAAAGCTACTATCAAAATGGGAAGGACCCTTCATTATTGAAGAAGTATAACGTTCAGGAGCAATGAAAATTTATTCTTTAAAAGATAATACCACACAAGTAGTGAATGGGCAACGACTCAAACACTATATTGTTGGGGATTCTTATAATGAAGTTGTTGATGCCTTTCAAGTTATAACTCAAGAAAAATTTATCAAGGACCAAATTCAGAGACCTGCAGAGTCCGCTTTCAAATAGGTAACAGTTCTGGTAAGAAAAGTTCCTCCAAAATACAATCCAACTATATTTTTGCAGTTTTTAGACAATAAGGAAAGCTACGAAGCAAAAATGGGATGGAAACGGAGCCAGGGTGGCTCACACCACCCTGTGGCGCGGGCCCACCCCTGGCCGCGCCACCAGGTGGTGAGTCCACCCCGGACTCCGCCTCCGACTCGTTTTCTCCCAGTACCTTCCTTTTGTTGTGAAACTTTGTAATATATAACCCCCCGGATCCCCCGAGGTTCGTATATCGTGTTTTCGTCGTGTTTTCGTTTTAATCTTTTTCTGACAGGTAGAGTCCCAGATTTGGAGCTACAATGTCTTCCTCTATATCAGCTAAGGAAGATTCTTTAGAGGATATCATCAACCCATACATGAGGGAGTTGAAGATTTATCCCAAGGAGTTGTTGCTTGAAGATGGGGAACTCCGAATAAAAGAGGTTCGATGCCCTCAAGGTGAAGGAAGTCTGGAGGACAGGATGGAAGCGCTGGAGTGATACATTGCAAATGTATCTATAATTTTTGATGTTCCATGCTTGGTTTTATCCACTTTCTTGTGTTTTGTTCCAACTTTGCAGTACTTTTCATATGATTTCTTGGACTAACCTATTAACAAGAGCCACAGTGCCAGCTGCCTGTTTTCTGCTGTTTTTGGTTCCAGGAAAGTCAGAACATGAATATTTTCGGAATTGGATGGGACAAAAGCCAAAGTTCCTATTTTTCCGGATGTCATCAAGTGCCAGAATACGAGACGGAGAGGGGCCAGGGGCCACCACACCACCTGGCCGCGCGGCCAGGCCTGGCCCGCGCCAGGGGGTGGTGTGGCCGCTCCCGGCACCCCCTCGACCTCTCCTTCCGCCTATATATTGCCCTCGGGATGAAAACCCTAAGTACCTGATCAAAAATCCATGATAGAGTCTGTAGCCGCTGTCATCTCCATCCATAGATCGGGAGGGATCTGAAGCTCTTCCCGGCACCCTGCCAGAGAGGGGAATTCACCCTGGAGGCCTTCTTCATCACCATGCAAGCCTCCGGTGTGATGCGTGAGTAGTTCATCCTTGGACTACGGATCCATGTAGTAGCTAGATGGCTGGTTCTCCTCCTTTGCGCTTTCATGTCTAGATCTTGTGAGCTTCGTTCATGATCAAGATCATCTATTTGTGATTCTGCATGTTGTGTTTGCAGGGATCCGATGGATATTGAGATGCTATTTCAGATTGATTATTGATTCTATCATGTCTTTGTTATTTGTGATCTTGCATGCTTTCCGTTGTTAGTAGCTATCTTGGCCAGGTAGATGCTAGCAACTCCAAGAGTTAGTATTTATGCTCGATAGTGGGTTCATGCCTCTGGTAATCTGGGGAAGTGACAGAAATCTCTAAGGTACTAGATGTGCTATTGCTACTAGGGAGAAAACAACAATCGTTTGTTCATAGAACAATCGTATTGTTTACTTTACACGTAGTTCGTAAAGCAATAATCTATTGCTCGCAACTTAATACTGGAGGGGTTCGGATGATAACCTGAAGGTGGATTATTAGTCATAGATGCAGTTGGATGGCGGTCTATGTATAATGTTGTAATGCCCAATAAAGTCTCAAAGGAGTAAAGATGATTAGTATATGCATGTATTGCTTTCTCGGTGTTTGTCAATTGCCCCGTTGTAATTTGTTCACCCAACATGTTATCTATCTAAGGAGAGCCACCTCTAGTGAACTATGGATCCCGGTCCTTTTTCTTTACATACAATCTATAAACTGTTTACTGCTTTGTGTTTACTTTCTGCAAACTTTTACTTCTTTCCATTCGATACGTTTAATTCTTTATTTTCCGCAAAACACGGTGAGATTGACAACCTCATCGCAAGTTGGGGACAAAGTTCTGTGGTTGTGTTGTGCAGGTCTCCATGTTGCTACTAGCACCGGTAGTGCGCCCTGCCAAAGCTCAGCTAGTAACACCTTTGGGGTGTTTCCTTGCTCCTACTGGTTCGATTAAACCTTGGTTTCATAACTGAGGGAAACTTGCTTCTATGCTCATCATACCTTCCTCTTGGGGTTCCCAACAAGCTCTACATCAACCACGCACCAACACTTTTCTGGGCGCCGTGCATTGAGCCATCAAGCATTTTTCTGGCGCCGTTGCTGGGGAGTCAAGGAGATCTTCACAAGGGGAGTCCCTCATAACCAATCTCTTTACTTTGTTATTTTTGTTTTGCTTAGTTTCTTTTTTCTTTGTTTGCTTGTTTTGTTATTCAAAAACACAAAAAATTAGTTTTACTTGTTTGCTTTCTTATTCAAAAACATACAAAAATTAAGTCCCCTTTAGTTGTCACCTCTTCCTTAGCTCACCATGTTGATCCCTACTTTCACCCTGAAAGACCTTTCAATTGGTAGTGGTTCTATAATTGGGAAAGATAATATTGAAGAATTCTTTAATCATGTTAGTAAGCATGAAGATACTGAGGATAGATCCCTTGCAGAACTTGCTCCAAATTATGAGATTGTTGCAGCTTCTTTAATTCACATGTTAGAAGCTAGGTTTGTTAACACCAACCCCTTAATGCAAGTAATGTTTCTTAAGCTTAAAAAAATTGAAGACCCTGAAAAGAGGGATTTTATTCTAGAAACTTTGTTTAAAGAGTTCTATGATGTTGCCAAGGAAGCTAGGAAAGTTTTTGAATGTTTCAATATGCTAGGAGCATGTGTAGATGTTGTTGGTACACGAGAAAAGATGAACAAAACCGAACCTAATGGGGAGGAACCTAAGATACCAATACCCTTTAAACTAGTAGCAATACATGATGCCATAGAAAAGAATCTTGATTGGATTGTCCCTGCAAACCCTTTTGATGAGAATAGTGAACCTAAGAGCATTGAGAGAGGATCCTCTAGAACTTATTTGGATGATATACCTTGCCTGGTTGAAAATCTTTCTGGTATTGATCTTAATGCTTCTTCATTTGAGAATACTTGATTCTTATTCTTGCTTCTTATGCCTAACTTAAAGGCGTTAAAGAAAAGTACTTATTGGGAGATAACCCAAAAGTTTTAGATGAGTCTTGGAAGTTATTACCTTAGTAATAACTGCTCCTTATCCTTTTTATTTGCTTTTTGTGCCAAGAGTAACCTCCAATGAGATAGAAGTAATGATTGGGAAAGTTGCTGTCCCGAAACAGATTTTTGTGCTTCACCGTAAAAATTCGTGTAATATCTCTGAACGTCTTTTTGAGGCGTGAATTTTTGTGCTTCTGCCCCAGGTTGTTATCTAACTTTCGTTAGTTCAACACTTTTTTATTTGAGCAACAGAAGGTCTTCGAAAAAAATGTCTTTACCTGCTGGTCTGTTTTGACAGATTTCTGCCATTTTCTGCATTTGCTTCTTGTTGGTTCCTTTTTGAGTTCTTTTGGGGAATTGAGATTTTTGAGGGAAGTGCTACAGTATCTAGTATTCAAATGTAAGTTTATTTGGTGTTAGAACTGAACCTTAAGACCTTTTATCTTGAGTGCACTAATGTTGCTAATAAAGATTGTGTGAAGTTTTGTATGAAGGAAAATTTCAGGTGTATGGAAGGAATGAGTAATGAGATGAAGGATGGACTAAAGCTCAAGCTTGGGGATGCCATGTGTGTCACCCCAAGAAATATCCAAGAAGTACAAGCGTCAAAGCTTGGGGATGCCCAAGGGATCGCCTCCTTCATCAATAAAAATCCCAGGTTTCTTCCAAACGCTTCATTTTTATTGTTTCATGCACAGTTGTGTTGTTCTTGGAGCGTCTTCTTTTTTGTTTTTGTTTTTTGTTTGCTTGATTTTCTTAGTTTTATGAATAAATTGGTTGGACTCCCTCTTTCATACATTGATTTGCAAATAGTTTGGTTTGGTTTGGAAAAGAGTAGGAAAGTTCATGCTTATGTGGTAAAAAGAGCTCGTTTTTGACTGTGGCCTATGCTCTGTCATGCCATGCTTGATATTGTTTTGGCTTTATGCTCAGTATTCTTTGCTGTAGAATGAGTTGTTATAAACAATTTAGATTGCTTAATGTTCCTTGGATGAATCATGCGTTGTTTTAGCATATTAAAGCATAGTATAGTGGTATTCTCCTTTGATGCTTTATTTGGGTTGACTTGGCAAATGCTCACACCATGTTATGACTATCTCAAGTCACCATAGCCTTTATTATCCTTTAGTTTTCAACTTGTATTATCACTTTATGCTTTGATCAATGATGTTTTATCGGTCTGCATGATTATGGCCATTATTTCTCTCTTAGTTTGTCACTCCCAGTCTTTTGCTAGCCTCCACAACAAAGTATGAGTTCCACTCATGCATCCAACTCCCTAAGCCAAGTTATTCCAAAGAGTCCACCATACCTACCTACTAGCTTATGCTATTCCAAGTATATTCATGCTTTTGTTTACCTTCCAAATTAAACGTGTTATGAGAAAACTAGTGATTAAAGGTCTCACGAACTTGATGGCACACTTTACTTTTCTTGCCCTTAATAAACTTGAACCATTGTGTCGTCTATGTTGTATATGCTTGCACTTATTTGTTGGGAATTAGCAGAACCATGCTTTCATGGGGAACGCTTTCAACATTGAACTTGGTACTTGTACCTAGTTGATATCATGCTCTTTTGTATATGGATGTCGTCGGTGTGAAATGAAAGGGGAGCTTGTAAGTCCATGGAGTTATGTATATGTGTTATAGAAACGCATGGGCCGCCGGTCTAATCCATGCTGACATGGTGGAAACCTGCAGCATAACCATAATGAGCTGTCTATGAAGCATTCTTCTTATAAAAAAAGAGTCCTATGTTGAAAAAAAAGAGAAAAGAAAAAAAAGAGATACTATGAAAAGAGGAAAGAGAAAAAAAGCACCATATTCCCATGGTAAATAAGAAGAATGCTGAGATGCTCGTTGTCTGCTTGCCTTGTCATTTTGATATGGGGATTCTTTCGTATCATCGGGCAAGGGGTACCCCGTTGGCGGTTCTCTATGATACACATGTACTTACGATGATAAGAACTTACCGGTGACTAAACTTGAGTAGCATGAGGAGCGACCCTCGTATACAAGGGACATGAGATTTCTGACTTATACTTCGTCAACCATGTACACCATAGTTTGTTCACTTTAACCTTAATCACTTAAAGATGCTTATGATAGGGGCAATGAGAGCTAAAAGCTATAAGTACCATAATTTTTGGAAGCTCTTTATGAGACTTGAATCCCTACTTCCTTTTATAAAAAGGCCTTTCTTCCACCATTATATTGAGTCTCCACCTTCTATCTTTATGCACTTACTTTGAGAGCATAGTGTCCATTCTTAGTTCTATGTGCATTGTCCCAAGACTAGTTGATTGATGCATAACTTGATATTGCTTGTTTTAAACTATTGTATCGAGTCACTCTTATGAAGTTTGAAGGTGTCCTATGCATTTATATTTGCTACTCTATGAGGTACAAGCTAAAAACTTTTATGCTATGTTTTCTTTATGTGAAACAAACAGACGTCTTGTAAAGCATTGTTATTCATGAATCTTTTGTTTGTGCCTTTTCATGTTGCATCATAGTTTCTTTGCTTATTGCTAGAACTTTGTCTTTCATGTTATGATTGAAGTACTATGATCCCAGCTTTGAATGTTTTGCAAATACTTTGATCAAGTCTTTGATGGTGCATGTCACCTCAAAAATTATTCTTTCTTTTTATCACTTACCTACTCGAGGACGAGCAGGAGTTAAGCTTGGGGATGTTGATACATTGCAAATGTATCTATAATTTTTGATGTTCCATGCTTGGTTTTATCCACTTTCTTGTGCTTTGTTCCAACTTTGGAGTACTTTTCATATGATTTCTTGGACTAACCTATTAACAAGAGCCATAGTGCTCGCTGCCTGTTTTATGCTATTTTTGGTTCCAGGAAAGTCAAAAAATGAATATTCTCGGAATTGGACAGGACAAAAGCCAAAGTGCCTATTTTTTCGGATGTCATCAAGTGCCAGAATACGAGACGGAGAGGGGCCAGGGGGCCACCACACCACCTGGCCGCGCGGCCAGGCCTGACCCGTGCCAGGGGGTGGTGTGGTTGCTCCCGGCACCCCCTCGGCCTCTCCTTCCGCCTATATATTTCCCTCGGGACAAAAACCCTAAGTACCCGATCAAACATCCACGAAAGAGTCTGTAGACGCCGTCATCTCCATACCTAGATCGGGAGGGATCTGAAGCTCTTCCGGGCACCTTGCCGGAGAGGGGAATTCACCCTGGAGGCCTTCTTCATCACCATGCAAGCCTCCGGTGTGATGCGTGAGTAGTTCATCCTTGGACTACGGATCCATGTAGTAGCTAGATG
Organism: Avena sativa; assembly: GCA_916181665.1. Lineage (NCBI taxonomy): Eukaryota > Viridiplantae > Streptophyta > Magnoliopsida > Poales > Poaceae > Avena > Avena sativa. The sequence goes on from OV702289.1 coordinate 502,777,937, forward strand.
GCTGGTTCTCCTCCTTTGTGCTTTCATGTCTAGATCTTGTGAGCTCCGTTCATGATCAAGATCATCTATTTGTAATTCTGCATGTTGTGTTTGAGGGGATCCTATGGATATTGAGATCCTATTTCAGATTGATTATTGATTCTATCATGTCTTTGTTATTTGTGATCTTGCATGCTTTCTGTTGTTAGTAGCTATCTTGGTCAAGTAGATCCAGCAACTCCAAGAGTTAGTATTTATGCTCGATAGTGGGTTCATGCCTCTGGTAATCTGGGGAAGTGACACAAATCTCTAATGTACTAGATGTGCTGTTGCTACTAGGGAGAAAACAACAATCCTTTGTTCATAGAACAATCGTATTGTTTACTTTACACGTAGTTAGTAAAGCAATAATCTGTTGCTTGCAACTTAATACTGGAGGGGGTTCGGATGATAACCTGAAGGTGGATTATTAGTCATAGATGCAGTTGGATGGCGGTCTATGTATAATGTTGTAATGCCTAATCAAGTCTCAAAGGAGTCAAGATGATTAGTATATGCATGTATTGCTTTCTCGGTGTTTGTCAATTGCCCCGCTGTAATTTGTTCACCCAACATGTTATCTATCTAAGGAGAGCCACCTCTAGTGAACTATGGATCCTGGTCCTTTTTCTGTACATACAATCTATAAACGGTTTACTGCTTTGTGTTTACTTTCTGCAAACTTTTACTTCTTTCCATTCGATACGTTTAATCCTTTGTCTTCCGCAAAACACGGTGAGATTGACAACCTCATCGCAAGTTGGGGACAAAGTTCTATGGTTGTGTTATGCAGGTCTCCACGTTGCTACTAGCACCGGTAGTGCACCCTGCCAAAGCTAAGCTAGTAACACCTTTGGGGTGTTCCCTTGCTCCTACTGGTTCGATTAAACCTTGGTTTCATAACTGAGGGAAACTTGCTGCTGTGCTCATCATACCTTCCTCTTGGGGTTCCCAACAAGCTCTACATCAACCACGCACCAGCACTTTTCTAGGCGCCGTGCATTGAGCCATCATGGAGCAAGAAGTCTTTAGGTACAAGAAGATGGCGGAACGCGAAGTGGATATCTTCCATAAGATTTGTTCTGAACTCATCGCCGAGCACCAAAAGGAGACTGCTGAGCTCAAGGATGAAGTCCTCTCACTCCGCCAAACAACCAATGAACTTCAAGCACAACTCTACGATGTTCAAAATAAAAACTGTGAGTACGAAGTTAGATTTAAACGCATAAGTGCTGCTGCAAGTTTCAGGATGCTGGAAACCACGATGTCCTTTGTTGATGGGAAGCCCTTACTCTGGAAGTCGGACGAAGATGAGAGGATACCACCACCACTGAAGGAGTAATTCGTCATCAGGTTTGGCATCCCCTTGGCTTCTTCCAAGCTTAGGGGAGTGCAGCGGTATCGCATCACTATATTCTATCCTTTTACCTTTTTAGTAGAGTCATATCATGAATAGAGAAGTTATTATCTAGTATGGTTTGCATTATGGAAGTGTCCCCTCTCTCGTTACATATGTATCCCGTGGTGAGAGTTGCCGTTATGGATTATTAATGAGAAGTTCTATCATTCACTCTTTTGCATAGATTTAAATTTTATTAGTTTTCAATTCATGGTTATATGATTGATCTTGTTGTTAGTATTGGTTTCACTTTGGGATCATTGAGTTAATTTAGTTGGTTTTGGCAAACCTGGCTCGGTCAGTAGCAACACTATTTTTGAGAGTTGAATGAAAAAGATAGAAGTACTCTAAAGAAATATAATTTCATCATCTTTCTTTCATGATTTGCTAATAAGTCTAGAATTCTCTAGTTAAGATCTTTTGTGCTTCCAAGGAAGATTGCAGGTTTGTCTTTATCACCTATATGTTTGTTTGTTTCCTTCAACTCTTATACTTGCTACCTAGCCTTGCTAGCCAAAAACCTGTACTGAGAGGGAATTCTTCTCGTGCATCCACTCCTTTAAACCAAAACCTTTGCCATTTGTGTCCACCATACCTACCTATTAGCATTATTGCTATTCCAAGTAAATTCTTGTTTTATCTACCTCCCAAATTAAACTTGTTATGTGAAAATTAGTGATTAAAGCTCTCACGAACTTGATGGCACACTTTACTTTCTTGCACTTAATAAACTTGAACCATTGTGCTCACCTATGTTGCATATATGCTTGCGCTTTGTAAGTTGTGAATTAGCAGAACCATGTTGTCATGGGGAACGCTTTCGACATTGCACTAGTACTTTGTACCTAGTTGATATCATGTTATTTTGTCTATGGATGTCGTCGGTGTGAAATGAAAGGGGAGCTTCTAAGTCCATGGAGTAATGTATATGTGTTAGAGAAATGCCTGGGCCGCTAGTCTAATCCATGCTGACATGGTGAAAACCTGCAGCGTAACCAGAACAAGCATCTATGAAGCATATTATACAAAAAGAGATAGAGATTGAGAAGAAAAAGAGAAAAAGAAAAAAAGGAGATTATGAAAAGAGGAAAGAGAGAAAAAAGCACCATATTCCCATGGTAAATAAGAAGATTGTTGAGATGCTTGTTGTCTGCTTGCCTTGTCATTTTGATATGGGGATTCTTCCGTATCATCGGGCCAGGGGTACCCCGTTGGCAGTTCTCTATGATACACATATGCTTATGATGACAAGAACTTACCGGTGACTAAACTTGAGTAGCATGAGGAGCGGCCCTCATATTCAAGGGACATGAGATTCTCAATTTACAACTTGTCAATGCATATCCTCATATTTGATCACTTTAACCTTAATCACCTAAAGATGCCTATGATAGGGGAAATGAGAGCTAAAAGCTAGTAAGTATCATAATTTTTGGGATCTCTTTATGAGACTTGCAATCCCTGCTTCCCTCTGCGAAGGGCCTTTCTTTTACTTTTTAGTTGAGTCAGTGAACCTACACCCTTCTATCTCAGCAAGTATTTTGAGTTGTTGTGTTTCATTCATTCATATGATGATTTATTCAATCATGTTTCTTATGTTCCTTGTTTTCCACATTACTCTTATCTTGATGTTTATCTACTTTGAAACCTATCATTGAAAACTAGTTATTTGTGAACTCCAGCAAATTATCAACTATTCTTCGACCAAGAGCTAAGTTTGCCATTACCAATTATGATTTACTTTTTGTATCTTTATTGTGTTTCCTTTACTCATTGCAAGTTGAGTTATATAATAGTGAGTTGTCTTCTATTATGATCTATGTATTTGATGAATGTGATGCTTCTTGTCCGTATTCTTTTATCGACTCTTCACTCCATAAACCTGAGGCCATGTTTATTGAGCTCAGTTCGCTTGGGGACAAGCGAAGTCTAAGCTTGGGGGAGTTGATACGTCTATTTTGCATCACTATTCTATGTCATAATTCACTGTTATTCATTGATATATTTCATACTGAGAGGTGATACTTATATTATTTCATCTGTTTTTCCATGGTTGATGATTTTTGGAGCATGGACCGCTGCAGTCAGGATTCTGATGGAAAAGATGTTGTTTGGAGGCAAAATTCACAAAGATCAGAAAAACCGGGAAAATATACGGAAAATTCTATTTTTCCTGAAGACAAAGGAAGCCAGAAGGGGGGATGGAGATGGGCCATAGGGGGCCCACACCACCCCCTAGCGTGGCCCAGCCTAGGCCGCGCCACCAGGTGGTGTGGACACCCTGGTCCACCCCTGGCACATCCCTCTGGCGTATATTATCCTCCCGAAACCCTAAGACTCGGAGAGCGACCACAGAAAGATTCCGCCGCCTCTGCAGGGCGGAAAACACCGAGAGAGAAAGATCTCTCCGGCAGACAGATTTCTACCGGGGGAATTCCTTCCTGAAGAGGGGAGATCGTCGCCATCAACACCACCATCAAGATGGACTTCATCGGGATCATCATCATCATCACCACCATCATCACCATCAGGACCCTCATCACCATCTCCATATTACTATAACAATTGGTTTAAATCTTGCATTAGTTCATAGGGTAAACATTCCCGGTGTTGATTACTCTTTGTAGTTGATGCTATTGAGTGAACCATTGAATTATTGTTTATGTTTAGATTGTTATACATCATTATTCCATCTCTAATCATGATCCATATGATGTCTTGTGAGTAGTTCGTTTTGTTCTTGAGGACATGGGAGAAGTCATGTTGTTAGTAGTGGAGTTGTGTTGAGAAAGATTCAATAGTTTGATATTTAAGTTGTGGTGTACTTCTTCTAGTGGTGTCATGTGAACGTCGACTACATGACACTTCACCTATATGGGCCTAGGGGAATGCATTGTGTATTTGGATACTAATCGTAGGGGTTGCCGGAGTGACAGAAACCTGAACCCCCGTTAGGAAACCATTGCACAAGGGACGTAAGGGTCTTAGAGTTTAAAGCTATGGTTAGGTTTCTACCTTAATTACTTTCTTGTACTTACGGATGTTTGCAAGGGGTATAATCACAAGTATGTATTAGTCCTAGGAAGGTCGGTACATTAGCACAGGTTCACCCACACAATACTTAGCAAGCTAAAGAAGATTAATCAACTATATGAAGCGAAAGCACTTGACAGTCTTCCCCTGTGTCCTCAAGAACGTTTGGTCATCTTAAGTAATACAACCGGCTTGTCCTTTGCTGCATAAAGGATTGGACCACTTGCTGCATTTATTCCTACTGTCTTTTATTTACTCGTACTTTACTTTACTTACATTATCAAAAAACCCTAAAAATCCGTTTGCTAAGTATTTGCAGAGAATTCCTGATCCGTACCACTAGCCAGCACCTTATGCTCCTCGTTGGGTTCGACACTCTTACTTAGAGAAAATACTGCGATACACCCCCTATACTTGTGGGTCATCACTCGGTTAGCTGAGACCACTATGGATTGTGCTCCTCTCAATCGATTGCCCCCATTCACGAGGGCCAAGGAAGCCCTAGGCGTCTGGATTGAGACCTCCTACCCGAAGTCCGATCACCATCATCCCCGTCGACTCCGGTCACCATCCTCTTCAACGACCACACCACCGCATTTCTAGTGAGCTCCTGAGTCTGATAGTGTCCTCCCCTTCCTCGATTGCTTCCTATACCGCCCTGCCGCCGTGGACCTTCGGTCACCGCCATAGTTTCTCGCCATGAGGGTGGTTCCAGTGACCATTCTCGGGCAGCGCCACCACTATCTTGTCCGCCTTGACGCCCTCTTTCCAACGAACCCCTCCAGAGCATCTTGCACGCCCTTAGTCGCCCTATGCATCGATGATCTGGAGATCATCCTCGGTAGACGTCACAGTGATGTCATGCCGACGACATCACTGCCACCTCAGCGTTGTTGACCGAGTCTTCTTCCCACGTGTCTATCAACGTGGCATGTGCCCCACCTGTCAGTGAGGTGGGCTAGGTTAGATAGCAGTGTAAAAAGGATTTTCTGTTTGAGTAATTAGATAAATCAATATAAGTATAAATATAAATAAATTTCAGGAATTTAAGAAAATGATTAAATCTTGTTAATTCTATATCTTTTGTTTTATAATTCCAAAAAATATATAATATATCAAAATGTTCATAAAAATAAACTCTATAATATAAACTTATTATCATATTTTATTTTCCCACTTTTTCAAAGAAATAATAATCATTATTACTAAATAATTTATTAAGGATAAATCTTAAATAAACATATTATAGTATTTGAAAATTCCCAAAAAAATAGGAGCACAATCCATAGTGGTCTCAGCTGACCGAGTGATGACCCACAAGTATAGGGGGTGTATCGCAGTATTTTCTCTAAGTAAGAGTGTCGAACCCAACGAGGAGCATAAGGTGCTGGCTAGTGGTATGGATCAGGAATTCTCTGCAAATACTTAGCAAACGGATTATTAGGTGTTTTTGATAAAGCAAGTTAACAAAGTACGAGTAAATAAAAGACAGTAGGAATAAATGTAGCAAGTGGCCCAATCCTTTATGCAGCAAAGGACAAGCCGGTTGTATTACTTAAGATGACCAAACGTTCTTGAGGACACATGGGAAGACAGTCAAGTGCTTTCGCTTCATATAGTTGATTAATCTTCTTTAGCTTGCTAAGTGTTGTGTGGGTGAACCTGTGCTAATGTACCGACCTTCCAAGGACTAATACATACTTGTGATTATACCCCTTGCAAACATCCGTAAGTACAAGAAAGTAATTAAGGTAGAAACCTAACCACAGCTTTAAACTCTAAGACCCTTACGTCCCTTGTGCAATGGTTTCCTAACGGGGGTTCAGGTTTCTGTCACTCCGGCAACCCCTATGATTAGTAGCCAAATACACAATGCATTCCCCTAGGCCCATATAGGTGAAGTGTCATGTAGTCGATGTTCACATGACACCACTAGAAGAAGTACACCACAACTTAAATATCAAACTATTGAATCTTTCTCAACACAACTCCACTACTAACATCATATGGATCATGATCAGATATGTAATAATGATGTATAACAATATGAACTTAAACAATAATTCAATGGTTCAATCAATAGCGTCAACTACAAAGAGTAATCAACACCAGGCAAGTTTCCCCTATGAACTATGCAAGATTCAACGCAATTGTTACAACAATATGGAGATGGTGATGAGGGTGCTGATGGTGATGATGGTGGTGATGATGATGATCCCGATGAAGTCCATCTTGATGGTGGTGTTGATGGCGACAATCTCCCCTCTCCGGGAAGGAATTCCCCCAGCAGAAATCTATCTGCCGAAGAGATCTTTCTCTCTCGGTGTTTTCCGCCTCGCAGAGGCGGTGGAATCTTTCTGTGGTCGCTCCCCGAGTCTTAGGGTTTCGGGAGGATAATATACGCTAGAGGGGAGTGCCTGGAGTGGGCCAGGGTGGCTACACCACCTGCTGGGGCGGCCTAGGGCTGCCCGCGCCAGGGGGTGGTGTGGGCGCCCTGTGACCCATCCCCAGCCCCCCTTCTGGCTTCCTTCATCTTCTCGAAAAATAGGATTTCTCGTATATTTTCTCGGATTTTCTTAACTTCGCGAATTTTGCCTCCAAACAGCACCTTTTCCATTAGAATCCTGACTGCAGCGGTCCATGCTCCAAAAGTCATCAACCATGCAAAAACAGATGAAATAACAGCGAATTATGACATAGAATAGTGATGCAAAATGGACGTATCAACTCCCCCAAGCTTAGACTTCGCTTGTCCCCAAGCGAGACTGAGCTCAATAAACATGGCCTCAGGTTTATGGAGTGAAGAGTCGATAAAAGAATACGGACAAGAAGCATCACATTCATCAAATACATAGATCATAATAGAAGACAACTCACTATTATATAACTTCAACTTGCAATAGGTAAAGGAAATACAATGAAGATACATAAAGTAAATCATAATTGATAATGGCAAACTTATCTCTTGGTCGAAGAATAGTTGATAATTTGCTGGAGTTCACAAATAACTGGTTTTCAATGATAGCTTTCAAAGTAGTAAACATCAAGATAAGAGCAATGTGCCAAACAAGGAACATAAGAAACATGATTGAATAAATCATCATATGAATGAATGAAACACAACAACTCAAAATACTTGCTAAGATAGAAGGGAATAGGTTTACTGACTCAACTAAAAAGTAAAAGAAAGGCCCTTCAAATAGGGAAGCAGGGATTGCAAGTCTCATAAAGAGCTCCCAAAAAATATGATACTTACTAGCTTTCAGCTCTCATTGCCCCTATCATAGGCATCTTTAGGTGATTAAGGTTAAAGTGATCAAATATGAGGATATGCATTGACAAGTTGTAAATTGAGAATCTCATGTCCCTTGAATACGAGGCCGCTCCTGATGCTACTCAAGTTTAGTCACCGGTAAGTTCTTGTCATCATAATCATATGTGTATCATAGAGAACCGCCAACGGGGTACCCCTTTCCCGATGATACGGAACAATCCCAATATCAAAATGACAAGGCAAGCAGACAACAAGCATCTCAGCAATCTTCTTATTTACCATGGGAATATGGTGCTTTTTTCTCTCTTTCCTCTTTTCATAATCTCTCTTTTTTTTCTTTTCTCTTTTTTCTCAATCTCTATCTCTTTTTTTATAAGAAGAATGCTTCAATAATACTCGTTATGGTTACGCTGCAGGTTTCCACCATGTCAGCATGGATTAGACCAGCGTCCCATGCATTTCTCTAACACATATGCATAACTCCATGGACTTACAAGCTCCCCTTTCATTTCACACCGACGACATCCATAGACAAAAGAACATGATATCAACTAGGTACAAAGTACCAGTGCAATGTTGAAAGCATCCCCCATGACAGCATGGTTCTGCTAATTCACAACTTACAAAGCGCAAGCATATACGCAACATAGGTGAGCACAATGGTTCAAGTTTATTAAATGGAAGAAAGTAAAGTGTGCCATCAAGTTCGTGAGAGATTTAATCACTAATTTTCACATAACAAGTTTAATTTGGGAGGTAGACAAAACAAGAATTTACTTGGAATAGCAATAATGCTAATAGGTAGGTATGGTGGACACAAATGGCAAAGGTTTTGGTTTAAAGTAGTGGATGCACGAGAAGAATTCCCTCTCAGTACAGGTTTTTGGCTAGCAAGGCTGGGTAGCAAGTACAAGAGTTGAAGAAAACAAACAAACATACAAGTGATAAAGACAAACATGCAATCTTCCTTGGAAGCACAAAAGATCTTAACTAGAGAATACTAGACTTATGAGCAAATCAAGAAAGAAAGATGATGATTTTTTTTCTCTAGAGTACTTCTATCTTTTTCATTCAACTCTCTAAAATAGTGTTGCTACTGACCGAGCCAGGTTTGCCAAAACCAACTAAATTAACTCAATGATCCCAAAGTGATACCAGTACTAACAACAAGATCAATCATATAACCACGAATTGAAAACTAATATAAGCTATGCAAAAGAGTAAATGATAGAAATGCTCATTAATTTTCCATAACGGCAACTCACACCAAGGGATACATATCTAACGAGAGAAGGGACACTTCCATAATGCAGACCATACTACATAATAACTCCTCTATTCATGATATGACTCTACTAATAAGGTAAAAAGATAGAAGATAGTGATGTGATACCACAGCACTCCCCCAAGCTTGGAACAAACCAAGGGGATGCCAAACCTGATGAAGAATTACTCATTAGGTGGTGGTGGTATCCTCTCAATGAGCTCTTTGATCAGTTTCCCCAAGTCTTCAATCTCGAAGGTGAGAGTACGAATCAACTCCGAGTTGTGCTCAATACGGCTCATGATCATGTCAGGTTGAGAATTCCAGCTCTTGATATTCTTTCCCCACTCTTCCTCCTTAAAGTCTTCTTTTCCTGCATGGCTAGAACGAGGCAAATCCAAATTGGAGGGTAATTTCCCCTTGGGCATATTCTAGTATTGATGCTCATGGATAAGAGTATGGAAAGGATTCTTGGTGCGTGGAGGAAGTGACCAGGGATCTGAACGGTGATGAGGAGGCTTTCCTCCAATTGACATAGTCCTGGCAGGGTTTTCCACCACTCCAATGCTTGCAATGGTAGTGTCGGTGTGCTTTTCCTCCTCTTCACCTTCACTCTTGATCTCCTTCTCCTTCTCGGGGTCTCGGAGGTCTTCCTCCATAGGCTCCTTCCCTTTATCCTTGGCGGACACCATGGTGCTTCTAATCTTTCAAAGAGTATGTCCTGGCAGAAACGGATCAAAACAAAAACACAACGAACACACGATATACAAACCTCGGGGGATCCGGGGGGGTATATATTACGAAGTTTCATATCAAAAGGAAGGTACTGGGAGAAAACGGGTCGGAGGAGGAGTCCGGGGTGGACTCACCACCTGGTGGCATGCCCAGGGGAGGGCCCGCACCACAGGGTGGTGTGAGCCACCCTGGCCCCGTTTCCATTCCTCTTTCGCTTCGTAGCTTTCCTTATTGACTAAAAACTACAAAAATATAGTTGGATTGTATTTTCGTGGAACTTTTTTTACCAAAACTGTTACCTATTTGGAAACAGACTCTGCAGGTCTCTGAATTTGGTATCTAGTGGATTCTTCCGGAGTCATTACTTGAATAACATCAATATGTTCATCTTCATACACTTATTACTTGAGTCATAAAACCCTTCTCTTCCTTATTACACCATTATCTCCACTTCCTGGAAATTTCTTTCACACAAAACTTCACACAGTTCTCATTAGCAACATTAGCATAAGTGAAGTGAGAAAACCTTTTGAGTCCAACTTCAACTGAAAACCATCAAAACATAAGCTACTGAAGCAACTCCTTCCGAAAACCCAAAACGAATTCAAAGTGGAAATCGAATAAAGAAGCTAATGCAAGAGTGGCAAAATCTGTCGAAACAGACCAGCAGGTAAAGATAAATTTTTTCGAAAATCTTCTGTTGCTCAAATCAAAAAGTGCAAAACTAATGAAAGTTAAATAACAACCTGGGGCAGAAGCACAAAAAATTACAGCTCAATCCGACATACAGAGATCTCTCACGCATTTTTACGGTGAAGCACAAAAATCTGTTTCGGTACAGCAACTTCCCCAACTCTTCTCTCTCATTAGAGGTTGATCTTGACACAAAAACCAAACAAAACGGATAAGGAGCAGTTATTACAGAAGTAATAACTTCCAAGACTCAAAGAAACAAAAACAAACTGAAAGCAAAAACAAATTGGGTTGTCTCCCATAAAGCTCTTTCTTTATAGCCATTAAGATGGGCATGATAATTTTGAAGACGCTCACATAGGAATATGAATTGAAGTGAAAGAGAGCACTAAGAAGTAAAAATACACACGTTTAAGTCTAACCCACTTCCTATGCAAGGGAATTTTTTAAACAAACAAGCAGTTGAAACCATAGGCTACTTGCATAAGAAGGCAAAAGAAGTGCAACATAAAAACTTTCAACATAAAACGGGGTAACTTGATATTATTGAGATGCATAAGAACACTTTTCCCTCTCTCATAGTAACTTTCAGTATCATTCATAAACTTAACAATATAACTATCACAAGGACCATCATAGCACTGATTGCTTATCTTAACAGAAAACACAGGAATACTAGCTCTCATAACACTACTATGTGAAACAATATTAGAGGTATCCTTACAAAGGATAGTGTGTCCCTCTTTTTCATACTTAGTAACAAAGTCTTTCACATTTGCTATTATAGGTTCATCAACCAATTGTTTATCAGGTTCAACAGCTTTTCTTGTACTTTCATTAACCATACAAGCTATCATAGAGTGCTCCTTTATCTTAACTGGGAAATGCATTTTCTCAATGTAAGGTTTAGGTAAAACATGATTAGCAGTATAAACTTCAGTATTTCTTGTAGGAACACTCTTAGCAATATCTTTATAAGGTTCATGATACTTATTCCACTTCTTTTTAGGCACTTCAATGTAGGACAAAAAAGCCTTAAAATAAGAAGCAAAAGCTTGAGAGTCTAGACCATAAGCATTTTTAATATTTTGAAAGTCATCAGTTCCCATAAAAGATTCAATGCATTCATAATCATAATTTATACCTGACTTTCTACCTTTGTCATTCTCCCAAGCTTCAGCATTGTCTTGAATAGGGCCAGAAGATCCCATTTAGATTCTTCTTCCATGCGAGTGAATGATCCAGCACAAGAAGCATCCAATAAATCCTTATCATGTACAGGGAGCCTTGCATAAAAGTTATTGATAATAATATTGTTGGGGAGCTCATGAATGGGACATTTGAGCATTAGTAACTTCAATCTCCCCCAAGCTTGAGCTGTACTCTCTCCATCAAGAGGCCAAAAGTTGTAGATTTGATTCTGATCTTTATGAATCTCATTAGGAGGATAAAACTATGAATAAAAGAGAGGCACTATTTCCTCCCATTCCAGACCTTGACCATTCTTCAGCAGCTTATACCATTCCTTAGCTCTTCCTTTCAATGATAATGAGAATAACTTCTTCTTAACTTGATCTGTAGTAATACCTGCACACTTGAACAACCCGCATAATTCGTGTATAAAGAGTAAATGATCACCGGGATGGACAGTTCCATCCCCAACATAGTAGTTATCCATAACATGATCAATAATTCTTGTAGGTATTTTGAAAACATCATTCTCAGCAGGTGGTGGCTTATCTACTACCTTAGCAGTGGTAGTAGCATTACCAAATAAGAAACTCAGCGGATTATCCATAACGAAAATAAAGCAACTAGCAGAAGTAAACAATACTCATAGTAGAAGTTTCATTTACCAGTTCCACTCTCCAATAGCACTTCACTGCCCGGCAACGGTGCCAGAAAATAGTCTTGATGACCCAGAAGTATAGAGGGTGTATCGCAGTATTTTCGATAAGTGAGAGTGCCGAACCCAACGAGGAGCAGAAGGTGCTGGCTAGTGGTATGGATCAGGAATTCTCTTCAAATACTTAGCAAACGGATTTTAAGGGTTTTTGATAAAGCAAGTAAACAAAGTACGAGTAAATAAAAGACAGTAGGAATAAATGTAGCAAGTGGCCCAATCCTTTATGCAGCAAAGGACAAGCCGGTTGTATTACTTAAGATGACCAAACGTTCTTGAGGACACATGGGAAGACAGTCAAGTGCTTTCGCTTCATATAGTTGATTAATCTTCTTTAGCTTGCTAAGTGTTGTGTGGGTGAACCTATGCTAATGTACCGACCTTCCTAGGACTAATACATACTTGTGATTATACCCCTTGCAAACATCCGTAAGTACAAGAAAGTAATTAAGGTAGAAACCTAACCACAGCTTTAAACTCTAAGACCCTTACGTCCCTTGTGCAATGGTTTCCTAATGGGGGTTCAGGTTTCTGTCACTCCGGCAACCCCTACGATTAGTAGCCAAATACACAATGCATTCCCCTAGGCCCATATAGGTGAAGTGTCATGTAGTCGACGTTCACATGACACCACTAGAAGAAGTACACCACAACTTAAATATCAAACTATTGAATCTTTCTCAACACAACTCCACTACTAACAACATGACTTCTCCCATGTCCTCAAGAACAAAACGAACTACTCACAAGACATCATATGGATCATGATCAGAGATGGAATAATGATGTATAACAATCTGAACATAAACAACAATTCAAAGGTTCACTCAATAGCATCAACTACAAAGAGTAATCAACACCGGGAAAGTTTCCCCTATGAACTATGCAAGATTCAACACAATTGTTACAGCAATATGGAGATGGTGATGAGGGTGTTGATGGTGATGATGGTGGTGATGATGATGATGATGATCCAAATGAAGTCCAGCTTGATGGTGGTGTTGATGGCGACGATCTCCCCTCTCCGGGAAGGAATTCCCCCGGTAGAAATCTGTCTGCCGGAGAGATCTTTCTCTCTCGGTGTTTTCCGCCCCGCAGAGGCGGCGGAATATTTCTATGGTCGCTCCCCGAGTCTTAGGGTTTCAGGAGGATAATATACGCTAGAGGGGAGTGCCTGGAGTGGGCCAGGATGGCCACACCACCTGCTGGCGCGGCCTAGGGCTGCCCGTGCTAGGGGGTGGTGTGGGCCCCCTGTGGCCTATCTCTAGCCCCCCTTCTGGCTTCCTTCGTCTTCTGGAAAAATAGGATTTTCCGTTTATTTTCCTGGATTTTCTGAACTTCATGAATTTTTCCTCCAAACAGCACCATTTCCATCAGAATCCTGACTGTAGCGGTCCATGCTCCAAAAGTCATCAACCATGCAAAAACAAATGAAATAACATAAGTATCACCTCTCAATACGAAATATATCAATGAATAACAGTGAATTATGACATAGAATAGTGATGCAAAATGGACATATCAGGGGCTATGAACACGGTAGGAAAGGAATCCCACGAAGGTTCTGGTCAACCTGTGAAGGCTGTCAGACATAGTTTTTAGAATAAAAGCAACCTTTGAAGAAATGTTTACGAAAACCTGCATTGCCTATGATCTATGGTCTGTGGCTATAGAGATAGTGCATAATACACTCCTTTTAGTGAACTTGCTGAGTATGCTCGTACTCAACCATACCTTCTTAACCCTTGCTAGGTTCTAAGCCATTGAAGATGACGTCAACATCAATTTCTGTTCGACAAAACCATCATTGACATCTCAAATTCTTAAATAAAGTCAATGACGTCAACATATACATCAACTGAAGTAAAGACAAAGTTCCTGATTAGATAGGAGTAGATACTATAGCCATAAAACCTACTTCTGTAGAGCATTGCATTAGTAGCAATTGCAAGCCAGATAGTTTAGATGCTAGTCTTAGTCATTAGACAATTCGGAGTTATTATTTCTGGTTCTTCTTTGTAAGAAGTTTCTTTCTCTCTCTTTAACCTAGAGTGTTCTCTCGATCTTCTGCAAAGAGTCGAGTTATAATCTATAGTCATGTCTTGCATCTGTTGTGTTTCTGTTGTACCACTCTGAGGGATGTGATACTAGTGAACGGTGTTTCATTGGTGTTATGTCAACGACTATAGTGTACTGCATCATGCAGTGGTATGCTGGGTCACCGCATCTCGGCGGCAGCTCCGTAGACAAAGTAGGTATGTGTCTCAAGGCGTTCAGGCAGGGGAATATCTGGGCCATAAAAGTATGTGCGCTGCCAGTTCTTGCATGACTCATGCCCTACGATGTCGGGGAAGCGTCGGCTAGGCCGGATCTTAAAGCTAATGGTTCCACAAATCCGCAACTCGTCCTTGGACTCTACGGACTCTCTCTTGACGGTAAAAAAGTACACAAACACATCTAATCTAGGTTTGATGCCTAGGAATCCTTCGCACAGAGCTACGAAGTTGCTAAGGACTAAGATACCGTTGGGAGAGAGGTTGTGGGGAAGTACCTGGAAGTGCCAGAGGACGTCCAGGAAGAAGTCGGAGACTGGCAGGCTTACGCCTCGTACCACCTGAGCTTTGAGGTACACCTTATCTACGGCTTGGGGAGAAGGGGCCACCTCACCGGCTGGCGCCGGCCGCCAAACCAAATCCTTCACCGTGGGGAGATACCCCTCGGTGACCACTTCTTGAAAATCTTTGGTGGAGAGGTCAGAGCCCCTCCACACTCCCTTGCGGGAGTCATTGTCTTCTTCAGCGGCATCTGGCGCTGCTCTTTCTTTGTCATCGCCGGTGACAGGGACAACCACCCCTTCAGCGGGACAGTTACTCCCTGAGATGGCTCTAGAATAGCCTTGTGGGTCGTCGTCGTTGAAGGAATGGAGCTGCTGGAGGCCATTGTGATGATGGAGTAGGTGGAGAAGAAGAGGGATCTGGCTAGGGTTTTTCTAAGGAGGATCTCAAACGGGTGACCGGCTAGAGGAAGATGAAGACAAGGAAGCAAATGCGAGTAAAAATAAAATAACCTAGCCACGGTGAAAATATATAGACCCCGTGTCAAGATTCGTGCAAAGGGATCTGATGGACGGAGCGTTGGCGACGTGGTTTCGCCACGTCCTCCGTCCTTGCCGCTTAACTGTTTTGGATTTTGCGCGCGTTAAAATAGCTGATGATTAAATTCCCTGCCTTCTGTGAGTTTTGAGGTAGCTTAGGTTGCACCAATGTCATCCTCGTGACAGTTGCAATGAAGTGTCACGTATGAACATTCCATTTTAGGCGAAGATTGTCCGGCTCTAGAAACAAAGACTTAAGGAATCTCCGGCTACATTGTGAAGCCGGAGAGGATCATAGGGTTCTTTGGGAGACCTTTGAGATATTGCTCGATGAATTTTCGGCATCACCTAGACGGAGCATTCAAAGATCAATGGGCAAGATGGCGCAAGATTTCAAACTCCTCCGGGGGCTACTATTGGGGATATGCTAAATGGGTATCACCATAGCACGTCCTTATTATGGCTAACCCAGGTGGCCAATAGTTGGTAGCGATACCTATGGCCTGCTGGGTGGCCCAGTTAGACGGATCTAGAAGGGAGGCCCATGCCAGATAAAGGAAGGCTACGCAGGAGTCACTGATGTACTCGGAGCCTTGGAGTGCAAGACACGAAATACTAGTTCATATTAGTGTAGGACTCTTTACCTTGTCCGACAAGGACCTTTCCCTGTAAAACCGAGGCTTTGGCGCATTTATAAGGAGAACCTATGGGAGCCTTTAGGGCACAACCTAGATTTCTACGTACAACATGCAACATATTGCATAGCGAACCTATCTCTATAACTCGACGCATTGCCATTATAGTGATTTATAGCAGGAGTAGAGTTCTTCCACCCTTGTGGGACTTGAACCTGGGTAAGTTGTGTAACCTCGTACCCGCCAACTCTCGGCCTTACCCCACGTCTCTAAACACGCACTGTGAGGAACCCTCCATGTCATACTTGTCGCCAATACCATGACATTGACCTTGGTCGTTCATCTTGAATTACAGGAATGGTTCATACTCATTGACATATAAGCTTAAATTCGTTTAAATTTCACCAATTACTTTTAGGTTAAAACTTTACACGGTCGATCGGAGTACATTTTACATCAGGGACCTCAATACATCGAGGTCCATACATTTAGCATAAATGACCCTAAAAGGAAACATTTCTGGTTCAGCTCCTTCTCAAGAGATCAGTTGATCTGAGCCAAATTCTTGATACTACTTCCTCTTCGATTTTTTTCAAAACATGGCCAGATCTGTTGCCATGCAAATTCTGACATGGAATCATCATCATATAAAGTATGATGTTGATATGGCCTTGACCTTGGTCGTTCGGCTGGAAATCCAAGAATGCTCATACTCATTGACAAGTAAGCATAAAATCGTCTAAATTTCACCACTTACACTTTTAGACCTAACAAAAGAGGGAAAATTACATCGAGGTCCATATATTTAGCATATAGGACCCTAAAATTAAGCAAGGAAAATAGTCGGGTTTAGCTCCTTATCTAGAGAGTAGGTGATCTAGCCATACTCTTCATACTACTTCATGTTTGATTGTTTTCAAAATATGGCCAAATTTGTTGGCATGCAAATTCTTGGATATGGGATCATCGGCATAAAGTATGATATAGGTATGGCCTTGACCTTGGTCGTTTGTCTTGCAATACAAGAATGGTTCATTATCATTGACAACTAAGCTTAAATTCATTTAAATTTCACCACATACTTTTAGGTTAGAACTTTACACGGTCGATCGGAGTACATTTTACATCAGGGACCTCAAAAAAGAAAAACTTACATCGAGGTCCATACATTTAGCATAAAGGACCCTAAAAGGAAAAATTTCTGGTTCGGCTCCTTCTCGAGAGATCAGCTGATCTGAGCCAAACTCTTGATACTATTTCCTCTTCGATTATTTTCAAAACATGACCAGATCTGTTGCCATGCAAATTCTGACATGGGATCATCATCATATAAAGTATGATGTTGATATGGCCTTGAACTTGGTCGTTCGTCTTGAAATCCAAGAATGTTCATACTCATTGACAAGTAAGCTTAAATTATTCTAAATTTCACCACATACACTTTTAGACCTAAAAAGGGGGAAATTACATCGAGATCTATACATTTAGCACAGAGGACCCTAAAATTAAGCAAGGAAAATAGTCGGGTTCGACTCCTTCTCGGGAGAGTAGCTAATCGAGCCATACTCTTCATACTACATCATCTTCTGTCGTGGTGGTGTCACGGCAGATGCCATGGATAGGCTAAAGGTGGGGACTAAATGCACTAGGGGAATCCAGGGAGAGATAGTGTGGTGATTCCACACACAGTAGCTTTGTATTTGATTCAGTTCCAGAGATTACAAGTGCTCCTTGGGCTGTATTAGGGAGAGGAGGAAGAAGGAACTCCCTTACTCTCACCACTAGCTAGCTCTCAGGAACATACACCACTCTCTACAGCTCAATCTGTCTCAGACCAACCCCGTAGAACTCAACCCCTTCTACAGAGGACCTAGCCCTCCTTATATAGGGGTGGCTAGGTCTCCAATTAGGGCATACGTGGAGGCATATTCCAAGGAATATGCCTCCTCCCAAAATAGTAAGCTGACCGGGTTACTTTAACCCAGTGTCATCCATGCAGAGGCTACGTGAGCCTCTGCGGCGCCCGCGTCATCCGACACAGGCTTTGTCACCTTTGTCGGCCACGCCTCGGTGGTCCTGGCCTCTGTCCGCTTTGCTCACGCTCTGCGTACAGTGGTCACCCTTTGACTAGCGAGATACCTTCCTTCTCTTGTAAGCTTGCTATAACCCGGATCGTACCTAGTCGATCCGGCCATACCTGTTCCTGCATACAAGTTAGATACATCTCACCAACTTACGATATAAGTCAGCTGAGACCCAGTTAGGTGGACATCCCCTGGTCCAGGTTACCCCGTGATTTGGCCTGCCTTGAGGTGACTCGGCCAGCATCCGCTTTGAGCTTGCCGTACCTCGGCTAACTCGGCCTTTATACCCCGGCGTGACCCTACCCGCGGGTATCCCCCAACATTAGTCCCCAAAGCTGGTGCGGTCTTAGCTGCCTTAGCCGCTAAGGCCACGGCAGGTTCAATATTATCGAGCCTCTGGCTCTCTTTCCGAGTTACCTCATAGTCCGGATTTTCATAGGTTACTTTCCCTTGGCACACTCCGAGTTTTCACTCGCTAGCCGGGTCACCTCATATTCATCCGGATCATTCTTCCTTCTCTTGTACGCTTCCCCACGTGGAGGTTAATCATCACGTTTGCCTCATTTTAAGGGCCTGTGCCAGTAACCGCTGCAGTAATTGTCAGTTATTACTGTAGCATACGTCACATCATGCCTGTCTCCTCGTTAACTGCATCATAGCGTCACGTCATGGGATCTTTTGCACCCTGTGGCCCTTCCTGGGGCTCATCGCTGATTGGTTCGATCCGGGTCATACATGGCAACATCGTGTCGCCCGCCCGCACAACGTGATCCCACTACCCCTCAAGGGAGTGGTTAAATAGGGGAGGGGTGCACCCCTTGGGTTCTTTCCCCACTTCCGCGCCCCTCTGCCTCTACTTCTTCTTCCTCTCCAGTCACAGCGCCGCCGCCACCGCATCTGAGTAGCAGCGCCGCCGCCGCACTGCTTCCACGCGCACCAGCGTCGCCACCACCTCCCCGCATCTCTTCCGCCATGGGTCCTCGCCTATCTAGGCCACTGTCACCCACCGTCGCTAGCGCCAGTGAGGGCAGTGATCTCGAGATGACAGAGGAGGAGCTCGCCATCGCAGAGCAGGAGATGGAGGAAGATGCGACGAACGCCGACCGTGGCGCGTGGGCTGGATCCTGGGTTTGCCAGGATGACCTGGACTGGCTGTATCACACCAGGTGCATCCCAAAGGGCGTCACCGCGCGTCTTCCCGCTGCGGAGCTTGCCCCCTCACCCAATCCGGGTGAGTATGTGGTATTCCTCTCCCACTTCCAATGTGGATTCGGGCTCCTAGCAAGCGATTTCTTCAATGACTGGCTCAACACATATGAGCTTCAGCCGCACCATCTTCCGGCTAACACCATCACCTCTCTCTGCCTTCGCCTCCACCATTGGAGGCTACGCCGGGCTATGGCCCACGAAGGAGCTCTAGATCTGGTTCTTTGGCCTTCGCCGGAACGTGATTCCGAACATCTAGCTTAACCCAGAGGACAAGCAGCTCACGCAATTCGGCGCAGCTTCCATCTCCCCCTAGAGACAGTCTATCTTCCCCCGAGTCACGGGGCTTGACTCTTGCAAGGGATGGGCCCGGACTTTCTTCTACGTCCGGAACAGCACAACTGAGGATCTGATCCGTCTGCGCCCTTACGCTCCGGGTCTCCTAACCCTGATCTGTGGGACAAGATCCCCAAGAAGCCAACTGTCCTGGTGAACCAAGTCAACAAGAGGTTCCAGGAGCTGAAGGATCTCAGATTGCACAATGAGGACGCCATGATCACATTCGTCCGCAACCGGATCTCCCCCCTCCAACCGGACCTCCTCGTTCGAGTTAAATAACACCGAGATCTACCGCCGGGTCAAGCCCCTGTTCACCACCCACAAGGACTTCTCTTATGAGTGGATGTGGGGGATCGAACACTTCTGCCGAGATAGGCTTCCCCCCGCGGTAAGTCTCGTGCCCCAAACTTTCTCCGAATTGTATCACATGTCGGTTTCTGTTGTAGGTTTAATCCCTTTGTCTTTTCTTTCCCTTAGATGTTTCTTCAGCAAACCATTGAGGATGGCACCGAGCCTTCTCTCAAATGGGCACCTGATCGAGACACCTCGGATGTGGAGGAGCCGGATCAAGAGATGTTCCAGCCGATGGCGGACGCGACCAAGCGACCCACCGGTAAACTCTCTTCCATTAGAGATTGGCCCGACGATGAAGATGATTCGGACGTTGAGGTGATGGAGGCATTTGACGTTGTCCCCCTTTCTTATGCTTTTCCGACATCATCTAACCCCGATGGGCAGATCCATGAAGATCCTCCCCTTGCCACGGGTGAGCCTGTCCCTATCGCACCGAAGAAGGGGGGGGGCACATCTGCTTCTTCCTCCGGACCTTCTCAGCCAGCTAAGAGGCGAAAGAAGTCCACGGACAAAGCTGCCACCAAGGCCATGACCAAGTCTGTGGCCTGGAGAGCTCGCAAGCCCAAGAAACCCCTGACTTCGGATGAGTAAGTCGTTTCTCCCTTTGCTATTCACTTGTTCTTCTTTTCTTATAGTTTCTCATGATACATGACTTGATTCGACAGGGCCGCGGTGGAGGTCCCTCAGAGTGGGTCCGGCATTGCCTCGCCGCTTCGACACAGCCCTTCTCCCTCTCGTGGCAACGACTCATGCCCATTGAGCCCCATTCAGAAGGGTTCAGCGGCTGCTCCGGGTTCCAGCCCACCTCGTCAAGAGGAGGGCAATCTCGGAGCGGAGGAGACTGGCTCTGCCGAGGCAGCAACCACAACTTCGGCTCCGTCGCAACCAGCTTCATCCGAGTTACCTTCAGCACCTCCGCCGAAACAGAAATCAGCACCAGCACCATCATCAGCTCCAGGACCAGCAGCAACAACGAAAGCAACAGCAGCAGCAACAAAAGCAACAGCAGCAGCACCAAGCCCCTCCGCCTCGTCCGAGTCTTCCAAGGCTCGGCGAGAAGACACCAGCAGCACCAAGGCTAGCGCCAAGAAAGCTCCCACGGGAAAATTCGCTGCAGCAACCTCAACTTCTCAGCAGCAGCCCAAGGGCAAAAAGGCTCTTGGCGCCACCAGGGCAGCGTCCATCGAAGCTGGATAGTGCACACTCGCGTCCTTGCTTTCGAAGAAGACTCCACCACCGAAGGATGCCCCTGCCGAGCCAGCTGATGCGCAACTCATTTTGCACACCAGCCCCGCTGTTGCCCAGGTTGAGAGGAGGGAAGCGCATGCCAAGGGTTTAGTGGCACCCCACATGCTTAGCGGCGAATGATATCCTCCGACCTTGATCGAATTTGTAAATAACTAGAACAAGGCGGAGTTCGTCCATAATGACGAACTCCCGGAGATGTTCGGTCCCGCCGAATTTGCTGCGCAGATGAATACTGCTACTAAGGCAATTAACCTTGCGGGTCGGATGATGGAGGTACGTTACTTCGTCTTTTCCTTAACATGCTGTAGATATTAGTGATATATCCATTAGTCCCCGAGCCTCCGGGGGAGTAACTTGTTACTCGGCCGGATGCTCCTTAGAAAACTAATGTATCTCCTTAATGACTTCGAATATGCACACACCTAGAGCCGGGTTAAGTTCCACTTGTCCCGGATCTTGTACACTTCGAATATGCACACACCTAGAGGCGGGTTAAGTTCCACTTGGCCCGGATTTTGTACACTTTGAATATGCACACACCTAGAGCCGGGTTAAGTTGCACTTGGCCTGGATTTTGTACACTTCGAATATGAACACACCTAGAGCCGGGTTAAGTTCCTCTTGGCCCGGATTTTGTACACTTCGAATATGCACACACCTAGAGTCAGGTTAAGTTCCACTTGGCCTGGATTTTGTAAACTTCGAATATGCACAAGACTAAGCTATCATTTTGTACTCTTTTAAGGTGACCACCAATCGCTGAGTTTCAGCGTCTCCTGGATACTCACAAAATGTTGCGTGCGAAACATGCTGCGCTTATCGCCGATCACGATAAAAGGGGTAACTTTCTTGCTTGGGATTTTTCCGTTTTTCTTCATCCTTTTCTGCCGAACTAATCCATCATTCGGATTTCGCAGTCGGGGTGGAGGCTGAGAATACCATCATGAGGAAAAACTTGGATGAGATCAAGGGTAAGTCATTTTTGCTCAATCTCTCTCTCTCTCTGCGCCCTATCCTCTTTTCTTCTTGGCTCGGCAAATATTCCGGGTCAACAAACTATTTCAGCATCTCTTGAAGATAGTGTGCCCATGCCTAATATGATGCTGCATTTTCTCGAACAAGCAGGGCAGCATAAGGCCGAACTCAAAAAGAAAGATGATGAGCTTGCCCTCCTCCGAACCAAAGATGATGAGATTTCCAAGCTCAAGGCTGATATGAAGAAGCTGAAAGCGCAACACCAAACCGAACTTCAATAAGCTGGCCAGGACTTTACTGAAGAGCGCGAGCGCCTCAACCTCCAGATTGCCAAGGACCAAGTAGTACTTAAGGAGGCCAACGTCAAGCTTGAGTCGGCGAATGCTGAACTTGTGCAACTCCGGGAGAGGCGCGACAACTGCACCAAGGAGCTGACCCGGGTTCACAACCATATTTCTGGTAAGTTCTTTTTCTCTTCAATTGTCATGAATCTCTCCGGGTTAACCCTTCTCACTTATTTCACCTGTCTCGCTTTTTTCAGGCAAATTCCCAGAGAGCGATGTCATTGCATCCAAGGTTGTTGCCAAGTTCCGCAGGCAGAGGGGTACTCCATCTGGTCCTGGCACCATTCCTCTTGATCTCGAGGACTTGATAGTCAGCTTGTCCTCCCGAGTCGAGATCGTGAAGAACTACGGCAATGATATCTTGGACGTAGTAGTCCGGATCTTCAACGTCTTTTGGCCTGAAGAAGATACTCTAGAGAGTACCGTTGTTCTTTTTGCCAAGCTCATGGAATTCCAGACTCAGCTTGATCTCTGGAGAGAATCAGCCGGACGCGCCGGAGCTAAGATCGTTCTTCACTACGTGCTTACGTGGTACGAGAAGATTGACCTCAAACTCCTTGAGCGCATGCGCACCGGATCAAGGTGGTCCATTGACCCAGATTGGGTAGCTCGGCGCAAGGCTTGCGCCCATAGCTTCATCCAATACACCCCCATTCATCATTGGAACGAGGGACCAAGCTTCCTAGATGTCGCTGACGATGAAAATGCTAAAAATGTTGAAGATGATTCAGATGAGGACGAAGAGGACGAAGCCTCGGACGTCGAGGAAGACGCAGATGACTCTGAAGCCGAGGCTGGGGCTGCACCTGCTGGCGCCGAATTACCTCCTCCTGCTGCTCCTTGATTATAAACACTTTAAATTTCACCAGATCCCCGGTATGCCGGGTGCAATTGTATCAAGCACACAAGTGATATTTTGCTACTAAGTTTTTATGTTGGATTGACTTGGGCGTAGTCCCCGAGTTTCATTTTCTTGTTCATTCAATCTCTTGGCTCGGCTCGTGTCTACCTTGGTTCGGTTTTATGACTCATGAGTCCAAGCTTCAAAAATTGTCTTAACAATACTTGGAAACTTTAGGATTAGCTCAAAATAATTCAGCATAATAAATCGAAAGTAAACATAAGGTTAGTAAACAAACTTTGGCTCGATTAAGTTCCTTTCCTTGGTGGTTTTTCATGTACTACGCAATTCCAAACTTGTTCTCTTGCTTGCCATGAAGCCAAATCTTGTTGGACAGCAGCAAGTCGAAGAGTTGGGTTTTTGGTGCTCACACACTACTAATCCGGCTTAAGTAGAAAAAACTTATGCCAGCCGACGTAAAAACAATAAATACAGAAGACAACAAATATTTTCAAGGCAGTCCCCGAGTTACTGCTCGGGGTGCCCACATTTCATTGATAAACTCATTGCCGGCATACAACCGACATATGAGAGACTCGGATACATACACTTCTCTGCTAAGTGTAGAAAGGAAAAAGTAGAGCTACATTCCATGGACGCTTAGATTCCTCGCTGGACCTGTCCGCCTTGTTCCTCTCCCGTGGTTTTGCATCGATAAGATAATAAGAATCATTGTGCAATGCTTTGCTCACAATGAATGGCCCTTCCCGGGGGGATAACTTGTGCATGCCAGCAGTACGTTGTACCAACCGGAGTACCAGATCACCTTCCCGAAAGACTCGGGGGTTTACTTTCTGGCTATGATAGCGTTGGAGATTTTGCTGATATATGGCAGATCTGGACAATGCCAATTCTCTCGCTTCTTCCAGCAGATCAACATCATTTTGTCGGGCTTCTCGCACTTCGGCTTCTGTGTATTGGCTGACCCTAGGCGAATCATGCTCTATGTTGGCTGGTAATACAGCTTCTGCCCCATATACCAAAAAGAATGGCATATAGCCTGTTGATCGATTTGGAGTTGTTCTTAAACTCCATAGTACCACTGGTAGTTCTTCTATCCAGCACCCCGCTAATTTTTGCAGCGGCTCAATAAGCCGGGGTTTTATCCCGGATAATACTAATCCGTTGGATCTCTCCACTTGTCCGTTTGATGCGGGGTGGGCTACCGAGGCAACGTCCAGCCGGATCTTCTTATCTTGGCAGAATCATGCAAATGCTCCTTCAGCAAAATTTGTGCCATTATCTGTTATGATACTATGAGGATAACCGTATCTCAAGATGATGTCTTTGAGAAATGTCACGGCCGTAGCTCCATCACATTTTCTTACTGGCTTTACCTTAATCCACTTTGTAAATTTATCAACCATGACCAAAATGTGAGTCATATTTCCCCTCGCTAGTTTGAATGGGCCAACCATGTCCAAACACCATACGGCAAATGGCCAGGTGATTGGTATGGTCTTGAGTTCTGACATTGGCATATGTGTCTTGGTAGCATACCTCTGACAACCGTTGCATTTTCTTACCAAGTCCTCAGCTTGTTCTAAGGCACTTGGCCAGTAGAAACCATGCCGAAAAGCTTTTGCTACCAAGGCTCTGGACGAGGCATGATGCCCGCATTCCCCTTGATGTATATCTCGGAGGATATCAAGCCCTTCTTCCAGGTCAACACATCGCTGGAGGACATTAGTCACACTCCTTTTGTATAGCTCGGAATTGATGATCATGTATGCCTTTGCTCTCCTCTGAGTTTGCCTGGACAACACCTCCTCAGTGGGTAAGGTTCCATCTTTCAGGAATTGAAATATGGGTAACACCCAAGCTGGTATAGCTCGCACTGGGAACACATCCTCATCAATCTCGATCTGATCCACCGGCATAACCTCAACCGGATCACGCTGAGCAGTCCCCGGGTCTTGTGAAGCAGTCCCCGGGTTCACCGAGGTAGTCCCCGGGTTTCTCGTTCCACCTCCCATATCAATGTCCATGGGTACGGCTCCGGATTCTGTATCCTCTGGGACATAAATTGAGTCGGTTTCTGGGGACGACCTGATGGATGGTTTTATGAGGTGTTCTAATGCTACACCCGGTGGAATTGCTTGTCGGGTTGATCCGAGCTTCAACAATACGTCGGCACCCTCATTTTCCACCCGGGGTACATGGCGAAATTCGCATCCCTCAAAATAACCAGATATCTTCTACACATGGAATCTGTATAATGCCATGTTTGGATCAATAGCGTCCCACATCCCCGACACTTGCTGAACTACCAAATCCGAGTCGCCAAAGAATTGGATCCTACGTATCCCAATTTCTTTTGCCACTTTGAGCCCATGCACAAGTGCTTCATATTCGGCGACATTGTTTGATGTTGCGAAGTGGATCTGTAGCACGTACTTCAACTGGTCATTCTTTGGCGAGGTAAGCAGAACTCCGGCACCTAACCTGGTTTTTGTTTTTGACCCGTCAAAGTTCATTCTCCAATACGGATCTGGTAATGGTGGTTCATATTGCACCTCGGCCCAGTCCACATAAAAGTCGGCCATAGCCTGAGACTTGATTGCTTCTCTTCTGTCATACTGTGGTGCATAGGGGGCTAGTTCAATTGCCCATTTTGCAATTCTGCCACTTGCAACTTTGTTACTCATTATCTCGGATATGGGAGCTTCACATATTAGTTTGATGGGGTGTTCCTCAAAGTAGTGTTTTAGTTTCTTAGCCGACATGTACACACCATATGCCACTTTCTGATAATGCGGATAATTTTTCTTTGATGCAGATAATACCTCGCTTAGGTAATATACTGGCCTCTGCACTGACTTACCCTCTTCGTCGCGCTCTACCACAATTACTACGCTTACAACTCGGTTGGTTGCGGCTATATAGAGCAACATTGGTGCAGTGGCTAACATTTTCTTTAATTGGATAAAGGCTTCATTGGCCTGCGGCATCCAAATGAACTTGTCCGACTTTTTCATGAGTTGATAGATAGGCAGTGCCTTTTCTCCCAACCGACATACAAACCGACTTAATGATGCCAGGCAACCAGTGAACTTCTGGACATCGTTAAGGCACTTCGGCAGTTCCATTCGCTCTATGGCTCGGATTTTAGTTGAATTGACTTCAATACCTCGGCTGGAGACGAGGAATCCGAGTAATTTTCCAGCCGGGACACCGAAGGTACATTTTTCCGGGTTAAGCTTCATCCGGAACCTCCTTAGGTTCGCGAATGTCTGCCTGATATCGTCAAGGAGCGTTTTGCTTTCCTTGGTCTTGATAACAACATCATCCACATTCACCTGCACATTTTGACCAATTTGGGCGTGCAAACATTTCTGCATACATCTCTGGTACGTTGCCCCTGCATTACGTAAACCGAATGGCATGGTGCGATAGCAATAAGCCCCATACGGGGTGATAAATGCAATCTTTATTTGATCATCCGGATTCAGGGGTATCTGGTTGAAACCAGAATATGCATCAATGAATGACAACAGTTCACACCTAGCAGTTGAATCTATGACCTGATCTATCCTTGGCAGTGGAAATGGATCTTTTGGACACGCCTTATTCAGGTTCGTGTAATCGATACACATACGCCAAACCACTGGCACATTCGGATCATCCTTCTTCTTCTCCACCAGCACCAGATTAGATAGCCAATCCGGGTAAAGAACTTCCATGATAAATCCAGCTACTAGTAATCGAGCTATCTCATCTCCAATGACTTTTCTCCTATCTTCGGCGAAGCAGCGGAGAGGTTGCTTCACCGGCCTTGCTCCGGGTCTCATTATTCAAAGAGTGCTCGGCCAACTCCCTCGGAACACCTTGCAAGTCCTGTGTGGACCAAGCAAAAATATCCCGATTCTCACGGAGGAAGTTGACGAGCTCGCTTTCCTATTTATCATTTAACCCGGCACCAATTGTTACGGTGCGCTCTAGGAACATGTCATCAACAGACACTTTCTTGGTATCTTTTGTGGCTTGGAATGGGACACTACCATGCAGATTACTCAATGCCGACATATACTGCTGTGCGGACTGAGCCAATGTCGCCACTTCTTGGATTTTTCTTTTCTCTTGCGCAATCACGAGTGACTCGGCTAGGCTAGACCCGGCTGATGCACACTCAATGGAACGTCGGAAATCTCTAGCTATGGTAATCAGTCCATTTGGCCCAAGGCAACTTCATCTTCAGATAACTTATGTGGCAACTTGCCATGAACTTGTTCAGTGCTGGTCTACCGAGTAACGCGTGATACGCACTTTCTAAGTTCACCACTTCAAACTCCAAATTCTCAGTTCGGCAGTTATCTCGCCTGCCGAACAATATGTCTACCTGGACCTTGCCTATGGGCTCACAAGATATACCGGGCACAATGCCATGGAAAGTTGTCCTTGTAGCCTGGAGCATGTTCTCCGAGATACCCAACTTGCGCATTGTATCCGCATACATGATATTGATGCTACTGCCATTATCTATCAGCACCTTGGAGAATCTCACATTGATATTTGGCCCTATGAATGTTGGGTCCAGCACTAACACATACGAACCGGGGCTTGGCATAAGCTTGGGGTGATCCTTGATACTCCAGGTGATTTCTTGATCCGACCATGGCATATACCTCGTCACTGCGGGCATTACCACATTCACCTCCATGTGTCAGCTTTACAAGCTCTTTCTATCTGTTTCCTCTGTGGTAAATACACAGTAACTCTGATGATGCTCTCTGTACTCATTCCTTCCCTCGTTTCCGGGGTACCTCTGATCCGGTTGATGTTGGTCCTCCACTTGATGCACTGCATCCCTTCTCTCATGATTGTCATACCTCGGCGGAGGGGGAGGCACCATTAACTGTTGCGTGTTCGCTCCGGAGAGCAATTGCTGCCGGGGTAACTCCTGCCGAGGTTGATCATTCCGAGGTGCCTGAGCATTCCCTGAACCACCTTGTTCTATCTTGCGCATCCACTCACACTGCCTTGTTGTATGACCCGCTGGGTTACTCGGATTTGGCGTGTGAAATTTACACGGCTGATCCAGCATTGACTCGTAAGTATACCTCGGACGGTCCTTCTTTTCCTGCCACTGTTTCTTTTGCTCTGGCGTCCAAGTTTTCTTGCCATCGTTTCTCGGTGTCCATTGTTGTCCTCCAGTTTTCTGACGTTGGTTGGTTCCTGCACCAGATTGATC
Organism: Avena sativa; assembly: GCA_916181665.1. NCBI lineage: Eukaryota > Viridiplantae > Streptophyta > Magnoliopsida > Poales > Poaceae > Avena > Avena sativa. The sequence continues at coordinate 502,806,627 of OV702289.1, forward strand.
TTGATTCACAGCGGCAACTTGTTGCGAACTGTACCGATAATCCGGTATGTCATCTCTTCTTTTACCCTGGTAGTCATTCCTCCGGGATGACCGGACTCCATCTCTCTGGTAGTACTCCTCATTTGACTCGTTTGACACGAGCCTGGTTTGAGTCGGATCACCCAAAGCATACGAATCAGCAATACGGATTATCTCTGCCAATGTAGTTGGCATATCCCTTTGCAATTTTTGCCACAACATGCTCGCATATCTGCACCCTTGCGCAAACCATGCTATGGCCTGTGACTCAATCACACCCCCACATGAGTTTCGCATGGTACACCATCGGGTAAAGAACTCTCGGTCCGTCTCATTCGGTCTCTACTTGCACATTGCTAGGGTCTGTGGCCTATTCGGCCTCTGATACGTACTTGAGAAATTACTGACAAACATTTCCTCAAAATCGATCCAACAGTTAATACTTCCGGGCGGAAAATTGTTTAGCCATACCCTCGCTGGCCCCTCCAACATCTGGGGTACGTATCTCACAGCCCATCTCAAATTGCCTGTAGCAATTTTTACTGCTGTAGCATAGTTAATCAACCAATCCTCCGGATTTGTGCTCCCATCATATGTCTTTGTGCCTCTAGGTAGCTGGAAGTTAGGTACCGGAGGTTCCTTCATGATTCGGGGCCCAAAACACGCAGGACCCGGGGGACCTTGACATTCAATTTGCTCCGACCTATACAGCCGATCCAGTTTTAATCTGGCATCATCAGGCATCAAATCCCTGCTCCCCAGTCTTGACCCTATGACATGATAGTCCGGCCTTGGGTATCCTGCGTTTACCATTTCCGAATCACCATCATTATATCTGTCTTGCTCTCGTGGAGCACCTCTCTATTGCATACCTCGGCCGGCACTTTGCTCTTGCCTTGGTATATTCCGCTGCTGTGGTTGTCCTGCTCCTGCCGAGTTGCGCTATCCGACATTGCCGTTTACAACATTTCTTTTACCGGCATTGCCTTGGTCGCGGTTACCTTGGCCAGCTTCACCTCAGCTCACACTTTGTTGATCCTCATTTCTCTGCACTTCTTTTCCTTTCCCTGCCCTTGCCGGGTCATACGGGACTATCTGTTTGTTCCTCCTAGCCGAGGTTACTACCTCTTCTCTCCTAGGACCTCCATGAGGGGACGATGCAGCTCCGGCGGATTTCTCCGGGTTACCCACCGCCAAATGAACGATCTTGGAGGCCCCAGATCTTTCCGGGTTAGCCCTGAGCAATTCCTCATTTTGCCTGTTCGTGATCCGAACCAACTCATTAACCCTATCTTGTTGTATCTGACGGGCTTCACCCGTCAGACCCTCTAACTCGGATGCAGCTGCATCTTCTTCTCTGAGGTTTTTTGCCGGGGTACTATACTTCGGCAGCCCCACGGACAAACAGTTCTCTGATTCTGCAATCCTAGTATCACCCTCTCTGTTCATTTCACTCATGAGGTTTCTTCCCTTCACTTTTACAGCATCTACCTTATTTGCCTTCGCGTACTCACGCAGTGTCATGTTCAACGACTGCTGAGCCGCGGCTATATTTTTCGCACCCTCTAGTATTTTTTGCCTAGTCTCCTCTAGCTCGGCCTGTGCCTGAGCCGGATCTACCACCGCTGCTACTGGGTTTGCCAAGCTATCCATCGCTTGCTGCAGCACATTCTCTGGCCTCTCTAGTGGAGGACCTCTACTTTTCCAGGCGCAGTCATCATCACCTCGGCACGGTCTGGGGAGCGAGTGATACACACCCCGTGAACCACGCTAAGGGGTGGCTCGCCTCCTTCGACAATGTGCCGTGGGTGAACGCACGACACATCGATAGCAACATAGACCTTGTGCACGCCGAGCTTGACGAAGAGGCTGTTGCGCGGAAGAGGACGCTTGCCGAAGCAGCCAACGTTGTCGCTGACAAAGTCCAGCGCTCCAAAGCGCTGAACGAGCCCGGAGACGATGCGTTCGCCGGTGCCGATGAGGTTTCCCGTCCGGATCTTCAACCCTGCTAGCGCCGCTAGCCCCACGGTGGCCGTCAACTGTCGTGGTGGTGTCACGGCAGATGCCATGGATAGGCTAAAGGTGGGGACTAAATGCACTAGGGGAATCCAGGGAGGGATAGTGTGGTGATTCCACACACAGTAGCTTTGTATTTGATTCACTTCTAGAGATTACAAGTGCTCCTTGAGCTGTATTGGGGAGAGGAAAAGAAGGAACTCTCTTACTCTCACCACTAGCTAGCTCTTAGGAACATACACCACTCTCTAGAGCTCAATCTGTCTCAGACCAACCCCGTAGAACTCAACCCCTTCTACAGAGGCCCTAGCCCTCCTTATATAGGGGCGGCTAGGTCTCCAATTAGGGCATACGTGGAGGCATATTCCAAGGAATATGCCTCCTCCCAAAATAGTAAGCCGACCGGGTTACTTTAACCCAGCATCATCCATGTCGAGGCTACGTGAGCCTCTGCGGCGCCCGTGTCATCCGACACAGGCTTCGTCACCTTTGTCGGTCACGCCTTGGTGGTCCTGGTCTCTGTCCGCTTCGCTCACGCTCTGCGTACAGTGGTCACCGTTTGACTAGCAAGATACCTTCCTTCTGTTGTAAGCTTTCTATAACCCGGATCGTACCTAGTCGAATCGGCCATACCTGTTCCTGCATACAAGTTAGATACATCTCACCGCCTTACTTTATAAGTCGGCTGAGACCCAGTTAGGTGGACATCCCCTGGTCCGGGTTACCCCGTGATTCGGCCTGCCTTGAGGTGACTCAGCCAACATCCGCTTTGACCTTCCCGTACCTCGTCTAACTCGGCCTTTATACCCCGGCGTGACCCTACCCGCGGGTATCCCCCCAACATCTTCGATTGTGTTCAAAAGATGGCCAAATTTGTTGGCATGCAAATTCTTGGATATGGGATCATTAACATAAAGTATGATGTAGATATGGCCTTGACCTTGGTGGTTCGTCTTGAAATACAAGAATGCTTCATACTCCTTGACAACTAAGCTTAAATTCGTTTAAATTTCACCACATACTTTTAGGTTAGAACTTTACACGGTCGATCAGAGTACATTTTACATCAGGGACCTCAAAAAAGAAAAAAATACATCGAGGTCCATATACATTTAGCATAAAGGACCCTAAAAGAAAAAAAATCTGGTTTGGCTCATTCTTGATAGATCATCTGATCTAAGCCAAACTCTTAATACTACTTCCTCTTTGATTGTGTTCAAAATATGGCCAAATTTGTGGGCATGCAAATTCATGGATATGGGATCATCAGCATAGAGTATGATGTAGATATGGCCTTGACCTTGGCGGTTCGTCTTGAAATACAAGAATGCTTCATACTCGTTGACAACTAAGCATAAATTCGTTTAAATTTCACCACATAATTTTAGGTTAGAACTTTACACGGTCGATCGGAGTAGATTTTACAGCAGGGACCTCAAAAAAGAAAAAATTACATCGAGGTCCATATACATTTAGCATAAAGGACCCTAAAAGAAAAAAATCTGGTTTGGCTCATTCTCGATAGATCATCTGATCTAAGCCAAACTCTTAATACTAGTTCCTCTTCGATTGTTTTCAAAACATGGCCAAATCTGTTGCGATCAAAATTCTCTAACATGGGATCATTAGCATAAAGTATGATGTTGATATAGCCTTGACCTTGGTCATTTGGCTTGAAATCCAAGAATGCTCATACTCATTGACAAGTAAGCTTAAAATCGTCCAAATTTCACCACTTACACTTTTAGACCTAACAAAAGGGGGAAAACTACATCGACGTCCATATATTTAGCACAAGGGACCCTAAAATTTAGCAAGGAAAACAGTCGGGTTCAGCTCCTTCTCCAGAGAGTAGCTGATTGAGCCATACTCTTCATACTACTTCATCTTAGATTGTTTTCAAAATATGGCAAAATTTGTCGGCATGCAAATTCTTCGATATGGGATCATCAGCATAAGGTATGATGTAGATATGCCCTTGACCTTGGTCGTTCCTCTTGAAATACAAGAATGGTCCATACTCATTGACAACTAAGCTTAAATTTGTTTAAATTTCACCACTTACTTTTAGGTTAACATTTTACATGGTTGGTGGGAGTACGTTTTACATCAAGGACCTAAAAAAGGGAAAATTATTACATCGAGGTCCATACATTTAGCACAAAGGACCGTAAAAGGAAAACTTTCTGGTTTGGCTCCTTCTCGAGATATCAGCTGATCTGAGCCAAACTCTTCATCCTACTTCTTCTTCGATTGTTTCAAAATATGGCAAAATCTGTTGCCATGCAAATTCTCTTACATGGGGCCATCAACATAAAGTATGATGTTCATATGGCCTTGACCTTGGTCGTTCGGCTTGAAATCTAAGAATGTTCATACTCGTTGACAAGTAAGCTTAAATTTGTTTAAATTTCACCACTTACACTTTTTGGTTAGAATTTTAAACAGATGGTGGGTGTACATTTTACACCAAGGAAATAAAAAGGGAGAATTACATCGAGGTCCATACGTTTAGCACAAAGGACCCTAAAACCCAGCAAGGAAAACAGTCGGGTATGGCTCCTTCTCGATAGAGCAGCTCATCAAGCCATACTCTTCATACTAGTTTTTACTAAGGTATATCTCTCGAGGGAGCGAGATTCTTCAATTAATTAACACGGTAAGTGGATGTGTACATGTTATGCCAAGGACCTCAACAAAATGAGAAATACATCCAAGTCCATATATTTATCACAAAGGACCCTAAATTCAAATACTTGAAAATTTTGGTAACATGATCTATAGAAACGAGTGGAAAGATTCTAGAATGATGGAGAAGTGTGTTTTGAGGTTTGTGCATATAGCATTTCATTGTGATGAAGACTATCAATAGAATCTTCTAGATGCTAGAATGGAAAAGAAGATCCAATGGCTGGAAATGTTGGGATTCATGAGTCTTGATCCAACAATTAATATTCAAAGTTTTTCGTACACCATATAGTGTTAAGATAGTGGTAATGGTAAGACTAGTATACTTGCTTAACAAAATAAAACAACGCACTGCTCACTTTCAGCAGATCTTGTTGAAGAAGACGCACGAATCTACCAGATGTGGGAACTGTATCATAAACTATATATGATGTCAATATGGTCATGACCTTGGCTATTCGGGTCAATACCAGGAATGTTCATATACCATAGGCCAATAAACATTGTCAAGAAGCCAGAGCATTTTTTTGTATTCAAAGGTGTAAACTCCATTTCATATGCATAGATCACACCTTTTCAAAAACAACTCAAATGAATTCCCCTTGACCTTTACAAACAGGCATAGAATCTCAAGCTTAAGTGGAGAACACTCAAACTTTTAAATCCAAAATTCAAAACTTTTCTTCTTGCGGCCATTCTGTCGAACACATGGCAGGTACTGAACTAGAACTAGAGTAGCTTCAATGTTTCCACAGTGATCATCGACCAATTTGGTCTCCCACTTAATCCCCTATCCCCCTAGCATCTACCCCAGCCCAGACCAACTCCCCCTTCACCGCTAGCAACAGTGGCGCGCCGCCCAAATATTGTCATCATCGGCCAAACGAGGGCAACGCGCCAGCGACAGTGCAGCGCCAATCCAGCATGCCCCTAGCTCCGCCAAATCCTACCGGCACCGATAGTCCCTTCCCTGAGCCTTGCCAGCCCCTGGACCACCGAGGACAGCTCGCGCCCACTGCCTCTACACCGTGCCCAGCTCATGCCAGAGCACCGTCCCCGAAAATCCCGCACAAGCCGTGCCTTCCCTTCAAATCGCGTGCGCCGCTCCGCCATAACCCCAGCACCTCCCAGACACGCACTCTTCCCGCCGCGTGACCAGCAGCCGCCGTGAAACGCGTTGAGCACCACCTCTGCCGCGCAGAGCGCCAGCCTTTCCCGACCGCATGCCACCGCCCCTAGCGTCACCATCCTGCCATAGCTGATGGCCAGGAGGCAAGCCACCGTCCGCCTACCCTTCCCATGCATCTAGCTCCCTGTATCATCGTCACCGACGAGCTCACCGTCGCCCTCACGGTCCCCTAGTCGATCCTATATAAGGAGGCCTCCCCAACACCATTTCCTCACACCACTCAACTCCCCTCTCCCTCAGCATCACCTCACCCCATCACTGGAGCCGCTCGAGTAGACATTCGCCGGAATTGCGCTGGAGTTCGCCGCAGCAGAGGAGGAAGAGCCCAGTCGATTTCGTCCACCCCAGGAGCTGCCGCGACCTCACCTGAGTCCGCCATCGTCTCCTCGTTCGATCGCCCCATCGCCACACTAGTTGGAGCCCTGGTATGCCCCTACTGCACCCCCACCGAGCCGCTAGGGTTCCGTCTCACCAGCGACCTGTCCGTCGATGATGACGAGCCACAGCCGTAGATCATAGTTCTAATCGTGCGGCCCACATCGCCCCGTACCGTTTCGCATTTGAAGAGCCGCTGACATGCGGGACCCCCTGTCAGCTGTTCTCTGCGCCACAGAGTGAAACTGGGCCGGCCCGTTAGTGTTCCCGCGGTGGCCCTAGAATTCAAATTTAGATTTTTCTATTTAGACTTAATCTAGTTTCTCTCCACTAGTTTGAAAATAGATTCAGAAAGATTTACTTAACCAAATTGAATGATTCCAATTTTGTTGGAAAGATAATTTAAATCTCTATCCAAGCCCGTTGGATTTAAATCAATTAGAGTTATAGATCACATATAGCAAAAATAACAAATCAAAGACTTTTCCACATTCGAACATTTTTCAAAAATCAACCGTAATAGCTTTTGAGTTGATTCCAACTCTCAAAAATCACATTTGACAATACCTATCTAAATATGTAATAATATTTAGGTTTGCATGCAGTGACTTTGGACTAGTACCGAAATAATGCTATATAGGCATTTCCAGTCACTTTAAATCATTAAATATTAATCTTAAACTTTATAAAATGTGATCCAACATTTAAATCCCATTCCCATGTATTAGAATATGTGGTGATGACATGTGTTCACATGATCCCATATTTTAAATGGAGAATATTAAATCTTAATTATTTTCAATGAGTAGAAATTACTTCTCTCAAATAAAATAAATGAAACTAGTTCATTAAAATCTTGTGATGATTGTGATGATACTAGATCATCAAGTGTGTGCCTTAGTGTGCTAAATAGACTAGTTACGTATTTTTTGGTGATTGTGTATTCCCGTATGTATTTATAGACGATAGTACCGACCAAGTCTACGAGGAGGAGGAGTTCTACCCCGAAGAAGAAGAGGAGAATTTCAACCACTGCACCAATAAGGGCAAGCTATTGTTAGCAAGCTAGAACTAAGCAAGTTAACATTTTCCCACTTAACTTGAGCAAAAGCATTAGGCATGCTTTGGTTATACCCTTTCTTGATTTATATCAATCCCAAGTTTTATTACAAGCTTTACCTTCTTTTACTTTACCAAAGTTCTTTACTTTTTTTATAGATAGCATAAAGAGTATAAAACTTGGCCTAGATAGTTAGACTTAGATGTCATTCTATGGCATCAGATTGAGATTAGCATACCACCTTAGTGAACACTCTTAACTTAGTGATTAGAGCTAAACCAAAAACTTGATGACTCTAGATGGGAATACTTGGTGAAAATGACTTGTGAAAACCTTCAAATGATGAGTCATTCTATTGAGATGTTTTGACATGTGTTGAGAAACACAAATGGTTTATGATGATGAAAATGTTGAGGCATGAGCCTAAAAACTGATGGTTGAGTTCGGATGCGATACCATTCCAATTTTACCGTACAACCACAATACCTGAATTGGGTAAGGCTTAGCCAGAAGTTTATATGCATTAGTATTAGTTCCCTCGCAGTAGAGGTTTGAGCTGAGGCTACCTCTCAATGTTGTCCACCTATGCAGTGCCTAGGATGGCAGATGGCGATGGCTAGGAGGCCAAGCTCATAGGAGAGGTGCTTATACTAGAGTGTGTAAAGGAAAGGTTATGTTTGATTATCTGCATACTAAGTATGATGATCCAGGGTTATCCCTGACAGATGTATCGAATTTTGTGGTGAAAGTGTACCACCTCTACAGAGTGTCAAACTATTTGAATAACCGTGTTCGCGGTCATGGACAGTTGGAGTGGCCATACTATTCTGTTGTCAGATGTTTTCAAAATGATTTATGAAATGAATTGTGACATGACTTGACCACAACAGGGTTGTGACTATGAAAACTAAGTTCCCACTTAGGTGATTTCAAACTTTATTTTATATTTCTTTGTTTCTGAACTCAGCTTAGGTTTCAAACTTAACTTTACACATAAACTTAGAACTTAGCCTTCCTATTAGAATTACCTTACTTGTTAGTGATAGTTTGCGAGTACTTAAAGAGTACTCATGGCTTTGTCCCTGTCTATTCCCGTGGCCAGACTATGAGGAGGACTATCCGGAAGAAGGACAACAGGACGGCTTTGACAACTAGGATCATCTCCCATCATTAGCATTGCTTGTGACATTGAAGATGGAGCCCACCGCTATGCTATTTATTCTGCTACTTGTTTGTACTAAGACTGGATCATGAGATATTTTATTTGTAAGACCCTATTATGGTTTGTAATGGATGATGTACTGTGATATCCAATCTGTTATGTATCGCAAAAATGGTAATCCTGGTTTTGTGATGTATGCCATAACAAGCATCTGGGATTAAAAACCCGGGTGTTGACAAGTTGGTATCAGAGCCATCCTGACCATAGGAGACCCTAGTTAGAATGGACGTCCGAACAAAAACTTAGTTTCAAAAACGAAGAAGTGAGTATTTATGAAAACCTATTTCCTCTCTTACCCTTGGGATTCTTTCTCTCAAAAAAATACATGTTCCTCAAAAATTCTGACATTACTCCATAAAATTTGACACACTTGATCACCTCACTAACTTTCTCATCCTAAATTCTTAAAGATGGAAGTTCAGTACTGCAAGTTCTACCAGTTGGGCAACGGAGGCCAACTGATCTTCGAGAGGGATCTTGATGCACTGTCTGAGTACCTTGAGCGTTCACGTCCGGAATTCTTCGGGGCTCAACTCAATGGTCCCCAGGAGGAGATTTGCAATGGCTAGTAGTTGCTGATCTTCGAGGCAAGATGGAGGCACCACTCTCCGAGAAGATTCAATTCACCATAAGAGAGAACAACTGGCCAGATGTATTAGCTAGGGCAATGCATGAAGCTCTCACTCGTCTTTGCGCATAGAATGTCAACTTGATCCATGGAACTTGCATTGCTAACTATGCAAGGCGTGATTCTATGGGAATGCCTCTGGAAATGCGAAGTCACCCGGAGTTGAAGCGTCAAGTGGAGAACCTCGACTTCCTACTGTATGACAGATAGAAGGAATTGGACAATGCTAGAGAATTCGCCAACCAGAACCTTGCCATTGCCGCCCAGAAGGCCCAGACTTTCTCACTGCTCGTCAAGGATCGTCAATCACTTCGCCGTCAACACGCAAATAAGGATCACACCATCGATCGTCTTCCCAAGAAGGTAGCCGACCTCGAGAAGACCATCAAGGAGCTAGAAGATCAGCTTGCAGCAAAAGAAGAAGAGGAGGAAGGTGAAGACATCTAGGGGGATATTCACTCGTACCTCAGCAATGATGATGACTATCTGGAGGATAATGTCATGGACTTCTACACCGACGATGATGACTCCGACTTCATGGATGATGAGTAGATGCACTAGAGCACTATCGTAGGAGTGAGAAGTATCGGTCCCATTGTATCTTAGCTTGCAGAATGCTTCTTAAAACCATATGTTTTCCCTTCATGTTGTGGTGTGTGTGTTTGTATCGTGTGCTTTGCTTGAATGAATAAAAATAAGTTAGTTGCAAAACCTGAGTCAAACTCAAAGTTTTAGCTAGAAACCATAACCATGAACCTTAGAACTTTCCCTCTTACCCCATTATCTATCTCAATCTTCAGATGACTTGTGGAAACCAAGGAGGGAGCGGCTCATAGCAGGACCCCATGTTGCAGATTGCGCAGACGCTCATTGCAGACCGCGAAGCTAGTAGAGCAGAGCCCCAAGCAAATCTACCCACACTACAGCAGATCGCCCAGATGGCTCACAACAATCAGGGCCATGGAAACCAGAATCATCATGGATCCAAACTCAAAAACTTCCAGAATACCAATCCCCCAATCTTTAGAAAGTCTGAAGACCCGCTGGATGCTAATGATTGGTTACAGACCATGGAGAATAACTTAGAAGTCGCAGGAGTGGATGCCAATGAGAAAGTTTTGTTTCCCACCCACTATCTGGCAGGAGATGCAAGAGCATGGTGGAACAGCACCTGCACGATGAACCACGGTCAAGTGATGACGTGGGAAGCCTTCAAAGTCAAGTTCAGCTGCACCCATGTGCCGCAGGGTCTAGTCACCAGAATGAGAGATGAACTCAGAGAACTAAAGCAACGCAGAATCACTGTAGTGGAGTACCGTGACAGATTTTTGTCCTTCTCTAGGCATGCACCTGATGAGATCAACATGGAGGACAAGAAGAAGGAGATATTCCTGAATGGACGGCATGCTGAGATGCAGACAGTGCTAGTTAACATCCGTTTCGAGGATCTCGAAGAGCTAGTCGACTCTTCCATTTAGATGGAAGGGAAGATTAATTAAGCAAACAACAACCGCAAACGTCAGATGATGCACCAAGCTAGATCCAATAGTCACCAGAAGTATCGTCCCAACTTGCCTGCCGGATATGCCCCGCGGAACAATCGACCCCCAATGTCTCGCCCAAGCTACCCCAACCGCAGCGGAGGAAATGTGAAGTCCGGAGGAAACAACAACAACCACCCTGGCAACTCCAACAACTTCAACCGTGCACCGCCCAAGTCCAACAACAACAATACTGCACCTAGAACTGGAAGCAATGCCATGCCCGTGGTAGGAAAAGACAAGTCTCAGATTACTTGTTTCGAGTGTGGAGTGAAGGGTCACTACTCCATTGAGTGTCCCAAAAAGATTGCCGCCATTTCCAATGTGAACGCCCCAGCTCAACAGCAGCGTCATGTTCAGCCCGGAAGAAGATTCGCCCCAGCGAACCCTCACAACCGCAACGGCCATCTCTTCCACATGAACACCGAAGAAGCGCCAGATGTAGTGCTGGGTATGTTTTCTGTCAACTCCGTTTTACCAAGAGTGTTGTTTGATTCTGGAGCATCGCACTCGTTTGTCACCGAAGAATTTGCATGCACTAGTATGATTCACCCAACCAACTTGAAGCATGTTATAATAGTTCAAATACCCAGTTCAACCACAAAAGCTAGAAATTTTTTGCAAAGCTATACCTATCAGAATACATGAGATAGATTTTTATGCCAATCTAATAGTACTTGGAACCAGAGGTTTGGAAGTAGTACTAGGAATGGATTGGATGTCAAAGCATAAAGGATTGATCGATTGTGCCAAGAAAGCCATCACCATGACCAGTAGCTCTGGAGTATCAGTAGAGCATATATCTGAAACCTTGCCCCGTTAATTCAAGTGCAACAAGAGTCTAGCCCTACCCACCATAGACCAAGTCAGAGTAGTTTGTGAATACCGCGACGTATTCCTAGATGAATTGCCCGGTATGCCCCCAGATCAGGATATCGAGTTCATTATTGAACTAATTCCTGGAACCGGACCCATACCTTAGAGACCCTATAGCATGAACCCCTCAGAGTTAGTGGAACTAAAGAAGCAATTGGATGATATGCTAGAGAAAGGCTTGATTCAACCAAGCGCATCGCCATGGAGATCGCCTGTGTTGTTCATCAACAAGAAGGATGGAGGCAACCGTTTGTGCACAGATTACAGGAAGCTGAATGATGTCACAATCAAGAACAAGTACCCCTTGCCCAAGATAGAGGATTTTTTTGATCAGTTGACTGGTGCCAGAGTGTTCTCTAAGATTGATCTTAGGACAGATTATCATCAACTTAAGATTCGTGCAATGGATATTCCAAAGACCGCCTTTACCACCAGCTATGGATTATATGAGTATACGGTCATGTCTTTTGGATTAACCAATGCTCCCGCTTATTTCATGAATCTCGTGAATAAGATCTTTATGAATTTTGTGGATAAGTTTGTCGTTGTGTTTATCGACGATATTCTTATCTACTCCAAGTCAGAAGAAGACCATGAGCAACATCTAAGAATCATCCTTGAAACCCTTAGAGAGCATGAGTTGTATGTCAAGTTCAGCAAATGTGAGTTTTGGCTAAAAGAAGTAGGATTCCTCGGACATATTGTGTCTGTCGGAGGAGTCGCTGTTGATCCCGCCAAGATCAAAGATGTCGAATAATGGGAAGCCCCAACCACTCAAACCCAAGTCCGTGCATTTCTCGGATTAGCGGGATACTACCGCAAGTTCGTAGAAGGATTTTCGAGCATCGCAAGACCCATGACCCAATTGTGAAGGACAAAAAATTTGAATGGACTGACAATTGTGAAGCAAGTTTCGAAGAGCTCAAGAAGAGATTGATTTCAGCCCCAATATTAATCATGCCAGATATCAAGAAGGCGTTTGATGTGTATTGTGATGCATCCAAGATTGGTCTCGGATGTGTGTTGATGCAAGAAGGAAAAGTCATAGCATATCTGTCTCGACAACTGAAGCAACATGAGAAAAACTACCCCACCCATGATCTTGAATTAGCAGCTGTAGTGTTAGCCTTGAAGACATGGCATCATTACCTTATGTGTAATCGCTACGAGATTTACTCAGATCACAAGAGTTTGAAGTATATTTTCACTCAGAAGGAGCTGAATATGAGGCAAAGGAGATGGATAGAGTTAATCAAGGATTATGACCTTGACATTCACTATCACCCCGCAAAGCCAATGTGGTAGCGGATGCTCTTAGCAGATTCCCGTGTAGGTTAAACACCATGATCAAGGAGAAGCAACCAAGTTTGCATGAGGAGTTGGAGAAGTTTAGAACCGAGCTTGTTAGCAAAGGATTTTTAGCTTGCATTGAACTTCAACCTAATTTGATTAGTCAAATCAAGGAAGCCCAAAAGGGAAATGGAAGTATCGACGGAATCAAGCGTCGTATTGGTACAGGAAAGGTACCTGGATTCACCGAAGACGAAGGAGTTCTGTGGTACAAAGGACGTATCTGTGTGCCAGCAGATTCGGAGCTAAATCAAGTTATCATGCAAGAAGCTCATGATACTCTTTATTCTATCCACCCAGAGGAACAAAGATGTATCTGGATTTGAAGGAGCAATTTTGGTGGCACAAGCTGAAGAGAGAAATCAGAAGCTACATCGCCAAGTGTGATATCTGTCAGAGAGTCAAAGGAGAACATCAGAGACCTGTAGGACTCTTGCAACCATTGCAGATTCTAGAATGGAAATGGGATTCCGTCAGAATGGGCTTTATCACCGGTTTGCCTACTTCTAGTAGGGGAAATGACTCTATTTGGGTCCTTGTTGATAGACTGCCCAAGGTAGCTCATTTTATACCTGTTAAGACAACCTACCAGAGTTCGAAGCAAGCAGAGTTATACATTGCTAGAATTGTTAGTCTGCATGGAACCCCAAAGACCATAATATCGGATCGAGGAACCCAATTTACCTAGAGATTTTGGCATAAAGTCCAAGAAGGATTAGAACCAAGTTGAATTTCAGCACAGCTTATCACCCGCAAACCGATGGACAGACTAAAAATCAACCAAATCCTAGAGGATATGTTGAGAGCTTGTGTGTTAGAGTACGGATTAAAATGGGAAGATTGTCTGCCTTTTGCAGAATTCTCATAGAACAATTGTTATCAAGCCAGTTTGCAAATGGCCCCATTTGAGTTCTTATATGGAAGAAAGTGTCGTACCCCTTTGAATTGGTCGCAAGTAGGAGAGAGTCAGATTTTCAGACCCGACATCCTACGAGAAGCCGAAGAGAAGGTTCACAAAGTCTGTGAGCACCTCAAGACCGCCCAATCCAGACTGAAGAGTTATGCTGACAAGAGACGTAGAGACCCGACTTTCAATGTCGGAGATTTTGTGTATCTCAAAGTTTTGCCATTGAAGGGAACGCAACGTTTTAGTCTGAAAGGAAAGTTAGACCCCAGATATATCGGACCCTTCAAGATTCTGAATCGTCGAGGAGAAGTATCGTATCAACTAGAACTGCCAGAGGAGATGTCTTCCATCCACAATGTGTTCCATATCTCGTTACTTCGCAAATGCCTAGAAGTGCCGGAGAAGACCAAAGTTTTCAAGAACATCGATCACTGACCGTTGATATCAACAAGGATCTCACGTATCGTGAAGTGCCCATCCGTATCTTGGAGGAAGCTTACAGAACCACCAGGACCTGGAGTATCAAATTTCTCAAGATCCAGTGGAGCAACCATACTGAAGAAGAAGCCACTTGGGAGCGAGAAGATTACATTAGGACTAAGTTTCGAGATCTCTTTAGTTCCTAGTTTTCTTTCTTAAATCTCGGGACGAGATTTTGTTTAAGGGGGAAGGTTTGTAACATCCCAAAACTTTGATCAAGGTTAATAAAGATACAGATCACCCAATTTAGGGTTAACAAAAACTTTTTATTATTAAAACAATTAAGCATGCATATATGTGTTTCATTAATATGGAATTGTTTTGAATTGCCTTGTTTGTTGGTTCTAATGGTTGTAAAATAATTCTAAGGTGAATTCCACATCATCTAGATCATTCCCAATCAAAATCCAAAGAAAAAGAAATCAATTAGAATTAATGAAGGAAAATGGTCATTTTTGCCATTTTAATCCACTAGGTCACTTTAGCTGCTCCTAGAACTCAAAGTCCAACAGACACATTTATGAATCTTTGCACCCCTTGCTAGTAAAAGTAATGATCTACCAAGGCCCACTTTGAAATCTTACAAAAACATTTAAACACTAATTTTAAATGGCATTTGAAAATGGAATCCATTTCATATGCATAGATCACACCTTTTCAAAAACCACTCAAATGAATTCCCCTTGACCTTTTCAAACAGGCATAGAATCTCAAGCTTAAGTGGATAACACTCAAAAATGTTGAATCCAAAATTCAAAACATTTCTTCTTGCGGCCATTCTATCGAACACATGGCAGGTACTGAACCAGAACTAGAGTAGCTTCACTGTTTCCATAGTGATCATCGACCAATTTAGTCTCCCACTTAATCCCCTGTCCCCCTAGCATCTACCACAGCCCAGACCAACTCCCCCTTCACCTCTAGCAACAGTGGAACGCTGCCCAAATATGGTCATCGCCGGCCAAATGCGGGCAACGCGCCAGCGACCACGCAACGCCAATCCAGCATGCCCCTAGCTCCGTCAAACTCTACCGCCGCCCACGGTCCCTTCCCCGACCCTTGCCAGCCCCTCGACCACCGAGGACAGCTCATGCCCACTGCCTCTGCATCATGCCCAGCTCACGCTAGAGCACCATCCCCGACAAGCCCACACAAGCCGCACCTTGCCTTCAACTCGCGTGCGCCGCTCCGCCATAACCCCAGCACCTCCCTAGACACGCCCTCTTCCTATTGCACGACCAGCATCCGCCGTGAAACGCGTCGAGCACCTCCTCTGCCACGCAGAGCGCCAGCCTTTCCCGACCGCATGCCACCGCCCCTAGCGTCTCCATCCCACCATAGCTGACTGCCAGGAGGCAAGCAACCGTCCGCCTACCATGCACATGCCTCTAGCGCCCTATATCGTCGTCACCGACGAGCTCACTGTTGCCCTCACGGTCCCCTCGTCGAGCCTATATAAGGAGCACTCCCCAGCACCATTTACTCACACCACTCAACTCCCCTCTCCCTCAGCATCACCTCACCGCATTGTCGGAGCTGCTCGAGCAGCCGTTCGTCGGAATTGCGCCGGAGTTCGCCACAGTAGAGGAGGAAGAGCCCCGTCGATTTCGTCCACCCCAGGAGCTGCCACGACCTCGCCTGAGTCCGCCGTCGTCTCCTCGTTCGATCGCCCCCATCACCACACTAGCTAGAGCTCTACTATGCCCCCACTGCACCCCCACCGAGCCGCTAGGGTTCCGTCTCACCGGCGACATGTCCCTCGTCGACGATGAGCCATAGTCGTAGATTGTAGTTCTAATCGTGCGGCCCACATCGCCCCGTACCCGCTTCGCGTTTGAAGAGCCGCTGACATGCGGGACCCCCTGTCAGCTGTTCTCTGCACCGCGGAGTGAAACTAGGCTGGCCCGTTAGTGTTCCCGCGCTGGCCCTAGAATTCAAATTTAGATTTTTCAATTTAGACTTAATCTAGTTTCTATCCACTAGTTTGAAAATCAATTCAGAAAGATTTACTTAACCAAATTGAATAATTCCAATTTTGGTGGAAATATAATTTAAATCTCTATCCAAGCCCGTTGGATGTAAATCAATTAGTGTTATAGATCACATATAGCAAAAAAACAAATCAAAGACTTTTCCACATTCAAACATTTTTCAAAAATCAACCATAATAGCTTTTGAGTAGATTCCAACTCTCAAAAATCACATTTGACAATACCTATCTGAATATGTAATAATATTTAGGTTTGCATGCAGTGAATTTGGACTAGTACCAAAATAATGCTATATAGGCATTTCTAGTCACTTTAAATCATTAAATATTAATCTTAAACTTTATAAAATGTGATCCAACATTTAAATCCCATTCCCATGTATTAGAATATGTGGTGATGACATGTGTTCACATGATCCCATATTTTAAATGGAGAATATTAAATCTTAATTATTTCCAATGAGTAGAAATTACTTTTCTCAAATAAAATAAATGAAACTAGTTCATTAAAATCTTGTGATGATACTAGATCATCAAGTGTGTGCCTTAGTGTGATAAATAGACTATGTATTGTTTGGTGACTGTGTATTCCCGTATGTATTTATAGACGATAGTACCGACCAAGTCTACGAGGAGGTGGAGTTCTACCCGAAGAAGAAGAGGAGAATTTCAACCACTACACCAATCAAGGCAAGCTATTGTTAGCAAGCTAGAACTAAGCAAGTTAACACTTGCCCACTTAACTTGAGCAAAAGCATTAGGCATGCTTTGGTTATACCCTTTCTTGATTTATACCAATCCCAAGTTTTACTTACAAGCTTTACCTTCTTTTACTTTACCAAAGTTCTCTACTTTGTTTATAGATAGCATAAAGAGTATAAAACTTGGCCTAGCTAGTTAGACTTAGATGTCATTCTATGGCATGAGATTGAGATTAGCATCCCACCTTAGTGAACACTCTTAACTTAGTGATTAGAGCTAAACCAAAAACATGATCACTCTAGATGGGAATACTTGGTGAAAATGACTTGTGAAAACCTTGAAATGATGAGTCATTCTATTGAGATGTTTTGACATGTGTTGAGAAACACAAATGGTTTATGATGATGAAAATGTTGAGGCATGAGCCTTAGCCCTTTATTAAAACTGATGGTTGCGTTCGGATGCGATACAATTCCAATTTTACCGTACAACCATAATACCTGAATTGGGTAAGGCTTAGCCGGAACTTTATATGCATTAGTATTATTTCCCTCGCAGGAGAGGTTTGAGCCGAGGCTACCTCTGAATGTTGTCCACCTATGCAGTGCACAGGATGACAGATGGCCATGGCTGGGAGGCCAAGCTCATAGGAGAGGTGCTTATACTAGAGTGTGTAAAGGAAAGGTTATGTTTGATTATCTGCATACTAAGTATGATGATTCAGGGTTATCCCTGACAGATGTATCGAATTTTATGGTGAAAGTGTACCACCTCTACAGAGTGTCAAACTATTCGAATAGCCGCGTCCGCGGTCATGGACAGTTGGAGTGGCCATACTGTTCCATTGTCAGATGTTTTCAAAATGACTTATGAAATGAATTGTGACATGACTTGACCACAATAGGGTTGTGACTATGAAAACTAAGTTCCCACTTAGGTGATTTCAAACTTTATTTTATCTTTCTTTGTTTCTGAACTCAGCTTAGGTTTCAAACTTAACTTTACACATAAACTTACAACTTAGCATTCCTATTAGAATTACCTTACTTGTTAGTGATAGTTTGAGAGTACTTAAAGAGTACTCATGGCTTTGTCCCTGGCTATTCCCGTGGCCATACTATGAGGAGGACTATCCGAAAGAAGGACAGTAGGACGGCTACGACAACTAGGATCATCTCCCATCGTCAGCATTGCCTGTGACACGGAAGATGGAGCCCACCGCTATGCTATTTATTCCGCTACTTGTTTGTACTAATACTGGATCATGAGATCCTTTATTTGTAAGACCCTATTATGGTTTGTAATGGATGATGTACTATGATATCCAATCTGTTATGTCTCGAAAAAATGGTAATCCTGGGATTGCGATGTATGGCATAACAGGCATCTGGGATTAAAAACCCGGGTGTTGACAATAGCCTATGCACTTGTACCTTGTGGATGCCGTTGAGGTGCAAAAGGAGCTCAACCAGCGAGGTGGTGAATATGCAGCCGACCTCCATGCAACCCCACAGGCAGTACGGGCACGCGACCTTGTGGTCGTCGAGCTCGTGGCAGGCGACCATGGTGAGGCAGCCGTCATGGGGCATAGAACAGTTATCGGCGCTAGCTCATATTTGTCCATCGCCGGCCAGCTCTTGGTGGAATCCGCCGATGCGCCTAGCGTTGGAGTGGTTCCCTGGAAGCTCGGCTCGCCGATGTAGTGCCCGTAGTCCAGAATATTTATGCAGCATTGAGTTTTTTTTTGAACGAAGGCCGCAGAAAGTTGACAGGTTAGAGTAAATCAGTTACTTATTACCCTGTACAGTACTGTACAAGACAAACAGATCCTACCCGCGTGAGTGGTAAGAAGGTCTACGCCTTTTTTTGGAAATGGAGAAGGTCTACACCTAGAGAGAGACAGAGAAACCTGGGGCTTGGCGCAAAGTGTATAGTGCTGCGGGGGAGAGAACAAGGACTGCATGCATGTCTTCAACACCATCTGCATTTTATTCTGTCTGCTTGTCTCTTCTGGCTCTTTCGTTTCTCGGCATGGCAGACTCATTTCTCTTATCCATTTCTTTCTTGTGGTTAAAGCTTGTCCAAATATAGAGTAGTAGTACAATTGAACTAGTACTCTAGTAATATGGAGTATATGTCTTTTTATAGTACTCCAATAGTAATACATTTCTTATTTTTTACTATACTCTAGTAGTTAGGCATCTACGGGCGGCGTGTGGCCGGCGGCGGTGGCTATTTGCGGCTTTTTACTACTCCTAGGGCGGCGGGCGGTGATGACAGTAGGGTTCTAGTAGTACGTAGTAGTACTCAAAGTACTCCTGCTTACTGATTCTTGAAGTAAGACTTCAGTAGTGTACTACTGTCTTGTACTGCCTAGATGTAGCTGTCATCATACCACGGTTCCTAGGGAGACGCCAGAGACACAGGTGCTCAAATGCACGTCCTAGGTGCGCTCCGATGCCTAGCGATTGGATAAAGCCTTGCTGCCTGACCACAGCCAAGGCAATTCATTTCGCTACTCTCTACTACTATTTCTCGGTGATTTTCTTCTCTCTGCTCGCTCTTCATTTCTTGGCATGGTGCACAGCCTCCTGATTATAAAAAGCATCATAAAATCCTCAAAATGTAAAATTATAGAGGGAGAGCATGCAGTCAATGTATTTAGAACGAGTGAGAGGTTGGAAAGATTCAACTTCTTGCTAAAAATATGCATGCCTAGAAATTTGACCGTGTTTCGAAAATAATCAAGGAGGAAATGACTCACCGTGTTTTGAAATTTTGGCTGTGTTTCGAAATAAACTTCACACCTTGCGAAAATCTATTCAGTGGACCCACCAGGCAGTCAATGTATCGAGAACAAGTGAGAGTTTGGCAAGAATCAACTTCTTGCTAAGAATATGCATTCCTAGAAATTTGACCGTGTTTTGAAAACAATCAAAGAGGCTATGACTCACCGTGTTTTGATATTTTGGTTATGTTTCAAAATTGACTTCACACCATGCAAAAATCTATTCAGTGGACCCACCACCAGGCAGTCAATGTATCGAGAATGAGTGAGAGTTTGGAAAGATTCAACTTCTTGCTAAGAATATGCATGCCTAGAAATTTGACCATGTTTTGAAAACAATCAAAGAGACTGTGACTCACCGTGTTTTGAAATTTTGGTTATGTTTCAAAATTAACTTCACACCTTGCAAAAATCTGTTTAGTGGACTCACCACTAGGCAGTCAATGTATCGAGAACGAGTGGGAGTTTGGAAAGATTCAACTTCTTGCTAACAATATGCATGCCTAGAATTTCGATCGTGTTTTGAAAACAATCAAAGAGGCTATGACTCACCGTGTTTTGAAATTTTGGATGTGTTCCGAAATTAACTTCACATCTCGCGACAACCTGTTCACTAGACCCACCAGGCAGTCAATGTATTGAGAACGAGTGAGTGTTTGGAATGGTTCAACTTCTTGCTAAGAATATGCATGCCTCAAAATGTGACCGTGTTTTGAAAACAATCAAAGAGGACATGACTCACTGTGTTTTGAAATTTAGGTTGTGTTTTGAAATTAACTTCACACCTTGCAAAAATCTATCCAATGGACCGACCAGGGAGTCAATGTATCAAGAATGAGTGAGAGTTTGGCAAGATTCAATTTCTTGCTAAGAATATTGATGCCTAGAAATTTGATCGTGTTTTGAAAACAATCAAAGAGGCTATGACTCACCGTGTTTTGAAATTTTCGCTCTGTTTAGAAATTAACTTCACACCTTCCGAAAATTTGTTCAGTGGACCCACCACCAGACAGTAAATTTATCGAGAACGAGTGAGAGTTTTGAAAGATTCAACTTCTTGCTAAAAATATGCATTCCTAGAAATTAGACCGTGTTTTGAAAATAATCAAAGAGACTATGACTCACCGAATTTTGAAATTTTGGCTTTGTTTCGAAATAAACTTCACACTTCGTGAAAATCTATTCAGTGGACCCACCAGGCAGTCAATGTATCGGGAACGAGTGAGAGTTTGGCAAGAATCAACGTCTTCCTAAGAATATGCATGTTGAGAAATTTGACCGTGTTTTGAAAACAATCAAAGAGTCTATGACTCACCCTATTTTGAAATTTTGTTTATGTTTCGAAATTGACTTCACACCATGCGGAAATCTGTTCAGTGGACCCACCACCAGGAAGTCAATGTATCGAGAACGAGTGAGAGTTTGGAAAGATTCAACTTCTTGCTAAGAATATCCATGCCTAGAAATTTGACCATGTTTTGAAAACAATCAAAGAGACTATGACTCACTGTCTTTTGAAATTTTGGTTATGTTTCGAAATTAACTTCACACCTTGCAAAGATTTGCTCAGTGGACCCACCACTAGGAAGTCAATGTCTCGAGACTGAGTGGGAGTTTGGAAACATTCAACTTCTTCCCAAGAATATGCATTACTAGAAATTTGACCGTGTTTTGAAAACAATCAAAGAGGCTATGACTCACTGTGTTTTGAAATTTTGGCTGTGTTTCAAAATTAACTTCACATCTTGCGATAATCTGTTCACTAGACCCACCAGGCAGTCAATGTATTGAGAACGAGTGAGTGTTTGGAATGATTCAACTTCTTGCTAAGAATATGCATGCCTCGAAATTTGACCGTGTTTTGAAAACAATCAAAGAGGATATGACTCACCGGGTTTTAAAATTTTGGCTGTGTTTCAAATTTAAGTTCACACCTTGCGAAAATCTGTCCAGTGGACCCACCAGGAAGTAAATGTATCGTGAACGAGTGAGAGTTTGGCAAGATTCAATTTCTTGCTAAGAATATGCATGCCTAGAAATTTGATCGTATTTTGAAAACAATCAAAGAGGTTATGACTCACCGTGTTCTGAAATTTTGGCTGTGTTTGGAAATTAACATCACACCTTGCAAAAATCTTTTTAGTGGACCCACCACCAGGCACTAAATATATCGAGAACGAGTGAGAGTTTTGAAAGATTCAACTTCTTGCTAAGAATATGCATGCCTAGAAATTTGAACGTGTTTTGAAAATAATCAAAGAGACTATGACTCACCGTGTTTTGAAATGTTGGCTGTGTTTCGAAATAAACTTCACACCTTGTGAAAATCTATTAAGTGGACCCACTAGGCAGTCAATATATCAATAACAAGTGAGAGTTATGCAAGAACCCACTTCTTGCTAAGAATATGCATGTTTAGAAATTTGACCATGTTTTGAAAACAATCAAAGAGGCTATGAGTCACCATGTTTTGAAATTTTGGTTATGTTTCAAACTTGACTTCACACCGTGTGAAAATCTATTTAGTGGACCGACCAGGTAGTCAATGTATCGAGAATTAGTGAGTGTTTGGAAAGATTCAACTTCTTGCTAAGAATATGCATGCCTAGAAATATGACCGTGTTTTGAAAACAATCAAAGGGACTATGACTCACCGTGTTTTCAAATTTTGGTTATGTTTCGAAATTAACTTCACACCTTGCAAAAATCTGTTCAGAACGAGTGGGAGTTCGAAAAGATTCAACTTTTTGCTAAGAATATGCATGCCTATAAATTTGATCATGTTTTGAAAACAACCGAAGAGGCTATGACTCACCGTGTTTTGTAATTTTGGCTGTGTTTCGAAATTAACTTCACATCTTGCGACAATTTGTTCACTAGACCCACCAGGAAGTCAATGTATTGAGAACGAGTGAGTGTTTGGAATGATTCAACTTCTTCCTAAGAATATGCATGCCTCGAAATTTGGCCATGTTTTGAAAACAATTAAAGAGGATATAAATAACCATGTTTTGAAATTTTGGCTGTGTTTCGAAATTAACTTCACATCTTGCGACAATCTGTTCACTAGACCCACCAGGAAGTCAATGTATTGAGAACGATTGAGTGTTTGGAATGATTCAACTTCTTCCTAAGAATATGCATGCCTCGAAATTTGGCCATGTTTTGAAAACAATTAAAGAGGATATGACTAACCGTGTTTTGAAATTTTGGCTGTGTTTTGAAATTAACTTCACACCATGCGATTGCCAATCGTAGACTGGTGACCGGGGAATGAGAGCTCCATACACCATGATTCATGGAGTCTTTCCTCTCGTTTTTAGGTTTTTTGTGTATATACCCAACTGTAGGTCACCTATGTGACCAATCCTCACCATTGGTGGGAGATGACCGGTAAGCCAGATGCTTCACGAACCACCGGTACATTTCGTTGCACTTAAATCACCCTCGTTAAGAGGCGCACTCCGATACCATTGATGTCCAATAGCTTAAATCTCTTGAGTGGACCCACCAGGCAGTCAATGTATCGAGAACGAGTGAGAGTTTGGCAAGATTCAATTTCTTGCTAAGAATATGCATGCCTAGAAATTTGATCATGTTTTGAAAACAATCAAAGAGGCAATGACTCACCATGTTTTGAAATTTTGGCTATGTTTCGAAATTAACTTCACGCCTTGAGAAAATCTGTTCAGTGGACCGACCACCAGGCAGTCAATGTATCTAGAACGAGTGAGAGTTTTGAGAGACTCAACTTCTTGCTAAGAATATGCATGCCTAGAAATTTGACCATGTTTTGAAAATAATCAAAGAGACTATGACTCACTATGTTTTGAAATTTTAGCTGGGTTTCGAAATTAACTTCACATCTTGCGATAATCAATTTACTAGACTCACCAGGAAGTCAATGTATTGAGAATGAGTGAGTGTTTGGAATAATTCAACTTCTTGCTAAGAATATGCATGCCTCGAAATTTGACCATTTTTTGAAAACAATCAAAGAGGATATGACTAACCGTGTTTTGAAATTTTCGTTGTGTTTCAAAATTAACTTCACACCTTGCGAAAATCTGTTCAGTGGACCCACCAGGCAGTCAATGTATCGAGAACAAGTGAGAGTTTGGCAAGAATAAACTTCTTGCGAAGAATATGCATGTTTAGAAATTTGACCGTGTTTTGAAAACAATCAAACAGGCTATGACTCACCATGTTTTGAAATTTTGGTTATGTTTCAAAATTGACTTCACACCATGTGAAAATCTGTTCAGTGGACCCACCACCAGGAAGTCAATGTATCGAGAACGAGTGAGAGTTTGGAAAGATTCAACTTCTTGCTAAGAATGTGCATGCCTAGAAATTTGATCGTGTATTGAAAACAATCAAAGAGGCTATGACTCACTATGTTTTGAAATTTTGGTTGTGTTTCGAAATTAACTTCACACCTTGTGAAAATCTATTCAGTGGACCCACCACCAGGCAGTTAATGTATCGAGAACAAGTGAGAGTTTGGAAAGATTCAACTTCTTGCTAAGAATATGCATGCATAGAAATTTGACCGTGTTTTGAAAATAATCAAAGAGACTATGACTCACCGTGTTTTGAAATGTTGGCTGTGTTTCGAAATAAACTTCACACCTTGTGAAAATCTGTTCAGTGGACCCACCACCAGGCAGTTAATGTATCGAGAACAAGTGAGAGTTTGGAAAGATTCAACTTCTTGCTAAGAATATGCATGCATAGAAATTTGACCGTGTTTTGAAAATAATCAAAGAGACTATCACTCACCGTGTTTTGAAATTTTGCATGCGTTTCGAAATTAACTTCAAAGCTTGCGAAAATCTGTTCAGTTGACCCACCACCAGGCAGTCAATGTATTGAGACGAGTGAGAGTTTGGAAAGATTCAATTTCTTGCGAAGAATATGCACACCTAGAAATTTGACCATGTTTTGAAAACAACGAAAGAGACTATGACTCACCGTGTTTCCAAATTTTAGCTATGTTTCAAAATTAACTTGACACCTTGTGAAATTCTGTTCAGTGGACCCACCAAGCAGTCAATGTATCGAGAAAGAGTGAGAGTTTGGCAAGATTCAACTTCTTGCTAATAATATGCATCCCTAGAAATTTGATCGTGTTTTGAAAACTATCAAAGAGGCTATGACTCATTGTGTTTTGATATTTTAGCTATGTTTCGGAATTAACTTCACACCTTGCGCAAATCTGTTCAGTGGATCCATCACCAGGTAGTCAATGTATCAAGAACGAGTGAGAGTTTGGAAAGATTCAACTTATTGCTAAGAATATACATGCCTAGAAATTTGACGTGTTTTGAAAATAATCAAAGAGACTATGACTCACCGTGTTTTCGAAATTTTGGCTGTGTTTCGAAATTAACTTCACACCTTGCGAAAATCTGTCCAGTGCACCCACTAGGCAGTCAATGTATCGAGAACGAGTGAGAATTTGGCAAGAATCAGCTTCTTGCTAAGAATATGCATGTCTAGAAATTTAACCATGTTTTGAAAACAATCATAGAGGCAATGACTCACCGTGTTTTGAAATTTTGGCTATGTTTCAAAATTGACTTCACACCCTGTGAAAATCTGTTCAGTGGACCCACCAGTCGGCAGTCAATGTATCAAGAACGAGTGCTGTTGGGGATATACTTTCCGGGTATCCTCACTGTGCCTCACTGACCAGGGTGGCCCACTTTAGGTTAGAGCTTTGGTCCACAGGCGGCCCAGTTAGGGAGAAGAGACGGATTCCAGTATGGCTACAAGAAGGCCCAGATATAGGCCTGTGATGTTACTTGTAGGTCAAGATGTACTCTGTAACCGACTCTTAGTCGTAGTCGGATAGGTCTCTCCTGTAAACCCTAGGCCAGATATCTATATAAGCCATCCTAGGGTACGCCTTTAGGGCACCTCACAATAGTCTACAATCTCAACTCGCACAGGAGAAACCCTTGTAACCAATATTCCGGCTCTGCCGTATTACTGGATTGCTAGCAGGAGTAGAATCTATCGAAAGCCGGTGGATTCGAACCTGGGTAAACTTGTGTGCTCACCGTCCTGGAACACCATACGTCTCACACCCCTCTCTTCTGCACGCCTCGAGGACCCCCTCATGGCGTACTTGTCATCAATCCAATGATAGTTGGCGCCCATCATGGAGAAAGTGAGATTTGGATCTGCGTTCCTAGCATAATCTACAAGAATCGGAATTGGCGAGACCATTGTCGTGGGTCGTGTCCTCTACGCCAGTGACATCCCTCTCATCGTTCTCGACGAGACCTAGATTCCGGCTAGGGAGGTCATCACTGCCTACACCATGATGTCTTTTCTCAAGATCGATGTGTACATCGGTTTGGCTGAGCCTGCCCCACCTATCCAAGCGGTGATGATAGAGGCAGAAGAAATCTTTGGGTCCACTTTGTCCATAGAGGCGACAGAGTTCTAGATCTCAGAAAACCCTAATCCCACCAAGCCCACACCTGTTACGGAGATAGTGGAGAAAGCTGAACCTAAAGCAGATCTTGTGGTGCAAGTCGAATCTGTAGTGGATCTCCCTAGCGAGGCCGAATCCCAAATCGATCCACTGAGGTTGAAATCCAGGAGGAGCAAGCAACAATCTTGGTTCTAGCTCTGCCAATGCCGGAACAGACCAACCTTTCCTGAGGCATATGTTGAGTCGCATGATAATGCAAGGCGCAAATGTGGATGAGGTTCTCGAAACCATCAGAATTTTTAAGGAAGCCCACGAGGAAAGCTGCAACTACCTCAGGACACACGTGTCGCACTTTGTCGGATATGTTGGATCTGGATCTGGCTCTGCTGATGCTGGAGACAACTAAGACTCGATGCTAGAGGTGATCAGGACAAACACCGACTTACCGGCATCTTCGGATGATTCCATGACATCAACGAATTTCCAAAAGTTCTCCGCGGAATACGAAGAGGAGTTCAGCTCCAAAGCTACCGAAGAAGGACAAGCCATGGACGAAGGATCTGAGGAAAAATCTCCCAAAACGCAGGATGACATGGATCTCAGAGACAATCCCGATGACCAGATGTTCGAAAGTACCGATCAAAGCTTGACTCTGAGAAATGGACCCAAAGCCGTCTTTGCTACCGGCGCTGCCAAGAAGGCAAAGAAGAAGAACAAGAAGAACAAGACCCCGACAAAAGACCCTCTAGCAGAGGAAGTGATAGCCGAGGAGTATGAGGAAGAATCGGATGTAGCACGAATCCCAGAAGACCCCAAAGAAGCTTCGGTGGATGGACACGTGGCCACTACTGGTTCCCGTAAACTCATCGATGCCGCGTTAACTACACCTATCCCTACAGCGGCAGAACTTACTGCTGAAGAGTTGGAAGAAAGGGCCCAAGCCCTAGAAGCACGTCACTAAGTACTCCTGGATGAAGCCAACAACATCGCGGAAGAAAAGAAGCGCATAGCTACTGCGGAGAAGTTCATCTCTCTGCAGCATCAGAAAACCCGGAAATGACACACGCATGACAATAAGTTTCCGTAAGTCCACAAGGTTCTCTTTGAGGGGGACCTAGGGATGCCTTGACTCGACAGCAAGGGAGATCTGGTGTACCCAACACTAGTACAAAACACTGCCACAACTCGAGTTATCCTGGCAAATAATCCAGGCCCCGAACAGGTTAGGTTGGGCATAAAACTACTCACCAAGGGACTAGAGTAACAGAAGGTCGCGAAATCCTGGAGCAGAAAACTGGTCTCTCAATCTGATGAATGTCGCATGGATCTGGCCTGGAATGACGTAAGGCCCCAACGGGTTCTGGAACAGCATTACAGTTCCAACTGTCGGGAAGACAACTACTCAAGAACCGGATCTTTAGGGAAGCGCCATAGAACCGCACGTAACTGGAGCAACGTCGCTCCAACTGTAGAGCAAGAAGCGATTGCCGCACCATAATCCAAGAAACCCTCCTCGGCGAGAGTCGACCAATCGCAGGGAAGAAGACAAAGAGAAACGTCGGGAGGAGGACCGTTAAAGGTTGCCACCTCCTAGACATGCAAGCCGTCCAGCTGAACCCCATCATGGTGGGAGCAACGGACGAAGGAATGACGAACACCGTGCCGAGTCAAGCCGACAGGGGGCTCGTCGCAATGAAGACCCTCCCCGAAACCAGGATAATGACACTCTGGATGGAGGCCGGCGATCAGTTGGAAATAATCCACTTGCACCACCCTCTCCACCAAGAAACCATCACAATGGCTCTCAAGGAGGCCAAGGAGGGTGTCGTGGTGGAGGAGGTGGTGGCAGAAGCAGAAGTACGGCTCCAAGGCACCGCAGCTATAAACAACCAAGACTGTGTTACCTATCACCAAGTGACGCGAGACACCGGATCAACTCCAACATAGAGGCGCGGGCCTACGAGTCAGATAATATCTACGTAGGTCCAAAGTGTTTCGGACCGCGTATTCGATAAACAAACTTCCCAGAGGGATTTTCAATCTCATGACACATCCAACCCTACAACAGTGTGGCCCGGCCAGATATTTGGCTCCATGATTTTTTCAGGCTTGCTGCATCGCCAAAGACGGAAATAGCTTGGTCGCAACCCGATATCTCCCACTTATGTTACGGAAGACGGCACGATCATGGATCAATGAACTCCTGGAGAATACTATCGACAGCTGGTATGACATGCAAACCTCGTTCTTTTGGAATTTCGAAGGAACCTATCGGAGGCCCTGTACGGTAGGAGACCTATAGCGTTGCACCCAAAAAGCCGAAGAAACTTGCCGAGATTAGCTCGGATGATGGATCGACACGAAGAACTCCTGTGAAGGAGTAAATGATCAAACTGCGATTGAAGCTTTCATTGCAGGACTCCCAATTGGTTTACTACATCACCGCTTGAAGTGCGACAAGGTCACTAATCTAGGAGAGATGATAGAAACAGCAAGCAAGTATGTAGACGCTGACGACAACACAGAGGGATGACTAAATGCCCTAGTTGTGCCACAGTCGACAAAACAACCAAAGCAACAAGCTTAGAAGCGCAAGAATACCTCGGAGGAAAAGCCCAACGTGGAAACATCAGTAATCACTGCTACTTTCGGGTCGGGAGGACGAGGTGGGCGTGGCGGTGGCTGTGGTCGCGGTCATGGGACATCAAGAGTTCAGGGTAGAGGAGACCAGCAACCTGGCAAAACTTATTCCTAGGCTGACATGTCCAATAACCCATGTGTGCATCACTAAGATGCTAGCAGGGCCTCGTCTCACACAAATGCCGAGTGTCGTTTCAACAACGTTGACAAGAAAGACGATACCACTGGTTACGGGGCTAAGCAGAAGAAGGGAAAAAGAATCCTAAAAAAGAGAAGGAGACCAAGGAAGATTCCGACATGGAAGAAGCTGACCCTTCAAATCCCAAGACGGATGGAAAGAAGAACTTCCCAACGAAGAAAGACACTTACGTCACTTTCCTTGGATCTCAATCAGCTAAGGTCAAGAAGGCAGTTTTGCATGAGCTCAATGCAATTGTTCTGGCTGTCCCACAATTCTTCGACTGGTCGGAAGTGGCAATCACCTTTGACTGTGCTGATCATCTGCCTAAATTGCACAGGCGAGGAAAATACACCTTAGTCGTTAACCCACTTATTGACGGCAATGGTTTCTCCAATACTCTCATGGACAGTGGCAGCAACATCAATATTCTGTATGTCGAAATGCTACGCCAGATGCAGATCTCGGAGACATAGCTGAATCACAGCTTTGTGATCTTTCACAGAGTCGTCCTAGGAAGACAAGCAAATTCCCTAGGAGAGATCACTTTGGATGTTACCTTTGGAACTCCAAAGAACTATCGGACGAAAGTACTTTCCTTCGAAGTGGTCCCGTTAAAGAGCGCGTATCATGCTATATTCAGACGTCCGGCTTACTCGGTTTTTATGGCTCGTCGATGTTACATTTACAATATGATGAAAATTCCAGGTCCCAAAGGTGTGATCACCATCAGGGGAGACCCGAAGAAGGCACGACAGTGCGAGGACGAAAATGTCGCCTTTGCTGAAGCCGTGTTGCACGCCTAGGAGTACCAGGAGATCAAGAAGACCATTGATCCATCCGAGATTCCCACAACAAAGAAGGAGGTGACAAAGCTGACTCTGGAGTTCAAGGCATCATAAGAGACAAAGAAGACGCCGTTGAAGGATGATGACCCCTTCAAGGTGACCCATATAGGTGCAGGCCTAGATAGCACATAGGAAAGCACGCTCGTCAAGTCCTCTAGGCAAACCAAGATATCTTAGCATGGTAGCCATCTGACATGACCGGAGTACCTAGGGAACTTGCCGAGCACTCTCTAAATGTACACCCGAATGCTAAACCCGTCAAACAGTCCTTACGCTGTTTTGGCGATGAAAAGTGAAAAGCAATAGCTAAGGAACTAGCCTGGCTCGAGTTAGCCGGATTCATAGAAGAGGTCATCCACACTGAGTGGTCAGCCAATCCTGTAATGGTCCCTAAAAAGGACACCACTGATTTAAGGATGTGTGTTGATTATACTGCCTTGAACAAGGGTTGTCCCAAAGATCTGTTTGCTCTGCCTAGAATTGATCAAGTTATCGATTCTACAGCAGGCTCGGAACTCCTATGTTTTCTCGACGCATATTCTGGTTATCACCAAATTTGCATGAAGGAATCACACAAAGTCAAAACTCCATTCATAACCCCCTTCGGAACCTTCTGTTTTGTTACGATGCCCTTTGGGCTCAAGAACGTAGGATCTATGTACCAGTGCACTATGCAGCGTTGCCTCCACGATCAAATCGAACGCAATGTACATACATATTTGGATGACACTGCGGTGATGTCCAAAAAGAAGGAAACCTTAATTTCTGACTTGGAGGAAACATTCGCCAATCTACGCAAATACAACATAATGCTTAACCCAAAGAAGTGTGTCTTTGGAATACCAGCCAGAAAATTGTTAGGTTTCATCTTGTCTCAAAGAGGCATAGAGGTGAACCGAGACAAGATTAAGGCTATACTCAGTATTTCCAGGCGACTCGCTTGAAGGACGTTCAAAGACTAACTGGTTGCATTGCTGCAGTCAGTCGGTTTGTAAGCCGGCTCGGTGAAAGAGTCGCACCGCTCTACAAGCTCCTACAAAAGACTAAAAAATTCGTTTGGACTGATGAAGCTGAAGTTGCACTATAAGACCTGAAAACAGTACTCGCATCCACTCCTATCCTTGCAGCACCAGAACCTCGGGAACCGATGTTGCTCTATCTCGTAGCGACAAATAGAGTCGTTAGTGTCGTCATGGTGGTGGAAAGACCAGAAGGAAAACAGGAACACCTGGTGCAACATCCGACTTACTACCTCAGTGAAGTCCTAACTGAATCAAAGCAGTGGTATCTGCACTATCAAAAGCTGGCTTATGGTGTGTTCTTTGCATCTCGGAAGTTATGACATTATTTTCAGGAACATCGAATTACCGTGGTGAGCAGAACTCCCATGCGAGTTATAATCAATAACAGTGATGCTACAGGACGTGTCGCATAATGGGGCATAGAGCTTTCAGCTTTCGACATTGAGTACAAACCTCGTACAGCAATCAAATTCCAAATCCTCGCTGACTTTGTTGCTGATTGGACAGAGACAACGGAGAATACGACCCTCCGAGAGTCGGAATGCTAGACCTTGCATTTTGATGGATGTAAGGCGCTCGAGGGCTCAGGGGCTGGCGTGGTGCTCAAATCACCCCAAGGAGATAAACTTTTCTATGTGTTGCAGATTCACTTCACGGCAACAAATAACATTGCCAAATATGAAGCACTACTGCATGGAATCCGGATTGCTAAGGACATCGGCATCCGATGATCAATGTGTTATGGAGATCCAGATCTTGTTGCTCAACAAGTGTCAGATATCTATAATGCAAATAAAAACATGGAAGCATATAAAGATGTCGTGGATGAACTATCTAAATCATTCAAAGGGTTTGAGGTTCAACACATCCCTCGAATAGAAAATAAGGAAGCAGATGCATTATCTTGAATAGGCTCTGCACGAAAAAAGGTCCCAGATGGCGCTTTTCAGAGCACGTCAAAGTTCCCTCTATAAAAGGAGTAGACGAGGAATATCTGACCAAATCCGACTCACCTTTAGTACCAGTTTTGGCTGTAATTCCTAGATGGACTTAATCCTACCTTGATTAGTTGGTAGATGGTAAATTACCCGAAGACGAGGTTCTGTGTCGTCTGACGAGCAAAACCTATAGTATATTAAATTGTGAGCTCTATAAGTGGAGTGTGTCTAGGGTCTTTTAGTGCTGTGTATCTCTGGAAGGAGTGGAAATCTTACGATAAATCCACGAAGGCGAATGTGGCCATCATGCTGGAGCCAAATCTTGAGTGGCAAAAGCTTTCCGACATGGTTTTTTCTGGCTTATAGCCAAGGCAGATGTCGAATGGCTGGTCAAGACATGCAAAGGTTGCCAAACAAGCTCATGTTCTAGCTGATCAGCTACGAACAATACCTATAACATGGCCTTTTGCGGTCTGGGGGCTTGACATGGTAGGTCTGTTTAAACGGGCTCCAAGTGGATTTACTCATCTCTTAGTGATGGTGGATAAATTCACAAAATGGATTGAGGCTAAACCCATCACTAGTTGTGATGGTGCAACAGCTAGAAGATTTGTCAAGGATGTCATACTTCGATATGGTTATCCACATAGCATTATCACAGACAACGGGACTAACTTTTCTATGGGAGAGCTTGCTGAATTCTGTGATGAACAAAACATCCAGCCTGACATTGCATTAGTCACACATCCACAAACTAATGAACAAGTCGAAAGAGCAAATGGTTTAATCCTACAAGGCCTAAAATCAAGACTCGAAGAACCACTACGACATGCTGTGGGGGCTTGGGCAGAGGAATTACCTTCTATAATATGGAGTTTACGAACAACTCCGAACAGGTCAACCGGATACACACCTTTCTTCTTGGTCTATGGTGTAGAAGCAGTTCTCCTAGCGATTTGATTCATACTTCTCCCCGAGTTGCTGCGTATATTGAAGAGGATGCCGAAATTTCTCGAAAAAATGATCTCGATTTAATCGAAGAAGTTCATGTCGTTGCTGAGATGAGATGAACAGCATATCAGCAAAAGTTACACAAGTATCATAGTCAGAGAGTTAGAAACCAGTCTTTCAATAAGGGCAATTTGGTTCTCCAGCTTGTGCAAAAAAGAAAGCACAAACTTTCCCCAGTATGGGAAGGCCCCTTTTTAGTTAGCCGAGTATTGCACAACGGTTCTTACTATCTAACTGATGTGCGTCCAGACAAAGAAATACCTGCTACTAAGAAAAGAAAGAGAGCTGGAGGCAGTACAGACCCGGAAGAATTAGACAAATCATGGAATATTGCTCAGCTATGTCCCTTTTAGTCTTAATTTATCTTTCTTTGTATTCATATATGTGTACATGCTCAATGGGAAATAAAGTATTGGTTGCCTCATTTTTGCTGAGAAGTTTTTATATTACCATCTTGTTTTCGAATGATCATGTCATAGTCAAAAATCGCAGAATACTTGAAAGTACTTTATGCTCATGTTTGTTCTGGTTAAGATTTCCGATTCTAAAAATGCTACCCTCAGGTATAAATCTAAATTTTCTAGTCTTTACTTTGGTTATTTATCTGATTGCTGGACGTGGGCATCTTCTGAGTATTGAATTGTTGGTACTGGAAGCCGGCTTTTATTAAGAGTTTAAACTAGTTTAGCAATTGAGCTCCATTGCTTGGCAAAGTTTCCATGCAAAAAGCCAGATAAACGATAAGTACAGGCAAAACAAAAATTGCTTATGTAAACATTTGAAGCACGATAAAAATAAAGCCAGAAGTGCTAAATAGAAGTAGCAAATCTTAGCACCAGCAAAATTATTACACTACTTATTTACAACCTGAATTGTTTTCAGAATAACACACAGTTTTTTCTGATGTTCTATGATGCAGGAGGAGAGGTAAGAGCTGCCGGCTCACTGGAGACATTGACTTTGCATTGATATCTTTCCGAGACATTCAAATCCGAAACGGTTTGTTCATCGTCAGAGACTTTAGCTGTTACCTCGGTAGGTGGAGGAGGCGTCTCCACGCGAGTGAAGAAAGGAGTGTCATAGCTGGTCAGATCAGCTACATGACACGCATATCCGGCATAGGAGTCCATAATGGCCTTGATGTCCTGCTCTTGTCCATCTTCATCCACAGTCGAATACCCTCTGGTTACTTGCCAGATTTCCATGCTTCCATGGTGGCTCATAACCATGGTGAGAGCGTTTTGTGCTGCGGTTCGTGCATAGGACATGTTCCAGTCCTGGATGAGCTGGGGCATCTCCTTGGCCTTGTCTCGCACTTCAAAGCCGGACATTTTGTGCATGTACGGAACCTTGAGTACTTCTCCAATATCCTCCAAAGATTGGCGGAAATCGTGAAGTAAATCACCGACTTGTGAAAGCCGGCTAGTGCGAGACTTGGTGGAGGACGAATCCAGTAAGTTCAGAGGAATTGCGCATATAAAGCAAAGTTTAATAAATATATCCGAACTCCTAGAGTTGGGGACGCAGAAAATCAGAAAGTAGAAAACATACTAGATGACATCGTCAACTTTGGCCTTCTCTGCCCTAAGGCTCTGGAGTTCAGTCCGGAGTGCTTCGGAGATGTCCTTTTCTCTCAATAAAGGATCATTGATATCCGAAATCTTTCGGTCCTAGGCCGCGATCAGGTGATCGCGTTCTTTGGTGGCCATAGAAGAGGATTCGAGGACTTGAGCAATGCTCCGCTCGTGTTCCGCCTACAACTTGTCCAGCTCCCGATGTAAGTCGGTGTTCTCCACCTTTAGGGTCTTCAGATTCTCGGCTTCTTCAATCATAGCACATGATTGTTTAACCAGTGTTGTAAGGAAAAGAACAATAGTTGAATAAATAATTTGACTATGAAATAAAGAGCAAGGATTAAGGACTGAAATGTTTACCTTCAGCCTCATCCCTTAACACTTTTAAGTGAGCATTTTCAAGACGGAGAGGTCTAATCTCTCTCCGCTTGTTGCAGATATTCTTCAACAATTCCTGGTTATACGAATTAACTTTTTGTAAGCCAGAATACCCAGAGTTAGAAGTCTACTAAAGACTCCGGCTAATATTTTTACTAATATTAGCACGAGCCTTGGGGGCTACACTAGTTCATTCTTTGGCATGCTATGAAAGCATAAATCCGGATTGTCTATCCAACTTCATGCTTGGGGGCTAGAGGATATGATATGGAATAAAGTAAAAAAGGTGAGTTGGAATTCGACTTACATGATGTTCATGAGTGAGCTTGTTTAAGCTCATGGTCACCTTGGTGCTAACCTTCTCGGTGATGGTCAGCGGGATTACCGGTGGGGGAGGAACCAAACCGGCTCTCAGCCTCTCATCACGAAGACGGATCTGCTCAAGGAGTTCGGAGTACTTGTCATCCTTCGCTTCTTGTGCCTCCTCCTCGGCAGTAATGTTCCGGCTTTCCAAGCATTGTTGGGCTAGCCATTGGATCTCCTCCACAATTTTCCGAGTAATGCCATGTTTGGCAAGACCCGATTGTTGAGGAGGTTTTCAGCGAAGACATCTGCCAAGGAATCATTACCCGTAGAGGGTTCACCCTTGTCAAAACCTGAGTCACTCATGATGATGTCAGTTTGCGAACCGAGGATCGCTGGCTCTGCTTGTTGAGCCGGATCTTCCACAACAGGCGGAGATGGAGTAATCTCCAGCACTGTGGAAGGCTGTGAGTCAGGAGTCGGAGGAGCTGTGGCAGGAGAAGTCAAGTTCAGCTTTGACTGGCACAGGGGCTTTGACGAGCCTCCTTTCCCTTGCCATTGGTGAGCTATTTAGCTCTGAGGAGGTAATAGAACAAAGAGCGTTACACCTCAGAAGGAATTAAGAAATAAAATACAGAGACCTTGCAAGGAAAGTTACCTCTTCACGATGGGAACCTCCTCTGTGCCAATAGAAACCGTCGGAGCCTTACGCTTTTGGGTAAAGGTCTCCGGCAGAGGAACTAATTCTCAATCATACTGCGAGATCTCGGGAGGATATCCCTCGATAGGAGCAAGCTCTAACTCGGGGAGGTTAGCAAGGTGAAAAGAAAAAATATCTCAGTATTGCAGAAAGAGACAATAATGTAGAGATGAACACATAATTCGATTTATTGTTGGAAACTTACTTGTACCATGGGATTATCAGCCGTATGCATGTCCAAAGACAGCTCCAGAATTTTCCTCTCAATCTTCTCCCGTATTAACAATCTAATCTGGGACTCATAGTCCTTTTCCGAATAAGGACAGGGGCAAATCCGGAGAGAGTCCTTCTTGGACGAAGTGATGGAGTGCATAAGCCAGTCACCATGGTGTTGGAGAGGATGGATCCGGCATTCCAGCCAGCAATGAATCAAGTCAGACCCTTTAAGGCCCTTGTGCTTCATCAGGTCTTCAATCCGCCTCTTGGTGAGAAGCAGATCATCACTGAGAGTCGGCACATCTATGTCCTAGGACTCTCGGGGCTTTGTCGGGAGCAGGAATATCCTTGGGATAGAAAAAAGTGGATTGCCACTGTTTCAACGACTCACCAGCCCTAATTCGAGGATAGACGCGTTCTCTCCTAACGGAAAATCTAAGAGTCCCGGTAATGTATGGATTACCGACGGTGATAGAGTTTCTCCGGGTAAGAAAATAAAACCGGAAGAGAATGAGACTCGGCCTAATGCCAAGATACCCCTCGCACAAAGAAGCGTAAGCACTCATCTCTAAGAGAGAGCTCAGGGGGAGATAGTGGAGTTGAACTCCATACTAATCTATCACCTCAGAGAAGAAGTCTGAGGGTGGAAAGCTTAAACCTCTGTCGAGGTGGGTGTCGAAGTGCACCCGCTCGTTGGCGTTGGGGGTGGGGACGGTTTGGCCGTAGCCGCTCCGCTAGTCGCCGGCGTGGAGGAGCCCTTCGTTCTCGACCACGCGGAGCTTGGCGTCATCCAAGACACAGGGAATCCAAACCCCATGAAAGCTCTCATTTTCCGGTGCCGACGCCGTCGCCGCTGTCGCTGCCGTGCCAGAGGATGAGGCTTCAGCCATTTCTCCGGGCTCCGGTGACCTAGGATGGGCGGCACTCTGAGATTTGGGGAAGAAGGCAGAGGAGCTCGATTCGTGGGAAGCGTCGAGAGGAAGGAAGGGTCACAAGTGCTGGTGAAGAGGAGAGGGAGAAATCTCAACCCCTTATATCCTTCATCCGCGCCAAGATTTATGCAATGTAAACCGTAACCATGCCACGTGTCGTGGAAGGAGTCGGGCAACTCCCTCGCGATGATTACGCCGCCTCGATATCCGTGCATGCATTAAAACGACGACTCGATTCCGCAAAAGGCAGACCCACCAATGGTCGTGCTGACGAGAATGTTTGTCAGTGACGTGACTTGACCATGACTGGTGTCAGATTACGTTAGAGACGACATTCCAGCTTAGTTCGAATTTCAAGCTAGAAAACCGAATAATGTATTCATAGGTCCGACTCATTTTGACACCCGGATCCTATCCTTTCTTTTGAAGTTTCAGGAACCCTTCAAGATTCTGCAAGCCGAAGATCAAGCTAGATGATGAAGAAATCCGACTCTGGGTCTTGGAGGCTTCCGGGGGCTGCTGTTGGGGATATACTTTCCGGGTATCCTCATTGTGCCTCACTGACCACGGTGGCCCACTTCAGGTTAGATCTTTGCTTCACGAGCGGCCTAGTCAGGGAGAAGAGACGGAGTCCAGTCCGGCTACGAGAAGGCCCAGAAGACTTACTGACATATGCCTATGATGTTACTTGTAGGTGAAGATGTACTCTATAACCGACTCTTAGTCGTAGCCGGATAGGTCTCTCCTGTAAACCCTAGGCCGGATATCTATATAAGTCGTCCTAGGGTACGCCTTTAGGGCACCTCACAATAGTCTACAATCTCAACTCGCACAGGTAAAACCCTTGTAACCCATATTCTAGCTCTGCCATATTACTGGATTGCTAGCAGGAGTAGGATCTGTCCAAAGCCGGCGGATTCGAACCTGGGTAAACTTGTGGGCTCACCGTCCCAGAACACTGTACGTCTCACACCCCTCTCTTCCGCATGCCTCGAGGACCTCCTCATGGCGTACTTGTCATCAATCCGACAACAGCTATGACTCACCGTGTTTTGAAATTTTGGCTATGTTTCAAAATTAACTTCACATCTTGCCATAATTGATACGTTGCTAACATATCCATAATTTTGATGTTCCATGCTTGGTTTTATCTACTTTCTTATGTTTTGTCCACCCTTTGGAGTACATTTCATATGATTTCTTGGACTAATCTACTTACAAGAGCCAAAGTGCCAGTTGCCTGTTTTCTGCTGTTTTTGGTTCCAGGAAAGTCAGAAAATCAATATTCTCGGAATTGGACCGGACAAAAGCCCAAGTCGATATTTTACCGGAAGACTCACTAAGCCAGAAGATGAGACGGAGAGGGGCCACAGGGGTGGCCACACCATGTGGTGGCGCGGGCTAGCCCTGGCCGTGCCACCAGGTGGTGTGGGCCCCCTGGCCGCCCACCAACCTTGCCTCTTCGCATATAAGATGCCTCCCGATGCGAAAACCCTAAATCATCAAGCCTCCAGCCACAAAAAGTTCTGCAGCACCGCCGCCACCAAAGGGGAGATTCGGGGGACAGAAAGTCTCTGTTCCGACACCCTGCCAGGACGGGGAAGTGCCCCTGGAGCCTTCTCCATCGATCTCCACCACCATCTCCATCACCATTGCTGATTCCCATGATGAGGAGGGAGTAGTTCTCTCTCGAGGCTAAGGGTTCTACCGGTAGCTATGTGTTCATCTCTCTCTCTCTATGCATGATGTTATTGAGATCATGAGCTTGTAATCTATAGATCTACCTTTCTACTCAAGTGCTTTAATAGATCTCTGCTCTCCCCATGTGTGTGAAGTTGACAGTGTGCACACCATGGTGGCACTTAGGCTAGAGATTTCAAATACTTGTTATGAGTTATATTTGGAGTTGGATGTCTTTATGAAATTGTGGTGTTTGTTTGACCCATCTAGTGCTCAAGGTGATAGTGTGGGGTTATCTAGATGGGGAAAGTGAACTTTGAGGTGTGTTGTTATTGCCCTACCAATGATTAGAGTGTCCAACCGGAGAGTAGTTGAGAGTAGTATCATGAAGATAATATATTTATATGAGAGTGTTCACTAGTGAAAGTATGATCCCTAGGCCTTGTTTCTAAACATTGAAACACCGTTTTCAACTAGATTTGTTACATGTTTACTTGCTTCAATCTTTATTTCAGTTTGCCTTTAGTCTCTTCCATGCCATCAAGATATTTTCTAGCATCGTTACCACTTATAATTATCCATACCACTTGTATTTCACTATCTCTTCGCCGAACTAGTGCACCTATACACCTGACAAGTGTATTGGGTGTGTTGGGGACACAAGAGACTTCTTGTATCTTGATTGCAGGGTTGCTTAAGAGGGGATACCTTTGACCACTTCCTCCCTGAGTTCGATAAACCTTGGGTGATCCACTTAAGGGAAAACTTGCTGCTGTTCTACAAACCTCTGCACTTGGAGGCCCAACAACTCTCTACAAGAATAGAAGTGCGTATACAACAAGCTATTTTTTGGCGCCGTTGCCGGGGAGGTAAGGTAAAAGGTACTCACATCCTCCGGTGTGAGTGCTTGAAGTTATTTGCGTCAGATTCTACAATTTTGTCTTTTTGTTTCATGTTTTCACTAGTTAGGCTTAATGGAAAACAACAACAAAATTAGAGAGATTTATAGTATTTATCTTGAGTTAGGACATGAAGTGTTTGAAGAGAAAATTAAAAAACCTATGGAACTTTATTTGCATGCTAATAGCAATGTTGTTAGTATGAATTCTTTGGACACCATTATTGCTAATGCTATGGAAAAGTCTAAGCTTGGGGAAGCTGGTTTTGATGAAAATGATCTTTTTAGTTCTCCAGCTTTGGAAGATAGCTATTCTATTGCTTATGATGATACCAAACCTCCAATATATGATGATTACAATGATGAATATGATATTTTCAGTCCACCTACTATTGAGGAGAAAATTAATTATGATTACAATATGCCTCCTATATTTGATGATTATGGTGATGAGAATAATAATGATAACTATTTTGTTGAATTTGCTCCCACTACAATTAATAAGAATGACTATGCTTATAGGGAGAGTAATAAGTATTTTATGCATGTGGCTCATGATAAGAATGTTTTATGTGATAGTTATATTGTTGAATTTATTCATGATGCTACTGAAAGTTATTATGAGAGAGGGAAACATGGTTTTATGTATCTCAACATTATTAAGTTTCCCCTCTTTATGTTGAAAGTCTTGAAGTTGCACTTGTTTTGCTTTCCTATGCTTGTTGCTTTGTGCTTTAATGACTTGTTTATTTACAAGATTCCTATGCATAGGAAGTGGGTTAGACTTAAATGTGTTTTGAATTTGCTTCTTGACGCTCTCTTTTACTTCAATTCATATTTCCAATGTGAGCATCTTCTCAAACTATCATGCCTAACTTAAAGGCGTTAAAGAAAAATTACTTATTGGGAGATAACCCAAAAGTTTTAGATGCGTCAGTAATAACCGCTCCTTATCCTTTTTATTTGCTTTTTGTGCCAAAAGTAACCTCTAATGAGAGAGAAGTAATGATTGGGAAAGTTGCTGTCTTAAAACAGATTTTTGTGCTTCACCGTAAAAATTCATGTAAAATCTCTGTACGTCCTTTTGAGGCGTGAATTTTTGTGCTTCTGCCCCAGGTTGTTATCTAACTTTCGTTAGTTCAACACTTTTCGATTTGAGCAACATAAGGTCTTCTAAAAAATTGGTTGTCACCTGCTGGTTTGTTTTGACAGATTTGTGCCATTATTTGCATTTGTTTCTTGTTGATTCCTTTTAAGTTCTTTTTGGGGAATTGAGCTTTTTGAAGGAAGTGCTACAGTAGTTTGTGTTTTATTGGAAGTTTTATTGGTGTTGAAACTGAACCCAAAGACTAATTATCTTGAGTACACTAATGTTGCTAATAAAGATTGTGTGAAGTTTTGTATGAAGGAAAAATTTCAGGTGTATGGAGAGAATGAGTAATGAGATGAAGAATGGACTAAAGCTCAAGCTTAGGGATGCAACGCGTGTCACCCCAAGAAATATCCAAGAAGTACAAGCGTCAAAGCTTGGGGATGCCCAAGGCATCCCCTTCTTCATCAATAAAAATCCCAGGTTTCTTCCAAACACTTCATTTTTATTGTTTCATGAACAGTTGTGTTGTTCTTGGAGCGTCTTCTTTTTCGTTTTTGTTTTGGTTTTTCATTTGCTTAGTTTGCTTAGTTTGTTTAATAAATTTGTTGGACCCCCTCTTTCATACATTGGTTTTCAAATAGTTTGAGTTGGTTTGGAAAAGAGTAGGAAAGTTCATGCTTAAGTGGTAAAGAGAGCTTGTTTTTGACTGTGGCCTATGCTTTGTCATGCCATGCTCGATATTGTTTTCGTTTTATGCTTAGTATTCTTTGCTGTAGCATGACTTGTTATAAACAATTGAGATTGCTTAATGTGCCTTGGAAGAATCATGCGTTGTTTTAGCATATTAAAGCATAGTATTGTGGTATTCTCCTTTGATGCTTTATTTGGGTTGACTTGGCGCATGCTCACACCATGTTATGACTATCCCAAGTCACCATAGCCTTTATGATCCTTTAGTTTTCGACTTGTAGTATCACTATGTTTTGATTAATGATGTTTTGTCGCTCTCCATGATTATGGCCATTATTGCTCTCTTAGTTGGTCGCTCCCAGTCTTTTGCTAGCCTCCATATCCAAGTATGAGTTCCACTAATGCATCCAACTCCTAAAACAAAGTTATTACAAAGAGTCCACCATACCTACCTACTAGCATATGCTATTCCAAGTATATTCATGTTTTTATCTACCTTCTGAATTAAACTTGTTATGAGAAAACTAGTGATTAAAGCTCTCACGAACTTGATGGCACACTTTACATTTCTTGCCCTTAATAAACTTGAACCATTGTGTCATCTATGTTGTATATGCTTGCATTTATATGTTGGGGATTAGCAGAACCATGCTGTCATGGGGAACGCTCTCAACATTGCACTTTTACTTTGTACCTAGTTGATATCATACTCTTTTGTCTATGGATGTCGTCCGTGTGAAATGAAAGGGGAGCTTGTAAGTAATGGAGTTATGTATATGTGTTAGAGAAACGCCTGGGCCGCTGGTCTAATCCATGTTGTCATGGTGGAAACCTGCAGCATAGCCATAATGAGCTATCTATGAAGCATTCTTCTTATAAAAAAGAGTCAGATATTGAGAAGAAAGAGAAAAAGAAAAAATATGAGATAAGAGGAAAGAGAGAGAAAAGCACCACATTCCCATGGTAAATAAGAAGATTGTTGAGATGCTCGTTGTCTGCTTGCCTTGTCATTTTGATATGGGGATTCTTCCGTATCATCAGGCAAGGGTACCCCGTTGGCGGTTCTCTATGATACGCATGTACTTACGATGACAAGAACTTACCGGTGACTAAACTTGAGTAGCATGAGGAGCGGCCTAAGAGACTATGACTCACCGTGTTTTGAAATTTTGACCGTGTTTTGAAATTTCTTGCTAAGAATATGCATGCCTAGAAATTTGACCGTGTTTTGAAAACAACCAAAGAGACTATGACTCACTGTCTTTTGAAATTTTGGCTGTGTTTCAAAATTAACTTCACACCTTGGAAAAATCTGGTGAGTGGACCCACCAAGCAGTCAATGTATCGAGAATGAGTGAGAGTTTGCCAAGATTCAACTTCTAGCTAAGAATATGCATGCCTAGAAATTTGATCGTGTTTTGAAAACAATCAAAGAGGCTATGACTCACCGTGTTTTCAAATTTTGGTTGTGTTTCAAAATTAACTTCACACCTTGCGAAAATCTATTCAGTGGACCCACCACTAGGCAGTCAATGTATCGAGAACGAGTGAGAGTTTGGAAAGATTCAACTTCTTGCTAAGAATATGCATTCCTAGAAATTTGTCCGTGTTTTGAAAACAACCAAAGAGACTATGACTCACCGTGTTTTGAAATTTTGGCTGTGTTTCAAAATTAACTTCACACCTTGCGATAATCTGTTCAGTGGACCCATCAGGCAGTCAATGTATCGATAATGAGTGAGTGTTTGGAATGATTCAAGTTCTTGCTAAGAATATGCATGCCTCGAAATTTCACCGTGTTTTGAAACAAATCAAAGAGGATCGTGTTTTGAAATTTTGGCTCTGACTCAAAATTAATTTCACACCTGGCAAAGATCTGTTCAGTGGAGCCACCAGGAAGTCAATGTATCGAGAACGAGTGAGTGTCTGGAAAGATTCAACTTCTTGCTAAGAATATGCATTCCTAGAAATTTTTCCGTGTTTTGAAAACAACCAAAGAGGCTATGTGTAACTACCTCGGTGAATTACGCTCCTAGTCCCAAATGCCACTCACAGGTAGACCTTTCGGCCGTCCCAACCATTTCCAAACATCGGGACAAGAACGGGCAGCGTAATCGGCAGGCGAAGGGATCAACTACATACACAAATGAGTATGTATGCAAGCCACCATACAATAGTACATCAGAGCCATTCAATCTAAAAATAAAGGAAATATAGCAACGCCATACGGCAAGATCCAAATATCCTAGATAGATATAATAGTTTAGGATATCTCCTCATACATCAAACATCAGAGTATCAAGCGGAAGCGGAAGACAAAATCCGAGTATGGATAAGAAGCAAATCGGCATAAGATGCCCCATAATTAAGCACATCCCGCCCACAGATCTCACGGATCCCCGTTCCCGGAATCTCTACACCGAATGATCGTTGCCCACATCGTCTGTCTCTTCCACCTAGTATCCATCTTGTGAGGGTACCTGTTCATCTGAATCAAACAATTTATCGTGTGAGACCCTAGGGGTACTCAGCAAGTCTTTATGCCTCTAAAGGGGACACAACCCGGGGTGACGCAATTGCAGCAAAAGATAAACCCTAGCAATTCTATAGATACTCGCTAACCATCCGCCTAACCAAAGATAGACGGACGTCCGTGAATTAATAACAACAGTTATAACGGTAATCTTAACAGATCCATCCTCCTCCTCGCTTACCGACGAGGAAGCGGACGAACAACCCCCCATCCGTTGGCAGTTTTATTATCCATTCCATGAGTGTTGTACTATTTACTAGTCAGGTACCTAGTCTAGTCAAATTAAAAGCGGTACTTTAGTTATGCTTGTCTATGATCGAGAAACTGTGCTCCAAGTCGTCCATAACCGCGGACACGGCTTTCAGAAAGTTTTACCCTGCAGGGGTGCACAAATAGCAACACACACTCGATATGCCTCGGAAAAACCAAATCAAAATCCAACGAGGCAGTCACGACAAAGCGATCACAGGATTCAGAAATATTTCAGGGGGCCACCCCATTGAGCTACCCGCAACGAAGTTAGCTGACTCCGAGACGGCCTCAAGGTTTGTGGAGCTGGCTGTAAACGACTGGGAACCCGAAAGTGTGACTGGGCTTGTCGATACAGCGAAAACGGGTCACGGCCCTAAACAGTACAGTGTGCATTACCTCGCACAATATAAATTAAAGCAGTAAAGCATGGCATAAGTACAGGATAGTAAATAAAACCTCAAACTAGTTTGTGGCCCCAAGAAATAAGAATGAATCAAGCTCTGGCTTAGGGGGGTTCATAAGCCTCCCGGATGTGGATAGCGCGAATATTCAAGGAACAGGAATCAAGTACTCGGGGTCCTACGGGACACAAGTGAGCCTGAGAAACCAAATAGCGAATATGGCTCACCGATGCCACTTTCATTAGTTATCCCATTACTACTCAGGTTAAGTTGTTTAGGTACCTCGTTTTCCATCAAGACACTCACATACCCTACACATGCTGTTCTACGACTCGCATGGCTCAAACAACTCCTGTAGTAATGG
Source organism: Avena sativa (assembly GCA_916181665.1). Taxonomy (NCBI): domain Eukaryota; kingdom Viridiplantae; phylum Streptophyta; class Magnoliopsida; order Poales; family Poaceae; genus Avena; species Avena sativa. Next base: position 502,851,553 of record OV702289.1, read on the forward strand.
CTCATGGGATGGAGGAACAAGCTTCGGTGGGGTTTAAAAGTAAAGGCTATGCAATACTTGGGATTCAATTTAATGCAATCGCGACTCAATGATGCAAGGATAAGATAGAGGCAATAGGTACTATATGTATGCAAGCATGTGGTAGTGCTTGCCTGGCAGCTCAGTTCAAGCAATGGATGGATCTGGGTAGTGCTCCTGGTTCTCTTGATATATCCCCTGCTCAGCGTCTATTTGGAGAAGAACCAAACAAACAAGGGCCAACATAAATAAAGTGCGCAAGCATATGAATAAAATGCGACAAGCAAACAATCATGCCATGATGAATGATGCACAATTTGCATGGCAATAAGGTAGCATGGCATGGGTGAGGTGTGGAATACAAGAATAAACATTTTTATTGGGTTTTAACCACATTTTATCCTCAATTAAGTTGCTGTATACTTTATATTTATATGATGCATGCTTCAAATCAAAACATGGAATTCATAAACAGAAAGGTCTCGTCGAGCTAATCATTTTAGACATATTATTTGTTGAATTTGGATTTATAAAACAAAAGTTATTAATTAAATAAGGAAAAGGGCATTTTATTGTAATTTTAATTAACTTGGAAAATAAAGTGTTCAAAATATATTTTGAAGGGCATATTTGAATTCCTCACCTTTTTCTGATTTGAAAACATATATTATTTGTATTAATTGGATTTAAGAATTAAATTTGAATTTGATTTAATTTGAAAAAGATTTGGATTAAAACAGATATACAGAAAACATTTTGTTACTCAGCAAGTTCTAGCCCTAGACACTGCCGGGTGGGGCTCGAGCTGACTCAGCAGCAGGTGGGCCGCAGAGGTTCTCAGGGTTTTTCTCACTCGGGTCCTTCCTACCCGCACCGATGACAAGTGGGGCCGGTTACAGCGGGGCCACGCGCATGCGTCGCCCAGCCGGGGCGTGACACGTGGGCGATCCCAGGCGCGGGGAGGGACTAGTCTGTGATGGCCAGATCTGCCAGGGGTTCTCGCGCAAAATCGCAACGAGGCTGACAGGTGGGGTTCGGGGAGCGCGGGTTTAGGCGGGAAAAAGGGCAGGGGCTTCTGCGCAAAACGAACATCGGCTGCTGCTACGCTACTGACGAAAACGGCACTGACGGCGGCGGATCTGGCTGTGTTCCGGCGACGGTGGCGTCGCGTACGCTGGTCTAAACGCGACGTGGCTAAAACGAAAGTTGAAGAGGGGACATCGGGCTACAAGTCTCGTTCAGCGATCTCACACAGAGGAGAGCTACAGTGCGCGGGGTAGGTCGAGGAACAGGCGGACGGGAAGCTGCTGCAGCTGCTGCTGCCAGAGCGCGACGCGCGGCGCGCGCGTAGAGCGCTCGACGGAAGGCGGCGGCGATGCAAGGAGAGAGGGGGAGGGAGACGATGTCTAGGGGGAAGAGGGGCTCACCAGTGACCATCTGGTGCAGCTAGCGGGCTCGGGGTAGCGTCGATCGTCGGGGAAGCAGGGGGCCGAAGCACTCCTGCTGCTCGCGGGCACGGCGGCGGCGGGGCTTCTCCGGCGGTTTCCGTTGGGGCTAGGCGATGAAGAGGAAGCAGAGGGCGCCCTGGTGCACTCCACGCGGCCTTGGCGTCCACCAGAGCAGCGAAGGCAGAGGGGGCCGAGGCTAGGGTTTTTGGGGGTAGCATGATGGCCATGGCCTAGGGAGGTGGCAGGGAGAGGAGGGATAAGGAAGGGAGAGGGGACCTGGCGCCTCCTGGGTGGATCTGAGGTGGGGGTAGATAAAGGAGGAGGGGTGAGCACATGGGGTGGTGGCTTTAGCTTTGGAAAAAGGTGAGGAGAGGGGGAATCGGCTAGGTCTTCTCTCCTCTACTTTCCTCCTTGTCTTGTAGCCAAAGAAATAGGTGGGGGAGGCAGAGAGGCTGCAAGGTGGGGCCAAGGTGAGGGGAAGGAGAAGAGAGGGTAACCGAGAGGGGAGGGAGATGGTTTGTAGCTAGGGGTTTGCCTTGGACAAGATCAAGCCAAGAAACACCCAAGATCAAACAAAAACAAGACAAGAAAAAGAGAGGGATGTGATGATAGGGTTTAAGCTAGATCAACTTAGATCAAGCCAAAAGAAAAGATAGAGATAGAGATGATCCACTCCAAGAACAAATAAATCCAAATACCAAGCACAAGGTGGTACTTGCATGGCCCATGCAAAATATTTATTGCCATGTTGATCATTGTGAAAACAATATTATTACATGGCATTATTCATTTGCATTTCCAAAGGTGGACTAAAGCCAAGCAGAAGAAATGAAAGGATGCCCCATGTGGAGTAGTTGGAGATGGCCATGTTTGAAATAAAATGAGACATGCTAGTGTGTATGTTCCACTAGATGATTACTAGTCCCAAAAATATTCCCACATGAGCATGAACCCATAATAATCCATATGGAAGCTAGGAAAAAGGGTTCCACTCACAAGGCATGCAAAGATGGCCATGTGGCTCTCATTCATCAATAATGTGAAAACAACATGATGCCAAGATGAGAGCATGTGGAAAAGAATTGGATCCATCCCAACCCACATGAGCTAGAGGTAAATCCAATAAGTGCCAAGCTCATATTTAGTTGGATGGTGGAATTATAAGGTGAGGAGAGAAAGGTGGTGGAGTTAACAAAAGATATGCCCCCAACTCAACTTGGGCATTTAAACAATATATCAAGAACCAAATACAGTATCAAGAGGCAAATACAATTTACAATGCATATGAGAGAAGAACCAAATCAAAAGGGTTTTATATGATGCTCAAATGCAAGGTGGCATGATGACATGAGCATGATATAATTATGATGCAACAATTATATATAGGAAGTAGCACTTATATAGACTAGGCTAGTAGCATTGCAATTGTTAGACAATTGGGATGCTACACTATGACTCACCGTGTTTTGAAATTTTGGCTGTGTTTCGAAATTAACTTCACACCTTGTGATAATCTGTTCAGTGGACCCACCAGGCAGTCAATGTATCGAGAACGAGTGGGAGTTTGGAAATATTCAACTTCTTGCTAAGAATATGCATGCCTAGAAATTGGACCGTGTTTTGCAAACAATCAAAGAGGGAATGACTCATCGTGTTTTGAAATTTTGGCTATATTTCAAAATTAACTTCACATCTTGCCATAATCTGTTCACTGGACCCGCCAGGCAGTCAATGTATCGAGAATAAGTGAGTGTTTGGAATGATTCCACTTCTTGCTAAGAATATGCATGCCTCGAAATTTCACCGTGTTTTGAAACAAATCAAAGAGGATCGTGTTTTGAAATTTTCGTTGTGTTTCAAAATTAATTTCACACCTGGCGAAAATTTGTTCAGTGGACCCACCAGGCAGTCAATGTATCAAGAACGAGTGAGAGTTTGGCAAGATTCAACTTCTTGCTAAGAATATGCATGAGTAGAAATTTGATCGTGTTTTGAAAATAATCAAAGAGACCATGACTCACGGTGTTTTGAAATTTTGCCTGTGTTTTGAAATTAACTTCACACCTTGCAAAAATCTGTTCAGTGGACCCACCACTAGGCAGTCAATGTATCGAGACGAGTGAGAGTTTGGAAAAATTCAATTTCTTGCTAGGAATATGCATGCCTAGAAATTCGACCGTGTTTTGAAAACAACCAAAGAGACTACGACTCACCTTGTTTTGAAATTTTGGCTGTGTTTCGAAATTAACTTCACACCTTTTAATAATCTGTTCAGTGGACCCACCAGGTAGTCAATGTATCGAGAACGAGTGAGAGTTGTTTGGCAAGATTAAACTTCTTGCTAAGAATATGCATGCCTAGAAATTTTACCCTTTTTTGAAAACAATCAAAGAGGCTATGACTCACCGTGTTTCGAAATTTTGGCATTGTTTTGAAATTTTGGCTGTGCTTCAAAATTAAATTCACATCTTGCCATAATCTATTCAATGGACCTACCAGGCAGTCAATGTATCTAGAACAAGTGAGTGTTTGGAATGAATCAACTTCTTCCTAACAATATGCATGCCTCTAAATTTGACTGTGTTTTGAAAACAATCAAAGAGGATATGATTCAATATGTTTTGAAATTTTGGCTCCATTTCGAAATTAACTTTGCACCTTGCGAAAATCTGTTTAGTGGACCCACCAGGCAGTCAATGTATCGAGAACGACTCAGAGTTTGCAAGATTCAACTTCTTGCAAAGAATATGCATGCCTAGAAATTTGATCATGTTTTTAAAACAATCAAAGAGGCTATGACTCACCATGTTTTGAAATTTTTTTGTGTTTCGAAATTAACTTCACACCTTGCAAAAATCTTCTCAGTGGACCCACCACCAGGCAGTCAATGTATCGAGAACGAGTGAGAGTTTGGAAAGATGCAACTTCTTGCTAAGAATATGCATGCCTAGAAATTTGACCTTGTTTTGAAAACAACCAAAGAGACTATGACTCACCATGTTTTAAAATTTTGGCTGTGTTTCCAAATTAACTTCACACCTTGCGAAAATCTGGTGAGTGGACGCACCAAGCAGTCGATGTATCGAGAACGAGTGAGAGTTTGGCAAGATTCAACTTCTTGGTAATAATATGCATGCCTAGAAATTTGATCGTGTTTTGAAAACAATCAAAGAGGCTATGACTCACCGTGTTTTCAAATTTTGGTTGTGTTTCAAAATTAACTGCACACCTTGCGAAAATCTATTCAATGGACCCACCACTAGGCAGTCAATGTATCGAGAACGAGTGAGAGTTTGGAAAGATTCAACTTCTTGGTAAGAATATGCATTCCTAGAAATTTGTCCGTGTTTTGAAAACAACCAAAGAGACTATGATCACCGTGTTTTGAAATTTTGGCTGTGTTTCAAAATTAACTTCACACCTTGCGATAATCTGATCGGTGGACCCACCAGGCAGTTAATGTATCGAGAACAAGTCGGAGTTTGGAAAGATTCAACTTCTTGCTAAGAATATGCATGCCTAGAAATTTGACCGTGTTTTGAAAACAATCAAAGAGGCTATGACTCACTGTGTTTTCAAATTTTGGTTGTGTTTCGAAATTAATTTCACACCTTCTGAAAATCTGTTCAGTGGACCCACCATTAGGCAGTCAATGTATTGAGAATGAGTAAGAGTTTGGAAAGATTCAACTTTTTGCTAAGAGTATACATGCCTAGAAATTTGACCGTGTTTTGAAAATAATCAAAGAGACCATGACTCACCGTGTTTTGAAATTTTGCCTGTGTTTCAAAATTAACTTCACACCTTGCGAAAATCTGTTCAGTGGACCCACCACTAGGCAGTCAATGTATCGAGACGAGTGAGAGTTTGGAAAGATTCAATTTCTTGCTAGGAATATGCATGCCTAGAAATTCGACCGTGTTTTGAAAACAACCAAAGAGACTACGACTCACCGTGTTTTGAAATTTTGGCTGTGTTTCGAAATGAACTTCACACCCGGTAATAATCTGTTCAGTGGACCCACCAGGTAGTCAATGTATCGAGAACGAGTGAGAGTTGTTTGGCAAGATTAAACTTCTTGCTAAGAATATGCATGCCTAGAAATTTGACCCTTTTTTGAAAATAATCAAAGAGGGTATGACTCACCGTGTTTCGAAATTTTGGCTTTGTTTTGAAATTTTGGCTGTGTTTCAAAATTAACTTCACATCTTGCCATAATCTGTTCAATGGACGTACCAGGCAGTAAATGTATCGAGAACAAGTGAGTGTTTGGAATGATTCAACTTCTTGCTAACAATATGCATGCCTCTAAATTTGACTTTGTTTTGAAAACAATCAAAGAGGATATGATTCAATATGTTTTGAAATTTTGGCTCCATTTCAAAATTAACTTTGCACCTTGCGAAAATCTATTTAGTGGACACACCAGGCAGTCAATGGATCGAGAACGAGTGAGAGTTTGGAAAGATTCAACTTCTTGCTAAGAATATGCATGCCTAGAAATTTGACCTTGTTTTGAAAATAATCAAAGAGACTATGGCTCATCGTGTTTTGAAATTTTGCATGTGTTTCGAAATTAACTTCACACCTTGCGAAAATCTGTTCAGTGGACCCAACATCAAGCAGTCAATGTATCGAGACGAGTGAGAGTTTGGAAAGATTCAATTTCTTGCTAAGAATATGCATGCCTAGAAATTTGACCGTGTTTTGAAAACAACCAAAGAGACTATGACTCACCATGTTTTGAAATTTTGGCTGTGTTTCAAAATTAACTTCACACCTTGCGAAAATCTGGTGAGTGGACGCACCAAGAAGTCAATGTATCGAGAACGAGTGAGAGTTTGGCAAGATTCAACTTCTTGGTAATAATATGCATGCCTAGAAATTTGATCGTGTTTTTAAAACAATCAAAGAGGCTATGACTCACCGTGTTTTCAAATTTTGGTTGTGTTTCAAAATTAACTGCACACCTTGCGAAAATCTATTCAGTGGACCCACCACTAGGCAGTCAATGTATCGAGAACGAGTGAGAGTTTGCAAAGATTCAACATCTTGCTAGGAATATGCATGCCTAGAAATTCGACCGTGTTTTGAAAACAACCAAAGAGACTACGACTCACCTTGTTTTGAAATTTTGGCTATGTTTCGAAATGAACTTCACACCTTGTAATAATCTGTTCAGTGGACCCACCAGGTAGTCAATGTATCGAGAACGAGTGAGAGTTGTTTGGCAAGATTAAACTTCTTGCTAAGAATATGCATACCTAGAAATTTGACCCTTTTTTGAAAAAATCAAAGAGGGTATGACTCACCGTGTTTCAAAATTTTGGCTTTGTTTTGAAAGTTTGGCTGTGTTTCAAAATTAACTTCACATATTGCCATAATCTGTTCAATGGACCTACCAGGCAGTCAATGTATCGAGAACAAGTGAGTGTTTGGAATGATTCAACTTCTTGCTAACAATATGCATGCCTCTAAATTTGACTATGTTTTGAAAACAATCAAAGAGGATATGATTCAATATGTTTTGAAATTTTGGCTCCATTTGAAAATTAACTTTGCACCTTGCGAAAATCTGTTTAGTGGACCGACCAGGCAGTCAATGGATCGAGAACGAGTGAGAGTTTGCAAGATTCAACTTCTTGCTAAGAATATGCATGCCTAGAAATTTGATCATGTTTTGAAAACAATCAAAGAGGCTATGACTCACCATGTTTTGAAATTTTTTTGTGTTTCGAAATTAACTTCACACCTTGCAAAAATCTGCTCAGTGGACCCACCACCAGGCAATCAATGTATCGAGAATGAGTGAGAGTTTGGAAAGATTCAACTTCTTGCTAAGAATATGCATGCCTAGAAATTTTACCTTGTTTTGAAAATAATCAAAGAGACTATGACTCATCGTGTTTTGAAATTTTGCATGTGTTTCGAAATTAACTTCGCACCTTGCGAAAATCTGTTCAGTGGACCCAACACCATGCAGGCAATGTATCGGGACGAGTGAGTGTTTGGAAAGATTCAATTTCTTGCTAAGAATATGCATTCCTAGAAATTTAACCGTGTTTTGAAAACAACCAAAGAGACTATGACTCACCATGTTTTGAAATTTTGGCTGTGTTTCAAAATTAACTTCACACCTTGCGAAAATCTGGTGAGTGGACGCACCAAGAAGTCAATGTATCGAGAACGAGTGAGAGTTTGGCAAGATTCAACTTCTTGGTAATAATATGCATGCCTAGAAATTTGATCGTGTTTTTAAAACAATCAAAGAGGCTATGACTCACCGTGTTTTCAAATTTTGGTTGTGTTTCAAAATTAACTGCACACCTTGCGAAAATCTATTCAGTGGACCCACCACTAGGCAGTCAATGTATCGAGAACGAGTGAGAGTTTGCAAAGATTCAACATCTTGCTAGGAATATGCATGCCTAGAAATTCGACCGTGTTTTGAAAACAACCAAAGAGACTACGACTCACCTTGTTTTGAAATTTTGGCTATGTTTCGAAATGAACTTCACACCTTGTAATAATCTGTTCAGTGGACCCACCAGGTAGTCAATGTATCGAGAACGAGTGAGAGTTGTTTGGCAAGATTAAACTTCTTGCTAAGAATATGCATACCTAGAAATTTGACCCTTTTTTGAAAAAATCAAAGAGGGTATGACTCACCGTGTTTCAAAATTTTGGCTTTGTTTTGAAAGTTTGGCTGTGTTTCAAAATTAACTTCACATATTGCCATAATCTGTTCAATGGACCTACCAGGCAGTCAATGTATCGAGAACAAGTGAGTGTTTGGAATGATTCAACTTCTTGCTAACAATATGCATGCCTCTAAATTTGACTATGTTTTGAAAACAATCAAAGAGGATATGATTCAATATGTTTTGAAATTTTGGCTCCATTTGAAAATTAACTTTGCACCTTGCGAAAATCTGTTTAGTGGACCGACCAGGCAGTCAATGGATCGAGAACGAGTGAGAGTTTGCAAGATTCAACTTCTTGCTAAGAATATGCATGCCTAGAAATTTGATCATGTTTTGAAAACAATCAAAGAGGCTATGACTCACCATGTTTTGAAATTTTTTTGTGTTTCGAAATTAACTTCACACCTTGCAAAAATCTGCTCAGTGGACCCACCACCAGGCAATCAATGTATCGAGAATGAGTGAGAGTTTGGAAAGATTCAACTTCTTGCTAAGAATATGCATGCCTAGAAATTTTACCTTGTTTTGAAAATAATCAAAGAGACTATGACTCATCGTGTTTTGAAATTTTGCATGTGTTTCGAAATTAACTTCGCACCTTGCGAAAATCTGTTCAGTGGACCCAACACCATGCAGGCAATGTATCGGGACGAGTGAGTGTTTGGAAAGATTCAATTTCTTGCTAAGAATATGCATTCCTAGAAATTTAACCGTGTTTTGAAAACAACCAAAGAGACTATGACTCACCATGTTTTGAAATTTTGGCTGTGTTTCAAAATTAACTTCACACCTTGCGAAAATCTGGTGAGTGGACGCACCAAGCAGCCAATGTATCGAGAACGAGTGAGAGTTTGGCAAGATTCAACTTCTTGGTAATAATATGCATGCCTAGAAATTTGATCGTGTTTTGAAAACAATCAAAGAGGCTATGACTCACCGTGTTTTCAAATTTTGGTTGTGTTTCAAAATTAACTGCACACCTTGCGAAAATCTATTCAGTGGACCCACCACTGGGCAGTCAATATATCGAGAGCGAGTGAGAGTTTGGAAAGATTCAACTTCTTGCTAAGAATATGCATTCCTAGAAATTTGTCCGTGTTTTGAAAACAACCAAAGAGACTATGACTCACCGTGTTTTGAAATTTTGGCTGTGTTTCAAAATTAACTTCACACCTTGCGATAATCTATTCAGTGGACCCACCAGGCAGTCAATGTATCGAGAACGAGTGGGAGTTTGGAAAGATTCAACTTCTTGCTAAGAATATGCATGCCTTGAAATTTGACCGTGTTTTGAAAACAATCAAAGAGGCTATGACTCATCCTGTTTTGAAATTTTAGCTGTGTTTCAAAATTAACTTCACATCTTGCCATAATCTATGCACTAGACCCGCCAGGAAGTCAATGTATCGAGAATGAGTGAGTGTTTCGAATGATTCAAGTTCTTGCTAAGAATATGCATGCCTCGAAATTTCACTGTGTTTTGAAACAAATCAAAGAGGATCGTGTTTTGAAATTTTGGCTCTGATTCAAAATTAATTTCACACCTGGCGAAAATCTATTCAGTGGACCCACCAGGCAGTCAATGTATCGAGAACGACTGAGAGTTTGGAAAGATTCCACTTCTTGCTAAGAATATGCATTCCTAGAAATTTGTCCGTGTTTTGAAAACAACCAAAGAGGCTATTACTCACCGTGTTTTGAAATTTTGGCTGTGTGATGTCTACGCACTTCTATTCTTGTAGACAGTTGTTAGGCCTCCAAGTGTAGAGGTTTGTAGAACAGCAGCAAGTTTTCCCTTAAGTGGATCACCCAAGGTTTATCGAACTCAGGGAGGAAGTGGTCAAAGGTATCCCCTCTCAAGCAACCCTACAATCAAGATACAAGAAGTCTCTTATGTCCCCAACACACCCAATACACTTGTCAGATGTATAGGTGCACTAGTTCGGCGAAGAGATAGTGAAATACAAGTGGTATAGATAATTATAAGTGATAACGGTGATAGAGAATAGCTTGGTGGCGTGGAAAACAAGAACCCGGATAATTCGTGTATAAAGAGCAAATGATCACCGGGATGGACAGTTCCATCTCCAAAATAGTAGTTATCCATAACACGATCAATAATTTTTATAGGTATTTTAAAAGGGATGCTTTTAGTATGTGGATTTAAAATATCACAAGTATCATTAGAATTACCACATATGTGAGATAAAGTATCATCAGAGCAAATTTTCTTCCTTAAAACTAGGGAACTAAAGAGATCATTATCATAAGAACCAACTTCCCCAAGCTTAGACATTTCCATAGCATTAGTAACAAAGGTGTTCAAAAGATTCATACTAATAACATTGCTATTAGCATGCAAAGAAAGTTCCATGGGTTTTTTAATTTTCTTTTCAGACAATTCAAGTTCTAACTTAGGAAAAATACTAAAAAGCTCTCTAATTTTGTTGTTGTTTTCCATCAAGCCTAACTAGTGAAAACAAGAAACAAAAAGACAAAATTGCAGAATCTAAAGGAAATAACTTCGAGCATTCACACCAGAGAATGTGAGTACCTTTTACCTTACCTCCCCGGCAACGGCGCCAGAAAATAGCTTGATGTCTACGCACTTCTATTCTTGTAGACAGTTGTTGGGCCTCCATGTGAAGAGGTTTGTAGAACAGTAGCAAGTTTTCCCTTAAGTGGATCACGCAAGGTTTATCGAACTCAGGGAGGAAGTGGTCAAAGGTATCCCCTCTCAAGAAACCCTGCAATCAAGATACAAGAAGTCTCTTGTGTCCCCAACACACCCAATACACTTGTCAGATGTAGAGGTGCACTAGTTCAGCGAAGAGATAGTGAAATACAAGTGGTATAGATAATTATAAGTGATAACGGTGATAGAGAATAGCTTGGTGGCGTGGAAAATACTGAAGGCAAACTGAAATAAAGATGGAAGCAAGCAAACATGTAACATATCTAGTTGCAAACGAAGTTTCAATGCTTAGAAACAAGGCCTAGGGATCATACTTTCACTAGCGAACACTCTCATATAAATATCTTCTCTTTATGATACTATTCTTAACTAATCTCCGGTTGGACACTCTAATCGATGGTAGGGCTATAACAACACACCTCAAAGTAAGTCTTTCCCATCTAGAAAACCCCACACTGTCACCTTGAGTACTAGATGGTTCCAACAAACACCACAATTTCATAAAGACATCCAACTCCAACTATAACTCATAACAAGTATTTGTAATCTCTAGCCTAAGTGCCACCATGGTGTGCATGTTGTCACTTTCACACACATGGGGAGAGCAGAGATCTATTAAAGCACTTGAGTAGCAAGGTAGATCTACTTGATTGCAAAGCTCATGATCACAATATGATCATGCATAGAGAGAGAGATGAACACATAGCTACTGGTAGAACCCTTAGCCTCTAGAGAGAACTACTCCCTCCTCATCATGGGAATCAGCAATGGTGATGGAGATGGTGGTGGAGATCGATGGAGATGGCTCCGGGGTCACTTCCCCGTCCCAGCAGGGTGTCGGAACAGAGACTTTCTGTCCCCTGAATCTCCCCTTTGTTGGCGGCGGCGCTGCGGGACTTTTCGTGGCTGGAGGCTTGACGATCTAGGGTTTTGGCCTCGGGAGGCTTCTTATAGGCCAGAGGGCAAGGTCGGTGGGTGGCCATGGGGCCCACACCATGCCCTGGCGCGGCCTGGGGGGACCCGCGCCATGGGGTGGTGTGGCCACCCTGTGGCCCCTCTCCGGCTTTCCTTCTGGCTCCTTGAATCTTCTGGGAAAATATCGACTTTGGCTTTTGTGCGGTCCAATTCCGAGAATATTGATTCTCTGACTTTCCTAGAACAAAAAATAGTAGAAAACAGGCAACTGGCACTGTGGCTCTTGTTAAAACGTTAGTCCAAGAAATCATATGAAAAGTACTCCAAAGTGTGGACAAAACATAGGAAAGTAGATAAAACCAAGCATGGAACATAAAAAATTATAGATACATTTGCAATGTACCACTGTGTTTCGAAATTAACTTCACACCTTGCGATAATCTGTTCAGTGGACCCACCAGGCAGTCAATGTATCGAGAACGAGTGGGATTTTGGAAAGATTCAACTTCTTGCTAAGAATATGCATGCCTAGAAATTTGACCGTGTTTTGAAAACAATCAAAGAGGCTATGACTCCGTGTTTTGAAATTTTGGCTGTGATTCAAAATTAACTTCACATCTTGCCATAATCTGTTCACTGGACCCGCCAGGCAGTCAATGTATCGAGAATGAGTGAGTGTTTGGAATGATTCAACTTCATGCTAAGAATATGCATGCCTCGAAACTTCACCGTGTTTTGAAACAAATCAAAGAGGATCGTGTTTTGAAATTTTGGCTCTGTTTCAAAATTAATTTCACACCTGGCGAAAATCTATTCAGTGGACCCACCAGGCAGTCAATGTATCGAGAACGAGTGGGAGTTTGGAAAGATTCAACTTCTTGCTAAGAATATGCATGCCTAGAAATTTGACCGTGTTTTGAAAACAATTAAAGAGGCTATGACTCATCGTGTTTTGAAATTTTGGCTGTGTTTCAAAATTAACTTCACATCTTGCCATAATCTGTTCACTGGACCCGCCAGGCAGTCAATGTATCGAGAATGTGTGAGTGTTTGGAATGATTCAACTTCTTGCTAAGAATATGCATGCCTTGAAATTTCACCGTGTTTTGAAACGGATCTAAGAGGATCGTGTTTTGAAATTTTGGCTCTGTTTCAAAATTAATTTCACACCTAGCAAAAATCTGTTCAGTGGACCCACCAGGCAGTCAATGTATCAAGAACGAGTGAGTGTTTGGCAAGATTCAACTTCTTGCTAAGAATATGCACGCCTAGAAATTTGATCGTGTTTTGAAAACAATCAAAGAGGCTATGAATCACTGTGTTTTGAAATTTTGGTTGTGTTTCAAAATTAACTTCACACCTTGTGAAAATTTGTTCAGTGGACCCACCACTAGGCAGTCAATGTATCGAGAATGAGTAAGAGTTTGGAAAGATTCAACTTCTTGCTAAGAATATACTCCCTCCGTTTCAGGGCTTAAGGCGTCCTCATTTTGCGTGTTTTTTCTTTGACCAAGAATTACTCTAAATACGTAAAGAGTTTTGGTATAAAACTAGTACCACTAGAAAGTATTTTTCAATATGAATCCAACGATATTAATTATGTATAATATAATCAAGATTTTATTGTTCAATTCTTTCGGTCAAACTTTGCTTTGGAAAGCGTGTGCGCCTTAAGCCCTGAAACGGAGGTAGTACATGCCTAGAAATTTGACCGTGTTTTGAAAATAATCAAAAAGACCATGACTCATCGTGTTTTGAAATTTTGCCTGTGTTTCGAAATTAACTTTACACCTTGTGAAAATCTTTTCACTGGACCCACCACCAGGTAGTCAATGTATCGAGACGAGTGAGAGTTTGGAAAGATTCAATTTCTTGCTAGGAATATGCATGCCTAGAAATTTGGCCGTGTTTTGAAAACAATCAAAGAGGCTATGACTCACCATGTTTTGAAATTCCGGCTGTGTTTCGACATTAACTTCACATCTTGCGATAATCTGTTCACTGGACCCACCAGGAAGTCAATGTATCGAGAACGCGTGAGTGTTTGGAATGATTCAACTTCTTGCTAAGACTATGCATGCCTCGAAACTTGACCGTGTTTTAAAAAGAATCAAAGAGGCTATGACTCACCATGTTTTGAAATTTTGGCAGTGTTTCGAAATTAACTTCACACCTTGCGAAAATTTGTTTAGTGGACCAACCACCAGGCAGTCAATGTATCGAGAACGAGTGGGAGTTTGCAAAGATTAAACTTCTTGCTAAGAATATGCATGTCTAGAAATTTGACCGTGTTTTGAAAACAATCAAAGAGGCTATGACTCACTCTGTTTTGAAATTTTGGTTGTGTTTTGAAATTAACTTCACACCTTGTGAAAATCTGTTCAGTGGACCCACCACCATGCAGTCAATGTATTGAGAATGAGTAAGAGTTTGGAAAGATTCAACTTTTTTGCTAAGAATATGCATGCCTAGAAATTTGACCGTGTTTTTAAAACAACCAAAAAGACTATGACTCACCGTGTATAGAAATTTTGGCTATATTTTGAAATTAACCTCACACCTTGTGATAATCTGTCCAGCAGACCCACCAGGCAGTCAATGTATCGAGAACGAGTGAGAGTTGTTTGGAAAGATTAAACTTCTTGATAAGAATATGCATGCATAGAAATTTCACCATGTTTTGAAAACAATCAAATAGACATGACTCACCGTGTTTTGAAATTTTGGCTGTGCTTCGAATTAACTTCACACCTTGCAAAAATCTGTTAAGTGGACCCACCACCAGGCACTCAATGTATCGAGAACGAGTGCGAGTTTGGAAAGATAAAACTTCCTACTAAGAATATGCATGCCTAGAAATTTTATTGTGTTTTGAAAACAATCAAAGAGACTATGACCCAGTGTGTTTTGAAATTTTGACTCTGTTTCGAAATTAACTTCACACCTTGCAAAAATCTGTTCAGTGGACCCACCACCAGGAAGTAAATGTATCGAGATGAGTGAGAGTTTGGAAAGATTCAACTCCTTTCTAAGAATATGGATGCCTAGAAATTTTAGCGTGTTTTGAAAACAACCAAAGAGACTATGAATCACCATATTTTGAAATTTCGGTTGTGTTTAGAAATTAACTTCACACCTTGTGATAATCTATTTAGTGGACCCACCAGGCAGTCAATGTATCGATAATGAGTGAGAGTTGTTTGGCAAGATTAAACTTCTTGCTAAGAATATGCAAGCCTCGAAATTTGATCATGTTTTGAAAACAATCAAAGAGGCTAGGACTCACCGTGTTTTGAAATTTTGGCTATGTTTCGAAATTAACTTCACACCTTGCGATAATCTATTTAGTGGACCCACTACCAGGCAGTCAATGTATCGAGAACGAGTGGGAGTTTGGAAAGATTCAACTTCTTGCTAAGAATATGCATGCCTAGAAATTTGATCGTGTTTTTAAAACAATCAAAGAGGCTATGACTCACCCTGTTTTGAAATTTTAGCTATGTTTTGAAATTAACTTCACACCTTGCAAAAAACTGTTCATTGGACCCACCACTAGGCAGTTAATGTATCGAGAATGGGTAAGAGTTTGGAAAGATTTAACTTCTTGCTAAGAATATGCATGCCTAGAAATTAGACCGTGTTTTGAAAACAACCAAAAGACTATGACTCACCGTATTTTGAAATTTTGGTTGTTTTTCGAATTAACTTCACACCTTGCGATAATCTGTTCACGCTTCGTCGCCTCATCCCGAATAACTCCGGATTCCTTGGCAGCAACTCCACGGACAAAACATGGAAAAGTGGAGAAGAAAAATTCATAAAAAGATCATGAAGATGAACAGAACATACCCTTCAGTTCTTATGCTTCATCATGGATTTTTATAAAGCGAGAGGCCATATCGACCATGTCTCGCATCAAAGGCTGAAGAAGAACATCACAGCAAAGGATATCAGGGGGAAAATAAAAGAGGCTACAGACAGAAAAAATCTGAAATAAAGAGTGGCTTACATCTTTCATATCCACCTCAACAGGCTTTTCCGATATCACCACACCTTTACCTGCCGTTTTCTTCCTCTTTTGCGGCCGCGGCCTTGATGAAGTGGCAGCATCTTTCTGGATAATCTTCTCCACAGAAGACACGAGCTTTTCCTTTGGCTCCATCAACGGCGGAGGAGATTTCTGTGCAGAGCAGCCCACAGATGTGCGAAGAGGAGATGCGGGAGGATCTTCATCATCATCACTACAAAGAGCAAAGAACAAAACAATTGGGAAAAGCATCAGCAATAGAACTACCCGATAAAGCAGAAAAAGAAGCAGTCAGACACTTACGAAGACATATCCTGCGCAAAGCGGAATAAATTCATCTAGGCGGGATCAGCCGAGACTAGAGCAGCATCGAGGGGTTTGGAAGCAGTCGAGTCATCTGTGTATTTGACCCTTTCTACATCATAGAGGCGCTTCCTCTTTTCACTAGCACGCTCCATTTGAAAATCTCTAGAGCAAGCCGATGGAAGAGATTGCGTCTTTGATGAAGAATTAGATGCAGAGAACTGCATCTCCTCATCCGCGGCAGTCCCAGTCATAGGGAGATCGTTGGATGTGGAAGGATGGAAAAGGGTCTCACAGCTTCTAGGGAGAGGAGGAAGTGAGCTCAGGTGATCAAAGTCCTACACAAGTAGAAGACATGGAAAAAGCGCTAGTCATTGATAGAGTAAAAGTGCATCCACAAATAAAAGAAAGGTAAGATGAAGGCAAAGGAAATTTACCTCGGGGAGCTGGTTTTTCTTGCCATAAGGCTCCACAACACAGTTGGAGGGAACCGGGACTTTCTTGGTAAGGGTGGTGAAGTTTCGAACCCTCTTCTCATATACCTCGAGGGTAAGGTCTTCCGAGGAAATCCTCATCGGGTCCTTCTTCCTGGTATACGCCCACATGCCAGAAAGCCAGGGTTGAAGTGGCTGGACGCGGATCCGCAAAAAATATGCTAGGATCTGGAGACCCGAAAATTTCTTGCCAACTTCGTGCCATAGTTTCGAAATGCGATCAATATATGGATGGATTTCAACCATTTCTTTGGCTGAAGGATGTTGATCCTAGGAGTCAAGTTTGCGGCAAGGCTTCTTAGGATCAAAGGGGGCTAAACCGAAAGACTGGCCTTCGAGTGGTTGATCCTTGATATAAAACCACTTTGAGTTACAACCTTGGATAGAGTCAGTGATCTTAAAATCAAAGCAATCCACGTCGGGGCGAACAGAGAAAATGGCGCCACCAACGTCATGGACAATGGTGTTAGTGGCATTATGGCGAACATAAAAGAAGTAATTCCACAGGCCCCAACAGGGATGAATCCCGAGAAAGCACTCACAGAGAGTGATGAAACAAGCAACATGAAGAATAGAGTTTGGCGTGAGCTGATATAGCTGCATGCCATAAACAAAAAGAAGACAGCTAAGAAATTCATGGACAGGAAGAGAATGGCCGCGGAAGAGGAAGGAGAGCAACATTACTCTTCAGCCAGGCTCAGGGATGGGGGCAGTTTCGTCTCCAGGAAGCTTGAAGGTACCCTCCGCCAGATGTCCGGAGTTCTGCGCCTCACAGAGATCGCGCACTGAGAACTTGGTGGGAGCCCATCCGACGACCCTCTTCTTGGTGGCCTTCACGGCAGCAGCGGAAGTCCCAGCTTTGATTTTGCCCATGGCGGCGAAAGAGGAACACGAGCACAGAGCATGAGTTCACAAGGGGGAAAGAGCGCAAGGAAGAAGATGGAGCAGAGGAAGGTGAGGTAAAACAGTAAAACACATCTCCTTTCCCTTATAAAGATCAAAGGCGTGAGGTCCGAACCATTCGATGCAAAATCAAACTGACAGAAGATCAGATGGTGGTGACACGTGTAACAAGGATTCTATAAAGAAAAAACCTAAAGAAGTTATGGCCGCGGTAAAAACGAAGGACAGCGCGTGATGCCTCAATCTTCGTGTGGAGAAAGGACGTGCAGTCAAAAATCTCCACTGAATACGCTATCACGCGTCATCATTACTGCCGTATGGTCCCACGTTCGATACGTCCCGTCAGGACGTGTTTTTCTGAAAATCAACAACATAAGATACGTCATTACTGACGTCACAGCAGAGGCATTGCAGAAATTGCGGCTCGCTATAAGAAATGTAAATATTCCGATTGTAGCCTCGGGGGCTACTCCTATCGGGAGCACTGGTCGTGCACCCGACAAAAACTACAGAAGCACTGGCCCCATAAACCGACGTTTTCGAGCCTATGTTCTGATACAAATATCACCACATAGCCTCGGGGGCTACTCCTATCAGGAGCGCTAGCGCGCACCTCATAAAGAAAGACGAAGGAAAAATTCATCGACAGATTCTCCTATCGGGAGCAGTTACAAAAAACAAAAGGTTCTTCAGCCGCTACAAATCAAAAAACTCTTGGATCGCACCCGACGCGACAAAAATCCGAATGCCATGTTCAGAAACATCAAGGTAAGACCCCAGGATTCGTTCTGTGTGGCCTGGTAATCGCACAAGAATGTGCTCTGCCAGTAAAATATCCGTATCGATGATATGATGAAAAATCCCGATGAATGTGTTGGGTACCTGATAAAATAGAAACTGGAATTCAGTATTCGATAAGACCTCAGCGGCTCAAACTGAATTACGCCAATAGAAAATTCCGGATTCGAGCCTGGGGACTTGAATTTTATGTAGGACAACCTTGTTTCTGCCTAGGAGCAATTAACTGATTCCCAATCTATCGGAAGCATCAGATTCGTTGTACCAAATCCCTACAAAACACAAAAAGTGATAAAGATAAAGGAAAAATAAACTATGAGACTCAACCTGAAACTACGACTCAAGTAGAGTCTCGGGGGCTACTTACATAGGTATGATCACTCGGATGCTTGAGATTCGCTACCCTGTGCTGGGTAAAAGGCTTACGACCCATGAAGATTTCAGATGACACACTAAGGAAGCAACCGACAAAGACTTTGGTTGTATTAGGAAAGAGTCTCTGAACCAACAATGTATTGTTATTGTAATCATGCGTCTGTAAAACCTATCCGCATACAGCTTTGAGACCCGGCCTATTATATATAGGACGGGAGAAGCCCAAGCGAGGGTATCGAAATCTAGAAGACAACTTGTAATAGTGTGATTTCCCCAATATTCAGGCGACTTTGACTTCATTGTTTTCCTAACATCCGACGAAATCCCCAGCGTTCTCTTTTCCTTGAAACACTAAATCCATCACCATGGGCATTGCCGAGGTTACCCCTCGTCACTATGAAAAACCATGTTTTGAAATTTTTGTTGTGTTTTGAAATTAACTTCACATCTTGCGATAATCTATTCAATGGACCCACCAGGCAGTCAATGTATCGAGAATGCGTGAGAGTTTGGAAAGATTCAACTTCTTGCTAACAATACGCATTCCTAGAAATTTGATCATGTTTTGAAAACAATTAGAGAGGCTATGACTCACCGTGTTTTGAAATTTTGGCTGTGTTTCGAAATTAACTTCACACCATGCAAAAATCTATTCAGTGGACCCACCACCAGGCAGTCAATGTATCGAGAATGAGTGAGAGTTGGGAAAGATTCATCTTCTTGCTAGGAATATCCATGCCTAGAAATTTGACCGTGTTTTGAAAACAACCAAAGAGACTATGACTCACCATTTTTTGAAATTTTGGCTGTGTTTCGAAATTAACTTCACACCTTGCGATAATCTGTTCAGTGGACCCACCACCAGGCAGTCAATGCATCGAGAATGACTAGGAGTTTGGAAAGATTAAACTTCTTGCTTACAATATGCATGCGTAGAAATTTGACCATGTTTTGAAAACAACCAAAGAGACTATGACTCACCGTGTTTTGAAATTTTCGCTATGTTTCGAAATTAACTCCACACCTTGCGAAAATCTGTTCAGTGGACCAACCACCAGGCAGTCAATGTATCAAGAACGAGTGGGAGTTTGGAAAGATTCAACTTCTTGCTAAGAATATGGATGCCTAGAAATTTGACTGCGTTTTGGAAACAACCAAAAGACTATGACTCACCGTGTTTTGAAATTTTGGCTGTGTTTCGAAATTAGCTTCACACCTTGTGATGATCTGTTCAGTGGACCCACCACCAGGAATTCAATGTATCAAGATGAGTGAGAGTTTGGAAAGATTCAACTTATTTCTAAGAATATGCAAGCCTAGAAATTTTATCGTGTTTTGAAAACAACCAAAGTGACTATGTCTCACCATGTTTTGAAATCTAGGTTGTGTTTTGAAATTAACTTCACACCTTGTGATAATCTATTCAGTGGACCCACCAGGCAGTCAATGTAATGAGAATGAGTGAGAGTTGTTTGGCAAGATTAAACTTCTTCCTAAGAATATGCATGCCTCGAAATTTGATCGTGTTTAGAAAACAATCAAAGAGACTATGACTCACCGTGTTTTGAAATTTTTGCTGTGTTTTGAAATTAACTTCACACCTTGCGATAATCTATTCAGTGGACCCACCACCAGGTAGTCAATGTATCAAGAACGAGTTGGAGTTTGGAAAGATTCAATTTCTTTCTAAGAACATGCATGCCTAGAAATTTGACCATGTTTGAAAAACAATCAAAGAGGCTATGACTCACCGTGTTTTGAAATTTTGGCTGTGTTTCGAAATTAACTTCACATCTTGCGATAATCTGTTCACTAGACCCACCAGGCAGTCAATGTATCAAGAACGAGTGAGTGTTTGGAATGATTCAAGGTCTTGCTAAGAATATGCATGCCTAGAAATTTGATCGTCTTTTGAAAACAATCAAAGAGGCTATGACTCACCCTGTTTTGAATTTTTTGCTTTGTTTCGAAATTAACTTTGCACCTTGCGAAAATCTATTCAGTGGACCCACCACCAGGCAGTCAATGTATCGAGAATGAGTGAGAGTTTGGAAAGATTCAACTTCTTGCTAAGAATATGCATGCCTATAAATTTCACCGTGTTTTGAAAACAACCAAAAGACTATGACTCACCGTGTTTTGAAATTTTGGCTGTGTTTCGAAATTAACTTCACACCTTGTGATGATCTGTTTAGTGGACCCACCAGGCAGTCAATGTATCGAGAACGAGTGAGAGTTGTTTGGCAAGATTAAACTTCTTGCTAAGAATATGCATGCGTACAAATTTGACCGTGTTTTGAAAACATCAAAAGAGATTATGACTCACCGTGTTTTTAAATTTTGGCTGTGTTTCAAAATTAACTTCACATCTTGTGATAATATGTTCACTGGACCCACTAGGCAGTCAATGTATCGAGAACGAGTGAGAGTTTGGAAAGATTCAACTTCTTGCTAAGACTATGCATGCCTAGAATTTTGATCATGTTTTGAAAACAATCAAAGAGGCTATAACTCACAAGTGTTTTGAAATTTTGGCTGTGTTTCGAAATTAACTTCACACCTTACGAAAATCTGTTCAGTGGACCCACCACCAGGCAGTCAATGTATCGAGAACAAGTGAGAGTTTGGAAAGATTAAACTTCTTGCTTAGAATATGCATGCCCAGAAATTTAATCGTGTTTTGAAAACAACCAAAGAGACTATGACTCACCGTGTTTAGAAATTTTGGTTGTGTTTCGAAATTAACTTCACACCTTGCAATAATCTGTTTAGTGGACCCACCAGGCAGTCAATGTATCGAGAACGAGTGAGAGTTGTTTGTCAAGATTAAACTTCTTGCTAAGAATATGCATGCGTAGAAATTTGTCTGTGTTTTGAAAACAATCAAAGAAACTATGACTCACCGTGTTTTGAAATTTTGGCTGTGTTTCGAAATTAACTTCAATGTATTGAGAACGAGTGAGAGTTCGGAAAGATTCAACTTCTTGCTAAGAATATGCATGCCTAGAAATTTGATCGTGTTTTTAAAACAATCAAAGAGGCTATGACTCGCCATGTTTTGAAATTTTGGCTGTGTTTCCAAATTAACTTCACATCTTGCGATAATATATTCACTGGACCCACCAGGCAGTCAATGTATCGAGAACGAGTGAGTGTTTGGATTGATTGAACTTCTTGCTAAGAATATGCATGTCTATTAATTTTATCGTGTTTTGAAAACAATCAAAGAGGCTATGACTCACCCTGTTTTGAAATTTTGGCTGTGTTTCGAAATTAACTTTGCACCTTGCAAAAATCTGTTCAGTGGACACTCCACCAGGCAGTCAATGTATGGAGAACGAGTGATAGTTTGGAAATATTAAACTTCTTGCTAAGAATATGCTTGCCTAGAAATTTGGCCGTGTTTTGAAAACAACCAAAAGACTATGACTCACCGTGTTTTGAAATTTTGGCTGTGTTTCGAAATTAACTTCACACCTTGTGATAATCTGTTCAGTGGACCCACCAGGCAGTCAATGTATCGAGAACGAGTGAGAGTTGTTTGGCAAGATTAAACTTCTTGCTAAGAATATGCATGCGTAGAAATTTGACCGTGTTTTGAAAACAACCAAAGAGACTATGGCTCACCGTGTTTTGAAATTTTGGTTGTGTTTCAAAATTAACTTCACATCTTGCGATAATCTGTTCACTGGACCCACTGATACGTCATAAACGTATATATAATTTTTGATGCTCCATGCTTGTTTTATATCAACTTTTTTATGTTTTGTTTACACTTTGAGGTATTTTTATACATTTTCTGGAGCTAATCTATTAACTAGATGCCACAGTGCCAGTTGCCTGTTTGCTGTTGTTTTTGGTTCCAAAAAAGCAAGTAAGGAAATATTCTCGGAATTGGACGGGACAAAAGACAAAGTCAATATTTTACCAGAAGGAACACGGAGTCCGGAGGGCAGCCGAGGTGGGCCCACGAGGTGGCCCCACCATAGGGTGGCGCGGCCCTTGGGTGCGCCAGCCCCTGGTGTGGGCCCCTTCGGCAGCCACCGACCTCGCCTCTTCGCCTATAAAAGCACCCCGATGCAGAAACCCTAAACACCTGATCGGAAATCCATGAAAGAGTCTGTAGCCGACGCCATCTCCACCCCTAGATCGGGGGATCCGAAGCTCTTCCCGGCACCCTACCGGAGGGGAGAGAACATCCTAGAGGCCTTCTTCGTCACCATGCCTACCTCCAGAGTGATGCGTGAGTAGTTGACCCTTGGACTATGGGTCCATATAGTACCTAGATGGTTGGTTCTCCTCCTTTGTGCTATCATGTTTAGATCTTGTGAGCTCCATTCATGATCAAGATCATCTATTTGTAATCCTATATGTTGTGTTTGCGGGGATCCGATGGATATTGAGATACTATGTCAGATTGATTATTGATTCTATCATGTCTATGTTATTTGTGATCTTGCATGCTCGCCGTTGTTAGTAGCTATCTTGGCCAAGTAGATGCTTGCAACTCCAAGAGGGAGTATTTATGCTCGATAGTAGGTTCATGCCTCTTGTAATCTGGGAAGTGACAAAAATCTCTAAGGTTGTAGATGTGATGTAGCTACTAGGGAGAAAACAACAATCTTTCGTCCAAGGGGAAATTGTATTGTTTACCTTACACACTTTGCTTAATGCAATTATCTATTGCTTGCAACTTAATACTGGAAGGGGTTAAGATGATAACCTGAAGGTGGATTATTAGTCATAGATGTGGTTGGATTATGGTCTATGTATTATGTTGTAATGCCCAATCAAATCTAGCAAGCATCAAGATGTCTAGTATATGCATTGCTATGCTTTCTCAATTTGCCAATTGCCCTGCTGTAATTTGTTCACCCAACATGCTATTTATCTTAAGGAGAATCACCTCTAGTGAACTGTGGACCCGAGTCCATTCCTTTACCATTGATATACCATCTACTATTTACCGTTTACTATTTACTTTCTGCAAGCAATTACTATCTTCCACACTATATGTTTAATCCTTTGTTTTCAGCAAAACGAGTGAGATTGAAAACCTCACTGTAGGTTGGGGAAAAGTTTTGTGGTTGTGTTGTGCAGGATTCCAAGTTGATTGCAACACATTGGAGTTGTTTCCCTACTCCTACTGGTTCGATAACCTTGGTTTCATAACTGAGGGAAAACTTGTTGGTGTGCTCATCATACCTTCCTCTTGGGGTTCCCAACGAACTCTACATTTTGAGCCATCACCCACCAAGCAGTCAATGTATTGAGAACGAGTGAGTGTTTGGAAAGATTCAACTTCTTGCTAAGAATATGCATGCCTAGAAATTTGATCGTGTTTTGAAAACAATCAAAGAGGCTATGACTCACCGTGTTTTGAAATTTTGGCTATTTTTCGAAATTAACTACACACCTTGCGAAAATCTGTTCAGTGGACCCACCACCAAGCATTCAATGTATCGAGAACGAGTGAGAGTTTGGAAAGGTTCAACTTCTTGCTAAGAATCTGCATGCCAAGGAATTTCACCATGTTTTGAAAAAACCAATGAGACTATGACTCACCGTTCTTTGAAATTTTGGCTGTGTTTCAAAATTAACTTCACACCTTGCGATAATCTAATCAATGGACCCAACAGGCAGTCAATGTATCGAGAACGAGTGAGAGTTGTTTGGCAATATTAAACTTCTTGCTATGAATATGCATGCATAGAAATTTGACCGTGTTTTGAAAACAATCAAAGAGACTATGACTCACCGTGTTTTGAATTTTTGGCTGTGTTTCGAAATTAACTTCACACCTTGCGAAAATATGTTCAGTGGACCCACCACCAGGCAGTCAATGTACAGAGACCGAGTGAGAGTTTGGAAAGATTCAACTTCTTGCTAAGAGTATGCATGCCTAGAATTTTGATCGTGTTTTGAAAACAATCAAAGAGGCTATGACTCACCGTGTTTTGAAATTTTGGCTATTTTTCAAAATTAACTTCACACCTTGCGAAAATCTGTTCAGTGGACCCACCACCAAGCATTCAATGTATCGAGAACGAGTGAGAGTTTGGAAAGATTCAACTTCTTGCTAAGAATATGCATGCCAAGAAATTTGACCATGTTTTGAAAACGACTAATGAGACTATGACTCACTGTTCTTTGAAATTTTGGCTGTGTTTCAAAATTAACTTCACACCTTGCCATAATCTAATCAATGGACCCACCAGGCAGTCAATGTATCGAGAACGAGTGAGAGTTTTTTGCCAATATTAAACTTCTTGCTATGAATATGCATGTATAGAAATTTGACCGTGTTTTGAAAACAATCAAAGAGACTATGACTCACCGTGTTTTGAAATTTTGGCTGTGTTTCGAAATTAACTTCACACCTTGCAAAAATATGTTCAGTGGACCCACCACCAGGCAGTCAATGTACTGAGACCGAGTGAGAGTTTGGAAAGATTCAACTTCTTGCTAAGAATATGCATGCCTAGATATTTGATCGTGTTTTGAAAACAACCAAGGAGGCTATGACTCACCGTGTTTTGAAATTTTGGATGTGTTTCGAAATGAATTTCACACCTTGCAAAAATCTGTTCAGTGGACCCACCACCAGGCAGTCAATGTATCGAGAACGAGTGAGAGTTTGGAAAGATTTAACTTCTTGCTAAGAATATGCATACCTAGAAATTTGACCATGTTTTGAAAACAACCAAAGAGACTATGACTCACCGTGTTTTGAAATTTATGTGTTTCAAAAATAACTTCACACCTTGTGATAATATATTTAGTGGACCCACAAGGCAGTTAATTTATTGAGAATGAGTCAGAGTTGTTTGCCAAGATTAAACTTCTTGCTAAGAATATGCATGCATAGAAATTTGACCGTGTTTTGAAAACAATCAAAGAGACTATTACTCACAGTGTTTTGAAATTTTGGCTGTGTTTCGAGATTAACTTCACACCTTGTGAAAATCTGGTCAATGAACCCACCACCAGGCAGTCAATGTATCGAGAACGAGTGAGAGTTTCGAAAGGTTCAATTGCTTGCTAAGAATATGCATGCCTAGAAATTTTACGGTGTTTTGAAAACAATCAAAGAGACTATGACTCACCATGTTTTGAAATTTTCCCTCTATTTCGAAATTAACTTCACACCTTACGAAAGTCTATTTAGTGGACCCACCACCAGGAAGTCAATCTATCGAGACGAGTGAGAGTTTGGAAAGATTCAACTTCTCGCTAAGAATAAGCATGCCCAGAAATTTTACAGTGTTTTGAAAACAACCAAAGAGATTATGGCTCAACGTGTTTTGAAATTTTGGCTGTGTTTCGAAATTAACTTCGCACCTTGCGATAATCTGTTCAGTGGACCCACCAGTTAGTCAATGTATTGAGAACGAGTGAGAGTTTTTTTTGCAAGACTAAACTTCTTGCTACGAATATGCATGCCTCGAAATTTGATCATGTTTTGAAAACAATTAAAGAGACTATGGCTCACCATGTTTTGAAATTTTGCCTCGTTTTCGAAATTAACTTCACACCTTGCGAAAATATGTTCAGTGGACCCCCCACTAGGAAGTCAATGTATCGAGACGAGTGAGAATTTGGAAAGATTCAACTTCTTGGTAAGAATATGCATGCCTAAAAATTTTACCGTGTTTTGAAAACATCCAAAGAGACTATGACTCACCGTGTTTTGAAATTTTGACTGTGTTTCGAAAGTAAGTTCACACCTTGTGACAATCTGTTCGGTGGACCCACCAGGCAGTCAAAGTATCAAGAACAAGTGACAGTTGTTTGGCAAGATTAAACTTCTTGCTAAGAATATGCATGCTTAGAAATTTGACCGTGTTTTGAAAACAATCAAAGAGACTATGACTCACCGTGTTTTGAAATTTTGGCTATGTTTCGAAACTAACTTCACACCTTGCAAAAATCTGTTCAGTGGACCCACCACCAGGCAGTGAATTTATCGAGAACGAGTGAGAGTTTGGAAAGATTTAATTCCTTGCTAAGAATATGCATGCCTAGAAACTTGAACGTGTTTTGAAAACAATCAAAGAGGCTATGACTCACCATGTTTTGAAATTTTGGCTGTGTTTCAAAATTAACTTCACACCTTGCAAAAATATGTTCAGTGGACCCACCACCAGGCAGTCAATGTATCTAGAGGGAGTGAGAGTTTTGAAAGATTCAATTTCTTGCTAAGAATATGCATGCCTAGAAAATTGACCGGGTTTTGAAAACAACCAAAGAGACTATGACTCACCGTGTTTTGAAGTTTTGGCTGTGTTTCGAAATTAACTTCACACCTTGCGATAATCTGTTCAGTGGACCCACCAGGAAGTCAATGTATCGAGAACGAGTGAGAGTTGTTTGGCAAGATTAAACTTCTTGCTAAGAATATGCATGCGTAGAAATTTGACCGTGTTTTGAAAACATCAAAAGAGACTATGACTCACCGTGTTTTGAAATTTTGGCTGTGTTTCGAAATTAACTTCACAACTTGCGATAATCTGTTCACTGGACCCACTAGGCAGTCAATGTATCGAGAACGAGTGAGAGTTTGGAAAGATTCAACTTCTTGCTAAGAAAATGCATGCCTAGAAATTTGATCGTGTTTTGAAAACAATCAAAGAGGCCATGACTCACGGTGTTTTTAAATTTTGGATGTCTTTCGAAAATAACTTCACACATTGCGAAAATCTGTTCAGTGGACCCACCACCAGGCAGTCAATGTATCGAGAACAAGTGAGAGTTTGGAAAGATTAAACTTCTTGCTAAGAATATGCATGCCTAGAAATTTAACTGTGTTTTGAAAACAACCAAAGAGACTATGACTCACCGTGTTTTCAAATTTTGGTTGTGTTTTGAAATTAACTTCACACCTTGCAATAATCTGTTTAGTGGACCCACCAGGCAGTCAATGTATCGAGAATGAGTGAGAGTTGTTTGTCATGATTAAACTTCTTGCTAAGAATATGCATGGGTAGAAATTTGTCCGTGTTTTGAAAACAATCAAAGAAACTATGACTCACCGTGTTTTGAAATTTTGGCCGTGTTTCGAAATTAACTTCACACCTTGCGAAAATTTGTTCAGTGGACCCACCACCAGGTAGTCAATGTATTGAGAACGAGTGAGAGTTTGGAAAGATTCAACTTCTTGCTATGAATATGCATGCCTAGAAATTTGATCGTGTTTTTAAAACAATCAAAGAGGCTATGGCTCGCCGTGTTTTGAAATTTTGGCTGTGTTTCAAAATTAACTTCACATCTTGCGATAATCTATTCACTGGACCCACCAGGCAGTCAATGTATCGAGAACGAGTGAGTGTTTGGATTGATTCAACTTCTTGCTAAGAATATGCATGTCTATTAATTTAATCATGTTTTGAAAACAATCAAAGAGGCAATGACTCACGCTATTTTGAAATTTTGGTTGTGTTTCGAAATTGACTTCACACCTTGCAATAATCTGTTTAGTGGACCCACCAGGCAGTCAATGTATCGAGAACGAGTGAGAGTTGTTTGTCAAGATTAAACTTCTTGCTAAGAATATGCGTGGGTAGAAATTTGTCCGTGTTTTGAAAACAATCAAAGAAACTATGACTCACCGTGTTTTGAAATTTTGGCTGTGTTTCGAAATTAGCTTCACACCTTGCGAAAATTTGTTCAGTGGACCCACCACCAGGTAGTCAATGTATTGAGAATGAGTGAGAGTTTGGAAAGATTCAACTTCTTGCTATGAATATGCATGCCTAGAAATTTGATCGTGTTTTTAAAACAATCAAAGAGGCTATGACTCGCTGTGTTTTGAAATTTTGGCTGTGTTTCGAAATTCACTTCACATCTTGCGATAATCTATTCACTGGACCCACCAGGCAGTCAATGTATCGAGAACGAGTGAGTGTTTGGATTGATTCAACTTCTTGCTAAGAATGTGCATGTATATTAATTTTATCATGTTTTGAAAACAATCAAAGAGGCTATGACTCACGCTATTTTGAAATTTTGGTTGTGTTTCGAAATTGACTTTGCACCTTGCAAAAATGGGTCCACTTTGGACCCACCACCAGGCAGTAAATGTATCGAGAACGAGTGATAGTTTGGAAAGATTAAACTTGCTAAGAATATGCTTGCCTAGAAATTTGGCCCTGTTTTGAAAACAACCAAAAGACTATGACTCACCGTGTTTTGAAATTTTGGCTGTGTTTCGAAATTAACTTCACACCTTGTGATAATCTGTTCAGTGGACCCACCAGGCAGTCAATGTATCGAGAACGAGTGAGAGTTGTTCGGCAAGATTAAACTTCTTGCTAAGAATATGCATGCATAGAAATTTGACCGTGTTTTGAAAACAACCAAAGAGACTATGACTCACTGTGTTTTGAAATTTTGGTTGTGTTTCAAAATTAACTTCACATCTTGCGATAATCTATTCAGTGGACCCACTGATATGTCGTAAATGTATATATAATTTTTCATGCTCCATGCTTGTTTTATATCAAATTTTTTATGTTTTGTTTACACTTTGAGGTATTTTTATACATTTTCTGGAGCTAACCTATTAACAAGATGCCATAGTGCCAGTTGCCTATTTTCTGTTGTTTTTGGTTCCAAAAAAGCTAGTAAGGAAATATTCTCGGAATTGGACGGGACAAAAGCCAAAGTTAATATTTTACTAGAAGGAACACGGAGTCCGAAGGGCAGCCGAAGTGGGCCCACAAGGTGGCCACACCATAGGGTGGCGCGACCCCCTGGGTGCGCCAGCCCCTAGTGTGGGCCCCTCGGGCAGCCACCGACCTCGCCTCCTCGCCTATAAAAGCACCCCGATGCAGAAACCATAAACACCTGATCGGAAATCCATGAAAGAGTCTATAGCTGACACCATCTCCACCCCTAGATCGGGGGACCCGAAGCTCTTCCCGGCACCCTACCGGAGGGGAGAGATCATCCTGGTGGCCTTCTTCTTCACCATGCTTGCCTCCGGAGTGATGCGTGAGTAGTTCACCCTTGGACTATGGGTCCATATAGTAGCTAGATGGTTGGTTCTCCTCCTTTGTGCTATCATGTTTAGATCTTGTGAGCTCCGTTCATGATCAAGATCATCTATTTGTAATCCTATATGTTGTGTTTGTGGGGATCTGATGGATATTGAGATACTATGTCAGATTGATTATTGATTCTATCATGTCTATGTTATTTGTGATCTTGCATGCTCTCTGTTGTTAGTAGCTATCTTGGCCAAGTAGATGCTTGCAACTCCAAGAGGGAGTATTTATGCTTGACATTAGGTTCATGCCTCTTGTAATCTGGGGTTGTCACAGAAATATCTAAGGTTGTAGATGTGATGTTGTTACTAGGGAGAAAACAACAATCTTTTGTCCATGGGGCAATTGTATTGTTTACCTTACACACTTTGCTTAATGCAATTATCTATTGCTTGCAACCTAATACTGGAAGGGGTTCGGATGATAACCTGAAGGTGGATTATTAGTCATAGATGCGGTTGGATTATGGTCTATGTATTATGTTGTAATGCCCAATCAAATCTAGTAGGAGTCAAGATGTCTAGCATATGCATTGTTATGCTTTCTCAATCTGTCAATTGCCCTGCTGTAATTTGTTCACCCAACATGCTATTTATCTTAAGGAGAATCACCTCTAGTGAACTTTGGACCTGAGTCCATTGCTTTACCATTGATATACCATCTACTGTTCACCGTATACTATTTACTTTCTACAA
Organism: Avena sativa; assembly: GCA_916181665.1. NCBI lineage: Eukaryota > Viridiplantae > Streptophyta > Magnoliopsida > Poales > Poaceae > Avena > Avena sativa. Next base: position 502,881,973 of record OV702289.1, read on the forward strand.
GCAATTACTATCTTCCACACTATACGTTTAATCCTTTGTTTTTAGCAAAACCAGTGAGATTGAAAACCACTAGGAAGTCAATGTATCGAGACGAGTGAGATTTTGGAAAGATTCAATTTCTTGCTAAGAATATGCATGCCTAGAAATTTTACCGTGTTTTGAAAACAACCAAAGAAACTATGGCTCACCGTGTTTTGAAATTTTGGCTGTGTTTCAAAATTAACTTCACACCTTGCGATAATCTGTTCAGTGGACCCACCAGGTAGTCAATGTATTGAGAACGAGTGAGAGTTGTTTGGCAAGAGTACACTTCTTGCTAAGAATATGCATGCGTCGAAATTTTATCATGTTTTGTAAACAATCAAAGAGACTATGGCTCACCATGTTTTGAAATTTTGCCTCTTTTTCAAAATTAACTTCACACCTTGCGAAAATATGTTCAGTGGACACAACACCAGGCAGTCAATGTATCGAGAACAAGTGATAGTTTGGAAAGATTCAACTTCTTGCTAAGAATAGGCATGCCTAGAAATTTGATCGTGTTTTCAAAACAATAAAAGAGGTTATGAGTCACCGTGTTTTGAAATTTTGGCTGTGTTTCGAAATTAACTTCACACCTTGCAAAAATCTATTCAGTGGACCCACCACCAGGCAGTCAATGTATCGAGAACGAGTGAGAGTTTGGAAAGATTTAACTTCTTGCTAAGAATATGCATACCTAGAAATTTGACTGTATTTTGAAAACAACCAAAGAAACTATGAATCACCGTGTTTTCAAATTTTGGATGTGTTTCGAAATTAACTTCACACCTTGCGATAATCTATTTAGTGGACCCACGAGGCAGTCAATTTATCGAGAAGGAGTCAGAGTTGTTTGCCAAGATTAAACTTCTTGCTAAGAATATGCATGCGTAGAAATTTGACCGTGTTTTGAAAACAATCAAAGAGACTATGACTCATAGTGTTTTGAAATTTTGGCTGTGTTTCGAAATTAACTTCACACCTTGCGAAAATCTGTTCAATGGACCCCCCACCAGGCAGTCAATGTATCGAGAACGAGTGAGAGTTTGGAAATATTCAATTCCTTGCTAAGAATATGCATGCCTAGAAATTTGACCGTGTTTTGAAAACAATCAAAGAGACTATGACTCACCGTGTTTTGAAATTTTCCCTCTATTTCGAAATTAACTTCACACCTTACGAAAGTCCGTTTACTGGACCCACCACCAGAAAGTCAATGTATCGAGACGAGTGAGAGTTTGGAAAGATTCAACTTCTTGCTAAGAATATGCATGCCTAGAAGTTTTACCGTGTTATGAAAACAACCAAAGAGACTATGGCTCATCGTGTTTTGAAATGTTGGCTGTGTTTCGAAATTAACTTCACACCTTGCGATAATCTGTTCAGTGGACCCACTAGGTAGTCAATGTATTGAGAAGGAGTGAGATTTGTTTGGCAAGATTAAACTTCTTGCTAAGAATATGGATGCCTCGAAATTTGATCATGTTTTGAAAACAATCAAAGAGTCTATGGCTCACCGTGTTTTGAAATTTTGCCTCTTTTTCGAAATTAACTACACACCTTGCAAAAATATTTTCAGTGGACCCCCCCTCTAGGAAGTCAATGTAGCGAGACGAGTGAGAGTTTCGAAAGATTCAACTTCTTGGTAAGAATATGCATGCCTAAAAAATTTCCCGTGTTTTGAAAACAATCAAAGAGACTATGACTCACCGTGTTTTGAATTTTTGGCTGTGTTTCGAATGTAAGTTCACACCTTGCGAGAATCTGTTCGGTGGACCCACCAGGCATTCAAAGTATCGAGAACGAGTGAGAGTTGTTTGGGAAGATTAAACTTCTTGCTAAGAATATGCATGCTTAGAAATTTGACCGTGTTTTGAAAACAATCAAAGATACTATGACTCACCGTGTTTTGAATTTTTGGCTGTGTTTTGAAACTAACTTCACACCTTGTGAAAATCTGTTCAGTGGACCCACCACCAGGCAGTTAATGTATCGAGAACGAGTGAGAGTTTGGAAAGATTCAATTCCTTGCTAAGAATATGCATGCCTAGAAACTTGACCGTGTTTTGAAAACAATCAAAGAGGCTATGACTCACCGTGTTTTGAAGTTTTGGCTGTGTTTCAAAATTAACTTCACACCTTGCGAAAATCTGGTCAGTGGACCCACCACCAGGTAGTCAATGTATCTAGAAGGAGTGAGAGTTTTGAAAGATTCAACTTCTTGCTAAGAATATGCATGCCTGGAAAATTGACCGTGTTTTGAAAACAACCAAACAGACTATGACTCACCGTGTTTTGAAGTTTTGGCTGTGTTTCGAAATTAACTCACACCTTGCGATAATCTGTTCAGTGGACCCACCAGGTAGTCAATGTATCAAGAACGAGTAGTAGTTTGGAAAGGTTCAACTTCTTGCTAAGAATATGCATGCCTAGAAATTTGACCATGTTTTGAAAATAATAAAAGAGGCTATGACTCGCCATGTTTTGAAATTTGGGCTGTGATTCGAAATTAATTTCACACCTTGCGAAAATCTGTTTAGTGGACCCACCACCAGGCAGTCAACGTATCGAGAACGAGTGAGAGTTTGGAAGGATTTAACTTCTTGCTAAGAATATGCATACCTAGAAATTTGACCGTGTATTGAAAACAACCAAAGAGACTATGACTCACCATGTTTTGAAATTTTGGATGTGTTTCGAAATTAACTTCACACCTGGCGATAATCTATTTAGTGGACCAACGAGGCAGTCAATTTATTGACAACGTGTCAGAGTTGTTTGCCAAGATTAAAGTTCTTGCTAAGAATATGCATGCGTAGAAATTTGACTGTGTTTTGAAAACAATCAAAGATACTATGAGTCACAGTGTGAAATTTTGGCTGTGTTTCGAAATTAACTTCACACCTTGCAAAAATCTGTTCAATGGACCCACCACCAGGCAGTCAATGTATCGAGAACGAGTGAGAGTTTGGAAAGATTCAATTCCTTGCTAAGAATATGCATGCCTAGAAACTTGACCGTGTTTTGAAAACAATCAAAGAGGATATGACCCACCATGTTTTGAAATTTTGGCTGTGTTTCAGAATTAACTTCACACCTTGCGAAAATCTGGTCAGTGGACCCACCACCAGGCAGTCAATGTATCTAGAAGGAATGAGAGTTTTGAAAGATTCAACTTCTTGCTAAGAATATGCATGCCTGGAAAATTGACCGTGTTTTGAAAACAACCAAAGAGACTATGACTCACCGTGTTTTGAAGTTTTGGCTGTGTTTCGAAATTAACTTCACACCTTGCGATAATCTATTCAAAGGACCCACCAGGCAGTCAATGTATCAAGAACGAATGGGAGTTTGGAAAGGTTCAACTTCTTGCTAAGAATATGCATGCCTAGAAATTTGACCGTGTTTTGAAAACAATAAAAGAGGCTATGAGTCACCGTGTTTTGAAATTTTGGCTTTGATTTGAAATTAATTTCACACCATGCAAAAATCTGTTCAGTGGACCCACCACCAGGCAGTCAATGTATCGAGAACGAGTGAGAGTTTCGAAAGATTTAACTTCTTGCTAAGAATATGCATACCTAGAAATTTGATCGTGTTTTGAAAACAACCAAAGAGACTATGACTCACAGTGTTTTGAAATTTTGGATGTGTTTGGAAATTAACTTCACACCTTGCGATAATCTATTTAGTGGACCCAGGAGGCAGTCAATTTATTGAGAACGTGTCAGAGTTGTTTGCCAAGATTAAACTTCTTGCTAAGAATATGCATGCGTAGAAATTTGACCATGTTTTGAAAACAATCAAAGAGACTATGACTCACAGTGTTTTGAAATTTTGGCTGTGTTTCGAAATTAACTTCACACCTTGCGAAAATTTGTTCAATGGACCCACCACTAGGCAGTCAATGTATCGAGAACGAGTGAGAGTTTGGAAAGATTCAATTCCTTGCTACGAATATGCATGCCTAGAAATTTGACCGTATTTTGAAAACAATCAAAGAGACTATGACTCACCATGTTTTCAAATTTTGCCTCTATTTCGAAATTAACTTCACACCTTGCGAAAGTTTGTTTAGTGGACCCACCACCAGGAAGTCAATGTATCAAGACGAGTGAGAGTTTGGAAAGATTCAACTTCTTGCTAAGAAGGTGCATGCCTAGAAATTTTTACCGTGTTTTGAAAACAACCAAAGAGACTATGGCTCACCGTGTTTTGAAATTTTGGCCGTGTTTAGAAATTAACTTCACACCTTGCAATAATCTGTTAAGTGGACCCACCATGTAGTCAATGTATTGAGAACGAGTGAGAGTTGTTTGGCAAGATTAAACTTCTTGCTAAGAATATGCATGCCTCGAAATTTGATCATGTTTTTAAAACAATCAAAGAGACTATGGCTCACCGTGTTTTGAAATTTTGCCTCTTTTTCGAAATTAACTTCACACCTTGCGAAAATATCTTTAGTGGACCCCCCTCTAGGAAGTCAATGTATTGAGACGAGTGATAGTTTGGAAAGATTCAACTTCTTGGTAAGAATATGCATGCCTAGAAATTTTACCGTGTTTTAAAAACAACCAAAGAGACTATGACTCACTGTGTTTTAATATTTCGGCTGTGTTTCGAAAGTAAGTTCACACCTTGGAACAATCTGTTCAGTGGACCCACCAGGAAGTCAAAGTATCGAGAACGAGTGAGAGTTGTTTGGCAAGATTAAACTTCTTGCTAAGAATAAGCATGCTTAGAAATTTGACCATGTTTTGAAAACAATCAAAGAGACTCTAAATCACCGTGTTTTGAAATTTTGGCTGTGTTTCGAAACTAACTTCACACCTTGCGAAAATCTGTTCAGTGGACCCACCACCAGGCAGTCAATGTATCGAGAACGAGTGAGAGTTTGGAAAGGTTCAATTCCTTGCTAAGAATATGCAAGCCTAGAAACTTGACCGTGTTTTGAAAACAATCAAAGAGGCTATGACTTACTGTGTTTTGAAATTTTTCCTCTATTTTGAAATTACCTTCACACCTTGCGAAAATCTTTTCAATGGAACCACCACCAGGCAGTCAATGTATTGAGAATGAGTGAGAATTTGGACAGATTCAACTTCTTGCTAAGAATATGCATGCCTAGAAATTTGATCGTGTTTTGAAAACAATCAAAGAGGCTATGACTCACCATGTTTTCAAATTTTGGCTGTGTTTCAAAATTAACTTCACACCTTGCGAAAATCTATTCAGTGGACCCACCACCAGGCAGTCAATGTATCTAGAAGGAGTGAGAGTTTCGAAAGTTTCAACTTCTTGCTAAGAATATGCATGCCTAAAAAGTTGACCGTGTTTTGAAATATAACCAAAGAGACTATGACTCGCCATGTTTTGAAGTTTTGTCTATGTTTTGAAATTAACTTCACACTTTGCGATAATCTGTTCAGTGGATCCACCAGGCAGTCAATGTATCTAGAACGAGTGGGAGTTTGGAAAGATTCAACTTCTTTCTTAGAATTTCCGTGCCTAGAAATTTGACCATGTTTTGAAAACAATAAAAGAGGCTATGACTCATCGTGTTTTGAAATTTGGCTGTGTTTCGAAATTAATTTCACAGCTTGCAATAATTGGTTCACTGGACACACCAGGTAGTCAATTTATCAAGAACGAGTGAGTGTTTAGAATGATTCAACTTCTTGGGAAGCATTTGCATGCCTCAAAATTTGACCATGTTTTGAAAACAATCAAAGAGTCTATGACTCACCGTGTTTTGAAATTTTGGCTATGTTTCAAAATTAATTTCGCACCTTGTGAAAATCAATTTAGTGGACCCACCAGGCAGTCAATTTATCGAGAACAAGTGAGAGTTTGGCAAGATTCAACTTCTTGCTAGGAATATGCATGACTAGTAATTTGGCCGTGTTTTGAAAACAATCAAAGAGCCTATGACTCACCGTGTTTTGAAATTTTTCCTCTGTTTCGAAATTAACTTCACACCTAGCGAAAATCTGTTAAGTGGACCTACCACCAAGCAGTCAATGTATTGAGAAAGAGTGAGAGTTTGGAATGATTCAACTTCTTGCTAAGAATATGCATGCCTAGAAATTTGATCATGTTTTGAAAACAATCAAAGAGGCTATGACTCATCATGTTTTGAAATTTTGGCTGTGTTTCAAAATTAACGTCACACCTTGCGAAAATCTGTTCCGTGGACCCAACACCAGGCAGTCAATGTATTGAGAACGAGTGATAGTTTGGAAAGATTCAACTTCTTGCTAAGAATAGGCATGCCTAGAAATTTGATCGTGTTTTGAAAACAATAAAAGAGGATATGACTCACCGTGTTTTGAAATTTTGGCTGTGTTGCGAAATTAACTTCACACCTTGCTAAAATCTATTCAGTGGACCCACCACCAGGCAGTCAATGTATCGAGAACGAGTGAGAGTGTAGCACCCCAGTAAAACCAGTACTAGAAAATCGCGTGTTATTTTTATTTTGTGCATCACCATGACCACATGCTCATGTGATCATGTCACATTGCATTTGAGCATCTTCATGTTTGCACGCATATATTTGACTAAAACTATTTTCTAAAAGCCTAGTTTTGTTTTCTAAATATCCCCGTCTCAATTTCAAATCAAAACTCCGGTATTTTCCGAGACTTTTATTTATCTAAAAACTATTTATGAAAACCTCTTTAAAAATAAAACAAATAAAAATAATAAAAATATTTTTTTGCTAGGGGAGGCAGCCACAGGCCAGGCCCGAAAGCCCAGCCCGCAGCCGCCTACAACCCTAGGAAATAAAACCCTAGACCAACCAAACCAGTCCCCTAACCCCTGACCCAACCCGACCCACACCTTGCTGCAGCCATATCCCGCAGCGCACAACACCGACATGCCCCGTGCGGCACACGACCCACCTACCCCGCGTGTGGTACACGGCAACGGCCGCACGCAACACACCCTAGCCAGTGCCGACAACCCCCCCCCCCCCCGGATCTCCACCGAACCCGGCCCCCCTCCCTCAATCTTCCCTCCCGCACGCAATGTCCTCTCCCTGCAATTCTTCACCCTGATGCGTCCCGAGCCCCACATCTGTGGCGCCCCGCAAAAACCACTACTAGAAAATCGCGTTATTTTTGTGCATTGCATCATCATGACCGCATGCTCATGTCATCATGCCACATTGCATTTGAGCATCGTCATCATCATGCATTTGTTTGTCTGAAACTATTTTCGAAAAACATATTTGGTTTTCTAAATACCCTGCCTTATTTTAAAATCCAAAACCCGGGTCTCCGGATTATTTTGTTTCGTCTACCAATGGATTTCAAAAGCCCCGTTTAAAATAATAAAATATTTTTTTTATTTTTTTTAGGGGCAGCCGTACCGGGCCGATCCGACCCAGTCGGCCACCCCCAGTACAAAAACCAGACTATCTAAACCCTTTTTCTACCCCAACCTAATCTACCCAGCCCCCCTCCACCTCACCCCCTCCAATCCTTTGTCGACACCTCACCTCTCCCTTCCCCCCATCCAATCCCAGCGCGCCACCTCACCCCTGGCCACCTGGCCCAACACCACACAGCTGACCCACTCCCCTCCTGCCCCAAGCGGACCCCACCTCCTAGGGCGGACAGACGCGCCCCGGTGCCTTCCTCTCTCCTCCCTCCTCTGGCCCACCACCTCGCGTCGCCCCACCCACACACACCACGCACGCCAACCGCGCGTCCCCACCCCGACCACCTCGGGCTGCACGCTCCCCTGGACCCACCCAGCACGACCACCAACCCCCTCTCCTCCCCGTGCGCGCCCGACCCGGTCCTCCCCCGCACCGAGCCCCGCCGCCTCGCCTCGGCCCTACCGCCGGCCGCGCCCCCGACCAGCGGCTCCGTCCTCTGCACCTTCCCGTCCTCGATCTGTGGCCGCCGTCGAGCTCTCCGTGGCCCCGAGCGCCTCCCCCGTCCGCGAGCCTCGCCGCCCCAACCTCCTCGAGCCCCGCCGCCGGCGTCCCTGCCGCCACCGAGCTCTGTTTCCGCTCGCCCCGGCCCGTCCTCGACCTCCGGCCGGATCCCCCACGTCGCCCTGCCCCGAGCGCCGTGCAGCCCCGCTGCCGTGGGCAGGCCCGCGAGCCCCGCCTCTGCAGCCAGCGACGGGTGCCCCTGCGAGGTCAACGCGTCGACGTCCTGTCCCGCCGCTACCCTCTGCGCCCCGCCGTCCGCCGTCCGCGGGCCGCTCGAGCTCGCCGTCGTGCCCTTCCTCGCCGGTCCTCCACCCCTCCGACGAACCCTCTGCTAGCCAGGCCCGTCGCTTCTGCAGCGCCATGGTCGCGACGACCCCGTACCCTGCAGTCCATGTTTTGTCGTGTGCTGGGCCGTTCGTCCCTGTGTAGCTGCCATGATGAAACACTGATGTTTGGTGGCTAGCTGTTGGTAAGCAATGTTGTGATGATGGTGTTGCACATGTGGGGTATATGTGTGGATGGATGCTTCGAGACTGATAAGATGGTGGAGTCGTGGCCACTTCCTCGGTTCAACCTCTCTGCAAGATCTTCCGGTGCCAAACCCGAAGACCGATCCCGGAGTTCGAAGACCGATCCCGGAGTTCGAAGACCGACCCTGCCGAAGACAGAACCCTAGCGCGCCAAGTTCTTCGACCCCGAGGAACGATCCATAGACGCGTGAAGTACTTCCTCGAGGACGCCAAGTACTCCACCCCGGACACCGAGACCCTGAACGACAAGTTCTCCTTCCCGGAAGCATTGACGCCCGTGCGACAAGATCTACTTCCCAGATCCGAAGACCCCGGTACCCAATCTACTCAAGTTCGCCATCGCGAGTCCGAACTTCATCGTTTCCCCGTCGAACCCTGATACCGAACCTCGGAACCCCTCCGAACCCCCAAGAACGTCGACCCCAGATGTGTGAACCTTTTCCCGAGCCCCTATTTTATAAATGCTATATATAAAACCTGTTGCATAATAATTGTTCATCTCGCATGCATATTTGTGTGGTTTGGGGGCATTAAGCCGATTCACCTCATAATTAAATATGGAGACCATATGCGGGCTATTCTAGTCTTAGTTTGTCTCCATTTAAATTTGTGTAGCGAACCGATACTATGTTTTGCCATGTTAAGACAACATTTAAATTGCGGGGTATCTAAACAACATGAACCTTCTAAATAAATGTCGGGACCCCGGTTCCGTTAATATTGCCTAATTGCATCGCACCTTTGCCATGTCATACATCATACATGCATCATGCCCGATCTTCTGCCGTAGTATTAAATATTGCACCCGGTGTTTTTGCTAGTGCTTTGCTTCTTCGCGGATTAGGCCGATGAGTTGATGCGAGTGTCGACTTGATCCCCGGTGAACCGTCGGCAATGTTTTTCAGGTGAGCATCTCCCCCTTTCTACCTATCTTATATTTATAGTATTTATTCCCTCCTGTTGATCTATTGCTATCTGTGTCGTGATGCTCTAGTTTTCGTACCCGGGACATCCCTTGCAGCCTTATATTGCCTTGGACACATCCTATTACCTGTTGTTTGGTAGATAGTTGGACTTGCGCGTCGTAGTCGCTTGCTCAAGTGCTGTTGCGTGTTGTCAAGTACCACAGTTGTTGGAGTTTTGCCGCATGTTTAATGTTGGAGATGATCAAGACCTTAATTACCGTTTAATAACTAAAAATTGAAGTAGGTAAATGCAGAGGCACAGGTGGGCAATAGATGTTATTTGGTTGTCAACCGTCCACTTGTGTCCCGTAGGACCCCGAGTTATTGACACCTGTTCCGAGATCGAGCGCGCTAACCACAGGTGGGGTGTGTGGGCACCCCCATCGATTAGTACCTGATTTCAAAGTACTGTACCGGGGGCCACAAACTAGTTTGAGGTTTCATTTACTATCCTGTACTTATGCCATGCTTTACTGCTTTATTTAAAATTGTGCGAGGTACTGCACCTGTACTGTTTAGGGAAGCGGAGTGTTTTCGCGGTATCGACAAGCCCAGTCACATTTTCAGGTTCCCAGTCGTTTACAGCCACTGACGCAAACCCTGAGTCCGTCTCGGAGACCGGCCGACTTCGTTGCGGGTAGCTTAGTGGGGTGGCCCCCATGTACTTGCTTTGGGTCTGGGAAACGTCATGACTTAGGCCCCGCCGACATACCGATGGGTGTATGTTAACTGATCTGGCAAAAAGGGTCGAAGTGCGTGTGGATACTTTGGTGCACCCCTACAGGGTTAAATCTTTTCGAAAAGCCGTGTCCGCGGTTATGGACGACTTGGAGCACAGTTCTCGATCATAGACAACTATAACTAAAGTTTACTGTTATAATTTGACTTGTATCCGATATGACTAGTAATCAGCTCCACTTCAACGGAATGGCTAAATATAAGTACCAACAACTGCTGGGTTTGGGATATCTCATGCTAATCGTATCTGACTAGTAAGTGTTGCAATTACAACGGAATGATTAACTAAAACTGCCCACTGCTTATTATATCAGGATGACTCATGCTATCTATATTTGACTAGTAATTGCCGCAACTATAACGGAATGAATAAAATTGCCAACTGTGTGAGTTCCTCGGTTGACTTCCTCGTTTGGTCTCGAGGGGGAAATACCAGGATGGGTATGTGTGGTGGTAGAATCAGGTTGGTTCCGAATAGGTCTTTCTTATCCCTCTCTGATAGCCGACAGTTAAGTAGGAGTCTCTATAGGTTGATTAGTGCATGTCGCGCTGCCGCTCAGTCCACCATACCTATGTAGGCGAGGACCGCCGAATTCTAGTCTCGCCGTGTACTGGCCTCAGTACTGACCGCTCTCTTTTTCCTTTGCCCTTTGTCGGCACCCCTTTTGTTTAAGCAGGTTTGAGATCGACGTCGTTAGCAGGGTTACCCTTCCGGCTTGGCCTGGGCAGGGTTATGGACGCCATTGGTTATTCTTCAGGGCTCTCAGCTCAATTTGCATCTTGTCCGTACTCGGACGCTATATCGTTTTCCAGGTGATTTGGATCTTTGTATTGTATATCTGTATTCTTGACTCTTTGAGTCGCTGTTGTATATATATGTTTTATGGGTTCCATCGAGGACTATTGTGTAATGATATTACTTCGTTTTCCACCCGCACGCAAGTGCCTGGTGGGCACCTTTGAATCGTTTCTATGCGGGTTTGGCGGGAAACGCTGAAACTTGCATAGGGCCGATTCTGAGGGTGTTACAGAGTGGTATCAGAGCTCAGCAGTTGCGATACCCCACAAGTCCAGCCTGTAGGATAACCTAGCTAACGGACGAAGTAGAGTGTCAAAACTATTTTTGCAAAATCGGTTGGATAGTTCTGATTAGGTCTGATTTTACTCCTTACCCCTCTGCTGCTCTCCTCTCACCTCTGCGTGTTTTAAATCCGCTCTCTTCTCTTTCTTCGAGTCCAGGAATTCTCGTGGTTGGGTTCCATCGTACTTCAGGGTTTCGCTTCCTCTTTTGGTAACGGTGTTGCTACATCTGGTCTTCATGCTAACCGAGGAATCCTTCGTCTGGTGGACTTCTATTTGTTCCTTCTCGTGCCTTCCGGTGTTTTCCGACGCAACGACATCATCTACGCCAGATCCGATGCAGAGTCTGCATCACTCCTTTGATTCTGAACCTCGATTGTCGAGATCTTCAGTCTGATTCCGAGAATGGTTGCACGCTTTTCCACTGATTGTGCGGAGTAATAGTTTGGGTGCGTGATGGATTGGCCCCTATGCCGACTACCCCTTCTATTCGCTTTAGTACATTGAAGTGGATGAGAATGCATCAGTTCCCTCTTTCTATCGAAGCTAGAGGTGGCTTTATTGGTTGATACCTCTACCTTCGCCTTTGTTTCCCGGAGTGTTCTCTCGACGATCACGGACAACGACCTCTTATTAGTGGTGTCGCGAGGATCTACACGAAGCGAGAAGACGCAGATCGCCGACCTTCCTTCCGGTACCATGAGGCGGATCTCGAGGGCGAGATCCATAGTTAGTGGTGTCGAATTGTGGCGCCCCGCAAAAACCACTACTAGAAAATCGCGTTGTTTTTGTGCATTGCATAATGATGACCGCATGCTCATGTCATCATGCCACATTGCATTTGAGCATCGTCATCATCATGCATTTGTTTGTCTGAAACTATTTTCGAAAAACATATTTGGTTTTCTAAATACCCCGCCTTATTTCAAAATCCAAAACCCGGGTCTCCGGATTATTTTGTTTCGTCTACCAATGGATTTCAAAAGCCCCGTTTTAAATAATAAAATATTTTTTTATTTTTTTTAGGGGCAGCCGTACCGGGCCGATCCGACCCAGTCGGCCACCCCCAGTACAAAAACCAGACTATCTAAACCCTTTTTCTACCCCAACCTAATCTACCCAGCCCCCCTCCACCTCACCCCCTCCAATCCTTTGTCGACACCTCACCTCTCCCTTCCCCCCATCCAATCCCAGTGCACCACCTCACCCCTGGCCACCTGCCCCAACACCACACAGCTGACCCACTCCCCTCCTGCCCCGAGCGGACCCCACCTCCTGGGGCGGATAGACGCGCCCCGGCGCCTTCCTCTCTCCTCCCTCCTCTGGCCCACCACCTCGTGTCGCCCCACCCACACACACCACGCACGCCAACCGCGCGTCCCCACCCCGACCACCTCGGGCCGCACGCTCCCCTGGACCCACCCAGCACGACCACCAACCCCCTCTCCTTCCCGTGCGCGCCCGACCTGGTCCTCCCCCGCACTGAGCCCCGCCGCCTCGCCTCGGCCCTACCGCCGGCCACGCCCCCGACCAGCGGCTCCGTCCTCTGCACCCCCGCGCGGCCCCGCGCCTCTTCGTCGTTGCGCCGGCCCTCCGCTCCTCCAGCACCGGCCGCCTCTGCGCGCGCCTTCCCGTCCTCGATCTGTGGCCGCCGTCGAGCTCTCCGTGGCCCCGAGCGCCTCCCCCGTCCGCGAGCCTCGCCGCCCCAACCTCCTCGAGCCCCGCCGTCGGCGTCCCTGCCGCCACCGAGCTCCGTTTCCGCTCGCCCCGGCCCGTCCTCGACCTCCGGCCGGATCCCCCGCGTCGCCCCGCCCCGAGCGCCGTGCAGCCCCGCTGCCGTGGGCAGGCCCGCGAGCCCCGCCTCTGCAGCCAGCGACGGGTGCCCCTGCGAGGTCAACGCGTCGACGTCCTGTCCCCGCCGCTACCCTCTACGCCCCGCCGTCCGCCGTCCGCGGGCCGCTCGAGCTCGCCGTCGTGCCCTTCCTCGCCGGTCCTCCACCCCTCCGACGAACCCTCTGCTGGCCAGGCCCGTCGCTTCTGCAGCGCCATGGTCGCGACGACCCCGTACCCTGCAGTCCATGTTTTGTCGTGTGCTGGGCCGTTCGTCCCTGTGTAGCTGCCATGATGAAACACTGATGTTTGGTGGCTAGCTGTTGGTAAGCAATGTTGTGATGATGGTGTTGCACATGTGGGGTATACGTGTGGATGGATGCTTCGAGACTGATAAGATGGTGGAGTCGTGGCCAGTTCCTCGGTTCAACCTCTCTGCAAGATCTTCCGGTGCCAAACCCGAAGACCGATCCCGGAGTTCGAAGACCGACCCTGCCGAAGACTGAACCCTAGCGCGCCAAGTTCTTCGACCCCGAGGAACGATCCATAGACGCGTGAAGTACTTCCTCGAGGACGCCAAGTACTCCACCCCGGACACCAAGACCCTGAATGACAAGTTCTCCTTCCCGGAAGCATTGACGCCCGTGCGACAAGATCTACTTCCCAGATCCGAAGACCCCGGTACCCGATCTACTCAAGTTCGCCATCGCGAGTCCGAACTTCATCGTTTCCCTGTCGAACCCTGAGACCGAACCTCGGAACCCCTCCGAACCCCCAAGAACGTCGACCCCAGATGTGTGAACCTTTTCCCGAGCCCCTATTTTATAAATGCTATATATAAAACCTGTTGCATAATAATTGTTCATCTCGCATGCATATTTGTGTGGTTTGGGGGCATTAAGCCGATTCACCTCATAATTAAATATGGAGACCATATGCGGGCTATTCTAGTCTTAGTTTGTCTCCATTTAAATTTGTGTAGCGAACCGATACTATGTTTTGCCATGTTAAGACAACATTTAAATTGCGGGGTATCTAAACAACATGAACCTTCTAAATAAATGTCGGGACCCCGGTTCCGTTAATATTGCCTAATTGCATCGCACCTTTGCCATGTCATACATCATACATGCATCATGCCCGATCTTCTGCCGTAGTATTAAATATTGCACCCGGTGTTTTTGCTAGTGCTTTGCTTCTTCGCGGATTAGGCCGATGAGTTGATGCGAGTGTCGACTTGATCCCCGGTGAACCGTCGGCAATGTTTTTCAGGCGAGCATCTCCCCCTTTCTACCTATCTTATATTTATAGTATTTATTCCCTCCTGTTGATCTATTGCTATCTGTGTCGCGATGCTCTAGTTTTCGTACCCGGGACATCCCTTGCAGCCTTATATTGCCTTGGACACATCCTATTACCTGTTGTTTGGTAGATAGTTGGACTTGCGCGTCGTAGTCGCTTGCTCAAGTGCTGTTGCGTGTTGTCAAGTACCACAGTTGTTGGAGTTTTGCCGCATGTTTAATGTTGGAGATGATCAAGACCTTAATTACCGTTTAATAACTAAAAATTGAAGTAGGTAAATGCAGAGGCACAGGTGGGCAATATATGTTATTTGGTTGTCAACCGTCCACTTGTGTCCCGTAGGACCCCGAGTTATTGACACCTGTTCCGAGATCGAGCGCGCTAACCACAGGTGGGGTGTGTGGGCACCCCCATCGATTAGTACCTGATTTCAAAGTACTGTACCGGGGGCCACAAACTAGTTTGAGGTTTTATTTACTATCCTGTACTTATGCCATGCTTTACTGCTTTATTTAAAATTGTGCGAGGTACTGCACCTGTACTGTTTAGGGAAGTGGAGTGTTTTCGCGGTATCGACAAGCCCAGTCACATTTTTGGGTTCCCAGTCGTTTACAGCCACTGACACAAACCCTGAGTCCGTCTCGGAGACCGGCTGACTTCGTTGCGGGTAGCTTAGTGGGGTGGCCCCCATGTACTTGCTTTGGGTCTGGGAAACGTCATGACTTAGGCCCCGCCGACATACCGATGGGTGTATGTTAACTGATCTGGCAAAAAGGGTCGAAGTGCGTGTGGATACTTTGGTGCACCCCTGCAGGGTTAAATCTTTTCGAAAAGCCGTGTCCGCGGTTATGGACGACATGGAGCACAGTTCTTGATCATAGACAACTATAACTAAAGTTTACTGTTATAATTTGACTTGTATCCGATATAACTAGTAATCAGCTCCACTGCAACGGATTGGCTAAATATAAGTACCAACAACTGCTGGGTTTGGGATATCTCATGCTAATCGTATCTGACTAGTAAGTGTTGCAATTACAACGGAATGATTAACTAAAACTGCCCACTGCTTATTATATCAGGATGACTCATGCTATCTATATTTGACTAGTAATTGCCGCAACTATAACAGAATGAATAAAATTGCCAACTGTGTGAGTTCCTCGGTTGACTTCCTTGTTTGGTCTCGAGGGGGAAATACCAGGATGGGTATGTGTGGTGGTAGAATCAGGTTGGTTCCGAATAGGTCTTTCTTATCCCTCTCTGATAGCCGACAGTTAAGTAGGAGTCTCTATAGGTTGATTAGTGCATGCCGCGCTGCCGCTCAGTCCACCATACCTATGTAGGCGAGGACCGCCGAATTCTAGTCTCGCCGTGTACTGGCCTCAGTACTGACCGCTCTCTTTTTCCTTTGCCCTTTGTCGGCACCCCTTTTGTTTAAGCAGGTTTGAGATCGACGTCGTTAGCAGGGTTACCCTTCCGGCTTGGCCTGGGCAGGGTTATGGACGCCATTGGTTATTCTTCAGGGCTCTCAGCTCAATTTGCATCTTGTCCGTACTCGGACGCTATATCGTTTTCCAGGTGATTTGGATCTTTGTATTGTATATCTGTATTCTTGACTCTTTGAGTCGCTGTTGTATATATATGTTTTGTGGGTTCCATCGAGGACTATTGTGTAATGATATTACTTCGTTTTCCACCCGCACGCAAGTGCCTGGTGGGCACCTTTGAATCGTTTCTATGCGGGTTTGGCGGGAAACGCTGAAACTTGCATAGGGCCGATTCTGAGGGTGTTACAACATCCTCCTCTCAATCCCCAAGCCCTGCCGTCGGGCCTCCCTCTCGTCCTCCTCTCGCGCGTGGCTGCATTGCCGGCGACCTCGCCGCCTCCGGCTGGAGCCCTGCCTCGTCGCCTTCTCGTCGTTCCCCGTGACAGCGAACAGAGCCTGGTCCACCTCGTCCCTGCGCGCCTCCTGGAGCCGCCCTTCGGCGCCAAGCTCCGTCGCCGCCGCTGCTTCGATGGTGTTCCGTCGCTTGGTTCCCACGCCTTTCTCCCTGGCGCGCCTACTCCCCTCGCCGTGTGTGCCACGACAGAGCTCCTCCGTCTTCCTCGTTTGCCGCAAGGGACCCGCCTATCACCGCCGCCTCACGTGGGTGCACGCGCGAGCCCCGCAGCGACCTCCTTCCCCTGCTCTGGTCGTGTCCCGCCTCTACGTCGAGCACGCGCAGGTCGCCGCCGGCATTATGCTCTCCGCCCCCTTGGTCGCCCCTCTCCTCGTCGAGCTCCTGCACCCAACCGCTGCTGGTCGTGCTGTGGCGGGCTACCTCCACTCCGACCATGAGCACCGGCACCGCCCTGCTTCCTCGTCTTCCCTGAGGCCAAGGTCGTTGCTCCATCTTTGATGCATCCCCTCTCTGCAACGTCTTGTTCCGGTCGTCATCGTCAATGAGCTCGTCCTCGACCTATCTGACTCCGCATGTCACCAAGGACTCGTGCCACCACCTCCATCTGCAGGGTCGTGCACCTAGTTCTGGCCCTCCTGCTGTACCTTTGAATCCAGACCATTAGGTGTGTCCGTGTTCAGCTGGAGAACAAACAAGATTCTGTTGCGTTACTATTTGGTCATACTATTTCAAAGGCTATACTGATGTGTGGTGTTATGGAGTGGTACTCGTGAGATGCTATGGTGCTGATGTGATGCTGAGTGCTACCCTCCCGACGACAAGTTCGATAGTGGCTCGGATAAAACCGATGAACTGTGGCGCCGATCCAAGTCCGCCATCGATGGATGAAGTCGTAATCCTCTCTGACGTGGAACCAAACAACTTCGAGATGGAGCCTCAAGGTCGTCAACATGGAACGTCAAGATCTTCTTCTCGGACTCGGAGATGCCGAAACCCCAAAGCCCCTGATCCGAAGACCGATCCCGCCGGACCCGAACTTCTCGAAACCAAGACCTTCGCCTCTAATGTGCGACCCTATCTGAGACCCCTATATTTTATAATATATAATATCTATCTTGTTGCATATTAAATTGATCATACTGGCATACATATTGTGGGTGTTTGGGGCTTTTTTGATGATCCATCTAAACTAAATACGGAGACTATATGCGGTATTCTAATCTTATACCGACCGCATTTAAATTTGTGTAGAGAACCGATGCCATGCTTTGCCTTGTTAATTCCACATTTAATTTGCGGGGTAGTTAAACAACATGAACCTATTAATTAACTATCGAGACCCCGGTTGCGCTTAATTTTGCCTAATTGCATCGCATCTTTGCCATGTCATGCATCATACATACATCATGCCGGATCTTCTGCCGTAGTATTAATTAGTGTATCCGGTGTTTCTTTTAGTGTTTTGCTTCTTCACGGATTAGGCCGTTGAGTTGATGCGAGTATCGGCAAGTTCTTCGGATAATGTATCTCCGGTTATGTTTCCAGGCGAGCATCTCCCCCTTTCTACCTATTTTGCATTTATAGTCTTTACTTCCTCCTGTTGATCTATTGCTATCCGTATTGCGATGCTTTAGTTTCCGTGCACCATTTATATTCCTTGCAGCCTTTATATTGCCTTGGACACATCCTATTGCCTATTGTTTGATAGATAGTCGGCCTTGTGAGTCGTAGTTTCTTGCTCAGGTGCTGCTTCGCGTCGTTGTTGTTCTACCATTATTGAAAGCTTGGCACATGCTTAATGGTGGAGATGATCATGACTTTAAATACAACTATTAAATTCCTGGGACAACTAATGAAAGAGGCATCGGTGGGCAATATATGCTATTTGGTTTTTCATGTCCACTTGTGTCCCGTAGGCCCCGAGTACTTGATACCTGTTCCTTGACTATCGCACTATCCGCATGTGGGACCATGAATCCCCTTAGCTAGAGCTTGATTCATTTCTTATTTCTTGGGGCCACAAACTAGTTTGGGGTTTTATTACTATCATGTACTTATGCCATGCTTTACTGCTTTATTTAAGATTACGCGTGGACCGCCTATACTGTTTAGGAACCCCGTGCCATGTTTCCGCTGTATCGACAAGCCCGGTGACACTTTCGGGTTCCCAGTCGTTTACAGCCGTGGCCACACACCCTGGGTCCGTCGCGGAACCGGCCGACTTCGTAAGGGTAGCTTATTGGGGGTGGCCCCCTGAAATTTTTTATGAATCCTGTGATTTCTTTGTCGTGAAAGCCTCGTTGGGTTTTTATTTGGTTTTTCCGAGGTTGATCATGTGTGTGTTGCTATTTGTGCACCCCTGCAGGGTAAATCTTTCTGAAAGCCGTGTCCGCGATTATGGACGACTTGGAGAACAGTATCTCGATCATAGACAAGCATAACTAAAGTAGTGCTATAAATTTGACTTAATATGTGACTAGTAATCAACTTCACTACAATGGAATGGACAATAAAAGTGCCAACAACTGGTGGAACTGGGGTGTATCGTGTCATGTTATACCTGCCTAGTAAGTATCGCAACTCTAATGGAATGAACTAAAAGTGCCAACAACTGATGGGTTTGGGATGACTTGTGCTATCTATACCTGACTAGTAAGTGCTACAACTATAATGGAATAATAAAAATTGCCAACTGTGTGAGTTCCTCGGTTTGACTTCCTCATGTGGTCTCGAGGGGGAAATGCCAGGATGGGTATGATTGGTGTTACTATCAGGTTGGATCCGAATAGGTCTCTCTTATCCCTCTCTAATAGTCGACAGTTGTATCGAGTCTCTATAGGATGTTTAGTGTATACTGCACTGCCGCTTCAGGCCACCATACCTATGTAGGTGAGGACCGCCGAATTCTAGCCTCGCCGTGTACTGGGCTCAGTATTGACGCTACTCTTTTTCATTTGCCCTTTGTCGGCACCCCTTTTGTTTTAGCAGGTTTCAGATCGACGTCGTTAGCAGGGTTACCCTTCCGGCTTGGCCTGGGCAGGGTTATGGACGCCATTGGTTATTTTTCAGGGCTCTTAGCTCAATTTGCTTCTTATCCGTACTCGAATGTTGTATCGATTTCAAGGTGATTTGGATCTTTGTACTGTATATCTGTATTCTTGACTCAGTGAGTCGTTGTTGTATATATATATCTGTTCTATGGGTTCCATCATGGACTATTGTGTAATGATATTACTTTGTTTTCGACCCGCACGAAAGTGCCTGGTGGGCGTCCTTGAATCGTTTCTATGCGGGTTTGGTGGGAAGCGCTAAAACTTGCATAGGGCCGATTCGAGGGTGTTACAAAGTGGTATCAGAGCTGAGCAGTTACGATACCCCGCTGGTCCAGCCTGTAGGATAACCGAGCTAACGGCCGATGTAGAGTGTCAAAACTATTTTGCAAAATCGGTTGGATAGATCTGATTAGTTCTATTTTTACTCCTTACCTCTATGCTCTTCTACTCTTACCTTTGCGAGTTTTGAATCTGCTCTCTTATCTTTTCTTCAAGTCTAGGAATTCTCGTGGTTGGGTTTCCGTCGTACCTTCAAGGTTTCGCTTCCTCCTTTGGTAACGGTGCTTCTACATCCGGTCTTTATGCTATCTGAGGAATCCTTCATCTGTTGGACTTCTCTTTGTTCCTACTTGTGCCTTCCGGTGTTTTCCAACACGACGACATCTACGTCAGATCCAATGAAGATCCTGCATTAGTCCTTTGTTTCCGAACCACGCTTGTCGAGATCTTCAGTCTGATTCCGAGAGTTGGTTGCATAATTCTCCTTTTCATGTGCAGAGTAATGCTTTGAGTGTGGGATGGAGACGCGACCATACCACTACTCTTATCACTCGCTTTTGTACATTGAATGGTGAATCGATGCAATCTTTACTTCTTCCATGGAAGTTATAGGTGGCCTTTTCTTTCGATACCTTTACCTTCGTCTTTGTTTCTCCGGAGTGTTCTCTCGACGATCGTGAGCAACAAAACTTGTTGGTGGTGTTGCTGATTTCAAGATGGAGCGAGATTCCTTGTTAGTGGTGTTGCGAGGATCTACATGAAGCGATAAGATTCAGACCGTCAGCCTTCTTCCCCGTACCTTGAGGCGGATCTCGAGGGCAAGATCCATTGTTAGTGGTGTCGAATTGTAGCACCCTGGTAAAACCACTACTAGAAAATCGCGTGTTATTTTTATTTCCTGCATCACCATGACCACATGCTCATGTCATCATGCCACATTGCATTTTAGCATCTTCATGTTTGCACGCATATATTTGACTAAAACTATTTTCTAAAAGCCTAGTTTTGTTTTCTAAATATCCCCATCTCAATTTCAAATCAAAACTATGGTATTTTCCGAGTCTTTTATTTATCTAAAAACTATTTATGAAAACCTCTTTAAAAATAAAACAAATAAAAATATTTTTTTGCTAGGGGAGGCAGCCATAGGACAGGCCCGAAAGCCCAGCCCGCCGCCGCCTACAACCCCAGGAAATAAAACCCTAGACCAACCAAACCAGTCCCCCTAACCCCTGACCCAACCCGACCCACACCTTGCCGCAGCCACATCCTGCAGCGCACAACACCGACACGCCCCGTGCGACACACGACCCACCTACCCCGCGTGTGGTACACAGCAACACCCGCACGCAACACACCCCAGCCTGTGCCGAGAACCCCCCCCCCCCCCCAGGATCTCCATCGAACCTGGCCCCACCTCCCTCGATCTTCCCTCCCGCACGCAATCTCCTCTCCCCGCAATTCCTCACCCCGACGTGGCCCGAGCCCCACATCCTCCTCTCGATCCCCAAGCCCCGCTGCCGGGCCTCCCTCTCGTCCTCCTCCCACGCGTGGCTGCGCCGCCGGCGACCTCGCCGCCTCCGGCTGGAGCCCTGCCTCGCCGCCTCCTCGTCGTTCCCCACGACCGCGAATAGAGCCCGGTCCACCTCGTCCCTGTGCGCCTCCTGGAGCCGCCGTTCGGCGCCAAGCTCCGTCGCCGCCGCTGCTTCGACGGTGTTCCACCGCTCGGTACCCCTGCCTTCCTCCCTGCCGCGCCTATGCCCCTCGTCATGCATGCCGCGACAGAGCTCCTCCGTCTTCCTCGCTTGCTGCAAGGGACCCGCCTATCACCGCCACCATGGGCCCGTGTGTGCTCCGGCCGTCTCACGTGGGTGTGTGCGCGAGCCCCGCAGCGACCTCCTTCCCCTGCTCTGGTCGTGTCCCGCCTCTGCATTGAGCACGCGCAGGTCGCCGCCGGTGTTGCGCTCTCCGCCCCCTTGGTCGCCCCTCTCCTCGTCAAGCTCATGCAGCCAACCGCTGCTGGTCGCGCTATGGCGGGCTACCTCCACTCCGACCATGAGCACCGGCACCTCCCTGCTTCCTCGTCTTCCCTGAGGCCAAGGTCGTTGCTTCGGCTTTGACGCATCCCCTCTCTGCAACATCTTGTTCCGGCCGTAATCGTCAATGAGCTCGTCCCCGACCTATCTGACTCCGCATGTCACCAAGGACTCGCGCCACCACCTCCATCTACAGGGCCGTGCACCCAGTTCTGGCCCTCCTGCTGTACCTTTGAATCCAGACCATTAGGTGTGTCCGTGTTCAGCTGGAGAACAAAGAAGAGTCTATTGCGTTACTATTTGGTCATACTGTTTCAAAGGCTATACTGATCTGTGGTGTTATGGAGTGGTACTCGTGAGATGCTATGTGCTGATGTGATGCTGAGTGCTACCCTCCCGACGACAAGTTCGACAGTGGCCCAGATAAAACCGATGAACTATGGCGCCGATCCAAGTCCGCCATCAATGGATGAAGTTGTAATCCTCGCTGACGTGGAACCGAACAACTTTGAGATGGAGCCTCAAGGTCGTCAACATGGAACGTCAAGATCTTCTTCTCGGACTCAGAGACATCGAAACCCCAAAGCCCCCGATCCGAAGACCGATCCCGTCGGACCCAAACTTCTCGAAAGCAAGACCTTCGCCCCTAATGTGCGACCCCTATCCGAGACCCCTATATTTTATAACGTATGATATCTATCTTGTTGCATATTAAATTGATCATACTTGCATCCATATTGTGGGTGTTTGGGGCTTTTTCGATGATCCATCTAAACTAAATATGGAGACTATATGCGGTATTCTAATCTTATACTGACCCCATTTATATTTGTGTAGAGAACCGATGCCATGCTTTTCTTTGTTAATTCCACATTTAATTTGTGCGGTAGTTAAACAATATGAACCTATTAATTAATTGTCGGGACCCCGGTTCCGCTTAATATTGTCTAATTGCATCGCATCTTTGCCATGTCGTGCATCATACATACATCATGCCGGATCTTCTGTCGTAGTATTAAATAGTGTATCAGGTGTTCTTTTAGTGTTTTTCTTCTTCATGGATTAGGCCGTTGAGTTGATGCGAGTATCGGCAAGTTCTTCGGATAATGTATCTCCGGCTATGTTTCCAGGCGAGCATCTCCCCCTTTCTACCTATTTTGCATTTATAGTCTTTACTTCCTCCTGTTGATCTATTGCTATCCGTATTGTGATGCTTTAGTTTCCGTGCACCATTTATATTCCTTGCAGCCTTTATATTGCCTTGGACACATCCTATTGCATGTTGTTTGATAGATAGTAGGCCTTGCAAGTCGTAGTTGCTTGCTCAGGTGCTGCTTCGCGTCGTTGTTGCTCCATCGTTATTGAAAGGTTGGCACATGCTTAATGGTGGAGATGATCATGACTTTAAATACAACTATTAAATTGCTGGGACAACTAATCAAAGAGGCATCGGTGGTCAATATATGCTATATGGTTTCTCATGTCCACTTGTGTCCCATAGGCCCCGAGTACTTGATACTTGTTCCTTGACTATCGCACTATCCGCATGTGGGACCATGAATCCCCTTAGCCAGAGCTTGATTCATTTCTTGTTTCTTGGGGCCACAAACTAGTTTGGGGTTTTATTACTATCCTGTACTTATGCCATGCTTTACTGCTTTATTTAAGATTGCGCGTGGAGCGCCTGTACTATTTAGGAACCCCGTGCCACGTTTCCGCTGTATCGACAAGCCTAGTCACACTTTCGGGTTCCCAGTCGTTTACAGCCGTCGCCACACACCCTGGGTCCATTGCGGAGCCGGCCGACTTCGTAACGGGCAGCTTATGGGGGGTGGCCCCCTGAAATATTTTATGAATCCTGTGATTGCTTTGTCGTGAAAGCCTCGTTGGGTTTTTATTTGGTTTTTCCGAGGTTGATCGTACGTGTGTTGCTATTTGTGCACCCCTGCAGGGTAAATCTTTCTTAAAGTCGTGTCCGCGGTTATGGATGACTTGGAGCACAGTATCTCGATCATAGACAAGCATAACTAAAGTAGTGCTATAAATTTGACTTAATATGTGACTAGTAATCAGCTTCACTACAATGGAATGGACAATAAAAGTGCCAACAACTGGTGGAACTAGGGTGTATCGTGTCATGTTATACCTGCCTAGTAAGTATCGCAACTCCAATGGAATGAACTAAAATGCCAACAACTGATGGGTTTGGGATGACTCATGCTATCTATATGTGACTAGTAAGTGCTACAACTATATTGGAATAAATAAAATTGCCAACTGGGTGAGTTCCTTGGTTGGACTTCCTCGTGTGGTCTCGAGGGGGAAATGCTAGGATGGGTATGATTGGTGTTACTATCGGGTTGGATCCAAATAGGTCTCTCTTATCCCTCTCTAATGGCTGACAGTTGTATCGAGTCTCTATAGGATGTTTAGTGCATGCTGCACTGCCGCTTTAGACCACCGTACCTATGTAGGCGAGGACGCGGAATTCTATCCTCGCCGTGTACTGGGCTCAGTACTAACGCTCCTCTTTTTCCTTTGCCCTTTGTCGGCACCCCTTTTGTTTTAGCAGGTTTCAGATCGACGTCGTTAGCAGGGTTACCCTTCCCTCTTGGCCTGGGCAGGGTTATGGACGCCATTGGTTATTTTTCAGAGCTCTTAGCTCAATTTGCTATTTATCCGTTGTTTTGAAATTTTGGCTGTGTTTCGAAATTAACTTCACACCTTGCGATACATTGCAGTCAATGTATCGAGAACGAGTGAGATTTGTTTGGCAAGATTAAACTTCTTGCTAAGAATATGCACGCGTATAATTTTGACCGTGTTTTGAAAATAATCAAAGAAGCTATGACTCACCGTGTTTTGAAATTTTTTGGCTATGTTTCAAAATTAATTTCACACCTTGTGAAAATCTATTCAGTGGACCCACCAGGCAGTCAATGTATCGAGAACGAGTGAGAGTTTGGCAAGATTCAACTTCTTGCTAGGAATATGCATGAATAGAAATTTGACTGTGTTTTGAAAACAATCAAAGAGGCTATGACTCACCGTGTTTTAAAATTTTGCCTCTGTTTCGAAATTAACTTCACACCTAGCGAAAATCTGTTCAGTGGACCTACCACCAAGCAATTAATGTATCGAGAACGAGTGAGAGTTTGGAATGATTCAACTTCTTGCTAAGAATATGCATGCCTAAAAATTTGATCATGTTTTGAAAACAATCAAAGAGGCTACGACTCACCGTGTTTTGAAATTTTGGCTGTGTTTCAAAATTAACTTCACACCTGGCGAAAATATGTTCAGTGGACCCAACACCAGGCAGTCAATGTATTGAGAACGAGTGATAGTTTGGAAAGATTCAACTTCTTGCTAAGAATAGGCATGCCTAGAAATTTGATCGTGTTTTGAAAACAATCAAAGAGGCTATGACTCACCGTGTTTTGAAATTTTGGCTATGTTTCGAAATTAACTTCACACCTTGCGAAAATCTATTCAGTGGACCCACCACCAGGCAGTCAATGTATCGAGAACGAGGGAGAGTTTGGAAAGATTCAACTTCTTCCTGAGAATATGCATGCCTAGAAATTTCACCGTGTTTTGAAAACAACCAAAGATACTATGACTCACCGTGTTTTGAAATTTTGGCTGTGTTTCGAAATTAACTTCACACCTTGCGATAATCTGTGAAGTGGACCCACCAGGCAGTCAATGTATCGAGAACGAGTGAGAGTTGTTTGGCAAGATTAAACTTCTTGCTAAAAATATGCATGCCTCGAAATTTGATCATGTTTTGAAAACAATCAAAGAGACTATTACTCTCCATGTTTTGAAATTTTGGCGGTGTTTCGAAATTAACAAACCTTGCGATAATTTATTCTGTGGACCCACCACCAGGCAATAAATGTATCGAGAACGAGTGGGAGTTTGGAAAGATTGAACTTCTTGCTAAGAATATGCATGCCTAAAAATTTGACCATGTTTTGAAAAGAATCAAAGAGGCTATGACTCACCATGTTTCGACATTTTTGTTGTGTTTCGAAATTAACTTCACATCTTGTGATAATCGCTTCACTAGACCCACTAGGCAGTAAATGTATTGAGAACGAGTGACTGTTTGGAATGATTCAACTTCTTGCTAAGAATATGCATGCCTCAAAATTTGACCATGTTTTGAAAACAATCAAAGAGGCTATGACTCACTGTGTTTTGAAATTTTGGCTATGTTTCGAAATTAACTTCACACCTCTTGAAAATCTATTCAGTGGACCCACCAGGTAGAAAATGTATCGAGAACAAATGAGAGTTTGGCAAGATTCAACTTCTTGCTAAGAATATGCATGCCTAGAAATTTGACCATGTTTTGAAAACAATCAAAGAGACTATGATTCACCGTGTTTTGAAATTTTTCCTCTATTTCGAAATTAACTTCACACCTTCCGGAATATGTTCGATGGACCCACCACTAGGCAGTCAATCTATCGAGAACAAGTAAGAGTTTGTGTCATGGTGGTGTCACGGCAGATGCCATGGATAGGCTAAAGGCGGGGACTAAATGCACTAGGGGAATCGAAGGAGGGATAGTGTGGTGATTCCACACACAGTAGCTTTGTATTCGATTCACTTCCAGAAATTACAAGTGCTCCTTGAGATGTATTGGAGAGAGGAGGAAGAAGGAACTCTCTTACTCAGTAACATGCTAGAAGAACATAACCTCTAAAAAACTAACCCCTTCTACAGGGGCCCTAGCCCTCCTTATATAGGGGTGGCTAGGTCTCCAATTAGGGCATACGTGGAGGCATATTCCAGGGAATATGCCTCCTCCCAAAATAGTAAGCCGACCGGGTTACTATAACCCAGCGTCATCCATGCAGAGGCTACGTGAGCCTCTGCGGCACCCGCGTCATCCGACACTGGCCTCGTCACCTTTGTCGGCCACGCCTCGGTGGTCCTGCCTCTATCCGCTTCGCTCACGCTCTGCGTACAGTGGTCACCTTTGACCAGCGAGATA
Organism: Avena sativa; assembly: GCA_916181665.1. Lineage (NCBI taxonomy): Eukaryota > Viridiplantae > Streptophyta > Magnoliopsida > Poales > Poaceae > Avena > Avena sativa. The sequence continues at coordinate 502,908,668 of OV702289.1, forward strand.
CCTTCCTTCTCCTAGAAGCTTGATATAACCCGGATCGTACCTAGTTGATCCGGCCACACATGTTCCTGCATACAAGTTAGATATATCTCACCGACTTACGGTATAAGTCGGTTGAGACATAGTTAGGTGGACATCCCCTGGTCCGGGTTACCCCGTGATTCGGCATGTCTTGAGGTGACTCGGCCAGCATCTGCTTGGACCTTGCTGTACCTCGGCTAACTCGGCCTTTATACCCCGGCGTGACCCTACCCGGGGGTATCCCCCCAACATTAGTCCCCGAAGCTGGTGCGGTCTTAGCTTCCTTAGCCGCTAAGGTCACATCAGGTTCAATTTTACTCAGCCTTTTGCTCCTTTTCCGAGTTACCTCATAGTCCGGATTTCATAGGTTTACTTTCCCTTGGCACATTCCGAGTTTTCACTCGCTGGCCGGGTCACCTCATACTCATCCGGATCACTCTTCCTTCTCTCGTACGCTTCCCCACATGGAGGCTAATCATCACGTTTGCCTCATTTTAAGGGCCAGCAACAGTAACCGCCACAGTTATTGTCAAAAGTTACTGTTGCACACGTCACGTCGTGCCTGCCTCCTCGTTAACTACACCATAACGTCACGTCATGGGATCCGCTGTGCCCTGTGGCCCTTCGTGTGGCTCACTGCTGATTGGTCGATCCGGGTTGTACACGGCCACACCGTGTGGCCCGCCCGCACAACGCGATCCCACTACCCCCTTAAGGGAGTGGTTCAATAGGGGAGGGGCGCGCCCCTTGGGTCCTTTCCCCACTTCCGCGCCCCTCTGCCTCTGCTTCTTCCTCATCTTCTCCCGCGATAGCGCCGCCGCCACCGCGTCTGACTAGAAGCGCCACCGCCGCACTGCTTCCACACGCACCAGCGTCGCCGCCGCCTCCACGCATATCCTCCGCCACGGGTCCCCATCAGTCCAGGCCACTGCCTCCTACCGCCGCTAGCAAAAGTGAGGGGAGCGACCTTGAGATGACTGAGGAAGAACTCACCGTCGCAAAGCAAGAAATTGAATAAGATGCAGCGAACGCCGACCGCGGCGCGTGGGCTGGACCCTGGGTTTGCCAGGATGACCTGGATTGGCTATACCGCACCAGGCGCATCCCATAGGGAGTCACCGCACACCTTGCTATTGCCGAGCTTGCCCCCTCACCCAATCCTGGTGAGTATGTGGTGTTTCTATCCCACTTCCAGCGGGGGTTTGGTCTGCCAGTTAGCGATTTTTTCCATGACTGGCTCAATACGTATGAGCTCCAGCCGCACCACCTTCCGGCGAATGCCATCACGTCTCTCTCCGCCTTTGCCTCTACCATCGAAGGTTATGCCGGACTATGGCCCACGAAGGAGCTCTGGATCCAGTTCTTTGGCCTCCGCTAGAAGGTGATTCCGAACATCGAGCTTAACCAGGAGGACAAGCAGCTCACGCAGTTCGGCGCTGCGTCTATCTCTCCCCGGAAGCAATCCATCTTCCCCCGAGTCACGGGGCTTTACTCTTGCAAGGGATGGGCCCGGACTTTCTTCTATGTCCGAAACAACACAACTGAGGATCTGATCCGGCTGCGCCCTTACGCTCTGGGTCCCCCTAACCCGGATCTATGGGACAAGGTCCAAAAGAAACCCACCGTCCTGGAAAATCAGGTCAACAAGAGGTTCCAGGAGTTGAAGGATCTTGGAGTGCGCAATGAGGATGCCATGATCACGTTTGTTCGCAACCGGATCTCCCCCCTCCAGAAACGCACGCACAAAGTCTGTCATATGAGCTGGGGCTGTGACCCCAACCGGACCTCCTCATTTGAGTTGAGCAACACCGAGATCTTCCGCCGGGTCAAGTCCCTCTTCACCACTAAGAAGGACTTCTCTTCTAAGTGGACGTGGGGGATCGAACATTATTGCCGAGATAGGCTTACCCCCGCGGTAAGTTTGATGCTGCAAACTCTCTCCGAATTAAATCATATGTCGGTCTTTGTTGTATGTTTAACCCTGCTGTCTTTTCTTTCTCTTAGTTCTTCCTTCAGCACACTATTGAGGATGGCACCGAGCCTTCTCTCAAATGGGCGGCTGACCGAGATACCTCGGACGAGGAAGAACCGGATCAGAAGATGTTCCTGCCGATGGCCGACGCGACCAAGCGACCCACCGGTAAACTCTCTTCCATTAGAGATTGGCCCGACGATGAAGATGATTCGGATGTTGAGATGATGGAAGCATTTGACGCTATCCCCCTTTCTTATGCTTTTCCGGCATCAGCTAACCTCGGTGGGCAGATCCATGAAGACCCTCCCCTTGCCGTGGGTGAGCCTGTCCCGGTCGCGCCGAAGAAGAAAAGGGGAGCCGCACCTGCTTCGTCCTCTGGACCTTCTTAGCCAGCCAAGAGGCGAAAGAAGTCCGCGAACAAAGCTGCCACCAAGGCCACGACTAAGGCTGTGGCCTGGAGAGCTCGCAAGCCGAAGGAGCCCCTGATTTCGGATGAGTAAGTCGTTTCTCCCTTTGCTATTCACTTGTTCTTCTTTTTTATAGTTTCTCATCACACATTATTCGATTCAGCAGGGCCACGGTGGACGTCCCACAAAGTGGATCCGGCATTGCCTCGCCGCTCCGACACAACCCTTCTCCCCCTCTTGGCGACGATTCACGCCCGTTGAGCCCCATTCCGCAGGGTTCAGCGGCTGCTCCGGGTTCCAGCCCACCTCGTCAAGAGGAGGGCAACCTCGGAGCGGGGGGAAGTGGTTCTGCCGAGGCAACGGCAACCACTACTTCGGCTCTGCCGCAACCAGTTACCACCGAGGTTCCCTCAGCCCTTCCACCGAAGCAAAAATCAGTACCGGCACCAGTACCAACTCCAGCACCAGTAGCAACAGCAAAAGCAACAGCAGTAGCACCAAGCCCCTCCGCCTCGTCTGAGTCTTCCAAGACTCGGCGAGAAAGCACCAAGGCAACTCCCAAGGGTAAATCTACTGCCACAACTTCCACTTCTCAGCAGCAACCTAAGGGCAAAAAGGCTCCTAACGCCACCAGGGCAGCGTCAATCGAGGCTGGACAGCGCACACTTGCGTCCATGCTTTTCGAAGAAGACTCCACCTCCGAAGGACGCCCCTGCCGAGCCAGCTGATGCGCAACTTGTTTTGCACACCAACCCTGCCCTTGCCCAGGTTGAGAGGAGGGAAGCGCATGCCAAGGGTTTAGTGGCGCCCCACATGCTCCGTGGCGAACGATACCCTCCGACCTTGATCGAGTTTGTAAATAACTGGAACAAGGCGGAGTTCATCCACAACGACGATCTCCTGGAGAAGTTCGGTCCCGCCGAATTTGCTGCGTAGATGAATACTGCTGCCAAGGCAATTAACCTTGCGGGTCGGATGATGGAGGTACGTTTCTTCATCTTTTCCTTAACATGTTGTAGATATTAGTGATATAACCATTAGTCCCCGAGCCTCCGGGGGAGTAACTTGTTACTCGGTCGGATGCTCCTTAGAGAACTAACATAGCTCCTTCATAACTTCGAACATGCACACACCTAGAGCTGGGTTAAGTTCCACTTGGCCCGGATCTTGTACACTTCGAATATGCACACACCTAGAGCCGGGTTAAGTTCCACTTGGCCCGGATTTTGTACACTTCGAATATGCACACACCTAGAGCCGGGTTAAGTTCCTCTTGGCCCGGATTTTGTACACTTCAAATATGCACACACCTAGAGCCGGGTTAAGTTCCACTTGGCCCAGATCTTGTACACTTCGAATATGCACACACCTAGAGCCGGGTTAAGTTCCGCTTGGCCCGGATCTTGTACACTTCAAATATGCACAAGACTAAGCTATCTTTTTGTACTCTTTTCAGGTGACCACCAACCGCTGGAGCGCTGAGTTTCAGCGTCTCCTGGACACTCACAAGATGCTGCCCACAAAACATAATACACTTCTCGCTGAATACGAGAAAAGGGGTAAGTTTTCTCCCTTGGCATTTTTCCATTTTTCTTCATCCTTTTCCGTCGAACTAATCCATCATTCGGATTTCGTAGCTGAGGTGGAAGATGAGAACACCATCATGAGGAAAAACCTGGACCAGATCAAGGGTAAGTCGTTTTGGCTCAACTTTGCTATGCTCTCTATCTCCTTTTCTCCGTGGCTCGGAAAACATTCATACCTCAGCTTTGCCGGGTCAACAAACTATTTCAGCATCTCTTGAAGACAGTGTGCCCGTGCCTGATATGATGCTGCATTTTCTCGAATAAGCAGGGCAGCATCAGGCTGAGCTCAAAAAGAAAGATGATGAGCTTGCCCTCCTCCGAGCCAAAGATGATGAGATTGCCAAGCTCAAGGAAGATATGAAGAAGCTGAAAGCACAGCATCAAACCGAACTTCAAAACGCTGGCCAAGACTTCACTGAAGAGCACGAGCGCCTCAACCTCCAGATTGCCAAGGACCAAGAATTATTTAATGAGGCCAACGTCAAGCTTGAGTCAGCGAACGCTGAGCTTGTGTAGCTCCGGGAGAGGCGCATCAACTACATCACAGAGCTGACCCGGGTTCACAGCCATATTGCTGGTAAGTTCTTTTCCTTCAACAGACACTGACCTTTCCGGGTTTGCTTCCTTTACTTACTCCACCTGTCTTATTTCTTCAGGCAAATTCCCAGAGAGCGATGTCATCGCATCCAAAGCTGTTGCCAAGTTCCGCAAGCAGAGGGGTACTCCATCTGGTCCTGGCAGCATTCCTTTCGATCTCGAGGACTTGATAGTCAGCCTGTCCTCCCGAGTCGAGACCGTGAGGAACTACGGCAAGGATATCTTGGACGTAGTAATCCGGATCTTCAACGCCTTTTGGCCTGAGGAGATACTCCGGAGAATATGGCTGTTCTTTTTGCTAGGCTTATGGAATGCGAGACTCAGCTCGATCTCTGGAGAGAATCTGCTGGACGCGCCGAAGCTGAAATCGTTCTCCACTATGTGCTTACGTGGTATGAGAAGATTGGCCTCAATCTCCTTGCGTGCATGCGCACTGGATCAAAGTGGTCTACTGACCCGGATTGGGTAGCTCGGTGCAAGGCTTGTGCTCACAGCTTCATCCAATACGCCCCCATTCATCAATGGAACGAGCGACCGAGCTTCCTAGATGCCGTCGATGATGAAAATGCTGAAAATGTTGAAGATGACTCGGATGAGGGCGAATAGGACGAAGCCTCAGACATCGAGGAAGACGCTGATGACTCCGAAGCCGAGGCTGAGGCTGCACCTGCTGGCGCCGAATTACCTCCTCCTGCTGTTCCTTGATTACAAACACTTTAAATTTCATCAGATCCTCAGTATGCCGGGTGCACTTGTATCAAGCACACAAGTGATATTTTGCTACTAAGTTTTCATGCCGGATTAACTTGGGCGTAGTCCCCGAGTTTCATTTTCTCGTTCTTCCAATTTCTTGGCTCGGCTCGTGGCTACCTTGGTTCGGTTTTATGACTTACGAGTCCGAGTTTCAAAAATTGCCTTAACAATACTTGGAAATTTTAGGATTAGCTCAACATAATTCAGCATAATAAATCGAAAGTAAACAGAAGGTTAGTCCAAAAAACAAACGTCGGCTCGATTAAGTTCTTTTCCTTAGTCGTTTTTCATGTGCTACGCAATTCCAAACCTGTTCTCTTGCTTGCCATGAAGCCAAATCTTGTTGGACAGTAGCAAGTCGAAGAGTTGGGTTCTTGGTGCTCACACACTACTAATCCCGCTTAAGTAGAAAAACTTACGCCAGCCGACATATAAATGAGAAACACAGAAGACAATAAATATTATTAAGGCAGTCCCCGAGTTACTGCTCGAGGTGCCAACATTTCATTGATAAGCTCATTGCCGACATACACACCGACATATGAGAGACTCGGATACATACACTTCTCTGCTAAGTGTAGAAAGGACGAAGTAGAGCTACATTCCATGGACGCTTAGATTCCTCGCCAAACCTGTCCGCCTTGTTCTTTTCCTGTGGTTCTGCATCGATAAGATAATAAGAATCATTCTGCAATGCTTTGCTCACAATGAATGGCCCTTCCCATGGGGGGGATAACTTGTGCATGCCAGCAGTACGTTGTACCAACCGGAGTACCAGATCACCTTCTCGGAAGACTCGGGGGTTGACTTTCCGGCTATGATAGTGTCGGAGATTTTGCTGATATATGGCGGATCTGGACAATGCCAATTCTCTCACTTCTTCCAGCAGATTAACATCTTTTTTCCGGGCTTCTTGCACTTCGGCTTCTGTGTATTGGGTGACCCTAGGCGAGTCATGCTCTATATCGGCTGGTAATACAGCTTCTACCCCATATACCAGAAAGAATGGCGTATAGCCTGTTGATCGATTCGGAGTTGTTCTTAAACTCCATAGTATCGCTGGTAATTCTTCTATCCAGCACCCCGCTGATCTTTGCCGTGGCTCAATGAGCCGGGGTTTTATCCTGGACAATACTAATCCGTTGGATCTTTCCACTTGTCCGTTCGATGCAGGGTGGGCTACCGAGGCAACGTCCACCCAGAACTTCTTATCTCGGCAGAATCGCGCAAATGCTCCTTCAGCAAAATTTGTGCCATTATCTCTTATGATACTGTGAGGATAACCGTATCTCAAGATGATGTCTTTGAGAAACGTCATGGCCGTACCTCGATCACATTTTCTTATTGGCTTTACTATGAGGATAACCGTATCTCAAGATGATGTCTTTGTAAATTTATCAACGATGACCAAAATGTGAGTCATGTTTCCCCTCGCTGGTTTGAACGGGCCGACCATGTCCAAACACCATACGGCAAATGGCCAGGTGATTGGTATGGTCTTGAGCTCCGACATTGGCATATGTGTCTTGGTAGCATACCTCTGACAACCATTGCATTTTCTTACCAAGTCCTCTACTTGTTCTAAGGCACTTGGCCAGTAGAATCCATGCCGGAAAGCTTTTGCCACCAAGGCTCTGGACGAGGCATGATGCCCACATTCCCCTTGATGTATATCTCGGAGGATGTCAAGCCCTTCTTCCGGGTCAACACATCGCTGGAGGACATTGGTCACATTTCTTTTGTATAGCTCGGAATTGATGATCGTGTATGCCTTTGCTCTCCTCTGAGTTTGCCTGGACAACACCTCCTCAACGGGTAAGGTTCCATCTTTCAGGAATTGAAATATGGGCAACGCCCAAGCTGGTACAGCTTGCACTAGGAACACATCTTCATCAATTTCCATCTGATCCACCGGCATAACCTCAACCGGATCACGCTGAGCAGTCCCCGGGTCTTGCGAAGCAGTCCCCTGGTTTGCCGAGGCAGTCCCCGGGTTTGCTGATGTAGTCCCCGGGTTTCGCGTACCACTTCCCATGTCAATGTCCATGGGTACGGCTCCGGACTCTGAATCCTCCGGGACATAAATTGAGTCGGTTTCTAGGGACGACCTGATAGATGGTTTTCTGAGGTGTTATAATGCTACACCCGGTCGAATTCCTTGTCGGGTTGATCCGAGCTTCGACAATACGTCGGCAACCTCATTTTCCACCCGGGGTACATGGCGAAATTCGCATCCCTCAAAGTAACCAGATATCTTCTGCACATGGAATCTATATAGTGTCGTGTTTGGATCAAGGGCATCCCACAGTCCCGATACTTGCTGAACTACCAAATCCGAGTCACCAAAGCATTGGATCCAACGTATCACAATTTCTTTTGCCACTTTGAGACCATGCACAAGTGCTTCATATTCAGCAACATTGTTTGATGCTGCGAAATGGATCTGTAGCACATACTTCAACTGGTCATTCTTTGGCAAGGTAAGCACAACTCCGGCGCCTAGCCTGGTTTTTGTTTTTGACCCGTCAAAGTGCATTCTCCAATAGTTTGGATCTGGTAATGGTGGTTCGTACTGTACCTCGGCCCAGTCCACAAAAAAGTCGGCCACAGCCTGAGACTTGATTGCTTCTCTTCTGTCATATTGTGGCGCATAGGGAGCTAGTTCAATTGCCCATTTTGCAATTCTGCCACTTGCATCCTTGTTACTCATTATATCAGATATGGGAGCTTCACATATTACTTTGATGGGGTGCTCCTCAAAGTAGTGTTTTAGCTTCTTAGCCGACATGTACATACCATATGCCACTTTATGATAATGCGGATAATTTTGCTTCGATGCGGATAATACCTCGCTTAGGTAATATGCTGGCCTTTGCACTGACTTACCCTCTTCGTCGCGCTCTACCACAATTACTGCACTTACAACTCGGTTGGTTGTGGCTATGTAGAGCAACATGGGCTCCTTTGATAGTGGAGAGGCTAACACTGGTGAAGTGCCTAACATTTTCTTTAATTGGATAAAGGCTTCATTGTCCTGCGGCGTCCAAATGAACTTGTTCGACTTTTTCATGAGTTGATAGAGAGGCAGTGCCTTTTCTCCCAACCGACAGACAAACCAACTTAAGGATGCCAGGCAACCAGTGAACTTCTAGACATCGTTAAGACACTTCGGCAGCTCCATTCGCTCTATGGCCCGGATTTTAGTTGGATTGACTTCGATACCTCGGCTGGAGAAAAGGAATCCGAGTAATTTTCCAGCCGAGACACCAAAGGTACATTTTTCTGGGTTAAGCTTCATCCGGAACCTCCTTAGGTTCGCGAATGTCTGCCTGGTATCGTCAAGGAGCGTTTTGCTTTCCTTGGTCTTGAGAACAACATCATCCAGATACACCTGCACATTTTGACCAATTTGGTCGTGCAAACATTTCTGCATACATCTTTGGTACGTTGCCCCTACATTACGTAAACCAAATGGCATGGTGCGATAGCAATAAGCCCCATACGGGGTGATAAATGTAGTCTTTATTTGATCATCCGGATTCAGGGGTATCCGGTGGAAACCAGAGTATGCATCAATGAATGACAACAGTTCACACCCAGTAGTTGAATCTATGACCTGATCTATCCTTGGCAGTGGAAATGGATCTTTTGGACACGCCTTATTCAGGTTCGTGTAATTAATACACATACGCCAAACTACTTCCACATTCGGATCATCCTTCTTCTTCTCCACCAGCACGGGATTAGATAACCAATCCGGGTAAAGAACTTCCATGATAAATTCAGCTACTAGTAATCGAGCTATCTCATCTCCAATAACTTTTCTCCTATCTTCGGCGAAGCGGCGGAGAGGTTGCTTCACTGGCCTTTCTCTGGGTCTTACATTCAAAGAGTGCTCGGCCAACTCCCTCGGAACACCTTGCAAGTCCTGTGTGGACCAAGCATAAAATATCCCGATTCTCACAGAGGAAGTTGACGAGCTCGGTTTCCTATTTATTATTTAACCTGACACCAACTGTTACGGTGTGCTCTGGGAACATATCATCAATAGGCACTTTCTTGGTATCCTTTGTGGCTTGGAACGAAACACTACCATGCGGATTACTCAACACCGGCATATATTGCTGCGTGGACTGAGCCAACGCCGCCACCTCTTGGATTTTTCTTTTCTCTTGCACAATCACGAGTGACTCGGCTAGGTTAGACCCGGCTAACACACACTCAATGGAACGTCGGAAATCTCCAGCTATGGTAATTACCCCATTTGGCCCAGGCAACTTCATCTTCAGATAACTGATGTGACAACTTGACATGAACTTGTTCAGTGCTGGCCTGCCGAGTAACGCATGATACGCACTTTCTAAGTTCACCACTTCAAACACCAAATTCTCAGTTCGGCAGTTATCTCGCGTGCCGAAAATTACGTCGACCCGGACCTTGCCTATGGGCTCACAAGAAATGCCTGGAACAATGCCATGGAAAGTTGTCCTTGTATCCTGGAGCATGTTCTCTGAGATACCCAACTTGCGCATTGTATCCGCATACATGATGTTGATGCTACTGCCATTATCTATCAGCACTTTGGAGAATCTCACATTGATGTTAGGCCCAATGAATGTCGGATCTAGCACTAGCGCATATGTACCAGGACTTGGCATAAGCTTGGGATGATCTTTGATGCTCCAGGTGATTTCCTGGTCTGACCAAGGCATGTACCTCGTCACTGCTGGCATTACTGCATTCACCTCCATGTGTCGGCGCTGCAAGCTCTTTCTATTTGTTTCCTCAGTGGTAAACACACAGTAACTCTGATGATTCTCCCTGTACTCATTCCTCCCCTCGTTTCCGGGGTACCTCTGATTCGGTTGATGCTGGTCTTCGACTTGATGCACTGCATCCCTTCTCTCATGGTCGTCATACCTCGGCGGAGGGGGAGGCAACATCAGCTGTCGCGTGTTTCCTCCCGAGAGCAATAGATCCCGGGGTAATTCCTGCCGATCTTGATCATTCAGAGGTGCCTGAGCATTCCCCGAACCACCTTGTTCTATCTTACGCATCCACTCACAATGCCTTGTTGTATGACCCGCTGGGTTACTCGGATTTAGCGTGTGAAATTTACACAGCTGATCCAGCATTGACTCGTAAGTATACCTCGGGCGGTCTTTCTTTTCCTGCCACTGTTTATTCTACTCTAGCGTCCAAGTTTTCTTGCCATCGTTTCTCGGTGTCCATTGTTGCCCTCCAGTTTTCCGACATTGATTGCCCCCTGCTTCGGGTTGATCTTGATTCACAGCAGCAACTTGTTGCAAACTATACCGGTAATCCGGTTTATCATCCCTTCTTTTTCCCCGGTAGTCATTCCTCCGAGATGACCTGGATCCATCTCTCTGGTAGTAATCCTCATTTGACTCGTTTGACATGAGCCTGGGTTGAGTCGGATCACCCAAAGCATACGAATTAGTGATCCAGATTGTCTCTACCAATGTAGTTGGCATATCCCTTTGTAATCTTTGCCACAACATGCTTGCATATCTGCACCCTTGCGCAAACCAAGCTATGGCCTGTGAATCAATCACACCCTCACATGAGTTTCGCATGGTACACCGCCGGGTTAAGAACTCCCGGTCCGTCTCATTAGGTCTCTACTTGCACATTGCTAGGGTCTGTGGCCTATTCGGCCTCTGATACGTACTTGAGAAATTGCTGATAAACATTTCCTGAAAATCGATCCAACAGTTGATACTTCCGGGCGGCAAATTGTTTAGCCATACCCTCGCTGGCCCCTCCAACATCTAGGGTACATATCTCACAGCCCATCTCAAGTTGCCTGTAGCAATTTTCACAGCTGTAGCATAGTTAATCAGCCAATCCTCTGGCTTTGTGCTGCCATCGTATGTCTTAGTGCCTCTAGGTAGCTGGAAGTTAGGTACCGGAGGTTCCTTCATGATCCGGGGTCCAAAACACGCAGGACCCGGGGGACCTTGACATTCAATCTGTTCCAACCTATATAGCCGATCCAGTTATAATCTGGCATCGTCAGGCATCAAATCCCTGCTTCCCAATATTGACCCTATCACATGATAGTCCGGCCAGCTTCACCTCGGCTCACACTTCGTCGATCCTCATTTCTCTGAACTTCTTTTCCTTTCCCTGCCCTTGCCGGGTCATACGGGACTATCTGTTTGTTCTTCCTGGCCGAGGTTACTACCTCTTCTCTTCTAGGACCACCATGAGGAGACGATGCAGCTCCAGCGGATTTCACTGGGTTACCCACCGCTGAATGAACGATTTTGGAGGGCCCAACTCTCTTCGGGTTAGCTCTGAGCAATTCCTCATTCTGCCTGTTCGCAATCCGAACCAACTCATTGACCCTATCTTGCTGTCTCTGACGGGATTCACCCGTCAGACCCTCTAACTCGGATGCAGCTGCATCCGCTGCTCTGAGGTTTTTTGCCGGGGTACTATACTTCGGCAGCCCCACGGATAGACAGTTCTCTGACTCCTCAATCCTAGTATCACCCTCTTTGTTCATTTCACTCATGAGGTTTCTCCCTTTTACTTTTACAGCATCTACTTTATTTGCCTTTGCGTACTCATGTAGTGTCATGTCCAATGGCTGCTGAGCCGTGGCTATCTTTTTCGCACCCTCTAGTATTTTTTGCCTAGTTTCCTCTAGCTCGGCCTGTGCCTGAGCTGGATCTACCGCTGCTGCTACTGGGTTTGCCAAGCTATTCATCGCTTGCTGCAGCACATTCTCTGGCCTCTCTAGTGGAGGATCTCTACTTTTCCTCGGTGCCTTAGGCGTCACCTCTGGATCTGGTGCCGGATCCTTGCTTGCGCCTGCACCTGGTGCAGTCATCATCACCTCAGCACGGTCTGGGGAGCGAGTGATACGCGCCCTGTGAACCACACTAAGGGGTGGCTCTCCTCCTTCAACGAAGTGTCACGGATGACTGCACGACACATCGACAACAACGTAGACCTTGTGCGCGCCGAGCTTGACAAAGAGGCCGTTGCGCGGAAGAGGACGCTTGCCGAAGCAGCCAGCGTTGTCGCTGACAAAATTCAGCGCTACAAAGCGCTGAACGAGCCCAGAGACGATGCGTTCGCCGGTGCCGATGAGGTTTCTTGTCCGGATTTTCACCCCTGCTAGTGCTGCTAGCCCCAAGGTGGGCGCCAACTGTCATGGTGGTGTCACGGCAGATGCCATGGATAGGCTAAAGGTGGGGACTAAATGCACTAGGGGAATCCAGGGAGGGATAGTGTGGTGATTCCACACACAGTAGCTTTGTATTCGATTCACTTCCAGAGATTACAAGTGCTCCTTGAGCTGTATTGGAGAGAGGAGGAAGAAGGAACTCTCTTACTCTCACCACTAGCTAGCCCTCAGTAACTTGCTAGAAGAACATAACCTCTAAAAAACCAACCCCTTCTATAGAGGCCCTAGCCCTCCTTATATAGGGGTGGCTAGGTCTCCAATTAGGGATACGTGGAGGCATATTCACCTCCTCCCAAAATAGTAAGCCGACCGGGTTACTTTAACCCAACGTCATCCATGCAGAGGCTACGTGAGCCTCTGCAGGGCCCTCGTCATCCGACACTGGCCTCGTCACCTTTGTCGGCCACGCCTCGGTGGTCCTGCCTCTGTCCGCTTCGCTCACGCTCTGCGTACAGTGGTCTCCTTTGACCAGCGAGATACCTTCCTTCTCCTAGAAGCTTGATATAACCCGGATCATACCTAGTTGATCCGGCCACACATGTTCCTGCATACAAGTTAGATATATCTCCTAGTTACGATATAAGTCGGCTGAGACCTAGTTAGGTGGACATCCCCTGGTTACCCTGTGATTCGGCCTGTCTTAAGGTGACTAGGCCAACATCTGCTTTGACCTTACCGTACCTCGGCTAACTTGGCCTTTATACCTCGGCGTGACCCTATCCGGGGTTATCCCCCAACAGTTTGGAAAGACTCAACTTCTTGCTAAGAATATGTATGCCTAGAAATTTAACTGTGTTTTGAAAACAATCAAAGATACAATGACTCACCGTGTTTTGAAATTTGGCTATGTTTTGAAATTAACTTCACACCTTGCGATAATCTGTTCAGGGGACCCACCAGGAAGTCCATGTATCGAGAACGAGTGAGAGTTGTTTGGCAAGATTAAACTTCTGGCGAAGAATATGCATGCCTCAAAATTTGGTCGTGTTTAGAAAACAATCAAAGATACTATGACTCACCGTGTTTTGAAATTTTGGCTGTTTTTCGAAATTAACTTCACACCTTGCCATAATTTGTTCAGTAGACCCACAACTAGGCAGTCAATGTATCAAGAACGAGTGGGAGTTTGGAAAGGTTCGACTTCTTGCTAAGCATACGCATGCCTAGAAATTTGACCGTGTTTTGAAAATAATCAAAGAGGCTATGACTCACCGTGTTTTGAAATTTTGGTTGTGTTTCGAAATTAACTTCACATCTTGCGATAATCTATTCACTGGACCCACCAGGCAGTCAATGTATCGAGAACAAGTGAGTGTTTGGAATGATTCAACTTCTTGCTAAGGATGTGCATACCTCGAAATTTGACTGTTCTTTGAAAACAATCAAAGAGACTATGACTCACCATGTTTTGAAATTTTTCCTATGTTTCGAAATTAACTTAACACATTGCAAAAATCTGTTTAGTGGACCCAAAACCAGGCAGTCAATGTATCGAGAACGAGTGAGAGTTTGGAAAGATTCAACTTCTTGCTAAGAATATGCATGCCTAGATATTTGACCGTGTTTTGAAAACAACCAAAGATACTATGACTCACCGTGTTTTGAAATTTTGGCTGTTTTTCGAAATTAACTTCACACCTTGCCATAATTTGTTCAGTAGACCCACAACTAGGCAGTCAATGTATCAAGAACGAGTGGGAGTTTGGAAAGGTTCGACCTCTTGCTAAGCATACGCATGCCTAGAAATTTGACCGTGTTTTGAAAATAATCAAAGAGGCTATGACTCACCGTGTTTTGAAATTTTGGCTGTGTTTCGAAATTAACTTCACATCTTGCGATAATCTATTCACTGGACCCACCAGGCAGTCAATGTATCGAGAACAAGTGAGTGTTTGGAATGATTCAACTTCTTGCTAAGGATGTGCATACCTCTAAATTTGACTGTTCTTTCAAAACAATCAAAGAGACTATGACTCACCATGTTTTGAAATTTTTCCTATGTTTCGAAATTAACTTAACACATTGCAAAAATCTGTTCAGTGGACCCAAAACCAGGCAGTCAATGTATCGAGAACGAGTGAGAGTTTGGAAAGATTCAACTTGTTGCTAAGAATATGCATGCCTAGATATTTGACCGTGTTTTGAAAACAACCAAAGATACTATGACTCATCCGTGTTTTGAAATTTTGGATGTGTTCCGAAATTAACATCACACCTTGCGATAATCTGTTCAAGGGACCCACCAGGCAGTCAATGTATCGAGAATGAGTGAGAGTTGTTTGGAAAGATTAAACTTCTTGCTAAGAATATGCATGCGTAGAAATTTGACTGTGTTTTGAAAACAATCAAAGAGACTATGACTCACCGTGTTTTGAAATTTTGGTTGTGTTTCAAAATTAACTTCCCACCTTGCGATAATTTGTTCAGTGGACCCACCACCAGGCAGTCAATGTATCTAGAACAAGTGGGAGTTTGGAAAATTCAACTTCTTGCTAAGAATATGCATGCCTAGAAATTTTGCCGTGTTTTGAAAACAATCGAAGAGGTTATGACTCACCGTGTTTTGAAATTTTGGCTATGTTTCAAAATTAACTTCACACCTTGCAAAAATCTATTCAGTGGACCCACCAGGTAGTCAATATATCGAGAATGAGTGAGAGTTGTTTGGCAAGATTCAACTTCTTGCTAAGAATATGCATGCCTAGAAATTTGATCGTGTTTTGAAAGCAATCAAAGAGACAATGACTCACCATGTTTTGAAATTTTGCCTATGTTTCGAAATTAACTTCACACCTTGCAAAAATATGTACAATGGGCCCACCACTAGGAAGTCAATGTATCGACAACGAGTGAGAGTTTGAAAAGACTCAACTTCTGCTAAGAATATGCATGCCTCGATATTTGATCGTGTTTTGAAAATAATCAAAGAGACTATGACTCACCATATTTTGAATTTTTGGCTGTGTTTCAAAATTAACTTCACACCTTGTGATAATCTATTCAGTGGACCCTCCAGCATGCAGTCAATGTATCAAGAACAAGTAGGAGTTTGGGAAGATTCATATTCTTGCTAAGAATATGCATGCCTAGAAATTTCACCGTGTTATGAAAACAATCAAAGAGGCTATGACTCACCGTGTATTAAAATTTTGGCTGTGTTTTGACATTAACTTCACATCTTGTGACAAAGTGTATCCAGAACGAGTGAGTGTTTGGAATGATTCAACTTCTTGCTAATAATATGCATGCCTCAAAATTTGACCATGTTTTGAAAACGATCAAAGAGGCTATGACTCACCGTGTTTTGAAATTTTGGCCATGTTTCAAAATTTACTTCACACCTTGTGAAAATCTGTTTAGTGGACCCACTAGGCAGTCAATGTATCGAGAACGAGTGAGAGTTTGGCAAGATTTAACTTCTTGCTAAGAAAATGCATGCCTAGAAATTTGACTATGTTTTGAAAACAACGAAAGAGACTATGACTCACCGTGTTTTGAAATTTTGGCCATGTTTCAAAATTAACTTCACACCTTGCGAAAATATGTTCAGTGGACCCACCAGGCAATCAATATATCGAGAGCGGGGGATAGTTGTTTGGCAAGATTAAACTTCTTGCTAAGAATATGCATGCCTAGAAATTTGACCATGTTTTGAAAAAAAATCAAAGAGACTCTGACTCACCGTGTTTTGAAATTTTGGCTGTGTTTCAAAATGAACTTCACACCATGCAAAAATCTGTTCAATGGACCCACCACCAGGCAGTCAATGTGTCGAGAACGAGTAAGAGTTTGGAAAGATTCAACTTCTTGCTAACAATATGCATGCCTAGAAATTTGACCGTGTATTGAAAACAACCAAAGAGACTATGACTTACCGTGTTTGAAATTTTGGTTGTGTTTCGAAATTAACATTACACCCTGTGATAATCTGTTCAGTGGACCCACCAGGCAGTCAATGTATTGAGAACGTGTGAGAGTTATTTGGCAAGATTCAACTTCTTGCTAAGAATATGCATGCTTAGAAATTTTACTATGTTTTGAAAACGACCAAAGATACTATGAGTCACCGTGTTTTCAAATTTTTGATGTGTTTCGAAATTAACATCACACCTTGCAAAAATCTATTCAGTGGACCCACCACCAGGAAGTCAATGTATCGAGAACGAGTGAGAGTTTGGAATGATTCAAGTTATTGCTAAGAATATGCATGCCTAGAAATTTGACCGTGTTTTGAAAACAATCAAAGTGGCTATGGCTCACCGTGTTTTGAAATTTCGCATGTGTTTCGAAATTAACTTCGCACTTACAGAAATCTGTTCACTGGATCCACCGGCAGTTAATGTATCAAGAATGGGTGAGAATTTGGAATGATTCAACTTATTGCTAAGAATATGCATTTCTAGAATTTTGACCGTATTTTGAAAACAATCAAAAAGTCTATGACTCACCGTGTTTCGAATTTTGGCTTTGTTTCAAAATTAACTTCACACCTTGCAAAAATCTATTCAGTGGACCCACCAGGCAGTCAGTGTATCGAGAACGAGTGAGAGTTTTGTAACACCCTCAAATCGGCCCTATGCAAGTTTTAGCCCTTTCCACCAAACCCGCATAGAAACGATTCAAGGACGCCCACCAGACACTTTCGTGCGGGTGGAAAACGAAGTAATACCATTACACAACAGTCCTCGATGGGACCCATAGAACAGATATATATACAACAGCGACTCCACGAGTCAAGAATACAGATATACAATACAAAGATCCAAATCACCTTGAAAACGATAGAGCGTCCGACTACGGACAAGATGCAAATGGGGCTAAGAGCCCTGAAGAATAACCAATGGCGTCCATAACCCTGCCTAGGCCAAGCCGGAAGGGTAACCCTGCTAACGACGTCGATCTCAAACCTGCTAAAACAAAAGGGGTGTTGACAAAGGGCAAAGGAAAAAGAGGAGCGTCAGTACTGAGGCCAGTACATGGCGATGCTAGAATTCGGTGGCTCTCGCCTACATAGGTATGGTGGGCTGAAGCGGCAGCGCAGCGGCATTAAACAACCTATAGAGACTCGATACAATTGGCGGTTATCAGAGAGGGATAAGAAAGACCTATTCGGATCCAACCTAAAGCTAGCACCAAATAAACCCATCCTGGTATTCCCCCTCGTGACCAAACGAGGAAGTTAAGCCGAGGAAAACTCACACGGTTGGCAGTTTTATTTAATATTTCCATTATAGTTGCAGCACTTACTAATCAGATATAGATAGCATGAGTCATCCTAATAGCATAAGTAGTGGCAGTTTTAGTTAACATTCTGTTGTAGTTGGAACATTTACTAGTCAGATATAAATAGTCCTGAGGAATCCCAAACCCAACAGTTGTTGACACTTTTATCACATTCCATTGGAGTTGCAATACTTACTAGGCAGGTATAGCATGTCACCAAACATCCCAGATCCACTAGTTGTTGGCATTTTTAATATCCGTTCCGTTATACTTGAGCTGATTACTAGTCACATATTAAGTCAAATTTATAGCACTACTTTAGTTATGCTTGTCTATAATCGAGATACTGTGCTCCAAGTCGTCCATAACCGCGGACACGGCTTTCAGAAAGTTTTACCCTGCAGGGGTGCACAAATAACAACACACACTCGATCAACCTCGGAAAAACCAACTCAAAACCCAACGAGGCATTCACGACAAAGCGATCACAGGATTCAGAAATATTTCAGGGGGCCACCCCACTAATGTTGGAGATATGCCCTAGAGGCAATAATAAATATAGTTATTATTATATCTTTGTGTTTATGATAAATGTTTACATTCATGCTATAATAGTATTAACAAGGAAACATTAATACTTGTGTGATTTGTAAACTTAATTTGAAGTCCCTAGTAAAGCCTCTGTATAATACTAGCTTGTTGGTTAATAGATGATTGTGGTTTCCCTATCATGAACATTGAGATGTTATTAACAACAAGATCATATCGTTAGGAGAATGATATGGTGGACATACTCCTATAGATAAGCGTAGCATAAAGATCAAGTCATTTTAATAGTTCAATTGCTATATGCTTTCTGATACATAGTTATCTAATTCCTTCGACCATGAGATCATGCATATCACCTTTGCCAGATGGATGCTTTGATGACATCAAACACCAAACCGTAACTCGGTGGCTATAAAGGTGTCATTGAGTGTTCAGAAAGTATTGGTTGAAACACATGGATCAAGAGTGGGATTTGTCCATCCATATGACGGATAGATATACTCTGGGCCCTCTCGGTGAAATGTCATCCAATTAGCTTGCAAGCATGTGACTGGCTCACAAGGGATCACATATCACGGGAACGAGAAAAGAGTACTTATCAGTAACGAGGTTGAACTAGGTATGCAGAGATACCGACGATCATAACCTCGGATAAGTAAACTATCGTGAGACAAAGGGAAATTGATATCGTATGTAAGTGGTTCATTCGATCGCAAAGTAATCGTAGAAATATGTGGGAGCCATATGAATTTCCAGATTCCTCTATTGGTTATTGGTCGGAGAAGTGTCTCGATCATGTCTGCATAATTCACGAACCATAGGGAGACACACTTAAGGATTCGACGTTGTTTGAGTAGTTATGGAATGATGAGAAAGAGTCCGAATGTTGTTCGGAGTCTCGAATGGGATTCAGGATATCACGAGGAGATCCGGAATGGTCCGGAGAATAAGATTCATATAAGGAAAGTCCCGTTTCGGAGTTGGGGAATGGTTCCGATGTTTTCATCGGGAACATTCTAGAAGGTTCCGGAATGTCCGGCACTCCGGAGGGGGAAGGGTACATGAATGTGTCATTGTAAGTTGGAATGATTGCATCATGTACTAGGTGTCTTTGCTGTCCAAAATAAAGGGTTTATTTAAATCCTAAATTGAAAAGTCAAACGGCTAGTTTGAAAGTCAAACGGCAATTTTTGGAAAGAGGAGGAGAAGTGGAAACCGAGTTGGGGAGGGATTCCCTCCTCCCCAAGCCAGCGCCCCACCCAAGCCGAGTTGGGGAGGGACTCCACTCCCTCCCCTTGGCCGGCCAGCCCCTCCACCTATATAAGGAGGGGCAGGGCTCCCTCCTAGCATACAAGTACCTCTCCTCCAAAACCCTAGATTGGCGCCACCACCTCCTGCTGCTGCCGCCACCTCCCAGGGTTGCCCTAGCCGCCGACTTGGGGTGCCCCAAACCCTAGCCGCCGGCTCTAGCACCTCCTCCTTGGTGTATCTAAAACCTAGATCACCGAGGAGCCCTCTCATACTCCACCATACTCGCTCCGGCTTAAGGCGAAGCCCTGCGAGATCTCCCCTCTACTTCCGGTACCATGCTGTTGTGCTGCCGGAATCACGAGGAGAGTGCTACAACCTCCGCTGCCTGCTGGAACAAGGGAGAGGAAGGTCTTCGTCGAGTACCGAACGTGTGAACGACTGCGGGAGCGCTGCCGGAACGCGGTGCCGGAAGGATCGTCTATGCGATCTTGAGATCGGAAAGAGTACGACTACATCACCCACGAGAATCTGTTCTCGTTAAACACTTTGGAATCTTTGAGGGTGAGTTATTCCATTGACTCGTTGCTACAATCTAGTAGATAGATCTTGGCTTGTTTGTTTGTATGCGGTAGAAATTTTTTGTTTTCCATGGTACGAAACCCTACAGTGGTATCAGAGCCGTGTCTATATGTAGATCTGTTGCACGAGTAGAACACAATGGTAATTGTGGGCATTGATGCTTTTATTGTCGATTGCTTCTTGTGTACTTTGCATCTTGCGGGATGTTGGGATGAAGCGGCCCGGGCTAACCTTACATGACATCGTTCATGAGACTTGCTCCACGCTTGACATGTAACTCGTATTGCATAAGTGGCTTTGCGGGTGCCTGTTTCTCCCAGCATAGTGGAGATCCAATTTACAACGGGTGATTAACAATACTAGTATCAATGTTGTGGTTCTTGTTCGTAAGTTAGAACGACACTTATTGAAAGCCCCAAACCACGTAAAATATGCAAAGAAAGTAGAGGCGTCTAACTTTGTTTTGCAGGGGTGTGCAGTGATGTGATATGGCCATGATTGTGATTATATTTGATGTATGCAATGTTCCTTATTGTAAGTTGGCAACCGGCAGGAGCCATATGGTTGTCTTTAATTTATGTTAAGACCCGCGTGTCTATTCAAAGTAGTTGTAATAGTTGAAGCCGGTGGACGACAACCATGAAGAAGCGTCATTGACCTTGATGCTATACCGGTGATGATGGAGATCATGTTCGTGCTTGAAGATGGAGATCGGAAGCACAAAGAAGAAAGGCCATATCATATCACATATTATGAATTGCATGTGATGTTAATCCTTTATGCATCTTGTATTGCTTAGTAGACGACGGTAGCATTATAAGATGATCCCTCATGCACATAAATTTCAAGTTCTAAAGTGTTCACCCTTAGTATGCACCGTTGCTAAAGCTTGTTGTTTCGAAGCACCACGTGATGATCGGGTGTGTTAGATTCCGCGAGTGAATACAACGTAAGCAAGCCAGATTTGCTTATGCGGTAGCTAAGGTTTGATCTTGACGAGCCTAGCATGTACAGACATGGTCTTAGGAACACGAATCACCGAAAGGTAAAACATGAATCATATAGTAGATATGATGAACATGTCGATTGTTCGCCATTGAAACTATATCAACTCTCGTGATGATCGGTTTTGATATAGTGGATTTGGTTCGTGTGATCACTAAAACAATGTGAGGGATGTTGTTTTGAGTGGGAGTTCACCTAGATTAAACTTTATTATTAATTTTAACTCAATTTGTCATAAACTTAGTCTAAACTATTGGAAATATGTTGTAGATCAATGGCAGCCCCTACCATCAATTTTAATGCGTTCCTAGAGAAAGAAAAGTTGAAAAACAATGGAAGCAACTTCGCGGATTGGTTCTGCAATTTGAGGATTGTCCTCACAGCTGGTAATTTGACCTATGTGCTGGATGCAGCGCTGGGTGACCCACCTGCAGCTGATGCTACCGATGAAGTAAAGAATGTTTACCTTGCTCGGAAGGATTAGTACTCCATAGTTCAGTGTGCTATCTTGTATGGTTTAGAATCGGAGCTTCAGAAAAGGTTTGAGAATTCAGACCCACATGATATTGTCCGTGATCTCAAATTGATCTTTGAGACTCACGCGGCGATTGAGAGTTATGAGGCTTTTGAAAAGTTCTTTAACTGCAAGATGGAAGAGGGCAGCTCCGTCAGTGAGCATGTGCTTAAGATGTCTGGGCACGCAAACAAACTTCAAAGCTTGGGTATAGTGATTCCTAATGCTTTGGGGATTTACCGTGTCCTCCAATCACTACCACCAAGTTACAAGAACTTTGTGATGAACTACAACATGCAGAACATGAACAAGCAGTTGCCAGAACTGTTTGCTATGTTAAAGTCTGCAGAAGTGGAGATCAAGAAAGAGCACCAAGTGTTGTTGGTCAATAAGACCACCAAATTCAAGAAAGGCAAGTCTAAGCAGAAGGGACACTTAAAGAAGGGTGGCAAGAAAGTTGCCACACCGACGAAGAAGACCAAGGCTGGACCCAAGCCTGATACTGAGTGCTTTTACTGCAAAGGAGAAGGTCACTGGTAGCGGAATTGCCCAAAGTACTTGGCAGATTTGAAGAACGGCAACATCAAGAAGAAAGGTATATCTTATATACATTTTATTGATGTGTATCTCACTAAGTATTCGTAGTAGTGCCTGGGTATTTGATACTGGTTCGGTTGCTCATATTTGTAACTCGAAACAGGAGATGCAGAATAAACGGAAGCTAGTGAAGAACAAGGTGACGATGCGCGTGGGAAACGGATCAAAGGTTGATGTGATCGCGGTCGGCACGCTACCCCTTCATCTACCATCGGGATTAGTTTTAAACTTAAATAATTGTTATTTGGTGCCTGCGTTGAGCATGAACATTATATCGGGATCTTGTTTATTGCGAGACGGTTACTTGTTTAAATCCGAGAATAATGGTTGTTCGATTTATATGAGTAATATGTTTTATGCACATGCACCTTTGATAGATGGTCTATTCTTGTTGAATCTCGATGGTGGAAATACACATATTAATAACATTGAAGCTAAACGTTTGAAATCAAGCGATAACTCGACCTATATGTGGCACTGTCGTCTTGGTCACATTGGAGTGAAGCGTATGAAGAAACTCCATTCCAATGGACTTCTTGAATCACTTGATTTTGAATCATTTGAAAGATGCGAAGCATGTCTGATGGGTAAAATGACTAAGACTCCATTTTCTGGTATGATGGAGCGAGCTACGGACTTATTGGAAATCATACATACCGATGTGTGTGGTCCAATGAGTGTAGCATCGCGCGGTGGTTATCGTTATGTTCTTACCTTCACGGATGACTTGAGTAGATATGGGTATATCTATTTCATGAAACATAAGTCCGAAACTTTCGAGAAGTTTAAGGAGTTTCAAAGTGAGGTAGAGAATCAACGTAACAAGAAGATTAAATTTCTACGTTCTGATCGTGGAGGTGAATATCTAAGTTATGAGTTTGGCGAGCATTTGAAGAAATGCAGAATACTTTCACAATTGACACCATCGGGAACACCACAGCGTAATGGTGTGTCTGAACGTCGTAATCGAACTCTCTTAGATATGGTTCGTTCTATGATGTCACTTACAGATTTGCCGCTATCATTTTGGGGTTATGCATTAGAAACAGCCGCATTCACTTTAAATAGGGCACCGTCTAAATCCGTTAAAACGACACCGTATGAATTATGGTTTGGGAAAAAACCTAAATTGTCGTTCCTTAAAGTTTGGGGATGCGAAGCCTATGTAAAGAAGTTACAGCCGGACAAGCTTGAACCCAAAGCGGAAAAATGCGTCTTCATAGGATACCCGAAGGAAACTATTGGGTATACTTTCTATCATAGATCCGAAGGCAAAATCTTCGTTGCCAAGAATGGATCCTTTCTAGAGAAGGAATTTCTCTCGAAAGAATTGACTGGAAGGAAAGTAGAACTCAACGAGGTTGTCGAACCTTCTCTCGAAATTGCGAGTAGCGCAGCACCGGAAGAAGTTCCTGTGGTGCCTGCACCAATTAGAGAGGAAGCTAATGATGATGATCATGAAACTTCGGTCGAAGTTGCTACAGAGCCTCGCAGGTCAACGAGAACTCGTACCACTCCAGATTGGTATGATCCCGTTATGAGTGTCATGTTGGTGGACAACACCGATGACCTTGAGACATATGAGGAAGCGATGATGAGCCCAGATTCCAATAAATGGCAGGAAGCCATGAAATCCGAGATTGGATCCATGTACGAAAACCAAGTATGGACTTTGGTGGACTTACCGGATGGCCGGAAGGCTGTCGAGAACAAATGGATCTTCAAGAAGAAAACAGATGCTGATGGTAATGTAACTGTCTATAAAGCTCGACTTGTCGCAAAAGGGTTTCGACAAATTCAAGGAGTTGACTACGATGAGACTTTCTCACCAGTAGCGAAGCTAAAGTCTGTAAGGATTATGTTAGCAATCGCTGCATATTATGATTATGAGATATGGCAGATGGATGTCAAAACAGCATTCCTCAATGGTGACATTGATGAAGAGTTGTATATGATGCAACCCAAAGGTTTTGTCGATCCTAAAGATGCTAACAAGGTATGCAAACTTCAACGGTCCATCTATGGATTGAAGCAAGCATCCCGAAGTTGGAATCAACGTTTTGATAAGGTAATCAAAAGTTTTGGTTTTATACAAACTTATGGAGAAGCTTGTATTTACAAGAAAGTGAGTGGGAGCTCTGTAGCATTCTTAATACTATATGTGGATGACATATTGTTGATTGGGAATGATGTAGACCTTCTTAATAGTGTCAAAGAATATTTGAATAATAGTTTTTCAATGAAGGATCTTGGCGAAGCAGCTTACATATTAGGCATAAAGATTTATAGAGATAGATCAAAACGCCAAATATCATTGTCACAAAGTACATATTTGGACAAAGTTCTAAAGAGGTTTGGAATGGAAGATAGCAAGAGAGGGTTCTTGCCCATGTTGCCCAATATGACCTTGAGTAAAACTCAAAGTCCGACATCGGCAGAAGATAGAGAAAGGATGAGTAAGACTCCCTATGCCTCAGCCATAGGATCTCTAATGTATGCCATGCTATGTACTAGACCCGACATTGCATATGTTGTTAGTTTGACTAGAAGATATCAAAGTGATCCAGGAGTGGATCATTGGACAACGGTCAAAAACATCCTTAAGTACTTGAGAAGAACTAAGGATATGGTTCTTTCTTATGGAGGTGATGAACAGCTCGTTGTTAATGGTTACACCGACGCTAGTTGGAACACCGATCTGGATGATTCTAAATCACAATCTGGATACGTATTTATTTTGAATGGTGCACCAGTTAGCTAGAGGAGTGCAAAGCAAAGCGTTGTGGCGAGATCTTCAACTGAATCGGAATACATGGCTGCTTCGGAGGCTTCACAAGAAGCGATATGGATGAAAGAGTTCATTACAGAGCTGGGTGTGGTTCCGAGTGCGCTGGACCCAATGTCTATCTACTGTGATAACATGGGCACCATAGCCAATGCGCAAGAACCAAGGTCACACAAGAAGCTGAAGCACATCAAGCTACGTTTTCACGCTATTCGAGAACATATCCAAGATGGGGATATAAAGATTTGCAAAGTACACACAGATCTGAATGTGGCGGATCCGTTGACTAAACCTCTCCCGAGGGCAAAACATGACCAGCACCAAACTGCCATGGGTGTTCGGTATATTACCATGTAATCTAGATTAGATGACTCTAGTGCAAGTGGGAGACTGTTGGAGATATGCCCTAGAGGCAATAATAAATATAGTTATTATTATATCTTTGTGTTTATGATAAATGTTTACATTCATGCTATAATAGTATTAACAAGGAAACATTAATACTTGTGTGATTTGTAAACTTAATTTGAAGTCCCTAGTAAAGCCTCTGTATAATACTAGCTTGTTGGTTAATAGATGATTGTGGTTTCCCTATCATGAACATTGAGATGTTATTAACAACAAGATCATATCGTTAGGAGAATGATATGGTGGACATACTCCTATAGATAAGCGTAGCATAAAGATCAAGTCATTTTAATAGTTCAATTGCTATATGCTTTCTGATACATAGTTATCTAATTCCTTCGACCATGAGATCATGCATATCACCTTTGCCGGATGGATGCTTTGATGACATTAAACACCACACCGTAACTCGGTGGCTATAAAGGTGTCATTGATTGTTCAGAAAGTATTGGTTGAAACACATGGATCAAGAGTGGGATTTGTCCATCCATATGACGGATAGATATACTCTGGGCCCTCTCGGTGAAATGTCATCCAATTAGCTTGCAAGCATGTGACTGGCTCACAAGGGATCACATATCACGGGAACGAGAAAAGAGTACTTATCAGTAACGAGGTTGAACTAGGTATGCAGAGATACCGACGATCATAACCTCGGATAAGTAAACTATCGTGAGACAAAGGGAAATTGATATCGTATGTATGTGGTTCATTCGATCGCAAAGTAATCGTAGAAATATGTGGGAGCCATATGAATTTCCAGATTCCTCTATTGGTTATTGGTCGGAGAAGTGTCTCGATCATGTCCGCATAATTCACGAACCATAGGGAGACACACTTAAGGATTCGACGTTGTTTGAGTAGTTATGGAATGATGAGAAAGAGTCCGAATGTTGTTCGGAGTCTCGAATGGGATTCGGGATATCACGAGGAGATCCGGAATGGTCCGGAGAATAAGATTCATATAAGGAAAGTCCCGTTTCGGAGTTGGGGAATGGTTCCGATGTTTTCATCGGGAACATTCTAGAAGGTTCCGGAATGTCCGGCACTCCGGAGGGGGAAGGGTACATGAATGTGTCATTGTAAGTTGGAATGATTGCATCATGTACTAGGTGTCTTTGCTGTCCAAAATAAAGGGTTTATTTAAATCCTAAATTGAAAAGTCAAACGGCTAGTTTGAAAGTCAAACGGCAATTTTTGGAAAGAGGAGGAGAAGTGGAAACCGAGTTGGGGAGGGATTCCCTCCTCCCCAAGCCGGCGCCCCACCCAAGCCGAGTTGGGGAGGGACTCCACTCCCTCCCCTTGGCCGGCCAGCCCGTCCACCTATATAAGGAGGGGCAGGGCTCCCTCCTAGCATACAAGTACCTCTCCTCCAAAACCCTAGATTGGCGCCACCACCTCCTGCTGCTGCCACCACCTCCCAGGGTTGCCCTAGCCGCCGACTTGGGGTGCCCCAAACCCTAGCCGCCGGCTCTAGCACCTCCTCCTTGGTGTATCTAAAACCTAGATCGCCGAGGAGCCCTCTCATACTCCACCATACTCGCTCCGGCTTAAGGCGAAGCCCTGCGAGATCTTCCCTCTACTTCCGGTACCACGCCGTTGTGCTGCCGGAATCGCGAGGAGAGTGCTACAACCTCCGCTGCCTGCTGGAACAAGGGAGAGGAAGGTCTTCGTCGAGTACCGAACGTGTGACCGACTGCGGGAGCGCTGCCGGAACACGGCGCCGGAAGGATCGTCTACGCGATCTTGAGATCGGAAAGAGTACGACTACATCACCCACGAGAATCTGCTCTCTTTAAACACTTTGGAATCTTCGAGGGTGAGTTATTCCATCGACTCGTTGCTACAATCTAGTAGATAGATCTTGGCTTGTTTGTTTGTATGCGGTAGAATTTTTTTGTTTTCCATGCTACGAAACCCTACAACTAAGTTACCCGCAACAAAGTTGGCCGGCTCCGGAACGGACCCAGGGTTTGTGACGACGGTTGTAAACGACTGGAAACCCGAAAGTGTAACTGGTCTTGTCGATACCGCGAAAACATGGCGCGATCCAAAACAGTATAGGTGCTCCACGCACAATCTTAAATAAAGAAGTAAAACATGGCATAAGTACAGGATAGTAATAAAGCCCCAAACTACTTTGTGGCCCCAAGAAATAGAAATGAATCAAGCTCTGGCTCAGGGGGGTCCATAAGGCCTCCCGGATGTGGATAGTGTGAATAGTCAAGGAACAGGTATCAAGTACTCGGGGTCCTACGGGACACAAGTGAGCGTGGAAGAACCAAATAACATCTATTGCCCACCGATTCCTCTACATTAGTTATATCTAGCATTTTAATGGTTGTGATTAAAGTCATGATCATCTCCACCAATAAGCATCTCCACCAATAACCATCTGCCAGCATTCCAACAACTATGGTACCTGTTAACACGAGATCGCACCTGAGCACGCAACTACGACTCGCAATGCTAGCTATCTACCAAACACAGGTAATAGGAGGTGTCCAAGGCAATATAGAGGCTGCACGGGATATAACTGGGGTACGGAAACTAAAGCATCGCGACACAGATAGCAATAGATCAACAGGATGAAATAAAGACTATAAATGCAAAATACGTAGAAGGGGAAGAGATGCTCGCCTGGGAAACACTTCCGAAGGTTCATATCTGGAGAACTTGTCGATACTCGCATCCACTCATCGGCCTAATCCACGAAGAAGCAAACACTAGAAGAAACACCAGATGCAATATTTAATACTATGGCAGAAGATCTGGCATGCTTATGATATGATGCATGGCATGGCAAAGATGCGGTCCAATTAGGCAATATTAAGCGTAACCGGGGCCCCGATAATTTAATTAGGCGGTTCAAGTTATTAGATACCCCGCAAATTAAATGTTGTATTAACAGGGCGAAACATGGCATCGGTTCGCTACACCAATTTAAATGGAGTCTGGAATAAGACAAAAGTATCCCGCATATAGACTCCATATTTAATCATGCGGTGAATCGGCATAATGCCCCCAAACCACAGACAGGTATGCATGCATGAACAATTTAATATGCAATAGTTGATAATGTCATATTATAAAAATAGGGGCTTAGGAAAAGATTCACACATGGTCATCGGCGATCTTCGGTTCCGAGGGTTCGGGGTTCGACGGGGTTCGGTCTCGGCAGGAATGTTCTCGGACAAGGGAGTAGATCTTGGCGTTCCCGGAAGAAGGACCTGGTCTGGCGTCGGGGGCGCATCGGATTCGCCCTGGTCGGTGTCGATCTTGTTGTCGCGAAGATCTTGTCGGGTTCACGTGCCGGGTCGGTCTTGGCATCCGGGGTGAAGTACTTGTCGTTTCGGTGGCGATCTTGGCGGTCTCCAGGTTCGAGTCTTGGCGCCCCGAGGAAGTACATGGCGTATCCGTGTCGGTGTCCAGGTTCTCGGCCATCGGTGTGGGAAGGAGGTCTTGGCGTTCCGATGGATCAGACCTCGGGGTTGAAGAACTTGGCGTGCCAGGGTTCGGTCTTCGGCTCGTGCCAGGGAACTTGACGTCCGTGTAGGAGAACTTGTCGCATCCGTGTCGGAGACCTTGGAATTCGTGATGAAGTTCTTGGTGGGTTCGGGCTTCGAATCCGAGGTGGTGATCTTGGAGTACCAAAGTTTGCGGGTTCGTCTTCAAGCCTCCGGTACCGGTCTTCAGATAACGCGGGTTCTCGGCGGCAAGTGGTCTCATGGATGAGCTTGGATAGGCCTCAGAACACGATACATGGCTTCTCGGACTTGGTCTTTGGATCCGGGAGAAGAAACCGCTGGGTTCGGATGTGAAGATCGTCGGGTACATCAGGTTCGTGACGTGCTTGCGGCATGGTCTCCCTACGTCTTTGTTTTGACACCGAAACAAAGGCATCGGGGCTTGGGGGCCGGCGAGACGGGGCATCGAGAAGTCTTGCAGGGGCACCGCAGAGGCGACGCGGCGCCTGCAGCGAGGGGCGGGGTCGGCGTGGACGCCAGCCAAGGCGAGGTGGTGAACCGGCGACGGGGTAGGGCTCGGGCGAGGCGCAGGTGGCGCCCTCGCTGGCAGAGGCGGCTGTCACGGGGTCCTGGGGCAGAGGACAAAGTCGAGGAGGCGAGGAGGTGAGGGCCGCTCCGCCATGGGCGGCGCCTGACCTGCGGCGGCGGTGCTTGGGTGAGGAGGGCGACGAGCTGGGCGGCGGCCTGCCGGTGGAGAGGCGGGGGACCGCTCCTGCGGAGGCGAGGCCGACGGGCTCGGGAGAAGCTCTTGGGGTAATCGGCGGTGGGGCGAGCCCGAGCGGTGGGAGGAGGAGGCCGACCTGGGGGAGGAGGCCGGCGTGGGGTAGAAGGGGGCGGCCAGGGGAGGCCTGGCGGCGGCGGACAGAGGCTGCGGGCGGGGTTGGGCGTGAGGCAGGCGCCCGCGGCGGCGGTTGCCGAAGAGAGAGGGGCCGCGGCCAAGGTGGCGGTTGGCCAGAGACGTAGAAGGGGAGGGCGGCGAGGCGGAGCTTGCAGGCGGCGGCAGAGGACGGCAGATGCGGGGGTTGGTGGCGACGCGGGGAGAGGGAGGAGACGGGGATCGCGTGGAGGGGACGTGGAGTGGTGGGGAGGCGCAGGTTGTGGGACCGGTTCGGGGCGGAGAGCCCGAGGCGGAAAGCTGCTCGCGCGCGCGGGTCGTGGGCGGGAAAAACGGCCGGCGGCGGTGGGGTGCGCGCCCAGGTGGTGCGTGTCCGCGCGTGGGAGTGTGTGCGCGGGTGGCGTGTGTCGGTGGGTCCAGGGAGTGGGGCGGCAGATGGGGTGCGGTGGCTGGCTGGGTGAGGGTTGGCGGGCGGTGCGGTGCTAGGTGGGCCAGCAGGTGGCGGCTGGGGGTGAGGTTGCAGGCGGCGATTCGTGGGAGTGAGGTGGAGGGACTAGGTAGGATAGGGCTGGGTAGGTTATTTGGTGGAAAAGGTTTTGGGTGGTTCTGGGGTAGGTAGGATTTTTATCTGCAGGTGGCCGGCTGGGCTTTCGGGCCTGGCTAGCTGCCTCCCAAAAATAATTTAAATATTTTATTTTTTAAAAACGAGGCGTTTGTAAACCGTTGGTAGACGAAACAAAATATTTCAGAGACCCGGGTTTTAATTTGAATAAAGACAGGAATATTGGAAAACAAAACTAGGCGTTTTGGAAATAGTTTTAGACAAACAAATGCATAATGACATGACGATGCTCAAATAAAATGTGGCCTGATGACATGAGCATGCGGTCATGATGATGCAATGCACAAAAACACCGCGATTTTCTAGTAGTGGTTTTGCGGGATGCCACAAGTTTGGCAAGATTCAACTTCTTGCTAAGAATATGCATGCCTCAAAATTTGACCGTGTTTTGAAAATAATTCTAGAAAGCAACACGGATTCATAAACAGCCTCATAAATTTCAAATTATAAAAAGCAACACAAAGAGCTTTATAATTTTCATAATATAAAATGGTTATATATTTATAAACATCCTCACAAATTTCAACTTCTAAAAAGGATCAAAAAATCCTCACAAAATTCAAATTATAAAAGGAATCCTACATTTGTAAACATCTCATAAATATTAGCTTATAAAAAGGATCACAAAATGACTCATGGATTTAAAATTATAAAAAACATCATAATAAGCCTCACAAATTTCAAATTATAAAGGAAAAAATTCCTAAAAAGACTCACAAATTTCAAATTATAAAAAGCATCACCAGAAAAAGGCTAGGGTTTTTCGAAGAAATTTTTTATGGCTTCGGTGTCAAACTAGTGCTCTAGTGCCAAATTTGAACGAAACGGGAGATACCATGGAGATATCAAGCTCGTTGGATCGTAGAGGATCCTAAAGTGGGTGGCCACGATCCGTGTGAGGTAGGTCTCGACCAATCAGGGCCCGACCCTACGACAGATAGAAGAACACCTTGTGTACCCAAAAAGGTGTTTCATGAATCGTTTTTGGAAATTTAGATGAAATGACATATTGTGGAGCTGCCATTGTTAAAATAACATGAGCAAAACTATGCGACACTTATAGTGCAAACGGAGGACGTTTCCAGTGAAAATTGGCATGAACTTAGAATATGGAAGAGAGAGGAGAGAAATAAAATCAATTTTCTATTTCTTGTGGGCAACCGACGAGCTTGAGGTGCACCTTAATGCTGATGTAATCGCAGGTGCCTCATCAGTGAGCATCGAACAGACCGAGGCTAGCTAGGTCTATGATTCTGATGTTTACGTGTCTGCTGGATTATTCTGGCGTATATAGACCGATGTTTCGTGCTTGCTTGATTTCGTAGGCGACACAGTCTTTTTGACGTGCTGTGGTGACGGCCAGGGGATAGGGGAGAGCACGTGACACATTGGGCGTAGTTCAGTTTTCAAATCAATGTGACATTAAATAATTTCAAATTAATGCCATGCAAGAAGATGATATTTTTTATTCATGGACTTTGATATTTTATATCTTCTTATATATATATTTACTAATTGGAGGCACAGTAGGAGGCTCCATATTAATCCTAGAAAACTGGTTGTTATTAACCATCAAATTTTAATCTGAACGGCTGTGGAACATTTTGGAATCCGATCACGCCAGCATACAGTCCACCTCTGTCACGTCACGATAACACATATTTTTTAGATCACGCTAAAAGGTTTTTTTTGAGATCCGCTAATAGATTTTCTGACGTTAAATTAGAGTCCACATCCATCACGTCCCCATATGTGCATCGTCGAGCCAAACTATTGCCGATGCATACCCAACCAAGCACGTACTCGACTCCGGATCCTCCTCCTGCCTCCGTCGTTAACCACATAGGTGGCGGCGTGTCTGTCATCTAGGCATCATGTGGCGTGGAATTCCACCAGACCTAGACCTGTAGCTGAGATTGCAAAGCCTATGTGGCTTGCGCAAAGCGCCGGCCGGTCGGCCAGCCAGCTTCTGTATGATCGAAACCAGGCTCTTGGATCGTCCAAATCTTATTTCTCTACAGATCTACTTAATCTCCTTACCTTTCGTGTTCATAATACTCTGCGATACATAATCAATTTTTGGTGCTGTTGATGAACCTATTCATGATGATTGATGCCTTGATGCAGCAGAGGTTGACTATGCAGTGAGTTAGTGCCATTGGCAAGAACCAAATATATAACTTATGTTCAGATGTTTAGATAAGCTCCAAGATGTTAAGTACTACAAAGGACACGGTCGTAACTTTCCTTACCATGTCTTCCTTATATAGAATATATATATCATGCCTTGCTGGATTGGCTTCATTCTCCATATTGTAATTGTCTACTATGTTCCAGTGAAACTACGTTGGAGGGAGACATGATGCCATCTGAATAATCCAGTAAGGTGCATGACAAACTCCCCTCTTTGCTAGAAAATGGTTCAGGCCATGTCGATTCCTGTATTGCTTAACAGGGAAGTAACTATCCTTAGATTGTCTACTCTATTCTCAGATTCGTTGAATGGCTAGGAACGAGATAATTCTTTTCTAATACGTGTAGTACTACATCCGTTACAAAATGTAAGATGATTTGCTACACTATTTTGGCAAAAATCATCTTATATCAATAGATTTATTATAAACTATATTTTCTTATTTTGTCCGTTCAATATTGTAGACGTAGATTTTTTTCTAAATATTTGGTCGAATTTAGTAAAATTTAACTTTTGACCAATGCTTAGGCGGCTTTTATTTTGGGACAGAGGGAGTAGTTTGGAATAGAGAAAGTAATTGATTGGAAATACCATGTCCAAAATACTGAATCAGCGGATTTTGTGCGTATCTATGTGTTACGGATCAGGCTCAGCCAAAACAGTTCATCTATGTTTTTTTACGTTTTCTTTACTGTAGCGAATTTTACACTGATCATAATCACTAACTCATAGAGATTTAATAGTCTGGAATACCTCTTGGCTGAGTAGGCCTATTTATTGTAGATTGCAGTGAGTTAGTGCCATTGGCAAGAACCAAATATATAACTTATGTTCGGATGTTTAGATAAGCTCCAAGATGTTAAGTACTACAAAGGACACGGTCGTAACTTTCCTTACCATGTCTTCCTTATATAGAATATATATCTCATGCCTTGCTAGATTGGCTTCATTCTCCATATTGTAATTGTCTACTATGTTCTAGTGAAACTACATTGGAGGGAGACATGATGCCATCTGAATAATCCAGTAAGGTGCATGACAAGCTCCCCTCTTTGGTAGAAAATGGTTCAGGCCCACTACGTAATTTGTAGGAAACCATAGAGTACTACTATTTCTTACAAGTTAAAAGGTACTTAATTTATCTCTATGTCTTTTCAACACAAGTGTCAGTATTTGTAATTTCTTATAAGTTAAAAGGTACTTAAATTTTCTTGTCTGTCTTTTCAACACAAGTGTCAATATTTGTAATCAGATAGTGAAAGAAACTAAAGATTCATTTCTCAACATCAAAGTATGGACTTACCCTATCAGTGTTTTTTTACCATATTTAAGGTGACTAGCAACGTTGTGACATTTATATTCCATAAATGGTTATCACCTTAGAGCGTGGTTTTATTCTTTCACTTTTCATATTAGCATGTGGAGTTACCGATTCAATATTTCTTTGTGGAAGTACGGCTGAATTTACTTGGTTAAGCCACACTTATCATTCTTACAATATTCTGAGGAAAAGGGGATGTGTTCCACGAGATATCGGGGTTGTTATTCATAGAAAATATAATATGTCACTATGAATTTTAGACACCATCGTACAAACAAAAAACCCATCACTTCCCATGCGTTGTAAAGTTTATCGAATTTTTGTGTGTACCTTATAATCCAATTAAAATCAACCATATTCACTGTGTTATTCTGGTGTGAACATAGAGTTCTTAAACTATATTCCAGGTTATTATTTGCCTTTATAGGGAATGCAAACCAGGGAAAGCCCATGGCAGCCATGGATATTTTCCCTACTATTTGTACTCTGGTCAATGCATTGGTTTTTCACAGAAACCATCTGTCATATTTATCTATCCATATATTTTTATCTATCCATATATTTTTATGGTACAAACCGTCACATTTGAAACCTATTTTCTGTTTATTTATTATTATTTCAAGAGGCTTGGCCAAAGTCAGACCAACTAACCACAAGATTTGCACAGAGTGTAGATCATTTGATTTGTACATGTGACATCAATATTTGAAACAACAGAAGATCTCCTTAATTAGAATCTGTGTGCTGGATATTGTTTGTACCAATGCGGTATTCCCTGAGAACCCATTTTGCTCTAGAAGGAATCATGATTGTTGTTGTCTACTATATCACTTTTTGTTGTTGCTTATGTGAAACTAATGATTTACATCTCTAACTTCTTATAATCATATCTCTTTTGAAAAAAGATCAGAACTTATATCCTTTCAAATTTATATGATGTTTACTGATGAGTTTTTAGTTTTATTTATTAGATTGTAAATCACTTCTTCGGTTCGAAGGAACAAATTCCATTTTCTCTTGAGAACTTATTGTTAAGAAATTTACGAGTGTATGTAGTGGCATGTAACTGGTAATATGATATAATTCACATGTTACAGAAATTGGCATCGATACAAATTTTCCTTCTAAATTTCCAATGCTAGATAGGAAGTCTGTATATTAACCATCATATATTTGTACTATCATTCTTCTTAATCCCCATAACAACATTAGATTAAAGCTTCTGAGATGTACTACTGTTGATATGATCAAACATCTCATGTATTGCATGTCATATGAAGAAACTCAATATTATGACATTGTAAATCACTTCTTTGATTGGAAGGAACAAATACCATTTGCACTTGAGAACTTATTGTTAAGAAATTTACAAGCCTATGTAGTGGCAGGTAACTAGTAATATGTTATAATTCACATGTTACAAAAATTGGCATCGATACAAATTTTTCTTATAAATTTCCAACGCTAGATAGGAAGTATATATATTAACCATCATATGTTTATACTATCATTCTTCTTAATCCGCATAACAACATTAGATTAAAGCTTCTGAGATGTACTACTGTTGATATGATCAAACATCTCATGTATTGCCTGTCATATGACGCAACTCAATATTATGACATTGATGTTTCTTCAACACATATCTACTTTTGCCTGTAGTAGAATGAAATTATACTATGTTTTTAATGTAATTTTTTAAGGTTATAACTATCACATTTTTTGTAGGAGAGTTCACTACTATAGTGCTAAGAAAATCAGTACCATTACCGAAACAATAGTTATACTATGCCATTGTAGTTAAATTTGTTTACTCAAAGCCACCATGAATGACCAAGGAATACTATTTATAGTGGTTTTAATTATAGTGCCATGAAGTTGATTCCAAATGATCACCCTGATATTTTTTTCTAATATTATTACTCCTTCTCCACATGCAACATATTCATGCATTTTCAAATTATTATCCCTTGCGGATGCACGGGTTGATGATTAGTACTAGTCTGTATTTCACTTATAATGATTGATATTAGTAATTAAATAATACATGTGGGTTTCTAGGCTTCTTCCTTTTAGTATTAATTACCTGAATTCACGTGAGTAATTAACGTGGATTTCTCTATATTGGCAACCTTCTTTCTCGAACGCATGCATAAATTAAGGGGAGGAAGTAATTTCACCTTCCTCAGTAATACAAGAGGTTTTATTGTGTCGGAGTGGAAGATGAAATGACGAACAAAGTACTTATGCTAGTAGATCGCAAACACCATTCCAATTTGCACTTGATAATAATATTCAATCTCCAAACATTATTATAGAAATGAAGTAGAGGTGAAATTAAACAAAATTAATCCTAACACTTCTTTGTCTTCTTGGACCTAGATCCTTCCAATGTCACCTTCGTGCTGGCGTCGTCCTTCCGCTTCCCGTGGCATCCCCCAGCTCTCTCCGTCTTCTTCTTCTTCAAGTCTCCTGCCAGCTTCTCCTTCCTCTTCTCATTGCCGACGAAGGCGGGATCGAGTGCACTCTTTTTGGAGATAAAGTCGAGAAATGGCCATAAATCTTTCGACCCCTCATCCTCCTGCTCCCTCTTCTTCTTGCCAATGGAGGATGGATCGAGTGAACTCTTCTTGAAGACGACGTCTCCTTCATAGAGGAAAGACCAAGGATCCTCCTTCCCCTCCCTCTCCTCCTATTTGCTCTCTGTCGGCGGCGTCCATTCCATCAGATGACGGTAAGTAGGGTCCCCGTTGGAGAAATTACCTTTCGGTGTGTCGGAATAGTACGGCCCGTCAACGGACTCCCCGCTATCACCATGGTAGGGACAGATATCCCTGTTCGCCCGTGCATTGGACTCATCAATGGAGGTGCACTAATCCGAGCAGTTACACGGCATTTTTGTGTATGTGTGGTGGTTTGGCCGGACTAAAGGGACAGGGAGAGACATAGAGAGTTCTTCGTTGTGTGCGTCGTGCCTAGATGGGAGAGGTGGTTGTTGTTGATGGCCGCTTAAAAAGGCTTGCTCGGGACATCCAGAATTTTCCACATGCCGTAGGAGCAGTCTGGCAGTTCCCTTCCATCGTTTTTTATACAAGAGTTCCCTTCCATCTTTTTTCACAAGAGTTCCCTTCCATCGTTGAAACTAGAACGAACGGTTGGTACTCCTTCACCCCGAGAGCATCAGCAACGAGGATATTGCAAGTACCACCACATGTTAGGGAGGTTTTTGCACATAACAACAACCATAGACCTTTTCTGCTCAAAATACAGACATTTTCTGTAATCGTTGCATATAATACATAACCAGTCATTGATTGTTTCTTATTTTTTTGGGGGAAACGTTTCATAGTTATTTAGATAAGATAGTACTAACATATAATTTTTATCTAAATTAATTATACGTAAAGCTCAAAAAATAATTATAATTTTAGGCCACATCCATAAAGTATCTGGTGTATTTTTGGTTCTTGTAAGTTGTATCATTTAGAAATCAACCTATTAGTAGATACGTAATACCCGACATGCTCTAGAGAAATGATATATATATATATATTCTAGAATGATGGAAAGTGTGTTTTGAGGTTTATGCATAGCGTTTATTGTGCTAAATACTATATCAATAGAATCTTCTAAATGTTAGAGTGGAAGGAAAATCCATTGGCTAACAATGTTGAGATTTCCATTCTTGATCTAACGGTTAAAGTTCAAAGTTATTCATACATTATATACTGGGGTATGCTAAGATAATTAAATGTATAACATGTCATTCTTGATTATCTTTGTGGTTTTTGCATAGCGATCATTGTGCCAAGGAATATCGATAGAATCTTCTACATGCTAGAATGGAAAAAAAGATCCAGAGTTAACATTGTTGGGATTTGTCAGTCTTAATTCAATTTTCATTGTTCAAAGTTACTCGTACATTATATAGTGGTAAGATTTGCAAGAAGTCACACGCTAGTTTCTACTAGTAAAAGACATGTGCCACACTCGTATATAATGTATGAAATATGATTTAACAAACATTAAGTTGTTATTAACCAATAGTCTTGTTAGAGATAAAAGGCATACATTAAGTATATTAATAACAACTATCTACACATATTGAGAATACAACCTACTGTGCTATGAACTTTTCTGCGAGGGGGTGACATGATGGTTCTAGAACATGGTGGAGTTTGGTCTAGGTATTACTCCTTCAACACGAATCCAGCTGCTCTGAACCATTGCATCTAACAGCCTAACAGTCCGGATTGGTGCTATGGATCCAATTCAAAACTTTTCCATTATAGTAGTAGAGATAATTCAAAAACATTGGCGATGCTGCTATATGTGCATGACCGAAAAGCTTTCGGATAATCTCAAGGAAAAACAAGGCCGCATGTATCAATGAGCGTGAATGGACAATAAGAGTTGTGAGGACAGATTACTTGTGGGGCCTAGCAACCCCACATTTCTTCTTGTTTATTAATGAGCTTACCTTATGGGTGGCCTTGATGTCATTGCTCAGGTGCGCTATATTACTCACGTTAGCGGAATAGTGAGTTCTCATTTTTTTTAAATATAAGGTTGAACACTTCCAGCCATAATGATTCAAAATTTATCGATAAAGGGATTTATTTATTAGGTGGCCGAGTGGTTGACTCCACATGTCATTGTCATGTAGACATGATTTTTGCTAGGAAGGGCAAACACTAATGAATTCTTATAGGAAGTATAGGAAATTGGAAATTGTGTTCCATTGATAAACCTTCGCGCTCCTCTTCCTAGAGTCAGATTTTAGCAATTCAATACAAAAAGGTTATTGGACATGCTCTAAAACCCAATAATTTTTCTTTTTAAATAAGAACAATAGTGATTATCTCGACTAATTAATTGCGGTCTACGTATGTTGTACTACTGAACTTCATAGAATATGCTATGTGTGCATGACCGAACAACTTTCGAAAAACCTGAAGGAAAACGTGGATGCATTAATCAATGAGCGTGAAGTAAGGATGGCAATCGGTAGGGTATGAGTAGGGTATAGCAATATCATACCCACTCCCCTTTAGTCAATGGGTAGAAAATTTTACCCATACCCGTACGCGCAGGTATAAAACATTACCCATGCCCGTACCCATGAAAATTATCGAAGTTTAGAAGTCACAATATCATACTCTTCCCTAGGTTGCTCAGCCCCATAGTTTGTAACTCTACAGGTAAGTTTTACTACTAGTCAGTTTAAATGGGTAGGGTATGGGTCTATCTACCTGTGCCCGTACCCATGAATTAATGGGTTAGGGTATGGGTATTACCCATGGGTATAAAAGTGTGCCCATACCCTACCAACGTGGGTACGGTACCTGCAGGCACTCGTGGGTAAAATTGACATCCTTAGCGTGAAGGGACAATAAGAGTTGTGAGAACAAAGTACTTGTGGGGCCTAGCAACTTTCACATTTTTTTGATGAAAACACTATCGCTGCTTACCTTATGAGTGTTTTGATGTCATCGCTCAGGCGCTAGATTATTCACATTAGCAAAATAGTGGGTTCCCAAATTTTTGTTTAGAATAGAAGTATGAACACTCCAAACCATAGTGATTGAAAATTTATCGATAAAGGGCGCTTTATTTTTTTTAAAGCTTGGGGCGCTTTATTATTACACTCGATTACCCATACCACCGGCCTACCATTCTGCTATTATTAGATAGACTATGGATAAATTCAAATTCAGTCGAGTTGGTTGGGGCTTTAATTGTAATTTTCGGGCTCACTACCTATCTTGGTGATAACATCTTCATATGCATCATCGTTGATGAATATATATAATACGGAAATATATCAATGCCATAGTATTATAGTGCCTACCAAAGTAATACTTCAGTTTTCTCTCTTCTCAGTTTCTTCAAAAAGGGGTCTGGCCTCTTTCTCAATTATTTTAAAAAACATAGTTTTGGAGAATACATCAGTTTGAACCTGTATTATTTGTTGGAACAAAACACTAAAAGGTATTCAATAGTTCAGTTTATTTAGAAATCAAAATGTTCTCTAAATAGTTTTAAAATGCTTTGATGCCAAACTGGTCCTTAATATCTAAACCGAGCCAATCTGGGCCATGGATGATCAATATTTAGATGCCAAATGGCCAAATAGGCACTTAATTTCTGAACTGAGGCAGTATGGGCCATGGATGATCACTGATGTGCCTGTCGGCCTTTGATTCCAAGGAGTATAGCTTACCAATTTACTACTACTTGGATCTGATTCACCGTCGTCGCCATGCACTGCACCAGATCTACTTCACCGACCCACTCTCCTGGCGCGCCGAACACATTCCCACCGCCAGGAATCTTCTTCTTCACCGATGTCGTCCATCGCTCGGAGGAACCCCTATTCTGCTTCACCTTCACCCACAAGCACTGCAATCACAGCACCCTCGACAATCTCGACCTCACCACCCAAGATTTGTAGGATTCCTAAACACCGTCGTGACCGAGGTAACCATATCGCCTTAGAGTTTGGTGAGATAAATATGTAGTAGTTAACTATATTTTGTATTGGTCCTACTTTTGTAGTAACTTACAAGTACTATACTTGTTACCCGTATCTTTGTAAATAATATTTTTGTAGTCAGGTTTAACCGTAAGGAATTCAACTGCGATTTTTTATATCATGGCGAAATATGAGTTAGCCAATGGTTAACACATTTGTTTCCATTATCTACTTTAGTAAGTTCCCATATGTGATGCGGTTATAATTCCTCTCTGGCTTGGCGTAGACTATGGCACTAACTATTATTTCTTGCTTGATGCTTTTGTCCTATCTATTCAGTACACATTTATATTCGTTATACTACTTCCACTAAGATGGTTGTTTCATTTTCTTCTGCTTACCCCACTATTCCTAACCGTTTGGTGTTGTTACGCAATGAACAGGTGCAGTTTACACTAGAAATCGTAGAATGAATGGCCCCTATAATCTCGTAAGTATCTATTTCTTTATATCACTTCATGCTAACTTCTGTGAGACTGGGACCTTTTTGTGTTTACTATTCACTGCACCATTATGTAGAGGACCAACAATGAAGTATGGAGACAACCAGTCCAATTACTTGATGTAGCGGACATCATCGACGAACATACCTGTAACCATATCAATAACCCTAAGACTCTACATACAACTACTTTAAGGACGCCCCCCATTTTTTA
Organism: Avena sativa; assembly: GCA_916181665.1. NCBI lineage: Eukaryota > Viridiplantae > Streptophyta > Magnoliopsida > Poales > Poaceae > Avena > Avena sativa. Next base: position 502,949,824 of record OV702289.1, read on the forward strand.
AGGTTTAAGTCCCCTGGTGTCCTGCCATTTACTCTAGTTGAGTTGTTATTTTTGTCGGAGGAACTAGGGTGATTATAACAAGGCCAGACATGCAACGGAATCCAATATAATAGAAACAAAAGGATCATAAGAATCCACGCACTTCAAATCTCACTCTGGTATCTACACGTGTATGGCTATTTTAATACGAGGCACATGATAGTACACTTTATCTTTGCGCAAACAATCAAACAATTTAAACATTCTAACTGTTCGATAGATTGTTTGACCATTTCTCTACAATGATTTGTCTAGTATATTAGAGGCACATGTCTGCATGAGGTCCTTGTTTTGAGTGCTTACATTGCTATAACAGACCAAATAATCTTTTGAAAATCTTTGAGAATGAACATGGTAGTTTTGTTCCTTTGTATGATGTTGTAACTTCTTTTATCTTAGTTTCAACCTTCATCAAGTAGAGCAGTCATTTCATAGGGAAGAAGAGACAGTTCCACACTATCTCATCCCTCTATGAAGTCTACTGTTATAGTTATTCTAGATGAAAGAGATGTATGATGCCCTGTTGTTACTAATTGCTTTCTTCCTTTTAGCAAAAGGACTGATTTGAAATTCGTTGGTTTTTGTTTTCCTTGGTAATGATGTTATATGACGTTTCTCTTTGTTTTTAGGTGGAAATATAAATATGAAGGCATAACAGAAAACAACTACCTCAAGTGTAGATCTCTTTGGACAGAGCGGCAGTGATAGTGCATATTGCTCACGTAGGTACACGATCTCAACTGCTCCATACATTCTAGCAGAAAGAATTTTTGGTGCTGCACTCCAAGATGCACTTGATGTAGTTGGGTAGGAAGCCAATAGAACAGATGCAGTAGTCTCCATAGAAAAGAAGGAGTTATCTGAGTTGAAAAACAGGCAAGCTTTGATGAAGAATCTACTTAATAATATCTTCAACAAGTCTTGTGGTAATCCCGTTGTTACATGTGAGGCAGCGTGAGCTCCCTAAAAGGAACATTTTTGAAATAGTAGCAGGGCCACAATGTTTGTATCAGTCCTTGATGGGCCGCCAGTCAACAGTGACGGGCCAACACTAATGCCATTATATGTAGAATCTGACCACAAAAGAACATAACAGTAAAATGCTAGAACAGTAAATGGCCAGAATAGTGAAAGGTCAGAACAATGAAAGGCCAGAATAGTGAAAGGCTAGAACAGTAAAAGACCAGAATAGTAAAAGGCCGGTACAGGAAAACTATAGGATGCCAGAACAGTAACAGGCCGAAAACAGTAACAAGGCTAGAACAGTAGGAGGCCAGAACTTTAGCAAGCCAGAAACTTCACAGCCTATTTATGGGACTGAATAGTAGAAGGCTGGAATAGTGAATTTCTAGAACAGTAAAGGTCCAAAATGGTAGAGGGCCGTAAGGGCCCTTGATGGGTGCGAGAAAAGTGAAGGGTCGACAGCAAGCCTTAACACTAACGGATAGACTTGGCCCAGGCAAAGAATGGGCCGCACAGTATTGGACCAAGGTGGGCCTTCTGTAGACTGAAACAGTGTCAGGGCTGAAAGTTTACAGGCCATGGATGGCTGCACTAGTTGGCCCATTTCAAACAGTGTTGAACGGAACAGTAACGGGCCTTCTTCTTATTGGGCTCTCCTCATGGGATGCCCACTTAATATTTAGTAGGACTTGTCTGGGCCTGGCTTCTGCCACGGTTTCTGTGACCGTTAACGGTGGTAACTGGGTGTTAACGGTGTTCGCCACGTAGCATTTTGCATGACGCCAGCAGTCAACTAGGCTGGCAAACAGATCTACAACGGAACAAGTTTTCGTGGATGAAGGGTGCGATCTGCCACGGTCAGAAAAAAAATCATGGTAGATTCTTTTGTGACTGGGCTTTTACCATGATGGGCATGCTTCGTAGAAGACTTTTTAGCCACGAAAAACGGGCCTTCAACCACAAAAATCGTCCATTGTAAAAGCCAACTTTTCTTGTAGTGGCAGCATGCTGGGATTCAACAGCCACATGGAGTGCAGCAATAGTTTGAAAGATGTTGCATCACCACACCCACTTGGATGTGTGTGTATGTATCAACATGCATCATTGGGGTTTTGGAAAAGAACACATGCAATAATTCCACTCCATCAGGTCTCCAACTAACGAGGGTTTAACTCATCAATGCCCATTGTTATGGACTTGGGTTTTGGAGAAGGAGGGAGCGCTGAAGATATCTATCGGCTAGCAAACAAGCACACAGGGGACTCGAAGATTTACCCAGGTTCAGGCCTCGTAGAGGTCCCTATTCCTGCTTGTCTACTCGTGGAATTATCAAAGGAATCGAGGATTACAATGGTGCACAGATGCAATCTGGCGAGGGTTGTGGAAACTAGGGTTGCATGTGTCTTCCTCGCTGCCCCCTCCTAGCCTTTATATAGATAGGCTAGGTCTCGGGTAGCAGGTCGAGTCGGTTACAGGTTAGGGTTTTCCCCTTTGAACTTTCTATCTTTGCTTCTTCTTGTTCTTCAAGCAATCGAGAGTCCATAGGTTACTCGAGATCTTCATTTGGGACTTGGCAACACCGTGGGCTTCCAATGTATTCATGCCGTATATACCAAGCTCGAGTACCTGTAGGGTATACCCGTGTCAGTAGCCCCCGAGTGTCCAGTGGAATCGCCGATTCGACTGGGGACTTTATGAATCCTTTCGAGTGCATGACTGAGTATGTTTTTTGACTGATTTGTTTGTGTCGTAGGGATTGTTGATGTGCGTACCTGATTTAACCGATGTATCGGAATCAGTTAACTACCTTACGGTAAAACAACGCCATCTACTCGAACTCGAGTCCCCGGACTCGAATCCTGAAAAGTGCTAGTGCAATTCGACTCAAGCCGTGGAGGTCTTATAGGAGTCGAATTCCAGTATATGGGTGTGAGCACTCGACGCGTCCATCAAGGCATGTTCGTCGCACCTGTTGGCACGGATATATTTCTGGTAGTGCGCAGAAAATGTGTTGTCAGGCCTTATTCAGGTCTTATCTTCACGCTGCAAGCGCGGCATCCGAATTTTGTCATCGCGGAGATAATTCGGGTGACCCAGGAGATGCAGTCTCTTTGTAGGGAAATGTCATGAGGCGGTGTCGTCATAAGCTTCGAGTGTGGATGTCATCAACACTCAGTATGATGTACAAATAATCATAGGGTGCACGACCAGCACTCCCTATGGGAGTAGCCCCCGAGTGCCTGGTTGAGTCGAAGACTCAGGCAGGGACTAAAGAACATTTGCGACTGCTGTCGTCTTTTGTTTACTTGTTTCAGTCGAATTTATTTCCAGCGCTCCCTATGGGCGTAACCCACGTCCATAATTGAATCGCGGATTCAAGCGGTTGGGTTTGCGCGACCAGTGCTCCCTATGTTCCTGCAAAAAGAAAAAGAAAAAACTGTAGGGTGCGCGACCAGCGCTCCCTATGGGAGTAGCCCCCGAGTGCTTGGTGGAGTCGAACACTCGAGCAAGGACTAAAATAGTCGAAGTCATCTGCTGCGTAATTTTGGATGACGTCAGTGCTGACAATCCCATGACCTCATTTGCCCGCATGAGCGAGTTTGACGGGACATGACAAGTGGTGGGTCCCATTTTCTGACTCTGATTTGACCGGCCGTGCGTAATTTTATTTTAACTGCGCCTCCTCGATTTCCACACATAATGGAGGTAGTGGGGGATGGTTCATGCTTCGGGTCTTCCAATTTTCGAGCGCGATGAACGCCACGCGTCTGGTAGGGTTTTTCTTGGCTGTTAGATTGCATCTCCTAGGGGGTTAAATAGCAATGCGGCAACGGTAATTTTCACATCTGCTTCTTTTCTGCCTTTGCCTCCATTGCCATTGCCATTGCTCCTCTGCTTCTTTGCGCTCCTCTCCTTCACGATGCTGGACTAGCTCCGCGTATTTCCCAGCTAGTTCTTCCGGTCACACTGTCGCCGCGGAATGGGGAAGAAGGGAGGTGCTGCGGCCGATTCCGCCGCTGCCGTGGTTGCTACGACGAAGAAGGGTGGCTCCGCCGCTGTAGGCACCAGCACCGCTGCCGCCAGGAAAAAGAAGGGCACGGGCACACGCGTCACCAATGGCGCGTGGCGTGCATCCGTGATCAAGTCTTCAAAGCTTCGTCTTCTTTGCCAAGACGGAGTTTTATCTTCCGCAGTCGCTGATGCTCGCGTCCCTGGAAGCGAGGTAACCCCCTCTCCTCCTGTTGGCTTTCGTGTGATGTTCCTAGCGTTCATCATCCGCGGTCTCTCGTTGCGCCTGCATCCTTTCTTCAGGGGCCTTCTTTGTTTTTACGGGCTCCAGCTCCATCAGCTCTCCCCAAACTCCATCCTCCATGTAGCTTGCTACATTACTCTTTGCAAGTGTTGGCTCGAAATCGAGCCGCACTTTGGTCTCTTCAAGCGCCTCTTCAAGATGAAGCGCCAATCGGCGTCTGGCTCCGTAGTCTACGATGTAGGCGGCTGCGGTATCCACATCGACTCCTCCGCCACATACTTTGATATCAAACTCACGGTGTCCATCCAAGGGTGGAGGGACAAGTGGTTCTACATCCGCGACCTGAAGGCCGACGGAGACCACTTCGGACTCGCGCCCTTTGATCCCGCGACGCCGTGCAAGAGGAGGCATTCCTGGAAGAATGTAATTATGCTCGGCGAGTCCCCAGAGACAGATGTGCTATACGAGCGCGTCTGCGACCTCGAGAGTCGCATGGGAAAAGAGGAGGGAGGCTGCGCCCTCATTCGCACATGGCTGCACCGTCGCGTCTAGCCCTTGTAGGCCAGAGTCCAACCTATGTTCCAGTTGGCTGACACGGACGATGTCACTCTCATATCTGCCAATGGCATTTCCGCGAGTGAGGTAGATAAAAGGGTTTGACTGGTCACCAAGTACATCGCCAAGGATGTGCTTCCCAATGATCCATACGTTCCTCCGTTCGATGCTGCAAACCCTCCTCCTGAGGTACAGTTGTGCTACGTAGTAGCTTTGTTTATCGACTGCTTCTTTGCTGTTTCTTGACTTTGTGCTAAATTGTTTTCTGTATGCAGGATTGGGTGGTGTCACCCTGTATGCCCCCTCTTCCCGAGGGGGTTATTCCTCGTGAAGCCTTGGAAGAGGACGAGTCGGAGTCGACCGTCCCGTCTGATGTGGAGGAGGAAGCGCCCGAGTCGAGTTGTCCAGATACTCGCAAGTGTTCGCGTAGCAAGGATTCGGATGCATCGTCTCCTTCGACTCCGGAAGGTTCAGCTGTTGGTGCAGAGTCACCGATACCTGCCATTCCTATGAGTGCCGTCACACCCTCTTCTCGCAAGAAGATGCGCCTGCCGAAGGAGTCGTCATCAGAGTCGGGTCGTCCGGTAGCCCCTTGCTAAGAGGGTACGTGATGTACGGTTGAGTCCAGGATGGCCCGATCATCATGAAGCTCATTGGTCCTTCGATTCCTGTATCCAGCTCTAGTTCGTCGAGTGCCATTAGCTCATTGGGCGGCGTAGCCCCCAAGTCTATTGCTGCGCTTGTTTTCTTCTCTACGGCCTTTGGCTTGATGGAGCATTCGCAGATGCGCTCGAGAAATACCCTAGGTGGTATGGAGGCACAGGTAGAGCCTATGTTGGCGAGTGTCTCTGCCTCTTCATTTCTTTCACGACCTATGTGCCGCAGCTCGCAGCCATCAAAGTCCCCTTCGAGTGTGTCATAGAGGTCGCGGTAGGCGATCAAAATGAAGGGGTACCCCCGGGAAGAGATCCAGTGGAGACGGGTGGCCAATTCAGTCTTTTGCGAGCGCATAGTCTCTGAGCCCGATGCTACACCGATTGGACAGAAGCCCGGATCTCAGGGCCGTTTTGCCAACCGCCGACGCCCCTAGTTCTAGTTAAGTATGTCTTATTGACCGAAAGTAAGGATAAGCAGAAGTTGTCGTTCAGTGCGTCGCACTCGTGCATTGTCTGGTTGACGACCAACTTGGAGTCGCCATATATTATGAGCCTCTTGGCGCCGCAGGCTTTTTCCATTCTCATCCCGTGTAGTAGGGCCTCGTATTCAGCTTCGTTGTTGGAGGCGGTGAACTGCATTCGCAGGATATATTTCAGCTTGTCTCCCTGGGGTGATGTCAGTATGACGCCTGCGCCGGCCCCGTATTTTCGCTTGGAACCGTCAAAGTGCATTGTCTAAAGGTAGGACATATCTGGTTTTTTAGGGAGCTGGTTCTCCCTCCAGTGCACGAGGAAGTCAGGGAGAACTTGCGACTTGATTGCGTCGCGTTATTCATATGTGATGTCTCATGGAGACAGTTCGATTCCCCAAAGTGCGACTCGTCCGGTGGCGTCGGGATTGTTGTGGATGTGCCCAAGCAGGGCGTCGTTGACTACCACGATTGGGTGTTCTTGGAAGTAGTGGCGCAGTCGCCGGGCCGTCATGAAGACACCGTATGCCACTTTCTGGTAGTGCGGGTACCACTATTTTGTTGGCGTAAGTACCTCGCTGAGGTAGTAGACTGGGCGTTGTACCCCGTGGACCTTGTTTTCTTCGGCTCGTTCGACTACGAGCACTGTGCTAACCACCTGGTTGGTGGCGGAGATGTATAGCAACAATGGTTCCCTTTCACGTGGGGTCACCAGTACTGGCGAGGTGGATAGCAAGCGCTTGAGGTCTTCAAATACTTCCTGCACCTCATTGGTCCACTCGAACTTGTCAGCTTTGCAGAGGAATTGGTAGAAGGGCAGTGCCTATTCACCCATTCGACTGATGAATCGACTGAGAGCCGCAATTCGCCTAGCCAGCTGATGGACGCCTCTTATGTTTTTCGGCTTCTCCATGGCCAATATGGCTTTTATTCTCTTCAGGTTCGCTTCGATCCCTCTCGCGGAGATAAGATACCCAACTAGTTGCCCAGATGGTACGCCAAAGGCGCACTTGTCCGGATTGAGCTTGATCCGGTAGCGGTCGAGGTTGGTGAAGGTTTCGCGCAAATCGTCAATTAGTGAGGCTTCCTCTTTGGTCTTGATTACTATGTCATCGACATAGACTTGAATGTTGTGACCGAGTTGGTTCTTGAGACAAGCCTGCATGCACCGTTGGTAGGTGGCTCCTGCGTTCTTTAGCCCGAAGGGCATTGTGTTGTAGCAGAACACACCAAAAGGCGTTGTAAACACTATTTTTTCTTGATCTTCCTCCTTCATTTGAATCTGGTTATAGCCTGAGTAGGCTTCGAGGAAGCAGAGGCGCTCGCATCCCGCGGTGGAGTCGATGATCTGGTCGATTCGCGGTAGAGGGAAGTGGTCCTTCGGACAATGCTTATTCAAAGAGGTGAAGTCCACGCACATCCCCAGGATATCCGTGTCCTTTTTTGGTACTAGCACCGTGTTGGTGAGCCAAGTGCTTTCCTTGATCTCGCGTATGAATTTGGCGTCGAAGAGTCTGTTGATCTCCATTCCGACTGCCTTTGCTCTTGGTTCAGATAGTCCCCGAATTGTTTGCTTGACTGGCCTTGCATCTGGTTGATGTTGAGTGCGTGCTCGGCGAATTCCCTGTGAACTCCTGGCATGTCCGCTGGACACCAGGCGAAGATTTCCCAGTGCTCACGGAGGAATTCGACGAGCGTGAGTTCCTATGCGGGACTCAAGTTATTGGCGATGAGGGCCGTCTTGGCGGGATCCGATGGGTGGACCTGGACTTTCTTCGTGTGCACTGATGAGTCGAAGGACAAGTCGGGTGATCTTGGCCGGCTTAGGGGAGGCAGACTGTTGTCTGTCGCCTCCTTCAATCTTGCGAGCTCCTCCTGCATGCCGAAGGACTAGGAGATTCTGTTGAATTCCCTATCGCAACTGTCGGACCTCTCGAAGCTCCCATTGATTGTGATGACGCCATTAGGTCCTAGCATTTTCATCTGCTGGTAGGCGTAGTGCGGCACCACCATGAACCTATCGAACGCGACACGTTGGAGGATGCAGTGGTAATGTGAGGGCCAGTCGACGACTTCGAAGTCGATGCGCTTGCGCCGAAAGTTTTTCGATGTGCCGAAGATGACGTCGAGGTTGATTTTACCAAGGGGATATACGCCCTTGCCTGGGACGATGCCGTGGAATGTTGTGTCTAAGGCCTCTAGGCAGGTCAGAGGGATCCTCATTGCTCGCAAGGTACTCGCGAACATAAGGTTGATGTCGCTTCCGCCGTCCATAAAGACGCGATTCATGTCGAAGCCGCCAATTTGTGCCTCGAGGACGAGGGGACTGTGGCCTGGGAGAGGTACTTGGCGCTGGTGGTCACGCTTGTCGAAGGTGATGCAGGACTCGCTTCCGCTGAGGTACTCAGTGGTAGATGGTGGCGAGTTTGTGGCCAAATTGACTTGGCGAGTGATGGCCTTCTGCACCCTATTCGAGGGGCGTCCCTTTTGGATCATCATGGTACCCATGGCCTGTGGGTATGGTTTGCCTCCCTGGTGCTGGTCCGGCGTAGCTGCATTTGGGGGTAGTGCAGGTGGTGGTGGAGGATCTCCATGTGCCACGGCGCCTGGGGCAGCTCCGTAGCCCCGCTGAGGTACTCAGTGGTAGATGGTGGCGAGTTTGTGGCCAAATTGACTTGGCGAGTGATGGCCTTCTGCACCCTATTCGAGGGGCGTCCCTTTTGGATCATCATGGTACCCATGGCCTGTGGGTATGGTTTGCCTCCCTGGTGCTGGTCCGGCGTAGCTGCATTTGGGGGTAGTGCAGGTGGTGGTGGAGGATCTCCATGTGCCACGGCGCCTGGGGCAGCTCCGTAGCCCCATTCGACTACGCTACGATTCATCCGAGCCAGTCCCTCATGTAGTTTGAGGAACTCGTGGCAGTCCTTGAGGAGGTGGCTGGACTTCTTTTTTCCGTCGTGCTTGTCGATGTAGAAGTGCACGGTGCATGGCCCGGACAGCTTGTCTTCGATGGATGTTGCGGGTGCTTCATCGCGATTGCGGCGCTGCCATACTTGCGTGGTTTTTCCGGAATCACGGTATCCACCACTCTGGTAGCCGCTGTTGTGGTTGTCGTCGCGTCTGTCGGCGTAGCCGGCTGCGACCATGTTTACGTCGTCGCGGTCATCGTAGATGCGCATGCGGTGTTTGCTTCGGCGGTCGCGTCTAGGCTCGAGTTCTGCCTCGTCGTCAGAGTGAACGCGGTTTTTCACCAAATCTTCTCCATCTGTCCAGCGATTCGCGATTTCCATCAGGTAGTCGATGGTTTTGGGATTTGAGCGGCCCAGCTCCTCCCTGAGCTCTATGTGGCGTATGCCGCCGTTGAATGCGTCAATCGCGCGATCCTCGGAGATGTTCTCTGCGGAGTTCTTGATGATGGACCACCTCTGGATGTATGAGCGTAGCGACTCGCCCGACCTTTGCTGGCAGCATCTTAGCTCTTCGATTGATGCGGGCCGTTTGTAGGTGCCCTTGAAGTTGCGCACAAAGCTGTAGACCAGCTCTTCCCAGCTGCGAATGGATCCGCGTGGGAGGTCGTTGAGCCATGCTCGGGCGGCGCCCTGCAGCTGCAGCTATAGGCATTGCATGGCTGTGCTTCGACTCCCGCCGTGGAGCCTGGCGGAGGAGATATGGTCTTCTAACCAGATTTTTGGGTCCTATAGGCCATCGAACTTTGGGTTCTCTGACGGGAGCTTAAACCCCTTGGGCATTCGCTTTTGTCTGATGGCCCTGCTGAAGCATCTAGCGCCACAGAGCTCCACGTCTTCGTCCTATGAGTCAGTCGACCGGGCACGTCGTGCCCTTGATTTGTCAATCTTGCACTGCGTGAGGTCATCGCGCGCGTCATAGTCGTGGTCGTGTCGCCGTGAGCGGCGATGTCAAGACAGATCGTGACTGTCGTTGCTAGATGAGGGCGAGGAATAGCATTTTGCTAGAGCCTTGCCTTTCTTTGGTTCCGATGCTGGCTCCTTGTCGAGGGCGGCCTCGATTAACCCCAAGCCTACGATCGTAGATTGGTGCATGGCAGCTCGAGCGTCTCCAGCTGGTGGCTGGTTGTTGAGGAGGTACATGGTGGTCGCTGTTACCACGGCCTGTGGCGTTTTCGGGAGCACTTTGTCGCGCGTATCCACCATCATGGAGCCTAAGTCGAGGACTTTGGTGGCTTCTACGCGTTCTTGTTTGGTGAGGTAGGCGAGTCAAGACAGTCTCTTGCTGGCGATGTACTCGTTGCACCTAGAGGAGGATCCTCCATGTGAAGAGAGCCCAGCTCGTCGGAGGCTTGATTCGTCGGCTGTCTTCTTACACACCTCGAGTTGCATGATTGTTTGAAGTTGGCGCTTGTATTCCTCTTTCAGGAGCCAATGGTAACCCATCAGCAGCTCTTGCAGGGAGCCTAAGGGTAGAGGGTGGCCTCGTAGGGCTTCGCGGCAACGAGCCCACTCGAGATCGTTGAGCCTGATCATGACGAGTTCGCCAGTTTGCTCATTGATCATGGTGGGGTGTTCGGCTTCCCCTCCATTGTTGACGGGAGCGCCCTTAGTAGGGCCGCCATTGGGTGGTCCGCCATTGGGTGGTCCGCTGTTTGGCGGTCGGCTCCATGGCCACCATTTCCCGTGTTGTCGCGATTGGCAGAGGTGTCGCCTGCGTTGATGATGGCGCACATGAAGTGGTTGGGGAAGCTTCTGCTCCCACAACTTTCAGATCCGGAACCGTAGGCTCCATCTTCAGTTGCCAGATCGCTCAGATCAGATTCGCGACTACTGTCGCTGACCATAATCTCGATTGTTGTCGAATTATCAAAGGAATCGAGGATTACAATGGTGTGCAGATGCAATCTAGCGAGGGTTGTGGAAACTAGGGTTGCGTGTGTCTTCCTCACTGCCCCCTCCTAGCCTTTAAATAGATAGGCTAGGTCTCGGGTGGCAGGTCGAGTCGGTTACAGGTTAGGGTTTTCCCCTTTGAACTTTATATCTTTGCTTCTTCTTGTTCTTCTAGCAATCGAGAGTCCGTAGGTTACTCGAGTTCTTCATTTGTGCCTTGGCGACACCGTGGGCTTCCATTGTATTCAGGCCATATATACCAAGCTCGAGTACCTGTAGGGTATACCCATATCACCAACCATGTCCAGGAACCCTACCAGCATGCTTGGATTCAAATACACCATGGAGTGTAGCACCAGTTTGAAAGATGCTGCATCACCACACCCACTTGGATGTGCGTGTGTATCAATGTGCATAATTGTGATTTTGGAAAAGAACGCATGCAATGATGCCACTTTAGCATGTGTCCAACCATGTCTAGGAACCCAAGCAGCATGCTAGGATTCAAATGCCACATGGAGTGTAGCACTAGTTTGAATGATGTTGCATCACCACACTCACTGGGATGTGTGTGTGTGTATGTGTCAATGTGCATCCTTGTGGTTTTGGAAAAGAACACATTCAATGATGTCAATCTAGCATATGTCCAACCATGTCCAGGAACCCTAGTAGCATGCTGGGATTTAACTATCACATGGAGTGTAGCACCAGCTTGAAAGATGTTGCATCACCACACCCACTAGGATATGTGTGTATGTATCAATGTGCATTATTGTGGTTTTGGAAAAGAACGCATGCAATTATGCCACTCCAGCATGTGTCCAACCATGTCCAGGAACCCTAGCAGCATGCTGCGACTCAACTTCAACATGGAGTGTAGCACCAGTTTGAAAGATGCTGCATCACCACACCCACTGGGATATGTGTGTGTATGTACCAATGTGCATCATTATGGTTTTGGAAAAGAACACATGCAATGATGCCACTCCAGCATGTGTCCAACCATGTCCAGGAACCCTAGCAGCATGTTGGGATTCAACTACAACATATAGTGTAGCACTAGTTTGAAAGATGTTGCATCACCATACCCACTAAGATATGGGTATGTGTATCAGTGTGCATCATTGTGGCTTTGGAAAAGAACACATGCAATGATGCCACTCCAGCATGTGTCCAACCATGTCCAGGAACCCTAGGAGCATGTTGGGATTCAACTGCAAGATGCAGTGGAGCACCAGTTTGAAAGATGATGCATCACCACACCAACTTGGATGTGTGTGTGTATGTATCAATGTGCATCATTGTGGTGTTGAAAAATAAAAAAAGCAATGATGCCACTCCATCATGTTTCCAACGATGTCCAGGAACCCTAGAAGTATCCTTGGATTCAACTGCAACATTGAGTGTAACACCAGTTTGAAAGATGCTGCATCACCACATCCACTTGGATGTGTGTGTATCAATGTGCATCATTGTGGTTTTGGAAAAGAATACATGCAATGATGCCACTCCAGCATGTGTCTAACTATGTCTAGTAACCCTAACAGCATGCTGGGATTCAACTGCGATATAGAGTGTAGCACCAGTTTGAACGATGTTGCATCACCACACCCACTGGGATGTGTGTGTGTGTCAATGTGCATCGTTGTGGTTTTGGAAAAGAACACATGCAATGATGCTTGTCTAGCATGTGTCCAACCATGTCCAGGAACCCTAGAAGCATGCTGGGATTCAACTGCCACATGGAGTGGAGCACCAGTTTGAAAGATGTTGCATCACCACACCCACTGGGATGTGTGTGTGTATGTACCAAAGTGCATCATTGTAGTTTTGGAAATGAACACATGCAATGATTCCACTCTAGCATGTGTCCAACCATGTCCAAGAACCCTAGCAGCATGCTGGGGTTTAACTATCACATGGAGTGTAGCACCATCTTGAAAGATGTTGCATCTCCACACCAATAGGGATGTGTATGTATGTATCAATGTGCATCATTGTAGGTTTCGAAAAGAAGACACACAATGATGCCACTCTAGCATGAGTCCAAGCATGTCCAGGAACCCTAGCAGCATGCTGGGATTCAACTGCAACATGGAGTGGAACACCAGTTTGAAAGATGCTGCATCACCACAACCACTAGGATGTGTGTGTATGTACCATTGTGCATCATTGTGGTTTTAGAAAAAAACAATTGCAATGATGCCACTCCAGCATGTGTCTAACCATGTTTATAAACCCTAGCAGCATGCTGGGATTCAACTGCAACATATAGTGTAGCACCAGTTTGAAAGATGCTGCATCACCACACCCACTGTGATGTGTGTGTATCAATGTGCATCATTGCGGTTTTGGAAAAGAACACATGCAATGATGCCACTCCAGCATGTGTCCAACCATGTCCAGTAACTCTGGAAGCTTGTTGGGAATCAACTGCAACATGTAGTGGAGAACTAGTTTGAAAGATGCTGCATCACCACACCCACTTGGATGTGTGTGTGTGTATGTATCAGTGTGCATCATTGTGGTGTTCGAAAAGAACACATGCAATGATGCAACTCCAACATGTTTCCAACCATGTCCAGGAACCCTAGAAGCATCCTAGGATTCAACTACAACATGGAATGTAGCACCAGTTTGAAAGATGCTGCATCACCACACCCACTTGGATGCTTGTGTGCTTCAATGTGCATCATTGTGGTTTTGGAAAGAATACATGCAATGATGCCACTCCAGCATGTGTCCAACCATGTCAAGTAACCCTAGCAGCATGTAGGGATTCAATTGCCATAAAGAGTGTAGCACCAGTTTCAACGATGCTGCATCACCACACCCAGTTGGATGTGTGTGTGTCAGTGTGCATCACTGTGGTTTTGGAAAAGAACACATGCAATGATGCCAGTCTAGCATGTGTCCAACCATGTCCAGGAACCCTAGCAGCATGCTGGGATTCAACTGCCACATGGAGTGTATCACCAGTTTGAAAGATGTTGCCTCACCACACCCACTTGGATGTGTGTGTATGTATCAATGTACATCATTGGGGTTTTGGAAAAGAGCACATGCAATGATGCCACTCTAGCATGTGTCCTACCATGTCTAGGAACCCAAGTAGAATGTTGGGATTCAACTGCCACATGGAGTGTAGCACTAGTTTGAACGATGCTGCATCACCACACACTCTAGGATCAGGCCCGACCCTATGACAGGACTAGAGGGGTGGCCGCCCCGGGCCCAGAAAAATTAGGGGCCCCGCCCAGGTATTTGCTAAGTACATGGCTTACTGGAATTTGATGAATAGCTTATGGCAGAGGCACAACTCCTAGCGTAGAAACAAAAAGGCCCGCTTATGAGTAGGCGCTGCACAGCCCACCCTTCGTTGGCACGGATTCACGGAGAGAATACAACCGACTCTATTTGTCTCGATCAAAACATGTGCCGCTCGCGCATCTTGCCCCATCGGTTCGTGGTCGCCGACTCGTCTGTCCTTGATTCCTCATCTCTTTGCCAGACAACAGTCGCACAGTCGCCACTAGAGACCGCCCAAATTAAATTGATGGGAGGTATGGACTAAAGCTCCATGTAATGTCTCCACAACCTGGTTTTCTATCTACTAGTCCATATGTAGTCGGTAGTCTATGCGCTAATTCTGACATGAGGAATTGACGGATGATTGATTCCTGAACGCTAATGATTTATAATTGAAGATTAAAATATTTAGGTTGTGTAAAGTACTAAGGGACATTCATAATCAATAGCTCAGACATATATTGTTCGGTGATATATTATCAGAGTTGTGATTTGTGAGCTCTACATAATAAACGCTAGAAAGATTCAATTGAGTTCATCTGCAGTAGCTTCGAGCGCTTTGAATCTTTTGTGCATGTCTTTGACAAGTAATTGTTTCTTTAAATCTCAAGGAAAATAATGAAATAGAACCACAGAGAGGATCCCTCGGTAAACTTTTGAAGAGTAATAGTACATGCTTTTCAAGAAACTTTTGAGGTAATTTGTATATACCATATTTCATATGAATATTGTTTAGAATGCATTTAAACATATACCAGTGACAATATACACATATACATAGTGAATGGTTTTAATTATTTATATTATGAGCCCTCAGATTCTAAGTTCGCCCCGGGCCCTCCAAATCTCGGGACTGACCCTGATTGGAGTGTGTGTGTGTGTCAATGTGCATCCTCGTGGTTTTGGAAAAGAACACATTCAATGATGCCAATCTAGCATGTGTCCAACCATGTCCTGAAAACCTAGCAGCCTGCTGGGATTTAACTATCACATGGAGTGTAGCACCAACTTGAAAGATGTTGCATCACCACATCCACTCGGATGTGTGTGTATGTATCAATGTGCATCATTCTGGTTTTGGAAAGAACGCATGCAATGATGCCACTCTAGCATGTTTCCAACCATGTCCAGGAACCCTAGCAGCATGCTGGGATTCAACTGCAACATGGAGTGTAACACCAGTTTGAAAGATGCTACATCACCACATCCACTGGGATATGTGTGTGTATGTACCAATGTTCATCATTATGGTTTTGAAAAAGAACACATGCACTAAAGCCACTCCAGCATGTGACCAACCATGTCCAGGAACTCTAGCAGCATGTTGGGATTCAACTCCAACATATAGTGTAGCACCGGTTTGAAAGATGCTGCATCACCATACCCACTGGGATATGGGTGTGTGTGTATCAGTGTGCATCATTGTTGTTTTGGAAATGAACACATTCAATGACGCCACTCTAGCATGTGTCCAACCATGTCCAGGAACCCTAGCAGCCTGTTAGGATTGAACTACAACATGCGGTGGAGTACCAGTTTGAAAGATGCTGCATCACCACACCCACTAAGATGTGTGTGTATGTATCAATGTGCATAATTGTGGTGTTGGAAAAAAACACATGCGATGATGACACTCCAGCATGTTTTCAACCATGTCCAGGAACCCTAGTAGTATCCTGGGATTCAACTGCAACATGGAGTGTAGCACCAGTTTGAAAGATGCTGCATCACCACACCCACTGGGATATGTGTGTGTATGTACCAATGTTCATCATTATGGTTTTGGAAAAGAACACATGCACTAAAGCCACTCTAGCATGTGACCAACCATGTCCAGGAACCCTAGAAGCATGTTGGGATTCAACTCCAACATATAGTGTAGCACCAGTTTGAAAGATGCTGCATCACCATACCCACTGGGATATGGGTGTGTGTGTATCAGTATGCATCATTGTGGTTTTGGAAAAGAACACATTCAATGATGCCACTCTAGCATGTGTCCAACCATGTCCAGGAACCCTAGCAGCATGTTGGGATTCAACTGCCACATGGAGTGTACCACTAGTTTGAACGATGTTGCATCACCACACCCACTAGGATGTGTGTGTGTATGTGTCAATGTGCATCCTTGTGGTTTTTTAAAAGAACACATTCAATTATGTAAATCTAGCATGTGTCCAACCATGTCCAGGAACCCTAGTAGCATGTTGGGATTTAACTATGACATGGAGTGTAGCACCAGCTTGAAAGATGTTGCATCACCACACCCACTAGGATATGTGTGTATGTATCAATGTGCATTATTGTGGTTTTGGAAAAGAACGCATGCAATGATGCCACTCCAGCATGTGTCCAACCATGTCCAGGAACCCTAGCAGGATGCTGGGATTCAACTTCAACATGGAGTGTAGCACCAGTTTGAAAGATGCTGCATCACCACACCCACTGGGATATGTGTGTGTATGTACCAATGTGCATCATTATGGTTTTGGAAGAGAACACATACAATGATGATACTCCAGCATGTGTCTAACCCTGTTCAGGAACCCAAGCAGCATGCTGGGATTCAACTACAACATATAGTGTAGCACTAGTTTGATAGATGCGGCATCACCACACCCACTTGGATGTGGGTGTATCACTATGCATCATTGCGGTTTTGGAAAAGAACACATGCAATGATGCCACTCCAGCATGTGTCCAACCATGTACAGTAACCCTAGAAGCATGTTGGGAATCAACTGCAACATGTAGTGGAGAACTAGTTTGAAAGATGCTGCATCACCACACCCACTTGGATGTGTGTGTCTATGTATCAATGTGCATCATTGTGGTGTTCGAAAAGAACACATGCAATGATGCAAGTCCAACATGTTTCCAACCATGTCCAGGAACCCTAGCATCATCCTGGGATTCAACTACAACATGGAATGGAGCAACAGTTTTAACGATGTTGCATCACCACACCCACTTGGATGTGTGTGTGTGTCAATGTGCATCATTATGATTTTGGAAAAGAACACATGCAATGATGCCAGTCTAGCATGTGTCCAACCATGTCTAGGAACCCTAGCACCATGTTGGGATTCAACTACCACATGGAGTGTAGCACCAGTTTGAAAAATGTTGCCTCACCACACCCACTTGGATGTGTGTGTGTATGTATCAATGTGCATAATCGTGGTGTTGGAAAAGAACACATGCAATGATGCCACTCTAACATGTTTGCAACCATGTCCAGGAACCCTAGCAGTATCCTGGGATTCAACTGCAACATGGAGTGTAGCACCAGTTTGAAAGATGTTGCATCACCACACCCACTTGGATGTGTGTGTATCAATGTACATCATTGTGGTTTTGGAAAAGAGTACATGCAATGATGGCACTCTAGCATGTGTCCAACCATGTCTAGTAACCCTAGCATCATGCTGGTATTCAAATGCCATATAGAGTGTACCACCAGTTTGAACGATGTTGCATCACCACATCCACTGGGATGTGTGTGTGTATCATTGTGAATCATTGTGTTGTTGGAAAGAACACATACAAGGATGCCACTCCAGCATGTGTCCAACCATGTCCAGGAACCCTAGCCACATGTTGGGATTCAACTGCAACATGGAGTGTAGCACTAGTTTGAAAGATGCTGGGTCACCACACCCATTGGGATGTGTGTGTTATAAATGTGCATCATTATGGTTTTGTAAAAGAACACATGAAATGATGCCACTCTAGCATGTGCCCAACCATGTGCTGGAACCCGAGCAGCATGCTGGGATTCAACTACCACATGGAGTATATCACTAGTTTGAACAATGTTGCATC
This sequence comes from Avena sativa, assembly GCA_916181665.1. Classification (NCBI taxonomy): domain Eukaryota; kingdom Viridiplantae; phylum Streptophyta; class Magnoliopsida; order Poales; family Poaceae; genus Avena; species Avena sativa. The sequence continues at coordinate 502,967,753 of OV702289.1, forward strand.
ACCACACCCACTAGGATGTGTGTGTGTCAATGTGCATCCTTGTGGTTTTTCAAAAGAACGCATGGAATGATGCCAGTCTAGCATGTCTCCAACCATGTCCAGGAACCCTAGCAGCATGCTAGGATTTTACCATCACATGGAGTGTCGCACCACCTTGAAAGATGCTGCATCACCACACCCACTAGGATGTGTGTGTGTATGTATCAATGTGCATCATTGTGGTTTTGGAAAAGAACACATGCAATGATGCCACTCGAGCATGTGTCTAACCATGCCCAGGAACCCCAGCAGCATGCTGGGATTCAACTGCAACATGGAGTGTACCACCAATTTGAGAGATGATGCATCACCATACCCACTGGGATGTGTGCGTATATGTACCAATGTGCATCATTGTGGTTTTGTAAAAGAACACATGGAATGATGCCACTCAAGCATGTGTCCAACCATGTCCAGGAACCCTAGCAGCATGCTGGGATTTAACTATCACATGGAGTGTAGCACCATCTTGAAAGATGTTGCATCTCCACACCAACTGGGATGTGTGTGTGTATGTATCAATGTGCATCATTGTAGTTTTGGAAAAGAACACATGCAATGAAGCCACTCCAACATGAGTCCAACCATGTCCAGGAACCCTAGCAGCATGCTGGGATTCAACTGCAACGTGGAGTATAGCACCAGTTTGAAAGATGTTGCATCACCACACCCACTGGGATGTGTGTGCGTATGTACCAATGTGGATCATTGCCGTTTTGGAAAATAATGCATGCAATGATGCCACTCTAGCATGTGTCCAACCATGTCCAGGAACCCTAGCAGCATGCTAGGATTCAACTGCAACATATAGTGTAACACCAGTTTGAAAGGTGTTGCTTCACCACACCCACTGGGATGTGTGTGTATCAATGTGCATCATTGTGGTTTTGGAAAAGAACACATGTAATGATGCAACTCTAGCATGTGTCCAACCATGTCTAGTAACCCTAGTAACATGTTGGGAATCAAGTACAACATGTAGTGGAGAACCAGTTTGAAAGATGCTGCATCAGCACACCCACTTGGATGTGTGTGTTTGTATGTATCAATGTGCATCATTGTGGTGTTGGAAAAGAACACATGCAATGATGCCACTCCAACATGTTTCTAACCATGTCCAGGAACCCTAGCAGCATCTTGGGATTCAACTACAACATGGAATGTAGCCCTAGTTTGAAAGATGTGGCATCACCACACACACTTGGATGCGTGTGTGTATTAATGTGCATCATTGTGGTTTTGGAAAAGAATACATGCAATGATGCCACTCCAGCATGTGTCCAACCATGTCAAGTAACCCTAGCAACATGCATGGATTCAATTGCCATATAAACGTAGTACCAGTTTGAACGATGCTGCATCACCACACGCACTTGGAAGTGTGTGTGTGTGTCAATGTGCATCATTGTGGTTTTGGAAAAGAACACATGCAATGATGCCAGTCTAGCATGTGTCCAACCATGTCCAGGAACCCTAGCAGCATGCTGGGATTTAACTGCCACATGGAGTGTAGCACCAGTTTGAAAGATGTTGCCTCACCACACCCACTTGGATGTGCGTGTATGTATCAATGTACATCATTGGGATTTTGGAAAAGGACACATGCAATAATGCCACTCCATCATGTGTCCAACCATGTCCATGAACCCTAGTAGCATGCTGGGATTCAACTGCAACATGGAGTGTAGCACCAGTTTGAAAGATGCTGCATCACAACACCCACTTGGATGTGTGTTTATCAATGTGCATCATTGTGGCTTTGGAAAAGAACACATGCAATGATGCCAGTCTAGCATGTGTCCAACCATGTCCAGGAACCCAAGCAACATGTTGGGATTCAACTGCCACATGGAGTGTAGCACTAGTTTCAACGATGCTGCATCACCACACCAACTGGGATGTGTGTGTGTCAATGTGCATCCTTGCGGTTTTGGAAAAGAACACATGCAATGATGCCAGTCTAGCATGTATCCAACCATGTCCAGGAACCCTAGCAGCATGCTGGGATTTAACTATCACATGGAGTGTGGCACTAGCTTGAAAGATGTTGCATCACCACACCCGCTAGGATGTGTGTGTATGTATCAATGTTGCGGTGACCCAGCATACCACTGCATGATGTAGCACACTATAGTCGTTGACATAACACTAATGAAACACCGTTCACTAGTATTACATCCCTCAGAGTGGTACAACAGAAACACAGCAGGTCCAAGACATGACTATAGATTACAACTCGACTCTTTATAATAGATCTAGAGAACACTCTAGGTTAAAGAGAGAAAAAACTTCTTACAAGAAGAACCAGAATTAATAACTCAGAACTATCTAGTAACTACGACTAGAATATAAACTATTTGGCTTGCCATTGTTGCTAATGCAATGTTCTACAGAAGTAGGTTTTATGGCTAGAGAATCTACTTCTATCTACTTGAAAACTTAGTATTTTCTTCGGTTGACGTCTAGGTGGACTTCATTGACTTTATTGAAGAACTTTAGTTATCGATAATGATTTCTTGAGCAGGTATTGATGTTGACATCGTCTTCAACGGCTTAAGACCTAGCAAGGGTTAAGAAGGTATGATTGAGTACGAGCGTACTCAGCAAGTTCACTAAAAAGGAGTGTATTATGCACTAACTCTATAGCCATAGACCATAGGTCGTAGGCGATGCAGGTTTTCGTAAACATTTCTTCAAAGGTTGTTTTTATTCTAAAAACTATGTCCGACAGCTTTCACAGGTTGACCAGAACTTCATGGAGTTCCTTTCCTGCCGTGTTTATAGCTCCTTCCCGGAACAAGGAGTAACATGTCACAATTCTTACACTCTGCAGATGTGCGTCACTTTTCCCATAAGAGACCTTAGCCTTGTTGCACAACCAGGCGATCTTTCCCGTCCACAATTCCGTGATGTGGGACCCAGTCTAAGATCCAAGCCAGTACTGCCCTCTCCGCGACCCCATATGTCTGTACGATCCTCCAGGGCTGACTACACATCCGTTAAGCCGCCAACTAGGGCAAGCTATAACCATGGGAGTTCCCGAAGACTCTATGAGCTGGTGATGCCCCTAGAGGTTGATACCTCCGGCAACCACTCATAAATAATCTAGACACCAAAATCGTGGGGCCTAAGGGTGCCAACCCATATGTTGGATCGACACCAGGAATCCCAACGTCACGATAAGGTCATCTTGCCTCCATATGAAAGGGAGAAGATACAGCTGACTTTCCCGTCCCATTCCAGGTCTTATGGTTGACGCGTAATATACGGTGCTAGAATCACTGGCGACATTGGTTGTTAAGTCCTAGATATTATGTTCCTTTACGACTAGAACTGTAGCAGTAGATTATTACCATCTGGTAAATAATCCATAATCATATTATTATGAAAATATTGTTTTCTAACCCTTTTGAAATGCAGGTGATGACACAGTTGAGTTACAAGCATAGAAAATAATCAAAGGGCATGAGCAAGTTGTGAACTTGCCTTTTGTGATTGCAAGATTATGCACTTACGGTCTTCAAGACACTAGAAGATCCAAATTCTGTAAACAACATCATTGGTCCGGTAAGGACTAATGTTTAAAGAAGCGAAATGCAGTTATTCATAAGTAATGTAATGCAGTTTGGAAAACCCCGAAGTAATACCCCAATCTGATGAATGAGTTAAACCTAGGTGATTTCTTTAAGATTTAGTCTGTCTATAAGTTTGGATTTGAGATGCCTTATGACTTAATTTGGAACAGACAAAGGTTAACTATAAAACATAATTAGATCTAGGATGTGATGTGCTTAAAAGTATTAATAAACTTGAAATCTTATAACAAGCATGTTTGAAGGTATAGCATCATTCATTTTTATTTTAAGTGAGATTTCTAAATGTTAATAGTTTTACTTTTAAGTATTATTATAGACTTAAGTTATGGTTTTGGAAGTAGTATTTCAATGTACAAGACTTAGGGTTTTACATAAAATTGTGGTTATTTCTTGTTTAAGAATGTTCTTAAAGAATTTACCAACTACATAATAAATAAGAATTTATTCCTTAATAACTTTAAAGTGTGTTAGAATAACACAATTGGTATTTTTACAGGGAAACATACTCAATTAAGATCTTAGAAGTGAATTTTATTCAATTTTAAGTTCTATCCTTATTTTTATAAAATCCCATAAAGGGTTATATATTTTTAAATATTTGCTTCAAATTTATTTGAAAAAAAATTAAGTTAGTATTTTTATATAATAGTAGATTTATTTTTATGTGCAAAAATGATTTTCATTAATTTTTTTAGGTATTTTCCTTATTTTGTGAAATTTCACTTAGGTTTTAATGGTGTTAATATTTATTTGTATTTTATTTTACTCAAACAAACAATGTTATATTTTTCTTAGATAGATATTATTTTTGTGATCATTCCAATATGTTAAATGTATTTTTAGGATTTTAATATATTTTTCTAGGGCTAAAACAATTGCAAGGTATATTTGTAATTAGAATTTTAAACAAACCTTCTTATTAAACATGGGCCAGGCCCACTCGGCTGGCCCGGCTCGATCCGGCCCACTAGGTTAGCCTGGCCCGATCCGGCCCACTAGGTTGGGTCAAACCAACCTAGGGTCACTAGACCGGCCACAATCGGCCCCGTCACTTTCCTCTCTCTCCCTCTCGACCTTATCCCTGGTGATGCTCTGGCGACGCCTGGCGACGACGTCGCCGCTACGATTCTGGCGGCCCCAGACCATCGTGACCGCCGCTGTGGCGCAAGATGGTGCGAACGATGACGGCACACAACGCTGTCCTGCTCGATCTGGTGGTGGTGCTCTCCCTGTTGGTGGTGACCCCCACCTCATGGCTAGGGTTTGGTCCGCCGTGCTCTGGTGCTGTCCTCGATGGCGCTGTGGCGCTGCTCCTCCATGGTCACCACTGTTGTGTGCAGGCGCGGGTTGCAGCGCCCCTCGGGGTGCTCCCTGTGCTGCCGCCTCTCTACCGTCGGCCTCCTCTCTGCTTCTTCTCTGATAATCTTACGAGGTACTCGAGTAAGTTCTCTCATATCCTCTCTGAGATCTATCTTATCTCTACTCCATGCCATGCGGTTACTTGTGATGGATCTCCCTATTTAGGGTTTATCCCTAATTCTAGGGTTCATCCACTGTAGTGGTGTTTAACATAGCCTCTTGGTCAGTTTCCTAGGCAATACTCTTGCAGTTGGCCTTACTGATGTGTATTGCTAAACTCTGTTTGATCATATTCTGTTACCATGTTCTTTATCATAGAACACCCTGTAAATGCATGCTTAGGATTGTGTCGACACCCAGGTTATTATTGGTATTGGTGGTAAATTTAGTACTATGGTTTGAGTTAGGATGCCTCTATTCTAAACTGATGTTACCTGGTTAATTGACTTGGTACTTTTCTGTGAAGTACCCTGTAATCTATGGCTTTGCTCAGGAGTCTATCTTGATACTATGTAGAACCATGGTGAATTATATTTATTCTATTCTCTGTCATGATTATGAATTGATCTTGTAGAAGAATGATTCTTGGAAGTGTTTTTAAGAAGTTGATTTGTTTTTCTGTCAACTTATGACAGTGGAACAGTATATAATTCTGATTCCTAGAGTTACTACTAGGAAAATGATGAAAATGGTGTGTATAACATTTATAAGCAGAGATGGTGGCTGCTATGATTATTCTGCCAGTATGATAACAACAGTTGAGATGCTTCTTGCAAACAAATGATGTTACTCATTTATGCATGCTTTTATTGGTGCTTGTAAGTACTACTGGCTCAAAATGGTTTCCATTTATGATGAATCCAGTTAAGGATTAATTGTGGGCTTTATTTTACTTGTGGGCAAGTGATATGAACAATCTGGTTACCATATAGCCTCTGTCTTGATGATTCGCTGTTGTGGTGCCTCGTAAGAGTGTGCACAGTAGTGATTCATCACAGTGTAGTTGGCTGTAAAGTTAATCCCACCTTGTTTTTGTAATTAGCAGTAGATCTTGATGATCTGCACCATGAAAATGATGCCAAGACCCCCTTGCCCATGATGCCAAGTATGAGGCCAATCCTTTTCCAAAACAAGAACAGATATTATTTGTCCCTACAGCCTCTATGATGAACTGCATAGCATCTTTGCATTCTAAGATCCCCCTCTCACTCCAAACTCCTTTCTTTAAATAAAAGATCAAGAAAACAGATGCTATGTTTGGTTTGGGATAGATAACTACCTGCAATGGTGTTGTGATTCTTCTTGCCATCAGATATAACTGGTTCTTGATATCCAGCTCCACTTGTGTCACCTCCTGGATGGCTCTTAGAGCAACCAGGATGCAAGGGATGTGTGGTTGAGATAGTTGATTGTTGTTGATGCTTGATCTTCTCTTTGCTTGAGCTACTCCTCCCTGATCTGCTGGCCTTCTCCTCCTTTTAGACTGGCTTATGATCTTGTCCTGATCCCCTTGGTGCTTCTTGGGTTAAATCTTGATCTAGGACTTCATGTGATATTAGTTGGTATGTGTGAAGCAGATCTGTGATGATCCATCAAGAACATATGTTGTTCTTGTGGTTTGGGCTATGAACCGGTGGAGGTGTCATGTGGTGAAATGAAGTGTGGTCAGTGACCAACAAAGTGGTACTCTGCTGCTATAACTATGTTCTTATCCTCCCTTGTGGAGGTCTGGTGTTGACAGCACACAAGCATGCAATGACTAAGCTGCTTGTGTGCTACTGGTCTAGGGAACCTCCCCTTGTCCAGGTTTCATCTGTGGGATATTTTTGCTAAGGATGTGCTCGGCTGGTTTGGTATTATCTGATCTTGACCTTTATTTTTAGTTTCCAAGTGGAATATTGTAACACCCCGTCCACTCCTGGGCCCGGGGGGTGTCACTCCTGGAAGCTTAATAGGATATCTAGACTGGCCCCACAGACCAACACTAGTCTTTTCTGCGCACTTTTTCCTCACTCGTGCGCACCCGGTTACCCATTTCCCGGTCGGTCACCCATCCTAGAATTGCTCTAGGCCAAGCACGCTTAACCTTAGAGTTCTTTTCGAATGAGCTTCCGGAAAAGAAGTTGCAACTTGTTGATATGGGTATCCTATCAATCCTATTAAGCCATGTTACTGGATCTCACATACACCCACCCTTTAGAAGATCGATGCCCTCATCGATCAAGCACACCCCAGGAATGTTCCCTCTTGGCACGCGTTTGTGCGTCCAGTGCCGGCACATGTGCCATGCCGTGTCCACTCCGGGCCACACGCGCCATGCTCCACATGTCCCGCCACTAACTCGCACACACCCGTTTAACCGCGAGGTCGGCTCTGATACCACTTGTAACACCCCGTCCACTCCTGGGCCCGGGGGGTGTCACTCCTGGCAGCTTAATAGGATATCTAGACTGGCCCCACAGACCAACACTAGTCTTTTCTGCGCACTTTTTCCTCACTCGTGCGCACCCGGTTACCCATTTCCCGGTCGGTCACCCATCCTAGAATTGCTCTAGGCCAAGCACGCTTAACCTTAGAGTTCTTTTCGAATGAGCTTCCGGAAAAGAAGTTGCAACTTGTTGATATGGGTATCCTATCAATCCTATTAAGCCATGTTACTGGATCTCACATACACCCACCCTTTAGAAGATCGATGCCCTCATCGATCAAGCACACCCCAGGAATGTTCCCTCTTGGCACGCGTTTGTGCGTCCAGTGCCGGCACATGTGCCATGCCGTGTCCACTCCGGGCCACACGCGCCATGCTCCACATGTCCCGCCACTAACTCGCACACACCCGTTTAACCGCGAGGTCGGCTCTGATACCACTTGTAACACCCCGTCCACTCCTGGGCCCGGGGGGTGTCACTCCTGGCAGCTTAATAGGATATCTAGACTGGCCCCACAGACCAACACTAGTCTTTTCTGCGCACTTTTTCCTCACTCGTGCGCACCCGGTTACCCATTTCCCGGTCGGTCACCCATCCTAGAATTGCTCTAGGCCAAGCACGCTTAACCTTAGAGTTCTTTTCGAATGAGCTTCCGGAAAAGAAGTTGCAACTTGTTGATATGGGTATCCTATCAATCCTATTAAGCCATGTTACTGGATCTCACAAATATTAACTCTGTGCTAATGATGCACAAGTCTGAAGCCTATATTTTATAAGAACAGATCCAATGTGGCCCCTTTAACCCATACTCAATGATGAACTTAGCATAGCAACACTATGCCATACTAAGAGTAACATTAATCTAAACAATTCCCTTTATTTTTTTCTTTTACTTTTGTTTTGTTATCTTTTGTATGGTTTTGTAGGAATCAGAGTGAAGAATGAAGACACCAGATGAAGGAATAGCTTAGATATTAGTCTAGGGTTTTTATTTCATTACCTTTGTAATCTTTTATTCTATATTCTTTTGTAATTCATTTATTCTTTTATGTAGGTGTAAAGACAATGTATTATTATTTGTTTGAGATAATAAAGTTTGATTTCCCCCCCTTTTTGGAGATTAAACCTTGTTATTATTTGTATTGATATTTTCGTGTATTCTCATTTATTAATATAGTCTGTAATTTGTCTTGAGATACCTGTATCATAAAGAGTAATGTATTATATCTATTAATATAAGGTGTACTTTATTCTATTATTGCAATTTATTTTCCAAATTCACCTCAAATTCTATTTGAATTCAAACATAACTTATAAATGTTCAAATTTGAACAGCTACCCCCTCCAAAGCAAAGATACAGTGGAGGTCATGTCGAAATCTATCGCACTTGCCCGGATGTTTCCATCAGAGCAAGAGAGATCCCGATCCCTCACTAACTTCTTTAGTTTTGCGCGAAAATTCCCCAGATTTTCTATGCATGAATGCAATGCGCACACCTTATCTCAACTGATTTCTAAGCTCTAATGCTGGGATGTTACAAATTTGCATCCTTGTGGTTTTCGAAAAGAACACATGCAATGATGCCACTCCAGCATGACTCCAACCATGTCCAGGAACCCTAGCAGCATGCTGGGATTCAACTGCAATATGAATTGTAGCACCAGTTTGAAAGATACTGCATCACCACACCAACTAGGATATGTGTGTGTACGTACCAATGTGCTTCATTGTGGTTTGGAAAAGAATGCATGCAATGATGCCACACCAGCATGTGTCTAACCATGTATAGGAACCCTAGCAGCATGCTGGGATTCAACTGCAACATATAGTGTAGCACCAGTTTGAAATATGATGCATCACCACATCCACTAGGATGTGTGTGTATCAATGTGCATCATTGCGGTTTTGGAAAATAACACATGCAATGATGCCACTCCAGCATGTGTCCAACCATGTCCAGGAACACTAGCAGCATGCTGGGATTCAACTGCAACATGCAGTGGAGCACCAGTTATAAAGATGTTGCTACACCACACCCACTGGGATGTGTGAGTATAAATGTGCATCATTGTGGCTTTGGAAAAGAACACATGCAATAATGCCACTCCAGCATATTACTAACCATGTCTAGGAACCCTATCAACCACTACAAGAAAAGTTTCCTTCCACAACGAATTGGCTCGGCCGTGGTAGAAGGCGCGTCTTCCGTGACGAAATTCTCGGCTCGGCCGTGGCTAATGGACAACTTTTTTTCCGGTTTCACGGCCCTCAACTACAATGGATCTGCTAAAAACATGGAGGAAGCTCGGCTGGCGCGTGGCAGAAGCAAGATTTTTGTCCCCTCACGCGATGTTGACTCGACGAAGTCTTTTGAGGCGTGTGGGTCTCGGACGTCAGTGTCTTGATGACCCACAAGTATAGGGGGTGTATCGTAGTATTTTCGAGGGAAGTGAAACCCAATTTATTGATTCGACACAAGGGGAGCCAAAGAATATTTATCAGCCTTAACAACTGAGTTGTCAATTCAGCTACACCTGGAAACAATCTTGCTCACAGTAGTTTACCAGTAGCAACAGTTTTGTAGTAGGAATAGTAAAGCAGCAGCAGTAGTAAAGCAAAAATAGTAGTAACAAAAACAGTAAACAGTGGGATTCGAGTGCGGTAGGCATAGGGATGGATGGACGGCGTTGCATGGACAAGACAATCCACATAGCAATCAAAACATAGGGCAATTGCATATAAATAAGATAAAGCATCCAAGTACTAGACAATCCTAGGCATGTGTTCCATATATAGTCATACGTGCTCGCAATAAGAACTTGCACAACATCTTTTGTCCTGCCATCCCATTTGCAGCGGGTCCTCTAGGGAACTACTGGCAATTAAGGTGCTCCTTTTAATAGAACACCGGAGCAAAGCATTAACACTCCGTGAACACACGTGATCCTCACATCAAAGCCTTACCCTTCCGGTTATCCCGATTTCTGTCACTTCGGGGCCATGGGTTCTGGACAACGACGCGTGTATACAACTTACAGATAAGACCCAAAACAATACTATCATAATGAATCAATAATAATTTCAGATCTGAAATCATGGCACTCGGGCCCTAGTGACAAGGATTAAGCACAACAAGTCGCAACAAAGTCATAAAGCACTAATAGAAGATACTAGGCACCATGCCCTAACAATCTGATGCCATTACATGAACGATCTCATCCAATCCCTACCATCCCCATAGCCTACAGCGGGGGATTACTCACTCATAGGTGGGGGAAACATGGATGGTCGATGGAGAAGCGATGGTGATGATGATGGCGATGATCTCCTCCAATTCCCCGTCCTAGCAGGGTGCCAAAACGGAGTTTCTGGTGTTGTTTCGTGGAATCTGGTGGTGGCGGCGGAGCGGAACTCCTTCTGGAAAAACGTCGAACCCCCCAAGTTTTTAGGTCAGAAGGCTCCTTATAGGCGAAGAGAGAGGCCAAGGGTGTGCCTGGGGGCCCACACCACCCCCTGGCGCGGCCTAGCCTGGCCCGCGCCAGCAGGTGGTGTGGCCACCCCAGGGATCTTCTCTGTCTCGTATTCTGGCTCCTGGAGTCTTCGGGTGAAATAGGATTTTTGGTATATTTTTCGAGATTTTTCCTGATAGTTGATTTTCTGCACAAAAAGTAGACACCAAGGCAATTCTGCTGAAAACAGCGTCAGTTCGCATTAGTTGCATCCAAATCACACAAGTATAGAGGAGAAACAATAGAAAAAGTGTTCGGGAAAGTAGATACGTTTTGGACGTATCAACTCCCCCCAAGCTTAGCTTATTGCTTGTCCTCAAGCAATTTAGTTGAAAACTGAGTGCGATAAAAGAACTTTCACGAACACATTTGCTTCATATGATGTAAATATTCTCAACAATGTGATCAACTTACTTGGACAATTCATAATAAAGAGTATGCAACTAAGTCTACTTAATAGTCATTGCAAGCTATGAAGAGATTCCAACTCAAGAATAATAAGTAGCATAAAGCACAAACATAAGCAACATTACAATGCTCATAAAAAGGTATGATAGAGTGGTATCTCGCTTGCCCTTTGATTATGAATATTAAGGCACCTCTGAAGTTCAAGTGATGACTAGAAGTAAAGATATCAAGGATACAAGCATCAAAGTCATAACACAAATAATCAAGTAATGGAGCAAACACAAAGAATGACAACTATGCTCTCAAGAAGGTGCTCAAAGAATATGTGGAGACTCAACAAGTAGAAGAAAAAGTTTTGAATAATTTGAAAGGCTTCCAAATGCTGAAAGTATGGTACTCGTTAGCTTTGAGATCTCATTGCCCCTATCATAAGCATCTTTAACGTGGTTAAGGTGAAAGTGAGGTCCAATCTGAGTTATATGCTTGACAGACTACAAACTGAAAATCCCAAGTCCCTTGAGTACGAGGGCCGCTCCTCATGCTACTCAACTTTAGTTACGGGTAAGTTCTTGTCATCGTAAGTATGTGCATATCATTGAGAACCGCCAACCGGGTACCCCTTGCCCGATGATACGGAAGAATCCCCATATCAAAATGACAAGGCAAGCAGACAATGAGTATCTCAGCAATCTTCTTATTTACCATGGGAAAATGGTGCTTTTTTCTCTCTTTCCTCTTTTCATAGAACTCTTTTTTTTCTTTTTGTGAATAGCTATCTCTCTCTTTTTTTATAAGAAGAATTCTTCATAGATATCATTATGGTTACGCTGCAGGTTTCCACCATGTCAGCATGGATTAGACCAGCGGCCCAGGCGTTTCTCTAACACACATACATAACTCCATGGACTTACAAGCTCCCCTTTTATTTCACACCGACGACATCCGCAAACAAAAGAGCAATGTATCAACTGGGTATATATTTACAAGTGTTGAAAGCGTTCCCCGTGACAGCACGGTTCTGCTAATCCCCAGTCTATAATTTACAAGCATATAACTTTCATGGAGAGTTCACAATGGTTCAGGTTTATTAAGTGCGGAAAATAAAGTGTGCCATCAAGTTCGTGAGAGCTTTACTAACTAATTTTCCCATAACAAGCAAACATTTTATTCGGAAGAAAACAAGGCATAATGAATATGCACGGGAGTAGCAAATGATGCTAATAGGTAGGTATGGTGGACACTTTGGAAATATTTGGTTTAGGGAGTTGGAAACATGAGTAAAACACTCAGTGGAAGTGAAGGCTAGCAATAGTAAGGGAGCAACAAACGAGAGAGCAATAGTTGTCATTATCATGCTTGCAACAAAACAGGACTACTCATGGCATGAAAGTGATTCAAGATCCTCAAGGCAAAATAATCCATCAAGGCAAAATAATCCATCAAGGGTTAACTAATTATTACAGTCATGTGCATGCGTGAGCATGTGCCAAGTCAATCAAATGAAACATTCAGAGGAGGGTACCACGATGTCATACCAATTTATGAATAGAGCAATGCAAGCAAACATTCATGAGACATGCTACAAACTATTAGCGAGCTAGAGCTAATCATAAGAAAGGAAGAACTACTAAGCATCCAAAGAAAACATACACTCTACATGAACAGACTAAGCACGCCCACAGTGATGAGTATATGTACAAAAATGAGAACAAATAGAGTTCGTTACTAGCCTCTTACCACGCCTCAAGTTGTCATTGATCCTCATTATTTCTCTTCACTTGTGTGGCTTGAATAATAATATTAAACCAATAATCCACTGAGAACTGTCGAACCCTGTAGCAAACTTGCAAAAACCAAAGAAGAACGACAAATATTTTTGGTGTTTTTGATTTTTAAATAAGAACCTAAAGAGAAAAATAAGCAAAGAAAAATCTTTTTGGGTTTTTCGAATAGTTCAAACAAAAGTGAAAAGGGAAAAGCAAACCAAGGCAAAAAGAAGAAGCAAACCAAAGAGAAACAACAAAAATATTTTTGGTCTTTTTGTGGTTTTAGAAAGCAAAAGCAAAGAAGAACGAAAACTAAAAAGAGAACGAAAACATGAATATACAAAGTACCGACGCAACATGATATGGAGATGAGTGCGGTGTCGGTGTACCTCCCCCCAAGCTTAGGCTTTTGGCCTAAGTGGGTATCAATCCCAAGCTGGCCAGAATGAAGTATCACCGGGGTACGACGAGGAGGTACCCTCGTACTGGTGCGAGCCCGAGTACGCCCTTCCGTAATGTGCGGAGTAATCATAGGAGGGCACATCCTCCTGGTGCTGCTCGTGGAAACCCAACAAGCGAAGCTGCTCGTCCACCTCCTCCTTGGAGCACGACCATGGTCTCTTGTCAACACTAAACAAAGCAGGCTGTGGCAAAAGGATCTCCCTTTCATCCCCGTTAGTGAAAAGCATCCTATATACTAGATTGTTCAAATCAGAGGTAGCAGTGACAAAATGATGAGTTTTCATGGCAACAAGGTCGAGCCTCTGTGGTGCTAACATAGCATCATCGGGATCCACTGAAAGGCCTAATGCATTGACTGCACGCGAGGCAATGATGCCCCCATAGATAGGCCCCCTAGCAGCTAGGCGGCGAATAATAAGCGAGCCAAGATTGTACCGAGTATCATTGTTGAGCGCAGCAGCAAGGAAAGCTAAGTGATAGTTGGAGATATTACTAGTGTTGTCCCTACCCAATACGCTAGTGCCAAGATAATATGCAAAGTATCTAAGAGCAGGGAGTTGGATATTTCTTATCTTTCCGCGTTGCGCCACGCGGTCATCATCATTGGTCACCCCTCGGTAAAGCTCCAACAAATCAGCGGGTCGCCCTTGAATTTTCTTCACGGTCCCTGTCATACGCACACCTACAATACTGCAAAATCTCTCCAAAGGCATGGTGAAGGGCATATCATAGATTTTAAAAGAGACAGTAGATTGATAGGATGTGTTAGTAAATGAGAAGGTCTCAACAAAAGTTTTGGTGAGCATAGTGTACTGTGCACTCTCATCTTGCATATAAGAGGTCAAGCCAACCCTCTCAATCAGTAGAAAGAAATCATCAAGAATACGTGCAGCTTGCAAGAAAGTAAAACAAGGAAAAGAGGATGGGTGAGCATCTCCATCATCCCTTTCACTGCCAATACATGTTGCAATGAGGTATTCATTGTATGAAGGCCTAGCTTGAGAGGCTGTTCTTGAGGGCCTCGACCTCCTAGGTGCATCGCTCTCAAATATCTCTCCAAAAGTGTGGTTGTTCATGCTTGGTATTCTAAAATTTAAACACCTATCAAACAAGTGATTGAAAAGTAAATATAATAAAGGATTCTACTCATAGGGACTTGCAAGAGGCCTAAACATGCATCAAAACTATATCTCTAAGCATCAAACAAGCTTACAAGCTCTCATAACCGGTCACCTACAGCAGCAAAATACTCAGCATATAATCCACTAAACACAAATCTACTTGGACAAGGGGAGGAGTCACATACCAAGGAACAAATGCTCCAAATTTCAGCAAGAAAGATGGGCTGAGCAAGGAGATCGAAGAAATCAAGAGCAAGCACAGAGAGAACGAGATTTTGAGCTATGAACTGGAGCTTACTCGGGAGAGAGAAGAAAATGGCAGGGGAGAGAGTTAGTGGAGGGCCAGGGGTGGCCCACACCAGGGCACGGCGCCACCCAGGGCTGGCCGCGCCACCACATGGTGTGCCTGGCTGGTGGGCCCCCTGGTACCTACCAGGTACTCCTCTGCCCCTTTTTTCACGTAAAAATTTAATATGAATTTTCTGGAATTTTTCGAGACACTTAATTTTTGGGCATTTTTCAGAGGAAGAAAGATTTTCTGACAGACATATTTTTTTTTGGAAACATGATGCAAGGACAAAACAAGGCTAGAACTACAGAAGTTCTAGCATGCAAGCAACTAACAACCCAAAGAAAACTAAACAAAAACAAAAACTAAAATGCAAAGGATAGAAATAAACGGAGATAATCATAATGAAAACATTGTTTTGTTCAATGGAATCCTTTTGTTAGCAAGGTTGATCAAGTATTGCTACCAAAACAATTGCATATGAGACAAAACTTTGTATTCCACTAATGATTATGTTACCTCAACCTTGATAGCAATGGTCCCAATCATAATAGTTTCAAATTTTTCTCTTGGTATGGGACAATATATTTCTCTAACTTGAATGCCTTCAACATGTTCAATTGAATTCAAACCATAAGTCCTTTCAATCTTCTTGGGGAAATAGACAGTATGTTCCTTGTCATTAACATTGAAGGTCACCTTTCCTTGATTACAATTAATAACAGCTCCTACAGTATTAAGAAAAGGTCTCCTAAGAATAATAGACATATTATCATCTTCAGGCATTTCAAGCACAACAAAATCAGTTAATATCAAGCAATTGTGAGCCACCTGAACAGGTACATCCTCACATATACCCACAGGAATGGTGGTAGATTTATCAGCCATTTTCAAAGATATATCAGTTGGTATTAATTTTTCAAGTTGAAGCCTCTTATAGAGAGAGAAAGGCATAACACTAACTCCAGCTCCCAAATCACACAAAGCAGTTCTTACATAATTGTTCTTAATAGAGAAAGGGATAGTTGGAATCCCTGGGTCTCCAAGTTTCTTAGGAACCTTACCATTGAAGGAATAATTAGCAAGCAAAGTAGAAATTTCTTCATTAGGGATTTTCCTTTTATTCGAGACAATGTACTTCATATACTTTGAGTAAGGAGGCAACTTAATAGCATCAGTCAAAGGGATTTGCAAGAATAAAGGCTTCATCCACTCACAAAACTTATTATAGTGTTCATCTTCCTTTGACTTGTGTTTCTTATCGAGGAAAGGCATAGGTTTTTGGACCCAAGGTTCTCTTTCACTACCATGTTTCTTAGTAATAAAATCTTCTTTGGTGTATTTAGTAGTCTTAGTGTGGTTTTCAGGTTCTTCTTCAACTTTTTCTTCATTAGGAACTTAATTTTCTTCATTACCACTTTCAGCTTCAGCATCAGAGATAGATATACTATTAGGATCTATAGTAGGTTCAGAGGGTTCTACAATAGTTTTATGTTTCCTTTTCTTACGAGTAGAACCACTATTTTCAGCTTGTTGAGAATCCTGCTCAATCCTTTTGGGATGCCCTTCAGGATATAGAGGATCCTGGGTAGCAGCACCACTTCTAGTTCTAATTTCATAAGCATGTTTTTCTTTAGCAGCATTAACTAGCAAGTCATTTTGCACTTTAACGAGTTGATCTATTTGAGTTTGAACCATTTGAAAGTGTTTAACAATCATTTTAACATCATTAGAGGTTCTTTCCACAATATCTTTCAGCTCAACAATAGCTCTAGTGTTTTCCATTAGATGATTTTGCACCCTCTTATTAAAGTTATCTTGCTTAACAATAAAAATATCAAATTCTTCTAAGCATTGATCAGGAGGTTTCAAGTAAGGGATATCACCTTCATCAAAGTGTTGGAGGGAGTGTACCTCAATAGTGGATGAGTAGGGAATAGGCTTACATAATTCTTCTATAGGAGGTAAATTCTTGACATCTGCAGCTTTAATTCCCTTCTCCTTAAGACATTTCTTAGCTTCCTTCATCACTTCATCATTTAATTCAATATCTCCCCTCTTCTTTGATGTTGGAATAGGCACAGGAATACATGGTTCAGGTACATTTACTTCAGGTATAGCTTGTTTAGGAGGAGTCCAATCTTCATAATTCTTGCTTATTCTAGCCATTAATTCCTCAGCTTCCTTAGGAGTCCTATTCCTGAAAACACAATCAGCACAGCTATCTAGGTATGTCCTAGATTCCTCGGTTAGTCCATTATAAAATATATCAAGAAGCTCATTCTTAGGTAATGGACTTCCAGCCTGTGCATGAATCAAAGCACAAAACCTTGCCCAAGATTCGGGCAATACCTCTTTTTCTCCCTGTTTGAAATCAAAAAGTTCCTGCAAAATAGCATGTCTAGCACTGGGAGGAAAATATTTCTGCAGGAAAGTACTAATCAAGCACTCAGGGCTATCAATAGATCTAGGAGGTAAATTACTAAACCAAGTTTTTGTTGGAGATATGCCCAAGAGGGAATAATAAAAGTGGTTATTATTATATCTTTGTGTTTATGATGAATGTTTACATCTCATGCTATAATTGTATTATAAGGAAACACTAATACATGTGTGTTTTGTAAACATAAAAGAGTCCCTAGTAAGCCTCTTGTGGAACTAGCTTGTTGATTAATTGATGATCATGGTTTCCTGATCATGGACATTGGATGTCATTAATAACAAGGTTATATCATTAGGAGAATGATGTGATGGACACACACCCATAGTAAGCGTAGCATAAGATCAAGTCATTTAGTTCTTATTGCTATAAGCTTTCAAATGCATAGTAACCTAATCCTTCGACCATGAGGTTATGTTAATCACCATCACCGGATGGGTACTTTGATGACATCAAACACTGCTTCGTAACTGGGTGGTTATAAAGGTGTCATTGGGTATTCTGAAAGTATGTGTTGAAGCGCATGGACCAAGATTGGGATTTGTCCATCCATATGACTGATAGATATGCTCTGGGCCCTCTTGGTGGAATGTCATCTAGTTAGCTTGCAAGCATGTGACTAGGTCACAAGGGATGACATAACATGGAACAAGTAAAGAGTACTTATCAGTAACGAGGTAGAACTAGGTATGGAGATACCGACGATCAAACCTCGGATAAGTAGAATATCGCGTGACAAAGGGAATTGGTTTCGTATGTTAATGGTTCTATCGATCACGAAGTCATCATTGAGTATGTGGGAGCCTTTATGGATCTCCAGATCCCGCTGATGGTTATTGATCAGAGAGGTGTCTCCATCATGTCTGCATATTCACGAACCATAGGGTGACACACTTAAGGTTCGAAGTTGTTTTAAGTAGATATGGAATGTGTGTTGGAAACCGAATGTTGTTCGAGTCTTGGATTGGATCCGGGACATCACGAGGAGATCCGGAATTGTCCGGAGAATGAGATTCATATATTGGGGATCATTTTCTAAGTTAGGAAATGTTCCGGAGTATTTGTATGACGATTCTAGAAGGTTTCGGAATGTTCCGGAAGGTTCTAGGAGATTTCTTGGAGTTTGCTTGAAAACCAAGAAAGGATCAAGGAGTCCTTGTGGGGCAAGACAAGGAGTCGTGGGGGAGGAGGACTCCTCCCCCCTCCCAATCCGCCGGCCAAGGAAGGGAGGGGAGTCCTACTAGGACTCCCCCTCCCATGGCGCCTCCCTCCTTTAAATAGAGGGGTGGGGGCGCCACCCCCTGGCCCCCTCCCACTTCATACCCTAGCCGCTGCCTCTCTCCTCCTCCTTCCCTCTGCTTAGGCTTAGGCGAAGCCCTGCAGAATTCTCTACTCCACCACCACCACCACACCGTCGTGCTGCTGGGATTCCATGGAGAAGATCTACTACCTCCACTGCTCGCTGGAACAGGGAGAGGAAGGTCTGCTTCGACTCCGCACGTGTGACCGACTGCGGAAGCGCTGCCGGAACGCGGCGCTGGAAGGATCGTCCACACGATCTTGAGATCGCAAGTGATCGACTACATCAACCACGAGAGCCAATCTCGTAATGCTTTCGGATCTACGAGGGTTAGTACAGATCTATCTCGTTGCACATGTCTAATAGATTAGATCTTGGCTTTTATCTAGATTAGATCTAGGTTTTGTTCGTTCTTGCAGTAGAAATTTTTTGTTTTCCATGCTACGAACCCATCAGTGGTATCAGAGCCAGGTTTATGCGTAGATCTGTTGCACGAGTAGAACACAATGGTTTTGTGGGCATTGGTGCTCGTGTCGTCTTTTGTTTTGTGTACTTTGCATCTTGCGGTATGGTGGGATGAAGCGGCTCGGGCTAACCTTACATGTCATCGCACATGAGACTTGCTCCACGCTTGACGTGTAACTTGCTTTGCACAAGTGGCTTTGCGGGTGTCTGTCTCTCCCACCATAGTATATATCCAATCTACACTTTGCACTTGATCGCACTTGTATCAACGTTGTGGTTTAGTTTCGTAGGTAAGATCCGTTCTTATTCGAAAGCCCCAAACCACGTAAAACATGCAAAGAAAATTAGAGGCGTCTAACAGTTTTTGCAGGGGTTTTGTGATGTGATATGGCCATCATGTGATTGTGATTATATTTGATGTATGCAATGATCCTTGTTGTAATATGGCAACCGGCAGGAGCCTAATGGTTGTCTTTAATTCTATTAAGACCTGCGTGTCTATTCATCTTGTAATAGCTTTATTCCAAGTAGTTGTAATAGTTGCTAGTGATGATGGACAACCATGACGCGGCGCCACTGACCTTGACGCAATGCTGGTGATGATGGAGATCATGTCCGTGCTTTGGAGATGGAGATCAAAGGCATAAGAAGAAAGGGCCATATCATATCACACTAATTATGAATTGCCTGTGATGTTAATCCTTTATGCATCTTGTATTGCTTAGATCGTGACGGTAGCATTATAAGATGATCCCTCTCACTAAATTTCAAGTAATAAAGTGTTCGTCCTTAGTTGGCACCATTGCTAAGACTCATCGTCTCGAAGCATCTCGTGATGATCTGATGTGATAGATTCTACGTGTGCATACAACAGGTGCAAGCCAGATTTGCACATGCGGAAACTAAGGTTAATCTTGACGAGCCTAGCATGTATAGACATGGTCTCGGAACACGGAATACCGAAAGGTAGAGCATGAATCATATGAGTGATATGATGAACATGAAGATTGTTCGCCGATGAAACTACATCTTCTCTCGTGAAGATCGGACTTGGTGTAGTGGACTTGGTTCGTGTAATCACTAAGACAATGTGAGGGATGTTGTTTTGAGTGGGAGTTCACCTAGTTAATTTAAGAATTAAAATTGAACTCAATTTATCATAAACTTAGTCTAAACTAGTTGCAAATTTGTTGTAGATTATGGCGAACCTCTTTATCAATTTCAATGCGTTCCTAGAGAAAGAAAAGCTTAAGAACAATGGAAGTAACTTCACAGACTGGCTCCGTGGTCTGAAGATTGTCCTCAGGGCTGGTCAGATGACCTATGTGCTCGAAGCACCGCTAGGTGACCCACCTGCAGATGATGCCACCGATGACGTAAACAATGTTTACGCCACTCGGAAAAATCATTACTCCACAGTTCAGTGTGCCATCCTGTATGGTTTAGAAACGGAGCTCCAGAAGCGTTTTGAGCACCACGACCCGTTCGAGATCATTAACGAGCTCAAGCTCATTTTTGAGACTCACGCGGCCGTGGAGAGCCATGAGGCCTCCGGAAAGTTCTTTACCTATAAGATGGAAGAGGGAAGCTCCGTTAGCGAGCACGTGCTCACCATGTATGGGCACGCAAACAAGCTCCAAGAGTTGGGGATAATGATTCCTAATGAGTTAGGGATTCACCGTGTCCTCCAATCACTGCCACCGAGTTATAAGAACTTTGTGATGAACTACAATATGCACTGCATGAACAAGATGTTGCCTGAACTATCGTCCATGCTGAAAACTGCTGAAGTGGAGATCAAGAAGGAGCACCAAGTGTTGATGGTCAATAAGACCACCAATTTCAAGAATCAGGGCAAGCCTAAGAAAAAGGGCAACTTCAAGAAGTACGGCAAGAAAGCTGCCGCACCTGCTAAGAAGCCCAAGGCTGGTCCTAAGCCTGAAACTGAGTGCTTCTACTGCAAGGGTGCTGGTCACTGGAAGCGTAACTCCCCCAAGTACCTAGCGGATCTAAAGAATGGCAACATCAAGAAGAAAGGTATATTTGATATACATGTTATTGATGTGTATCTTACTAGTAATTGTAGTAGTGCCTGGGTATTTGATACTGGTTCGGTTGCTCATATATGTAACTCGAAACAGGAGCTACGGAATAAACGAAGACTGGCGAGAGACGAGGTGACGATGCGCGTTGGAAATGGCTCCAAGGTTGATGTGATCGCCGTCGGCATGCTCCCTCTACATCTACCTTCGGGATTAGTTTTAAATTTAAATAATTGTTATTTGGTGCCTGCGTTAAGCATGAACATTTATCTGGATCTTGTTTATTGCAAGACGGTTACTCTTTTAAGTCTGAGAATAAAGGTTGTTCGATTTATATGAGTAATATCTTTTATGGTAATGCACCTGAGATGAATGGTTTATTCTTATTGAATCTCGATAGTAGTGATACACATGTTCACAAATAGATGCTAAACGAATAAAATTGAATGATAATTCTACATACATGTGGCACTGTCGTCTTGGTCACATTGGAGTGAAGCATATGAAGAAACTCCATTCTGATGGACTTCTTGAATCACGTGATTTTGAATCACTTGAAAGATGTGAAGCATGTCTAATGGGAAAAATGGCTAAGACTCCATTCTCTGGAATAATGGAGCGACCTACAGATTTATTGGAAATAATACATACCGATGTGTGCGGTCCAATGAGTGTAGCATCGTGTGGTGGATATCGTTATGTTCTCACTTTCACAGATGACTTAAGTAGATATGGGTATATCTAGTTCATGAAACATAAGTCTGAAACTTTCGAGAAGTTTAAGGAATTTCAAAGTGAAGTGGAAAATCATCGTAACAAGAAGATTAAGTTTCTGCATTCTGACCGTGGAGGTGAATATCTAAGTTATGAGTTTGGCATGCATTTAAAGAAATGTGGGATACTTTCGCAGTTGACACCGCCGGGAACACCACAGCATAATGGTGTGTCCGAACGTCGTAATCGAACTCTCTTAGATATGGTTCTGTCTATGATGTCTCTTACAAATTTACCGCTATCGTTTTGGGGCTATGCATTAGGGACAACCGCATTCACTTTAAATAGGGCACCATCTAAATCCATTGAAATGACACCGTATGAATTGTGGTTTGGTAAGAAACCTAAGTTGTCGTTCCTTAAAGTTTGGGGTTGCGAAGCGTATGTAAAGAAGTTACAACCTGATAAGCTTGAACCCAGAGCGGAGAAATGCGTCTTCATAGGATACCCTAAAGAAACAATTGGGTATACCTTCTATCATAGATCCGAAGGCAAAGTTTTCATTGCCAAGAATGGATCCTTTCTTGAGAAGGAGTTTCTCTCGAAGGAAGTGACTGGAAGGAAAGTAGAACTCGACGAGGTTATTGAACCTTCTCTCAGAGTTGAGAGTAGCGCAGCACCAGAAGATGTTTTTGTGCCGCCTGCACCAATTAGAGAGGAAGCTAATGATGGTGATCATGAAACTTCGAACGAAGTTACTGCTGAACCTCGCAGGTCAACGAGAGTTCGTACCACTCCTGATTGGTATGACTCTGCCTTGAACGTCATGTTTTGACAACACTGATGACCCTGCGACGTATGAAGAAGCTATGGTGAGCCCAGATTCCGACAAATGGCTAGAAGCCATGAAATCCGAAATGGGATCCATGTATGAAAACCAAGTATGGACTTTGGTGGACTTACCGGATGGTCGTAAGGCTGTCGAGAACAAATGGATTTTCAAAAGAAAAATAGATGCTGATGGTAATGTTACCGTCTATAAAGCTCGACTTGTCGCGAAAGGGTTCCGACAAATTCAAGGAACCATCCGGTAAATTCAAGGAGTTGACTACGATGAGACTTTCTCACTAGTAGCGAAGCTAAAGTATGTGAGGATTTTGTTAGCAATCGCTGCATATTTCGATTATGAGATTTGGCAGATGGATGTCAAAACGGCGTTCCTTAATGGAGACATTCAGGAAGAGTTGTATATGGTACAACCCAAAGGTTTTGTCGATGCTAAAGATGCTGACAAGGTATGCAAACTTCATAGTTCCATTTATGGACTGAAGCAAGCATCCCGGAGTTGGAATCAACGTTTTGATAAAGTAATCAAAAACTTTGGATTTATACAAACTTATGGAGAAGCTTGTATTTACAAGAAAGTGAGTGGGAGCTCTGTAGTATTCCTAGTACTATATGTAGATGACATATTGTTGATTGGGAATGATATAGAACTTCTTAATAGAGTCAAAAACTATTTGAATAATAGTTTTTCAATGAAGGATCTTGGCGAAGCGGCATATATTCTAGGCATCAAGATTTATAGAGATAGATCAAGACGCCTAATAGCGCTTTCACAAAATACATACTTAGACAAAGTTCTAAAGAAGTTTAGAATGGAAGAGAGCAAGAAAGGGTTCGTGCCCATGTTGTCAGGTAAGACCTTGAGTAAGACTCAAAGTCCGGCTACAGCAGAAGATAGAGAAAAAATGAATAATATTCCCTATGCCTCGGCCATAGGTTCTATCATGTATGCCATGCTGTGTACAAGACCGGATATAGCACATGATGTTAGTTTGACTAGCAGATATCAAAGTGATCCTGGAATGGACCACTGGACAGCGGTCAAGAATATACTAAAGTACCTGAATAGGACTAAGGATATGGTTCTTTCTTATGGAGGTGATGAACAGCTTGTTGTAAACGGTTACACTGATGCTAGTTGGAACACCGATCCAGATGACTCGAAGTCACAGTCTGGATACGTATTTATTTTGAATGGTGCTGCAGTGAGCTGGAGGAGTGCCAAGCAAAGTGTTGTGGCGAAATCTTCAACTGAATCGGAATACATAGCTGCTTCGGAGGCTGCACAAGAAGCCATATGGATGAAGGAGTTCATTACTGAACTTGGCGTGGTTCCCAGTGCGTTGGACCCGATGGCCATCTACTGTGACAACACAGGTGCCATAGCTAATGCACAGGAGCCAAGGTCACATAGCAAGCTGAAGCACATCAAGCTACGTTTCCATGCTATTCGCGAGTATGTCCGAGATGGTGACATAAAGATTTGCAAAGTACACACTGATCTGAATGTGGCAGATCCGTTGACTAAACCTCTCCCTAGAGAAAAGCATGACCAACACCAGAACGCCATGGGTGTTAGGTATATTACCATGTAATCTAGATTATTGACTCTAGTGCAAGTGGGAGACTGTTGGAGATATGCCCAAGAGGCAATAATAAAAGTGGTTATTATTATATCTTTGTGTTTATGATGAATGTTTACATCCCATGCTATAATTGTATTATAAGGAAACACTAATACATGTGTGTTTTGTAAACATAAAAGAGTCCCTAGTAAGCCTCTTGTGGAACTAGCTTGTTGATTAATTGATGATCATGGTTTCCTGATCATGGACATTGGATGTCATTAATAACAAGGTTATATCATTAGGAGAATGATGTGATGGACACACACCCATAGTAAGCGTAGCATAAGATCAAGTTATTTAGTTCGTATTGCTATAAGCATTCAAATGCATAGTAACCTAATCCTTCGACCATGAGGTTATGTTAATCACCATCACCGGATGGGTACTTTGATGACATCAAACACCGCTTCATAACTGGGTGGTTATAAAGGTGTCATTGGGTATTCTGAAAGTATGTGTTGAAGCGCATGGACCAAGATTGGGATTTGTCCATCCATATGACGGATAGATATGCTCTGGGCCCTCTCGGTGGAATGTCATCTAGTTAGCTTGCAAGCATGTGACTAGGTCACAAGGGATGACATAACATGGAACGAGTAAAGAGTACTTATCAGTAACGAGGTAGAACTAGGTATGGAGATACCGACGATCAAACCTCGGATAAGTAGAATATCGCGTGACAAAGGGAATTGGTTTCGTATGTTAATGGTTCTATCGATCACGAAGTCATCGTTGAGTATGTGGGAGCCGTTATGGATCTCCAGATCCTGCTGATGGTTATTGATCGGAGAGGTGTCTCCATCATGTCTGCATATTCACGAACCGTAGGGTGACACACTTAAGGTTCAAAGTTGTTTTAAGTAGATATGGAATGTGCGTTGGAAACCGAATGTTGTTCGGAGTCTCGGATTGGATCCGGGACATCACGTGGAGATCCGGAATTGTTCGGAGAATGAGATTCATATATTGGGGATCATTTTCTAACATAGGAAATGTTCCGGAGTATTTGTATGAGGATTCTAGAAGGTTTCGGAATGTTCCGGAAGGTTCTAGGAGATTTCTTGGAGTTTGCTTGAAAACCAAGAAAGGATCAAGGAGTCCTTGTGGGGCAAGACAAGGAGTCGTGGGAGAGGAGGACTCCTCCCCCTCCTAATCCGCCGGCCAAGGAAGGGAGGGGAGTCCTACTAGGACTCCCCCTCCCATGGCGCCTCCCTCCTTTAAATAGAGGGGTGGGGGCGCCACCCCCTGGCCCCCTCCCACTTCATACCCTAGCCGCCGCCTCTCTCCTCCTCCTTCCCTCTGCTCAGGCTTAGGCGAAGCCCTGCAGAATTCTCTACTCCACCACCACCATCACACCGTCGTGCTGCTGGGATTCCGTGGAGAAGATCTACTACCTCCGCTGCTCGCTGGAACGGGGAGAGGAAGGTCTGCTTCGACTCCGCACGTGTGACCGACTGCAAAAGCGCTATCGGAACACGGCGCCGGAAGGATCGTCCACATGATCTTGAGATCGGCAAGTGATCGACTACATCAACCATGAGAGCCAATCTCGTATCGCTTTCAGATCTACGAGGGTTAGTACAGATCTATCTCGTTGCACATGTCTAATAAATTAGATCTTGGCTTTTATCTAGATTAGATCTGGATTTTGTTTGTTCTTGCGGTAGAAATTTTTTGTTTTCCATGCTACGAACCCATTAGTTTTAGCTTCTCCTTGGAGTGAAAAGGGAAAAATCTTAGCAACAAATTAAGTAAGCATCTTAATATCATCAGAAAACAAGCCACTCATGGTAGAAAGTTCATTCATATGTGCTACCGCACTTTCATTCTTAGTCCTACAAAAAGGTTTCTTTCTCCACAATAGCTATGTAAGATAGATCGAGAGAGAAATCATAATCTTCATCTGTAATGTTTATGGGAGAAGCAGCAAACTTAGCAGCTGGATATAATTTGGGTCTAATAGTACGCCTCTCAAGGAGACTCTTAGCAGCGCTCCTATCATGGGTGTTCTTACATTCTTTAATAAACTCATCGGTCATCTCAACATAATCTTCTTCAACATCATAACTCTCACTAGACTCAGGTGAGCTAACAGGTGTGGTAGTGCCTTCATTAGGAGTTTCAGTATTTCCAACTATAGTTCTAGCAATCGTAGCATCTAGGAAAGGACCTAATGAACCACTCTTATCAAGTACAGTAGAAGCAGCATCAGAAGTTTCAGATTCAGCAGTAGTAGCAGTGTGTGTAGCATGTGTATGTGGTGGTGTAACGAGCTTACTTATAACAGACGGTGAATCAAGAGCCGCAGAGGTGTTCAGAACCGTACCTCTTCTTGTAGTGGATGGTAAAATAGGAAACTTGCCATCACGAGACTTACCCATGATGGATGAATATCAGCGAACAATAGAGAATCCAAGTGAACTTGATAAATAAAGCTATGCTCCCCGGCAACGGCGCCAGAAAATAGTCTTGATGACCCACAAGTATAGGGGGTGTATCGCAGTATTTTCGAGGGAAGTGAAACCAATTTATTGATTCGACACGAGGGGAGCCAAAGAATATTTATCAGCCTTAACAACTGAGTTGTCAATTCAGCTGCACCTGGAAACAATCTTGCTCACAGCAGTTTATCAGTAGCAACAGTTTTGTAGTAGGAATAGTAAAGTAGCAGCAATAGTAAAGCAAAAACAGTAGTAACAAAAGCAGTAAACAGTGGGATTCGAGTGCGGTAGGCATAGGGATGGATGGACGGGCGTTGCATGGACAAGACAATCCACATAGCAATCAGAACATAGGGCAATTGCAGATAAATAAGGTAAAGCATCCAAGTACTAGACAATCCTAGGCATGTGTTCCATATATAGTCATATGTGCTCGCAATGAGAACTTGCACAACATCTTTTGTCCTGCCAGCCCGTTTGCAGCGGGGCCTCTAGGGAACTACTGGCAATTAAGGTGCTCCTTTTCATAGAACACCGGAGCAAAGCATTAACACTCAGTGAACACACGTGATCCTCACATCAAAGCCTTACCCTTCCGGTTATCCCGATTTCTGTCACTTCGGGGCCATAGGTTCCGGACAACGACATGTGTATACAACTTGCAGATAAGACCCAAAACAATACTATCATAATGAATCAATAATAAGTTCAGATCTGAAATCATGGCACTCGGGCCCTAGTGACAAGCATTAAGCATAACAAGTCGCAACAAAGTCATAAAGCACTAATAGAAGATACTAGGCACCATGCCCTAACAATCTGATGCCATTACATGAACGATCTCATTCAATCCCTACCATACCCATAGCCTACAGCGGGGGATTACTCACTCATAGGTGGGGAAACATGGATGGTCGATGGAGAAGTGATGGTGATGATGATGGCGATGATCTCCTCCTATTCCCCTTCCCGGCAGGGTGCTAGAATGGAGTTTCTAGTGCTGTTTCGTGGAATTTGGTGGTGGCGGCGGAGCAGAACTCCTTCTAGAAAAACGTCGAACCCCCCAAGTTTTTAGGTCAGAAGGCTCCTTATAGGCGAAGAGAGAGGCCGAGGGGGTGCCTGGGGGGCCCACACCACCCCCTGGCGTGGCCTGGCCTTGCCCACGCCAGCAGGTGGTGTGGCCACCCCAGGGCTCTTCTCCGTCTCGTATTCTGGCTCTTGGAGTCTTCGGGTGAAATAGGATTTTTGGTATATTTTCCGGGATTTTTCCTGATAGTTGATTTTCTGCACAAAAAGTAGACACCAAGGCAATTCTGCTGAAAACAGTGTCAGTTCACATTAGTTGCATCCAAATCACACAAGTATAGAGGAGAAACAATAGCAAAAGTGTTCGGGAAAGTAGATACGTTTTGGTCGTATCAACTCTCTAATGGACCATACTTTTCGGTCGAGCCTCCCTGATTTGACCTCGATAACATTGCTCGAGGCGCCTGCCGTTTAGTCAGGATGCTAGGTCCCATATGTAAGCCTCTCATTAGAAGGATCGTGTGCATGATGGAATTTTTTTCCTTCGCTCGCGCTACCCTCTTCCGAAGTTGATAGCGCCGCTCCATGCGTCTACCATTTAATCAACCTCCTGGGACTCACATGCCATCCTCTCATTAGAAGAAACGTGTGTATGATGGAATTTATTCCTTCGCTGGTGCTACCCTGTTCCGAGTTGATAGCACTGCTCGACGCATCTACCGTTTAACGAACCTCCTGAGCCCCACATGTCATCCTCTCATTAGAAGAAACGTGTGTATGATGGATTTTTTTCCTTTGCTCGCGCTACCTTGTTACGAACTTGATAGCGTTGTTCGATGCATCTATCGTTTACTCACGATGTTGTCCCCCACATGTCATCCTCTCATTAGAAGAAACGTATGTATGATCGAATTTTTACCCTCTGTCGCGCCTTCGTGTACCGAACTTGATAGCGTTGCTCGCTGCTTCAGCCGTTTATACAGGCTGGTGGGCCCGACATGTCAGCCTCCTCTGTGCAGGAAACGTGTGCATGCTAGACTTGTTTCTTCTCTCGCGCCTCCTCATTTGGAACTTGGCAACGTTACTCGATACAGCACCCGTATAATGTCTCCCTGTTGGGTCCACATGTGAGCCGCCTATGTAGAGGAAACGTATGTATGTTGGACATTTTTTTGGTTGCGTCCGCCGGTTTGACCTTGGTAACATTGTTCCATGCGGCAGGCGTGTATGGTCTTGCTGCTGGGGCCCACGTGTCAACCTCTCTCGACAAGAAACATGTCGATCTTGGTCTTCTTTTTTCCGGTCGAGACTGTTGTACAAGTACTTTTAAACGCGCTCGTTAAACTTGATCTCTTGTATGGTAAGGTTGATGGGCGCTAGCTACAGGCAGGTGGGTCGGCCATGTCAGCCTCTCAGTACAAAAATATTGCTGCAGATAAACTTCATGCCTTGCCACTACACAAGAAAATTGTTATCCTTTTATAAAATGTAAAAAATATATACTAACATCGTATATACCTTATTTATTTTTCTTCTTAAAAAATTGCTTGTCCATCTGCTACGCGTGATTGCTAGCAGCTCAACTAAAACGTGTTAAGTATAAATAATATAGTAGGTAGTACTTAAAAACATGGATAGGCGGAGTTTTTTTAGGGGTGGATGGACAGTGCCCAAAAAAGGCCGAATTAAAGAAAAATGGGCCAACCAGGGGTTGATGGGCTATTTTTCATGCGCTCTCGCCCAATCTAACTAGACTATTTGCACAGCCGAATGACCCAAAACATGGCTGAGTTAGAAGTTCTTGGGCTATAATGAGGTCGGATGGGCTAATTTCTTGGGCTCGATAGTTATAATCCCAAGGTACGTGCTGGGGCTTGGCCGGATTCAAAACAAAGCCGTCAACAAGGAAAAAAAGGTATAAAATATGAGCGCCTAGATCCCAGGTGCCTGAGAACTTGTATGTTAAGGAGCTGGCGTCAGCCTACTAATTGTGATAATACTCAGTTGTAACCTAGTAGTTGCAACTCATTAAATTTCCAGTTACAAGCTATTGAAACAAATGTGTAACCCTCATGTTGCACCAATCGCGAGGTAAATCCAA
Source organism: Avena sativa (assembly GCA_916181665.1). NCBI lineage: Eukaryota > Viridiplantae > Streptophyta > Magnoliopsida > Poales > Poaceae > Avena > Avena sativa. The sequence goes on from OV702289.1 coordinate 502,997,735, forward strand.
TGGCGAGAGAGGTGACTCTTGAGAACTGGCAAATCCGATAAAATATTCACACATATTTCTGTGAAAATTGTGGGCAAACACCCCGCGCCGGCTAAAACTTTCCACCGAGACCCCAAACCTTCCTAAGCCCACCGTCAATCAAGCGACCAGCCCCTGTCTCTTCAAATTTTGTGCCATTCTTATGGGAGATGCACCCGATTAGAACCAGGCCGCAAACTTCAACACGCCTTAAAAAAACTTCTCGACGCCTTTCTATCAACAGTGCCAGCCTAGCATGATTGGCTGCGCCGTTCTTCATGAGACGCACCGGCCGGTGGTCAGCTGGGCGATCCCCGCACTTCGCCTTCTAGATTCAGGCACTAGACATTCTTCTTGGCTTTGGTTTGTTCTCCACCTCTCCTAGAAATAGTTACAGCTTGTGACCATCTAGATTTACAAGGTGCTTGCAGATTTCGGTAGGTACGTTCTTTAGGTAAATCTATAGTAAAGATCTGGACAAAAGAGTTCGAAAACATCTTAAAAAGGACTTGGCAGAGATCCTATGCAAGCTTTTGACCTCATATATTCCCCATCCTTCTTTGATACGACGGAGCATTTGGTTGTCGACGTACCTGACGAGGAAGTACTTAGAGGTACAGTACGGTATAGATGGATGTACCCTATAGAACATCAACTTCGCCTTTCCAAGGAGCGAGAATATATTCGTAGACAGTTTTATAAGTGAGTGTTATGCAAAGATATCTTCACATATAAGACTGTAAAAAAGTTAGAAATATGTAGATGTCTGACTTGGCTATGTTTTGTAGGTTCTTCGCAGAAATAAAAGTACCAGCAAATTTCGTTCCACCAATAAAAAGACCGGATGGACTAAGATCTAAGGATCTTGTAAGACGCTCAAATTGCACTGTTAATTGTCTATGAATTCTTTTGATGGGGTAACCTCTTGTCTATTTTGTAACGCTAGATTTCGGAGCTTGAATTTCTGGCCCTTATCTGTGGTCCTGATAGGAGTATAACAAAATCTTCATCTTGCATTTCCAACCGTGTCTGCCATAGCGCTGATGTACCTTCTGTGGAGGCTGACGCAGCTAGAGGTTGTCTTGATGAACCTGCACTGGATTGAGTTCAGATTCGAAATCCTGCACTTGACATTGTCGTCCCAAGGGAAAGAAGGTTGTGGATCAGGTAATAATGCCTTCTGTAGAACAAGATGCTGGAGGTGATGATTTATGAATTGCATTTCCCTCTCTATCAATGAAAATGGCATATCATTTGCCTTGTTTCAAAAATAAATAAATATTTGCATGTCTCCTTGTGTTAGTCGATGCAAAGAAGATACTGTTTTCTGTTCAAGTCATGTGAACAAATATGTTTGTATGTAGAGACATAAATGCGGATTGGGCGACAAAATCAGCATAAAATTTCTAGATCAACAACACAAGCATAATGACATTGCAAGAAAAGGAACAAAACCATCTTTTCACCGTGCTTGTGAAGAGGAGATGAGCCAGGAACAACGCCTACAAGTGGCAGAGGCCTATTCTCGTGCAGCTCAGGTTGCATTGGTTTATCATCGATAATACTCAAGCATCTGAATATTATGATTACATACTAGGAGTAGTGCCAGTTCCACACTACAGTTCAACAGGCAAAAGTGTAAGAAATGCGTAAGGTAGCTCCATAATACAGGTTCCATAGAAAAGCATACAAATCATAAGAAAGAAAGCTCCGCATCATAGTTCACCGCCTTCAGGTGTAACAGTTTCTACAGATTGTAAACCCAAATCACCGCCTCCTTCAGGTGGCACAATGATTTCGGGAGCGGGATCAGCAGCACCACCAGCAGTGCCAGCACCAGTAGCATGAGTCTCCATAATAGGCGAACTATCGAGCACCACAATGTCCTCTGAAGGCTCTTCACTGCTAGGTCCATCCGCACAAGTCTTCGTGGATGGTAAAACCAATCCACCACCTCCATCATCTGGCACGACGATGGCAAGTGCAGTCTCATCAGTACCAGCTACAGCTGCAACTGCATCAATTTTCATAGAAGGTAAACAAGGAGGCGTCTTATGTGTAGCGATCTGACATCCATTTTCTACTCCATCATCAGGAAACTAAGAGTCTTCTTCAAATTTGTGCTTCTGCGGTTACAAGATAAACAGAGACTACAGCAAAAGCACCTACGCGCAACGACAAGAACATATGTCATTCTATTGATTTACCTTGTCATCTGGGATAGCAGAAGTCACAGGATTGAAACCTATTTCATCGATTGAAACCTATTTCATCGAGAATCCTCTTTTTCGCTCCTTCCCCTATCTCCTTCTGCAGCAAGTTGTAATATTGATTACATGATGTTGATTGACAAATATATGCAAATGTTCAAAAGTTTGCGTTGTCAAACTACCAATTTTGAATGGATCCCCATTGTTCTTAGTTATGGGATCTAGCCCAGAAAACAAGCTTCTATGGAATCCTAGTCTACAAAAAAGGATGCATACCCGGGATAAGAACTTCTCTACACATTACAATGCTACGCAATCGACAATAAAAATTTAACCGCATCATCAACTCTATCATGTCAGTTTGGAGTGAATCTAGATACACTCGTTTCACATAAGTTAAAACATCTTATATTATGAAATGGGGGGAATAGGTACGAGTGTTCTAATATTTCACAAACCGCCATTGCTGTCGTGGGACAGAGATGACGGATGATCCACCACCCTACAAAAGGTTGTCGCGCCGATCTCGCTGCCACCTGTAGAGGACGGAGCCGAGGAGCTGGTCAGCAACAATATGGAGCGAGAGGCCAGAGGACGGTAGTGGATGAGAAGAAGGGACTGAGTAAAAGAGGCTGTGTGTGTGCGTGGGGGGAGGCCGGTGAGGGAGTTAAATCCAGCTTGTCTCGGAAGGAACGTGTTGCCACGTGCACCAGCGTGTGCAAAACTCCCTCCCTCTCTCTTCTACGGCAACTACTAGCAGTAGTACTCCAGCTAGCTTCATCGAGTTCTCTGGTACTCCTACTAGTAGACCTTTACTACTACTACTACTACTAGGGTAGACAAGGATTACTTGTTCAGAAGAAGAAAACACTAGACTAGCACACCGTCGTATAGTATTGCCTTGTCAAATCACTAGTGATGCCATGATAAGCGACATGTTTTTCCTGGTTAACTAGGAAACATCGTGTTCCTTCCACTGCGTGCACTTTCTGAGCGAAATACTTACCAACACGTCCAACTTAGGCTTACAGGACCCAAACTGCAGTGAAAAAGAAACAAAACTACGGACCTGCAAGGAGTCATACTAACAGTACTACTATTATACAACATTCTGGAAGAAATTATGTAGGGAATAGTAGTAGTAGAGTACAACTGTACTCCTAATAAGGTTCTTTTACAAGCTTGGTGAAATATACATATTGGAGAAACTACCAAGTGGTACAAAAGGGGGTTTTGGTCATACGGGTTATTTTACAAGCCGGACCGGGTGCGAAACTAAATGCTGAGTACCCGTACATCAGCTAAAAACCAGCCAAAAGAAAGAGTTCAACAGAAGGCCGAGACTAAATGAGCTATCCTTGAACAGGCTCGTTCCACTCCAAGGCGTTTGAGAAGCTTGGAATGAACCAAAATGGAGTCTCCGACCATGTCAAGCGAGTGTTGGTGTGGAAACCAACAGATGCGTCACCATTCAGACTGAAGCGGCAAATTTCAGGTCACGGCCTCTACTTGTAGCCAATTTCTTGGTGTAATGTGTAAACACAGTTCCTTCTCGTCAAATATCCTGGCGGATCATTTGCATCGCCTACTACAATGACAATCGGATAGTTCACATCAAGGAAAAGAGAATATGATCCAAGGTCAGTAACCCTTTTCATCATTTGCTGTAGTTAATTGGCTTGTGTCCATCGAGAACACCATGCACTCAAACCCAGAAGGATAGGTGCGAACGGTGCGACCATAGTGAACAACACTAGTATCATTAGCAATTGCATTGCCTGAGACACCAGACGAATAGACCAGAAGAAGTCTTGAACCACCGCCAGATCTTGCTAACCACCACCTACCAGGATCATTCTCCTCATTGTCCTCAACAAACCCATGTGTTAGGTACAGCACATCGCGTGGCAACAGGATAAGGATAGGACCTTCAAAGGGAAATGAAATGTAACATGGAAATAATATTAATATTGATATGACATTGTAGAAGTTGATATACATTACTATTTTCAAAAATCTTGATTATACTTAAGATGTATGATTGCGTAAAAAAATGCCAACCTAGGGAGATACTATGGAAATTTTAATTCTTTTCGAAATGGGGATATGCTATGGAAATTCTCCTAGAGACACGGTTTGATTTATGGGATCAAATGAAATAGGAAATAATCCTATAGGATCTTGAATGTAAAGTTCATAGGGAAAAAGCAAGATTGGATCCTACAAGATTTTGGTGTCTTATATACCAAAGAAAAACCAACACGGGTTATTTCTAGGAGGTTTAATATCTTACCTTATCTTATCTTATAATAATATTACCACTATGTAGTGTATGAATAACTTTGAATATTCACTGTTGGATCAGGACTTGCGAATCCCAACATTGCCAGCAGTTGTATCTTCTTTTCCATTCTAGCATCTACTTGAAGTTCTATTGATAGTCTTTAGCACAATGAATGCTATGCATAATCCTCAAAACACACTTCTCCATCATTCTAGAATCTTCTCCTTCATTTCTCAAGACCATGTTAACAAAATTTACATGTACTAGTACCTAATAAACATCGACTTCTACATGATAGAAAATACAAGAACTAAATATGCGCCCATACTTCATAGATGTCGATCAAATTTCTAAAATTTTGAGCTTTACCTAGTATTATAATTCTATATAGTAATGATATGTCATATGTCTAGTATCTGAGTCTCACGTAAATACTACTAGTAGATACCATATTTTCCATGGATGTACAAGTACTAGGACACAAGGCAATACTATCAGCAGAACTCAATCCTATGAATCAAATTACTTATATGTAAGAAAACTTAGTAAGGATTTCATTCCTCTGAAATTCCTAGGGAATTTGTACGAATCAAAGAGGCTAAAATTCCTATGAAATTCCTACTAACCAAAGAAACTTCAGAAAAAATAACTTACATTCATTCAGGAATAATATCTGGGTCTCACATAAGTACTTACTACTACGTAGTAGATACCACAGTTTCCATGGGATGTACTAGGAGACAAAGCAATACTATCAGCAGAACTCAATCATATGAAACAAACTACTTATATGTAAGAAAACTTCCTAAAGATTGCATTCCTCTGAAATACCTAGGGAATTCCTTCGAATCAAAGAAACTAAAATTTTAACGGAATTCCTACTAAGCAATGAAAGTTCAGAAAAAATAGCTTGTATCGATTTAGGAATAAAGCTAATAAAAGATGTAGGGAGGAGAATTTACCAAGTTCCAGAGACTTCCATGCATAAACACAGTCGTTCTCGTTCATGGCAAACACACGATCGTGTTGGATAATAGCATCACAGTATCTGAAGTAGACCTAGAACTCGTTCACACAAACTGACCATCCATGACTATCATTCCCGTTGATGACAACAATCTTGAATTCGAAAATGGCGACTAGAGAGAAATCTTTGTATCCCCCAGCAGCTGTCGGAACTTGGAAAATGACTATCTTCTGCAGTTTAGTACATCGACCTTCATCAGCATCATCCTAAAATATAAGTGCATAACCTTCGGTCGATTCAAACCCCAACACTTGCGGAATAACAATTTTGCGACAAGTGTACACGTTGACAAGGTCCCACATGAAATCGGGCCCAACTGTGATGATCCAATCTCCATTGTTGCTTGCTCGCTGCTCATCAAAACAATTTGGCATCATAGCATCGGAGGAGAACCTGTCCAGCGGCGTTAGCTTGCACGGGTTGCCCGTCACTTTGAAGTAGTCTTTGGATTCCCACGGTCTCACCGTCGGGTGAGAATGAAGAACACATGGGAGGCCAAACGGATGAAAATAAGGCGTAGTTCCGCTCTCTTTTGCTGATTGAAGAATATGTTTGGACGAACCAATGAGGCTCGTGACGGTGGTGGCATCGCAATAGTTGATGAGTACTTCAGTGAACACCTTCTGAAACTGCTCAGGATCTTTATAGACCTTGCTCGATCTCACTATGTTTTGGGGGCTTTCTTTGGGGTGGGGTGGGCTGGGAGAGGGAGGGAAGATCATTGGCGTGAGATGGCGGCCGGGGTGCGATGGAGAAGACAAAGGCTGATGGTACGTTACTCTACTACTAGTAATACTGCAGAAGGTGGGCGAGTGGGGGGTGGGGCTCCAAATGGGACATAATTCCTACATATTGGAATCCTATGAATCAAACAAAACAGCGTAGGATTATTTCCTAAGGGACAAGATCCTTCGCAAAAACCTATGAATTTTCTTTGAATCAAAGAAGGAATAAAAAAAGGTTTCCTCTCTCACGAAAAAAAGGAACTCCACCTCTTGGAGAAAAAAGGAACTCCACCTCTTGGAGAAAAAAAAGGAACTCCACCTCTTGAACAATTCACTGTGACGAGAGTAGCTACTAAAGTCTATGTCTAGTACTAGCTGTAGGGCCCAACCGTAGCATGTTATTTACAGGTAGTACTAATAGTACAGTACGCTATCAGTCTTTGCAGGTGCCTAGAAGGAAACAAAATAAAGCTCTGCAGGTAATAAATGGCCATGGAAATTTCCAAGATACATAATCTTTTGCTTGTTCATTTTGATCTGGGCGACAGCCGGAGGATAGAGGAGTACTAGCTGCTTCGTGTCTTGAGCCATCGAGCTAGAATAGAAATTTGGATATCTAAAAACCTGTATTGTCCTGTCAAAATAATGCTCGTTGCATGCAGCTTGGCCAAACAGACTTACTGCACTACTTTACTGCGCGTCCAAAAAACTAGGGAGTACAAGAAGTACTAGTATACTAATGTTACACAGAGAGTTTTTTTAACAGACACAGAGAGTTCCACATTCATCTTGTAGCGCCAAAAGCAGAAGTTGTGCCAATATAGTACTATAGTAGTCACGTCTAGGTTGCCTTACAGGGAAAAAAATAGTATGATGAGCAACAAGATCTATCTATTTTTGTACTCCTATTTGCGTATACTAGTAGTACTACTATGTACTCAGCAATGGCAGGAGCGTGTGCTCCACTAGTGCGCATATGCACGTAGGGTAATCCAGTACGTAGTAAATCGCCACCGCATGGTCGCCTGATTATTATGCATTGGTCCATGCTCTAGTCGTGGGCATGTGCCGTAGCAGTAAAAAGATTGTGAAACATAGATTACTCATAAATAATTACTCCCTCCATCCTAAAATAGTAGTTACTTACTTGTCTTTGTCTAGATACACATGTATTTCGACACATTTTAGTACTTAGATGCTTCCTCATTTCCAAATTAGAAAGCAGACTAGGTTTTGTCAAAGTCAATATTTATAAAGTTTGACCAACTGTATATACAAACATACTAACTTACATAATGTCAAGCGTATATAATATGAAAACATGGTTCATGATGATTCTGATAACATTAAGTTGATGTCGTAGATGTCCATATTATTTTCTAGATATTTAGGCTAAATTCCAGGGCAACCTATCATGCACGCTGGACCCATGTCGATGCGTCGTCCACAACAGCGCAATTTCAATGGCAATCTTGGTTCAAGACTTAAATCAAGTCGAATTGACAAGTTTGGGTATAAAATTTCGTAATCACTGAGTTAGTTGACTAAAATCGAAGCACCGTAAGAACGGTTAGTGTGTTTATCTCTGGTCCATGTCGTAGAAGTGAACAAGTACATAAAAGTCATACTAAACCCCTAAATACTCCATAATAACATTAGCAGCAAACTTAGTTTACATCCAAAATGCATCCTTCCTAGTACCAAAAGAGAACCTACATGCGACTACTACTAGTAAACTGGAGTAGTAAAATAGTACTACTAGCAGTAGTATTTATCTGCTAATACACCATTACAGTCTTGATCATCAGCCATAGTTTAAGATCATTTTTTCCTATCGATGCAAATCTAGAAAGATACATGGGTGGACTGTCCAACCTTCATCAGGAACCGCGCCGGCACCCCGAGATACGTCCTGAGCTTGTCGGACAGGAGGTTGGCCAGCGACGAGCTGCTCGTTAGCTCGATTACCGCATTAAGGATCTCCACCATCGATAAGTCCGCCGACCCCGGCAGGCCAGGCGCACATAGTTTCACCATGTACCGCGGTCACAAGCACATGTCCTGCCTGATGCACACCATGGACACGATGGCGGACGGGCCAAGCATGCTGATCATTAGGCCAAACACGACACCATCATCCCCTTAGAGGAAGCACGTGAATCCCCTCGTGCTTGTTGGTGGTGGAGTCGGGATGAGGCAAAAGAAGGCGCTGCCGTAGATTGCCCTGGTTACTATGACCCCGTGGGACTCCTTCATGTGGGGAAGGAGCCCTGCCGGCGAGGCAATAAAATCAGGCGAAAGCAATGCAGGAGCACGGGTCGTGCGAGCACACAATCTTGTGCTCGTCGAGCTTGTCGAAGGCGACCAAGCTAAAGCAGCTGTCTTAGGGGCACTAAATCATCGCCTAGACTGGACGACATCCATAGCAGCCGGCTCATGGTCGAATCCGCCGACGTGGTACACAAAGTTGTGGGAGTGGTTATAGCGGGAAGATCGGATCGCTGACATAGTGCCCGCCAGCCAAAAACCCGGGTTGGGTGGGTATACTGAAGAGTATACTGATTGAGTTTCGTACTGTACTGGTACGATTGTACAGGAATACGGTAGGCATGGGCGCACCGGCAGCAGCTGCACTTGGCCACTTTTTTCTTAGACAGTGTCCCACACGCTATACATGCTTCGTCAAAACAAAAAGGCTGCAGAAAGTTGACAGGTGAGTAATAAAGCAGGTGTCACACTATACTGTACCAGACAGAGGGAGAGACCGAGGCAAGAAGATCCAGGTGAGTGAGAGGCAAGAAGATCTACTACTAGGGAGAGACAAAAAGCCTGTGGCCTGCTGCAGGGTGTTCAGTGCTGCAGGGAAGAGACCGAGGAATGCATGCATGTCTTCGACACCAACCTATAATTAACTATTTTGGTCTTCTCAAATTTAAATGGCCTTAATAATCCCAGACAGAGGGACTACTAGTAATAGTAGTAGTACTACATCTTACAACAAATCAGTTAAACCAGTACTGCATTAATTACTGGTATTTTTTTTGAGAAATTATAATTAGTAGTAGTACTTAGATCTGTGAAAAACCAATCCAAGTTACTACTTCAATAGAGAGTACGATCACTCTATTTTATAGATTCTTATTTACTATACGTACTAGTAGTAAAAGCTAGAATGTAGATTGTTTCAGAACAAATTTTGGCTCTATAATATCTAGCATACGCGTAAATCTCAAAAGACACTTCATTGCTTAGTTTCAAGGATCTTGTGCTAAATACATGGACTTGGATGTAATTTTCATTTTTATGTGGTCTTTGATGTAACTTGTACTTCCACCGATCGCGTGTTAACTAATAAAGCACCTCGCTCCTACGGGACCTACCACAATTAAATAAATAATTACACTGCCCCGATTATCAGACAAAGTGGAACATGGTTTCTTATAATTCCAAAATTTTAAGAAATAGGATGTTTCAAGCTTCCCAGCTAACTTTGCACACTTTAGTGACTTTTTGCCGATTTAGCGAAATTAGGTCAAACATTTGCTACATAAGTAAGGGCAATTGATTTCTATCTAATTAAATGTATTTTTAGAGGTAGATGGGTGATATAGTAAACAATATCGTCGGTGTTAGTTTCTAACTATCACAAAAGAACATTTAATTATCAAATTTTCGAGTGATGATGAGATTGTTCTTTTACGTAAAGAAATTCTGAAGAATATGGATCTGAATAACAGAAGACAAGTTTTCAGACATAAAGAGTGGACCAACATGTTGTGCTGACGATACCCATGTTTTACGAGCTTTCAAACTTCCAAGCTAACTCTGCCAACTTGAATGACTTTATGCCAATTATTTATTAAATTTAGATGAAATTTGAACTATAAGTAAATTGTAGGTTGCTTTGAAAGTTTTATGAAAACTCTTCTGGAGGTACCTATTCAGGGAACAACTAATATATCATAAACCACTAAGAGTTTTGACGACACATTCAACTTCATGCTAAGATTTTGCATATTGATAGTTTAACAAAATTAGGTCAAACATGAGCTACAAGTAAGCGCGAAAGATCGCTCTTGAATTAAATGTTTGTCGATATTTGAATGACTTCCTAGCTAACTCTGCCCATTTGAATAACTTTATGTCGATTTATCGAAATTAGGTCAAATTTGAAACTACAAGTAAATTATACGTTGCTTTGAATGTTCTACAAAAAAGCTTTTGGAGGAACCCATCGAGGGGTCAGAATCAATATGTCAGAAACCACCAAGTGTTCTAATGATAGTTTCAACTTTTTGCTAAGATTTTGCATCCTGACTATTTAACGAAATTAGGTCAAACTTGAGCTACAAGCAAGTAAGCACGATAGATTTCTCTTGAAGTAAATGTCTTTTCTAGGATAGATGGGTGCATCTTCTTGTAGTAAACAATGATGTCAATGTGAGTTCCCAACTATCAGGAAAGAACATTCTCAATTTTTCAAGTTATATCGAGATTATTCTCTCCAATAAAGGAAGTTCGAAGAATAAGGATCTAAATGCCACAAGCCAAGTTTTCACACATGTGTAGTGGACCAATATATTGTACTTATGATTTCCCGTGTTTTATGAGTTCTCAAACTTCCTATAGCTTATCGCTCTGCCCACTTGAATGACTTTATATGTCTATCAATCAAAATTAGGTCAAATTTAAACTATATAGTACAAGTTTTGTAGGTTTCTATGAAAGTTATATGAAAAAGCTTTTGGAGGTACCCATCGAGGGTTCACAATCAATATATGAGAAACAACCGAGAGTTTTGACAACTGGTTTGACTTTATGCTAAGATTTTGCATCATGACACTATTTAACGAAATTGGGTCAAACATGAGCTACAAAGTAAGCGCGATAGATTGCTCTTGAAATATATGAGTTTTTAGAGGTATATGGGTGTAATTTCCCGAACTAAATAATATTTTCTATGTGATTTTCAAACTATCAGGAAAGAACATTCAATTCTCAATTTTTCGAGTGATGACGAGCGAGGTTGTTCTTTTCTATAAAGAAATGTCCGAAGAATATTGGATATGAATGCCAGAAGCCAAGTTTACCGACATATATAGTGGACCAACATGTTGTACCAACGATTCCCATGTTTTATGAGTTTTCAAACTTCCTAGCTAACTCTGCCCATTTGACCGAATGATTTTATGCCGATTTATAAAAATTAGGTCAAATTTGAAACTTCAAGTACATTATAGGTTGCTTTGGTAGTTTTACAAAAAAACTTTTGGAGGTACCCATGGATGGGTCACAATTAATATATCATAAAACACCGAGAGTTTTGACGATAGGATCAACTTCTTTCTAAGATTTTGCATCTTGACAATTTAACGAAATTAGGTTAAACCTGATCTACAAGTAATTAAGCGCGATAGATTTTTCTTGAAATTAAATGAATTTTCAGAGGTAGATCGGTGTATCTTGTTGTAGTAAACAATGTCGTCAATGTGAGTTTCCAACTATCAGGAAAGAACATTCAATTCTACATTTTCCAAGTGAAGATGAGCGAGGTTGTTCTTTTTCGTAAGAAGTCCGGAGAATATTGGATGTGAATGCCACACCAAGTTTACAGACATATATAGTGGACAAACATGTTGTACCAACGATGCCCATGTTTTATTTATGAGTTTTCAAACTTCCTAGCTAACTCTTCCCATTTGACTGAATGACTATATGTCGATTTATCAAAATTAGGTCAAATTTGAAACTATAAGTAAATTCTAGTTTGCTTTAAAAGTTTTAAGAAAAATCTTTTGGAGGTACCCATCGAGGGGTCACAATTAATATATCTGAAAACAACGAGAGTTTTGATGATAGGTTCAACTTCTTGCTAAGATTTTGTATCTTGAAAATTTAACGAAATTAGGTCAAACCTGATCTACAAGTAATTAAGCGCGATAGATTGCTCTTGAAATTAAATGTATTTTCAGAGGTAGATGGGTGTATCTTGTTGTAGTAAACAATATCGTCAATGTGAGTTTCCAACTATCAGGAAAGAACATTCAATTCTACATTTTTCAAGTGAAGTCGAGCGAGGTTGTTCTTTTTCGTAAGAAGTCCAGAGAATATTGGATGTGAATGCCAAGCCAAGTTTACAGACATATATAGTGGACCAACATGTTGTACCAATGATTTCCATGTTTTATTTATGAGTTTTGAAACTTCCTAGTTATCTCTGCCCATTTGACCGAATGACTATGTCGATTTATCAAAATTAAGTCAAATTTGAAACTACAAGTAAATTGTAGGTTGCCTTGAAATTTTTAAGAAAAATCTTTTGGCGGTACCCATCGAAGAGTCACAATTAATATAACTGAAAACAACAAGAGTTTTGACGATAGGTTCAATTTCCTGCTAAGATTTTGCACCTTGATAATTTAACGAAATTAATTAGGTCAAACTTGAGCTACAAGTAAGCGCGATAGATAGCTCTTGAATTAAATGTCATTTCAGAGGTAGATGGGTGCATTTTCTAGTAGTAAGAAGTGTCGTGGGTGTGAGTGTCCAACACCAGGAAAGAATATTGAATTCTACGTTTTCTGACTGAAGACGAACGAGGTTAGTTGTTCTTTTCTGTAAAAAATGTCCAAAAAATATTGAATGTGAATGCCACAAGCCAAGTTGACAGACACATATCTATATCTTCTTATAAAGAAACCCCACTAAGAATAATTATGATAGTTTATCTAGGCATGCAGGCTATCCACGTCACTGTTTATTCACAGCCATCTGATACATTGATCCGTCGGTCTATTGTGTCATCTCTATCGGTCACATGTGGTGCCTTCTCCCATTTCACATGGCGTACGTATCTTCCCAACCGAGCCGTTTCTAGCATTCCTCATGGAAGCTCATCCGATTCATATTCCTCGTTTACTCCTCCTATGAAGATAGCAATAGATATTATGGCATCCCACACAGGGCCTTCAGTTTCTATTTGCAGGTGTATCTGACCCCCTTCCTCCACTCACATACTGTGCACGAGGCACCCATTGAATTAGGCGATTCACCTCCATGGTCTCCTTACAATCAAGATTCATGGCTTTTACATCTCTATGTCGATCCCATGTGCAGGTAATCTGTTAAGCCCTTTGCCCTCTCCGCTCATTTATTAGTTGTTGCATCTCCTGGTCTTCTTCACCATATAGTAGCTACTAATTTGTGCGATTCCGATCCCCACAAGACAGGTTGTAGTTAACAACATCGCCAATGGCATCTGTATGCACAATCGTGTCCTTATGTTGTCCACTGATCCCTCATCCCTCCATCCTGTGTTCATATTTGTACTTTCAGGTAAATAGAGCATATGTGATTATGGACATAGTGCTCTTATAATATTTGACAATTTACGCAAGTACGTTCTAGAGTATTTGCTTGATTGTTATACAAATGGATGTTGAATCTTCGGTTACTGAATTTTCAAGATGAAGGAAATTAAGCAGGTTAGTGCAAATGTATGAATCTAAGGTGATATGCTACTGAAGTTCAGTTCTACCACTACAGTCGGGTATCCTTATATATAATTTTCTTCAGCTATGGACAACAAGGTTTGTTTCCTCTTTCAGTATACTAAGCTCTCGAGAGAAAAATGGATGATTTATCATTGGGCAATTGGCAACACACTGATTTATTTCGTCTGGTCATGAATCTCGAGTTTGTCCAATTTCAGGCTTTTATGGAGTATGGTTACAAAATAGGAATTATTATTTATCAGGTGCCATCTTCAGTTGGAAAGATCAAAGCTGCATTAGTTGTTACCTTGCATGTAAGTTAATTGATTGCTGCATAAGTTTCTTTATATGAACGAGTTTATTCTCTACGCGTCAAGCTGCATGCTGTTTCGTTTTCCTGGTACAGTTCCACCCTTTTCTAATAATTCTCTTTTTTTCACATCCATTAACTTTGCCGCAGGACTTTGAAGTAGCAAAATGGAAGTGCTGGTCTTTCACCAATACTATTGCATTTTTCTTTTCTGAAGATGGGTGAAATCTAAGTAACTGATAAACACATTTTGACACATTAGCCCTTTTATATGATGACCATATAGTAATATGTTGCTCTAAAATGGAAGCTATGTGTTTTTCTACTTCGTGAGTGGTTCTTTCGGTACATCGAGTTGACACCTTAGTCAGGAATGTATGGCTGCATCATATCTAGCCAAATTTCAAAGTAATTTGTCTATTTAAATCCATCTACTCCAGTGATTGCTCCATCTTACTGAGGCTACTAAATTATATGACTGACTACCAATGTCATGGGTGTCTCTGCGCTAAAACTGTACCGTATGAATCCAATCTATTTGGGATATTTCGGATTAAAACATTTGTACCACAATCATACCTTGCATAATGTTGTAAGTTGTAACAATAACAAATCTTATAGCAATCGCACAAACCGTTTTCTATTGCTTAAATTTACTGTTGACATTTTTCAATCAACCACAACTGCAAGAACACACGGGTGTATCCCATATAATCTATATATTTTTTCATCCATAAAATTTTTCACGTCAAAAACTTTTGGTCGTCAAATATATAACAATTTCAAATCAATTGAATTTAGCCATTCGAATGTTCTGACCAATTGAATCTTGCATATTTGTGTAGAAATCTTCATGTTTCATGCATCTTCTACAAAAAAAATTTATACAACAAACTTATTGAAGAGATAACCGCCGCAACGCGCGGGGTATCATTCTAGTATATATATATATATATAGTGGATCGACAACATGTTGTACTTATGATACCCATGTTTGATGGGTTACTAAGCTTTCTATAGCTAACCCGGCATATTTGAATAACTTTATGTCGATATCTCGAAATTAGATCAAATTTGAAACTACAAGTAAATTGTAGGTTTTGCTTTGATAGATTTACAAGAAAGCTTTTGTACGTACCCATCGAGGGTTCAAAATTAATATACCAGAAACCAGCGAGAGTTTTGACGATAGGTTCAACTTCTTGCTAAGATTTGCATATTGGTAATATAACGAAATTAGGTCAAACTTGAGCTAGCTACAAGTAAACGCCATAGATTGCTCTTGAAATAAATGTCTTTTCATAGGTAGATCATCAGTGCATCTTCTTGTAGTAAACAGTGTCGTCGATGTGAGTTTCTGACTATCAAGAAAGAACATTCAATTCTACATTTTCCGAGTCAAGAATACAAGCGAGGTTGTTCTTTTTCCTAAACAAAAGTCTGAAGAATATTGGATCTGAATGCCACTAGCGAAGTTTACATGCATATGTATTGTACCAACATGTTGTACCAACGATTCCCATGTTTTATGAGTTTTCAAACTTTCCAGCTAACTCTGCCTATTAGAATAATCATATATCGATTTATCAAAATTCGGTCAAATTTGAAACTACAAGTACTAGTAAATTGCACGTGTCCTACACGTGACACTTAGATAATAGACATCTAGCATATCATCACTATATAAAATTATAATAGGCAAAGCAGAAAAAATACAATAGGTAAAATTTAAACTACTACAAGTAAACCGTGTAGGTTGCTTTGAAAGTTTTACAGAAAAGCTCTTAGAGGTACCCATCAGAGGGGGCGCACGGGGGTGGGAGCAATTTATATACTATCATGAACCAAAATAGAGTTCTGACAACACGTTCATCTTCTTGCTAAGATTTTGCGTTTTGACAGTTTAATAAAATTAGGTTAAACTTGACCTACAACTAAGTGCGATAGATTGCTCTTGAATTTAATGAAATTAGGTCAAACTTAAACTACAAGTAATAAATTATAGTTTGCTTTGAAATTCTATGAAAAAAGCTTTTGGAGGTACCAATCGAACGGTTAATTAATATATCAGAAACCACAGAGACTTTTGACGCGTGGTTCGATTTCTAGCTAAGACTTTGCATCATGAAAATTTTGAACACCTTTCGAAAACGATCCCGCGCATTCGGACATAGTCCGTACCCCAAAATTTCAGATACTTCGAAATTCCCATTCGACCCCTAATAAATTCGGTAGGTGGGAGGCTTCACTCGTAATTTTCCTAGTAAAAAGTGCTAGCAGTACCTAAACCCAACCCCCCTCCCCCTCTCTCTCCTCCAGGAATAAGTCACTGGCCGGAACATCCCCACTGCACTTTAGCCGGCGTACCCGCACACCTGATCTGCTCAACGAACCCTCTTGTCCGGCGCGCTAATCACATCATCGACCGCCTAGGATCTGCTCCACGGATGCCGTGGTCTGGTGTTCTGCTCGTATCCTCGTCCGCCCAAGATCAGCTTCCCCGTCGTCGACACCCACTACGACCGTAGCACCTTCGGCGACCTCGACGTGACCCATGAGGATGCGGAGGAGGCCTAGACGCTTCCCCGACTGAGGTAAAACCAGATCTCCTTGCGTGATTTGTTTGTTGGCAATGTACTGTATTCGTGCTAAATTTTCTAACTAACAGGTTCTTTACTTGATATACACCTGTTATGTACTCCCTCTGTTTCAAAATATAAGATGCTTTAGCTTTGTGAAAGAAGTGTATCCAGACTCATTTTAGTGTGTAGGTTCACTCCAAACCTAGATGAATCTACACACTAAAAGAGGTCTAGATGCACTCTTTTCACAAAGCTAAAACATATTATATTTTGAAACGGAGGGAGCACTAAATTAACCCGTTGTGGTTACGTTTAAACTCCACGCATTGAATTGTTTTTATGTACTGTACTATTTGTTTATAAATTATTAGTCACTTAACATATTTGTTTACATTCTCCGCTGTACCTGTCGACATGAGATATGATTATATAATACCTCTCTTATTCGCCGATTTACGAACTATAGTATTTCCATCGTGCTATTGTCCTGCTATCCTATACTACACGTTTACACATGTCATACTATTTGACCATTATGTACTATCGATTTGATCCCTCTTAACCTGTGGCTCAAACTGTTTGCTATTATTATGCAAGGAGCAGCCTCAGTTTGCACACAATATCATAGAGTGAATGGCTCCTATAATCTCATAAAACCCCATCACTTTTGTTTCACTTCATGCCAACGCATATCATGTTGGAACATGTTTGTATTTACAGTTGGCCTTACCTTTATGTAGAGGAGCCACAATGGAGTACAAACTCCGCCCGTCCACACGAGCCGCCGTAGATCTCGTGTAACACCTACCGTAAGGCCCCCCACCCGATGTTTGGTCCTTGCCAAATTCTTTGTTTGCTAAAAATTACCATTTGTTTTTCTTGTTTTCATATTTTTTTTGCCAAAAATGAGCGTCAAACATTTTAGCCCCACTATGGTCTGCTTTTGTTCCATGTGCTTAGTTCAATTTCCTAGATATGAAGAGGCCGGTTGTATTGCATGTGAGTTGTCTGATAATAAGAACAAGGCCACACTAGATATAAGATCCACACATGTATCATAAGGAACTCTGTGCAGTTCATCTCACTCTTGTATCTACTGTGTATCATAGTTAAATTAACTGGCTATTTCAATATGAGGCACTTGATGGTTCAGTTTGTTGTTATCAGGCCGCCGAAGCGTTGAAATTATCTAGCTATTCATGAATAATTTAATGTATGATTGCTTGATTCATTGTTTGTCAGAAATTATCTGGCTAGCATATTCGAGGCTCACAATTGATGTGTTTTTATTGGCAGAGTTACTCTTTTTTTGTCTATGCTTAAATCAGTGGCAGGTTTTATTGTGTAGTTCCTGGCTAGTTTATATATGAGAAACATAATGGCTTAGTTTTAATATTCGTTTTATTCATGTTCTGCACATTCTAGTTTGAGCAGTCTGCATGAGGTACTTTGGTTGATTGCTCGCATTATTATTCAAAATGAACTTGTAGTTTGTTTCCTAAGTGTTTTGTTTAAGTAACTTGTTTTGTCTTGGTCTCAGCCATCTTCAAGTAGAGCTGTCATTTCACAGAGCAGCACATGCTCGCATCGCTCCATGGCGCCAGCTGGTCCACTTATTCAAGAAAAAATAGATGTATGAGTCACCACTATTAATTGCTTCCTTATATATTACCGCATTGACATATTAAAAATTCACGGTGGTGTGATTGCATAGTAATGCTGTTATAACTTCTTTTGTGTTTGTTTTAGGCTGCAAATGACCCTCTGAATGCGGAACAAAGACCCTCTTCTCCAAGTTTAGATTTTGTTTCACACAGCAGCAGTGACAATACCTATTTCTCATGGTATACCACTTCGACTGATCCTCATTTTCAACCGAAAGATTATTTGAGGATGCCCTCCAAGATGCCTGTGATATTGTTGAGCAAGAAGTCAACAAAACAGATTCAGTAATCATCATAGCACGCAAAGACTTACATGAATTGAAAAATAGGCAAGCCTTAACGCAGAACATACTTAATAATCTCATCTGCAGCTCTCATGGGAAGCCAGTTGTTACATGTCTCGGGACGCAAGCTCTATAGAGACCTTTTTTGTAACACGAGTTATGGTGTTTTTTTAGTTGTCTAGACTCTGCTGCAACTTTTATGCTTCATTTTACTACTATAAAGTTTACTGAGGATTGTAATAATCTACTGTAATTTGCAGTTTTAAGTTGTTTGAGGATTGTTGCAAATTAAGCATCTATCAGAATTACTACACACACATGAAAAAATAGTGAAATTGTAAGAGGTACAACACATGATCTACCGGAACAGGGAGAACGTCTATTGTATTACACGGGCACCATAGAACTTGCAAAATTCATAGACATTCACTCAACAAAGTGAATACATAAAGAGCAGACCTGAAGAGAATAAATCAGGAGTAGACCCACACAATCCATCAATCAGATGGATAGCCGTCGTAGTCATCATAGTGGGTGGTACCATCCTCGCCATATGGCGGCACCATCTGTAGCTCAGAATGCTCAATGATTCTGCAATACTCCGCCAGCAATCGATCGAGTTCAAAACTACGGTCATTCCATAATCCTCCTACTCCATACCCATATACAACTCTTGGCTCCTCTTCCCATGCAAGAGCCTGAAAGTTGTAAGATCTAATCTCGGATAGATCTGCATAGTATATGCTGCCGGCCTGCACTGTGGGTACCCTAGTTCTGTTGATGCAGTTGCACCGATTCTCAGCAACAAAGAGAGAACGACTTCTGATGCCTCTGACTGGCTGAAGGACATGCTTCTGGGTATCAACCCGGTAAACAACCGGCCTGTCATCGTAGACCGGTCCACTCACAACGAACAACAACTCCCCGTCGGACTTGACGAGGTAAAAATGATTCTCTGGGAACTGGAAGCCCGGAACAGGGCCTGCAACGGTGGGATGCATCTCCAGGGTTCATGCGGAGCGCTGCAGCTGCACATCTCCATGAGCAGCATCACACATCGTCGAGAGGATAGACCCATATCTATCTATGACAAAAACATCACCGGCATAAGAAGTCATGCTCCGGAGTTCCACGAAGTCATATGGCGAGTACCACCCTTCACCAAAGACCGGGCGACTCCCTTCCCCCGTGCTCTCATCCGCCCACCGAATGGTGGTGTTCTGATTGTTTGATGTAAACACCATCATTGACGGGAACATCGTCACAGTAACATAAGCCACCAGCTCGATCGGTATCTCCGCCCTCAGGCGCTTGATAGCACCTGAGAAGGGGTTGTACAACATGGTATTGTACGGTTGCACCCTCTGTCCAAGCACAAGGACGCCACAGGTTGTGCTACCGACATAAAAGTACCGTCCAGAGATAGAGGGAGGAGAAACATAGATTCAGTCAAGGTAAACAGACAGAAATTCAATCAAGGTAAACCATGAAGAAAAACCCTAGGCAACAAGTGGACAAAGAAATAGAACTTGAAAAACAGATGGTATAGGATGTGAATGCAAAAAATGGATCGCATGTATACAGATGAATATAAAGAAAGCACGTGCGAATAACCCGGCTAATCTTCTTCTCAAGGTGGCGGTCAGTTCTCACGTTCAGCAACGTGATGGTGGTGTCTTCTACCCGATACTGCTCCGACAACTGGTGCTCTAGAACAATCCAGTTGGCTGGCATAAGGCGCTCCTCCATGAAGCCGCGCCAGGCGTTGTAGACTGCCCAAAAGGCGGCGTAGTAGTCGAAGTCGTCTGTCGAAAGAAAGATGTCACCTATCTTCTGGACGAGTCCCTCAGGGAGACCAGCCCATGGCGAGTCCTCCTTCTTCTTGCCGGCCATGGATGATGGCGTTCGTGTGGTCTCGGTCCAACCGACTGGCATAGGAAGCGGTTCCAGAGACACATATTTAAACAAAGGCCTGGGAAAGCCAAGCAAATCGTGTGGAAACGAGACGACGACATGCACACAGCAACCGCAAGCGCATTTGATCAAATTGGCACAGGCATGCGCATGCGCACGCGCACTAATTACGGTACAACGGTTGTGCGCACACCAGCTTTACGACTCCTGGGAGCACGCGAGTGTGTAGGTGTAAGATGATACTAGTAGTAGTATCATAACCTCATTGTTTTTAAATATCCCAAAATCTAAGCAGAAAACCTGCGCTCCCTGGTCCTTAGGGCACATGCAAACGTAGGGAATTTTCTATTTTTTGTATGGCATTTTCCATTTTTCAATTTCGCTTTTTGCTGTGCCCTTGGATGCTCACCATGTGGCCGGATGGGGTGTATGCGTCGAGCTAAAAACCTCATGTTCTCCCAATAACACAGTTGTTAATTATTGAGGTATATATGTTTTTAGTCCCACAACTTGCACCGCGAGAGCGTTTTAGTCCCACATCTTGCAAAGTGAGCAACACTAGCCCCATAACTTGTAACCAGGAACATTTTAGTCCAATTCAATCAAATTTCTATGATTTTGTCCGAATTTGTCGTAACTAATTCTAGAAGTGACATGTGGCATCATAATTTTTGCAAAATGACCCCTGTGTATTTTCTGCCTGCCAGTTGTGACCTTGGTACGACTTGACAGGAGGATCTGAATAAGAAAACAAATAAGAAAAACTACCAATGCATTGTAGGATATCGAACTGATTACCTGCGCTACTGAAGAAATCAACCTTGCAACTACAACATGCACACAGAAGTGATTAACTGAAGAGCGCTTTGGCTGATGTGTTCTTTATTTTGGATATTCAAAAATATGTGTTTTGGGGTACAATAACAACTCAACTTTATTCCTTTTCATTTTTGCGAATAAGAAAAAACTCAAGTTTATTCTAGACACTATAGCTAGCTACTAGGTTAACGACAAAGCTATACAATTGATATTATGGACCGTGCCAACATAGACATGAGCATTTTTTGTGTTCGTATGTGCTTTTTTATTGTATAAGTAATTACTTCCCCCCAAGTACTCCTCGTCTAGCATAATTACATCCTCTCAAGTACTCCTCATCTCACATGAGTAGTCGCGGGCATCTATCGGCATAGTGGCTTGTGGGTGTGTGTGTCGTTGTACAAAAGTGTAAAGTTCGAATCCATTCTCCTCTTAGAGATTTCACTATTTTATTTGTACGTCTACTAATAGGTGGACCACTTATCAGTCCGCATAGGGACACAAATGACATAAAAATATAGAGGGGTCATTTTAAAAAAATCAACATCATTTGTGGACAAATTAAGTCAAATTCACTGAAATTCTATTAAATTGGACTAAAATGCTCTCGAGATATAAGTTAAGGGACTAGTATTGCTCATTTTTCAATATGTGGGACTAAAACGTTCTTGCGGTGCAAGATGTGGGACTAAAGATGTATATACCTCTTAATTATTTTACATCCTCAATTGCTATGCCGGAGAACCAATTAATGCTCCTAGTTTTTCTCAATTAGTCCTCTAGTTGACCGTAAAATATGAACCACCACGTCGTGCAATGCTCCTAGCCGATCATGTTTTTAAAACGGGAGTGCATCCATTGGCTTGCATGTTTTCAATTAAATACGGTGGCCACGAGCATTGCCTGGATTTTAGGATTACTACTGCATGCAATAACTAGCTATAAAGCGAGTAGGTGAAGTTAATTCTCCGAACTAGTACTACTCCGGCCTAGTAATACGGAACACAGGGAGTACCTCAAGTGTGGTTATATGGATGATCAGTTGATGTTGTCGTCAAATTGATGACAAGTACGCCATGAGGGGGTCCTCGAGGCGTGCGGAAGAGAGGGGTGTGAGACATACGGTGTTCCAGGACGGTGAGCACACAAGGTTACCCAGGTTCGAATCCGCCGGCTTTGGACGGATCCTACTCCTACTAGCAATCCAGTAATACGGCAGAGCCAGAATATGAGTTACAAGGGTTCGCCTGTGCGAGTTGAGATTGTGATTGTAAGGTGTTGCCCTAAAGGCTCTCCCTAGGACGGATTATATAGATATCCGGCCTAGGGTTTACAGGAGAGATCTATCTGGTTGCAACTAAGAGTTGGTTACAGAGTACATTTTCAACTACAAGTAACACTATGGGCCTATGTCGGTAAGTCTTCTGGGCCTTCCCATAGCCGGATTGGACTCCGTCTCTTCTCCCTGACTGGGCCGCCCGTGAAGCAAAGATCTAACCCAAAGTGGGCCACCCTGGTCAGTGAGGACTGTGAGGATACTCGGAAAGTATATCCCAAACAGTAGTCCCCAGAAGCCTCCAAGATCCAAAGTTGGATTCATTATCGTCTAGCTTGATCTTCGCCTTGCAGAATCTTGAAGGGTTCCTAAAACTTCAAAACAAAAGATACGATCCGGGTCTCAAAAGTAAGTCGGACCTATCAGTACGTTATTCGGATTTCCAGCTTGATATTCAAACTAAGCCGAAACTTGGTCTCTGACGTCATCTAACACTGGTCATGGTCAAGTCATGTCACTGACAAATATCCTGTTAGCACGACCGTTGGTGGGTCCGCTGTTCGTGGAACCGAGGTGATGTTTCAATGTGTGCGTGAAGATCGAGGCGACATAATCATCACGTGGGAACTTCCCAGTTCGTTCCACAACGCCTGGCGTATTCACTGTGCCATTTGCACGAATCTTGGTGCGGTTCGGTGGTTATAAGGGGTGAGGATTCCCTTTTCCTCATCTTCTTCACCTATTCCATGTGCCATTTCCTTCTCCTCCACTTCTCCCACGCGTACAGATCTCCCTTGCCTCCAAATTCCCAGTGCCGCCCACCAGAGGTCAACGGCGCACCGGAAGAATGGCTTCATCCTCATCATCCGGCTTGGCTGCGGCAGCAGCAGCGACGATGGCGACAGCAGCAACAGAGAAAGAAAGCAACCACGGGATCTGGATCCCATGCGTCCTCGACAACACCAAGCTCACCGGCGTGGAGAACGAAGGACTCCTCCGTGCCGGCGACTGGTGGAGTGGTTTCGGTGAAACCATCCCCAACCCACGCGCCGACGAGCGGGTGCACTTCGGGACCCACCTCGACATAGGTTTGTCTTTCCCTCCCTCAGAATTCTTTTCCAAGGTGATAGATCACTATGGTGTTTAGCTTCACCACCTCCCCAAAACTCCCTTTTAGAGATGAGCGCCTATGCGTCCTTGTGTGAGGGGTATCTTGGCATTAGGCCGAGTCTCATTCTCTTCCAGTTTTATTTCCACGTCCGGAGAAACTGTATCGCTGCCGGTAATCCTTACATTACCGACACAATTAGTCTTTCAGTTAGACGTGAGCGCGTCTATCCTAGGATTTTAGCTAGTGAGTCGGTCAAACAGTGGCCGGCTACCTTCTTTTATCATAAGGATATTCATGCTCCCGGCAAAGCCACTGCTTTGCCGGCTTTCGTCGATGGAGCCGCCATGCCCCGAGTGTCTTGGGACAAGGACGCTCCGGCTCTTAGTGACGATCTGATTCTCGCCAAGAGAAGGATCGAGTATCTGATGAAGCACAAGGGCCTGAGAGGGTCCGACTTGGTCCAATCTTGGGTCGCACGCCGGATCTAGCCTCTCCAGCACCACGGCGACCGACTGATGCATTCCATCACGGCGTCGAAAAATGACTCCCTCCGCATCAGTCCTAAGGCTTTAAAGTCACAGGATTACATAAGCCAGATTAAATGGCTGATTAAGGAGCGGATTGAGAGAAAGATCCCAGATTTGTCCCTGGACATGCATACAGCGGAAGACCCTGTAGTGTCGGTAAGCTTCAGCAATAAACCCTTTTTATATGTTTCACCTTTAATTTGTTTCGCAATACTGAGATATTATCTTATTTTCATCTTGCCGACCTCCCCGAGTCGAAATTTGCTCCTATCGAGGGATATCCTCCCGAATTTTCTCAGGAGGAGGAATTGGTTCCACTGCCGAACGTTGTGCCCAGAAAGCGTAAAGCTCCGATAGTAGCCATCGGCACAAAGGAGGTGCCAGTTGTGAAGAGGTAACTTTCCACACAACTTCCGCCTTTGTACTTTACTTCATGATTCCTTCCGAGATATAATGTTCTTCATTCTATTACATTCTCAGAGCTAAGCAGCTCATCAAGGGCAAGGGGAAGGGGAATATCTCGAAGCCCCTGCGTCAGACGAAGTTAACCATGGCTTCTCCTGTCGCAGCTCCTCCGACTCCTGTCCCTCAACCTTCTGTAGCGCCGGTGATTACTCCATCCCCGGTCATCGCAGAAGATCCGGCACCCTCAACAGGGGCAGCGACCCTTGAGTCGCAGAATGACGTCACCATGGGTGACTCAAGTTTTGATAAGGGTGAACCCTCTTCGGGTAATGATCCCTCGGCAGAGACTTTCGCCGAAAATCTCCTGAACAATCCAGGACTTGCCAAATTTTTCTTGTCTCGGAAATCTGCGGAGAAAATCCAGCTGCTGGCCCGGCAATGCCTAGAAAGCCGAAATCTCTCTGCCGAAGAAGAAGCACAGGAAGCAAAGGACATCAAGTACTCCGATCTTCTCGAACAAGTTCGCCTTCGCGACGAGGGACTAAGAGCTGGTGTGCTTCCACCAGCTCCGGTTATTCCACTCACCCTCGCCGAGAGGTTACCACTGAGGTGAACATGTGCTTGAGCAAGCTCACACATGAACATCATGTAAGTCGGAATTCGAACTCACGCTTTTCTTTATTGTAATTTATATCATATCCTCTAGCCCCCAAGCATGAAGTTGGATAAACAATCCGTGATATGGGCATGAAGGAGGAGGTGAAGCCTAATTTCAGGACTCCACCAAGCTAGGTGATGCGGGCGCATCCCATCGATGATTGGCATGCCAGGACGACCTACGATATGTAATGATAAGTCTAAGGTTGTGTCAAATATTATTGCTATGTTATTGAGTCCGAGTCTAGGTTAGGTTCGAGTCCATTGTGTGTTCGGTTTGGGTCTATCCAACCGACTAGTTGCAGGCCTCCTAAATAAAGGAGCCAACCACCTAGGGTTTAGGGGAGTTCAGTTGTTTAGTCTAAAAACTATATTGTGCTCCACCATGTATCATCCCTCCGGGGACGGCGATACTGTTTATCAGATTATTGCTGCGGAGGTTTTTGTGTTCATTAAGGATTGTCGTGCTCAGGTTTGAGGCGTGGTGATCTTCATCACGTTACTTGCTGGATTCGTTCCTCTTCTTCAGGTGACGTTCATCGCGTTATTGGGAGATCATCTATCTGGTTGACTCGCTATGAAAGATCGGGACAAAACTAAGGATCATCGGCGTGATCCGTATCATCTTGGTATCAGAGCGTTGGGTTTACTCGGTGAGCAATATCATCTTGATATTAGATTTCAGCGTTTACTCGGTGAGCATCCACAAATCCATCTGTATATTAGTTCTTGTTTTCGTCCTATACAGAAAAAGCCACACAAAAAGATTAAGGTTTATAGTTATTTGCCATAGCCTAGATAACACTGTTCGTGAGTTCTAGTTGCTGGTCGTAGTCTTTTTGTGTAGCCTTTCTTCTAAATCAGTGTCGTAGTTTTTGTCTAGTTTTCGTCTGTTTTTGATCCGTTGTCGGAGTCCCTAGACTATTTCTAGACTGTTCATTGTGTTCTTGAGTTTTAGATCTACTAGATATATTTTCTAGTTGTTCTCCGAAGTTGTAGATCCGTTTTGGAGAAAAAAATAGCTGATCGATCTCCACCTGCGTCCCTGAATCAAGGTACGTGAAGAAAAAAAACGATCGCTAGATGTGTTTGATAGCAGACATGTACGTGAGCAAGCACTCGCGAGAAAAAAAATCGGCTCGCTGCCTCGCGTCTGACCACAGACCCTTCTGTGGTCATACGTGAAAGTATAAAAAAATATATATACTAACCGGTGCAAGTGAAGAGTCCGTTCCACGTACGTGAAAAAGAAACCATCCACCGTTCCAGGGATCGATCCTCTATACGTGTGCGTACGTTTGAAAAAAAAACTGTTGTCGCTAAATCACAGCAAGGTCTGCTTCCATACGTGAAGCGTTCAGAGGAAAAAAAACGGACTCACGCTAGACCACAGACAAGTCTGTCATCGTACGAGAATTTTTTTTTCGTGCCGAGACCCTGCCGCGGCAGGATTTCAGGCATTTTTTCTGCTGTGGCAGAGACCAATTCTCAGGTCAATTTTTTTTATTTTTTTTATTTTTTTTACTGAGTCCACATAGTGTACCTATCCTTGTGAGCCGGAGTAAGCCTTTCTTTGTGTCTAGAGCTATCCTACGGGACTAGCGTGCTTAGTGCTCTGCGGGCTACTCAGTTTAGCAATCTTGTGCCCGTTTCGTTGAGACATTGCTAGCATCTCTTCTTGTTCATTGCAACACGAGCGTTCCTCCGACATACCTCACTTTATTGAGCTTATTTTCATAGTTGCAATTGCCCCTTTTATCTCCACCGTGTGTGTTTCCGTGGGTCTTTGTCATATGATCAGCACTAGGACTTTCGTTCTGTAGTTAGGATACCATACCTACAGCTCCACCATAAATAACATGTGTGTCCTGCTTTCGTTCTCCATACCTTTGATATTCACATCATCACATCAGTGCATAAGTCTTTGATTTCGAATTGGTAAGCATCACTATTCACTTTGGAATGGTAAGATCTGCTTTCTTGTCAGTTTTGAGTGAGTTGTGAGAGTTCCACCACCAGATTTTATTTTGTGCACTAATGTACTAATCATGTCTTCTAGTAGTGTTGATATGATGCAGAAAATAGAGGCCAATGATGTTACAGATAATGTGGAGACATATAGGTACAAATTCTTCCACAATTGGCGCTGTAGTGGAACTTTTTGGAAGGAAGAACGCAGTATTTTTGATGGTGACGGTCTTTTCCACCATAGTGTGATGATTGGTGAGCGATGTGCTTCCATTACCATTGATAGCAACTCTACTCTTAATTTGGTCAGCGTTGGAGTTGTACAAAAGCTGCAGCTACCCACAAGTGCTCGTGCGGTGCCATATCTATTGCATTCATCATATGGCACATTGCTGATTTCACACACCGCTGATGTTCCTATGACTTTTAAAGAGCATACTGAGATTGTGCGATGTGATGTATCTCCTATACCACTTGATTCTTGTCACATACTGTTGGGAGAACCTTGGAGCAGAAGGTTTGACGCTCAAATATGTCATGTTGTTGGAAGGATTTCTTTTAAATGGAACATGAAGAGGCGTGCTATGCTCAGGATTTCAGCCGACAAATTTCATGAGTATCATCTTCTTCGCAAGGAGAGGACAAAAGAGTTCAGTTTGTCTGCTAAGTACAAGGTCATGATGAATGGCGACAATTCTATTATTTGTCATCTTGAACACGGTGTGCATTACAACCCGTGTGAGAATGAGAGCCACATAGCCAAGCTGAGTGAGAGTGTTATCAAAAGTGAGCTATGTGATTCCACTAAACGTGAGGTTGAGAGCATCCATACTAAGAGTATGAGAGAAAAAGAAAACATCAGTGCAGTAGATGCTAATACATGTGAGGATATTTCTACTAATGTAATCATCTCTACTCCTGGTATTGTTTCTTGTGCTATGCAGGTTTCTTTTGAAGAAAGGGAGCAATCTATTTAACAACCTGCATCGTCGGACTATGCATTGTCACTTGTGGAGGATGTTTTAGTACCTACTACAACTGAGGATATTGTTGATGACATTGGTACTGATTTGGAGCTTCAGCCAACATGTGCGACATATTGTGAGTCTTTTCCTTTACTGAAGCCTCCTTGTGATTTGCATTGCACTAATGTTTCAACATCATTTGATAGTTTACCCAATTCAAATTTTGATCATGTGGTACTGATTGCACATAAGGAAATACTTGCTCGAATACCACCTACTGATATTGTGTATTCCATCATGCTAAATGAACCTATGAGTATGAATTGTGCTATGGATAAGATTTCTGAAATTTCATTTCTGAATTCTAGCACATATTCTCCTTGTTTCACTTTCAATCTGATTGGTGAATATAGCATGCATGAAAATTTTCTTATGGATCACATATACATTACTTGTGATAGAATTGCTGAACTGAACCAAGCTGTTTTCAACCATATATGCAATGTGTCACAAAATTCTTGCTATGGGACAATAGTTCATGTTCGAGATATTATGGAATCACGTTCTGGTCTAGTTGACATATTGCAAACAAAACAAGTAATTTTACCTATGTTGGATTGTTTTAATCTTGCTAGGATAGAACCCAAGTTTTCGTATTCTTTGTGTTTGTCCCAAAAGTCTTTGTCTAGTTATGTTACTACTTTAGACTTCACTGATATTTGCAAATTAAGTTGCATCTTACTTACTAGACAACATGATCATGTTCATAATAATCATAGTAGCACAGTTGAAGCATGGCATTAATCAATTCGGTTTTCACACATATTGAATTGGTTTGATCTTGTGCACAAATTCATGATATATCTTCTTTGCGAAAACTCAATTTAATATTGAAGAACAAGACTATCTATTTAGTTGTTTTTCACCATGATCATGATTCTTTGTACTTCACTTATACCTGCAATTTAAGTTGCTTGTTGTATACTGGACATACTTTTCATGTGAATAACAATAATACAACATGTTATATATACATATACTTTGTGTATACGTTGTTCTTTTTGTTTCTCCCACATTCAGCTTACCTAAAGCCGAGGACAACTTTTCATGAAGAAAGGGAGGATGATAAGGATATATACAGGGACTATAATGATTCTGACTGCCTGAACTGGAAGGAAATATTGAGTCAAATCAATAATGACTATCAGGTGAATTCATTCCTAATTGAACCTGATGTTTTACTTAATAACTTTATACTACCTAAGTCTATGCATCTTTGTATGATCAGGTTTATTGATAACACAAGCGTTGCGCGAGGAGGAGAAGAGTTGCAGCAAGAAGGATAAGCGCTGATTTCCAATATCAACAAGTGCGCGAGGGAGGAGAGGGAGGCATGCGCACTAGGAGGCAATGAGGAAATCACGTATGAGCAAGAGAGAGAGATGGCGTACCAAGAATTACATGTTTGAGGTGTTCCACGACGTTTGGACTGTGTGCCAATAAGGCCGAACCCATATATGGGTCGGTATGTATCAGTTTGAGTCGAACCGAGTCAGTTTGGGCCAAGATATGGCTGTTTTTAGGCCCGTTTAGAGGGGAGGATGCTCCAGCCCTCATATAAACCTCTGTAGCCGTCACAAGTTAGGGTTTAGACCACGTTAAAATATTTTTGAGTTGTTTCTTTCATAGAACCTCTGGAATTACCCTGTGTTCAAATCTACCAACTATAATTGAGTGTGATATGTTGTTCCATTGGAAATTAGTAGATTGCATACTACCGTTCGTGGTCACGGCTGCGTGTGTAAGAG
Source organism: Avena sativa (assembly GCA_916181665.1). Taxonomy (NCBI): domain Eukaryota; kingdom Viridiplantae; phylum Streptophyta; class Magnoliopsida; order Poales; family Poaceae; genus Avena; species Avena sativa. Next base: position 503,027,782 of record OV702289.1, read on the forward strand.
TGTGGTGTTGTGAATATCCTACAAGGTTCAAGAGCTGTTGCATTGGCATCAAGGATCGAGAAGGAGAGATCATAGCTACGCACTAGTTATCTATCATCCACCATCACCATCGACAAGAGCTTGCTGAGAAGATCGGGCCACCCCATATCATGGTGGTATCAGAGCTTTCGTTGATCACAACGTGTTTTTGTATCATCTGTGGACTATTTTTCTACAAGCACTTTGCAGATCAGTTTGTTTGGAGAAGAGATTTGGAGGTGAGTTCTTGAGCTAGATCAGAATCGATCGGAAGCAGATCCGATCGTGCAGTGTTTTGATCAGATCCGATCAAGGCAGCGATGATCCTGCAACGATTTGTGTGATGGTAGAGTCCAGGAAAGGAAGGAGGGAGGCAGGGGCCACGCCGCGTATCCCTCTGATCGTTCATCGAGTTGAGGCAGACGATCGATCTACAACTGATCGATAAAGTCCAACTCCTGTACGTGAAGGCAAGGTTCCAGTTAAAAAAAAAGAGGGGCCAGCCGCCGCCAGATCCGACCGATGATTAAAAAAAGGGCAGGAGGCCCGCCGCCATATGCTTTCATGAGACCGAGTCTCCTCGATCGTGCCCGCCTCTATCTCACGCGCGCCTCAAGATCAAGTCCAACTCAGAGAGTCCACCCGCCTGTAGATTTTTCTGAACAACAACAAAAAATCGATCGGTACTTCCGGGGGATTGCTTCCCATCGCGATCGGATCAGTTGGGTTGTTTCCTTTTCCGCCTGGAGTTTGGTACTGCAGTTCGTACGTACCGGGGAAGAAAAAAAATACCGATCGAAGCCTTCCCGTGTTTGGCACTTCGCTCGAGAGGAACCTCGCGCGCGCCTGGCGCCTTCGCTCCGCCTGTGCCTGACTGATCCCCACGCGCTTGTTCCTAGTGGGCCAGCCCATCTGCATCGATCGGTGTTGGCTGGCTCGTGCAGGTTGTCCGAGGAGAGACATCCTTTGTGGTCAAGCGAGGCACCCTGGCCAGGCATCGTTGCCCCTAGGAGTGTACAGATTTTGCTGCTGCGTGTTTTGCTTCAGTTTGGACAGGATCTTTGGGCAGATTTTTGTGTGACAGATCACTAGGAGCAACACCAGATATTTCAGATCAGTAAAGGCTGGAACAATATAGGATATGATGGATCTTCAGGACAATGTCAATGTTTTTTCAGCACGAGATGTCTACAATGATTATCTAGACCTGAAAAATTGTGTGCGTTGGGATTCTAGTAAATTGAAGTGGAAGCTCTTACATACTGCAACAGCAATAGAATACAAGTTATGGGAAGAGATAATGCAAGATGGTTTTCCCTTATGTGTTGATCTTTCTCCAGATCTGCAGTTTGACGACGATATCGCTTATCTTCTTGCAGAAAGGCGTGAGGATGCTCGAATTTTCCGGTGGTGGAATGTGGACACACGTACGCGAGGTGTCTCAATGAATACTGTTTGGGAGGACTACAAAAAGTTTTTACGTGCTAAATTTTTAGCATCATCAGAGATAGAGGACAAGGTGATTGTTTTGGAGGATGTTGTACCATTGAGTGGGCTGAATTTGCAACTCAACAAGGTACAAGGCGATGCTTACATGACAGTTGACAAGGGCCAGCGCTGGAATTTATTTCAGGTGCAGTGTATGATCAAAGCAAAAGCATGCAAGTTGATTATTGATGGAGGAAGCTGCGCTAATGGCATTAGCAAAGCAATGGTGGCAACATTGGGGTTGTCCATATGACGTATTCCTGAACCTAAGCATCTATAGTGGTTAAATAGCTGCGGTGTGCTGAAGGTAACTCATAAGGTTCGTGTGCTATTTACGTATGATGATTATGTTGATGAGATTGGGTGCGATGTGTTGCCATTGGAGGTATGTGGGATGTTACTTGGTCGTCCATGGCAGTATGATCGCAACGTTTCACATGGTGGAAGAGCAAATACATATTCTTTTGTGCATGGTGGCAAACAGCAGACTTTGAGGCCTATGCATGATGATCACATAAAGTCTGATGTAGAGCTGGTGGTACATAAGGAGCAGGTGCGCAAGGCTAAGCCGAAATCTAGGCTAGCTAAGGTGCAGGATAGAGTGCATGATGCATAGTGCGACAATGTTGATATTGCTTCAGCTATGCCTATAGATGATAAGACAGTTGAACTTGTTAGTGACAAGCCAGTTGAAGTGCATCCTCTTATTGCTGAGAGGAAGGATGTTGCATCATGTGTTCAGAAGGTTGTTTGAGTTGACACAGGAGTTCAGACAGATGATAGTTGTGCTCCTGATGTTCCAGTGCATGTGGTGCAGCAGGGTAACAAGAGCAATTTTGTTAGCACACCTGTGAGGCGTTTTGTTGGGACAACTGTGCAGATGCATAGAGGCAAGGATGGACATGTTCGTCAGTTGTGTGGTACAGGCATTACTTATCTTATGCCAAGTCGTGCAAAGAAGGTCCATGTTCAGCAACCACAGGTTCCAACAAGAGTTGAGAAGAAGAAGACAATGGCGCCTAGGTCCAAGCTCGTATGGAGACGCAAGGAGGTGAAGGCACCGAGGGCTATATCAAGTCGAGCATGCCAAGAGGGAGGATGTGGTGAGGAAGGCAAGCAAGACTTGAAGATGGCAAAGACGCTTTAAGCGATTGTTCATATCATGCCACCTTACCGACCTGACCCGCAAGCATTAGGGACAACGCTTCTTGAAGGGGGATGATGATATGGGCATGAAGGAGGAGGTGAAGCCTAATTTCAGGACTCCACCAAGCTAGGTGATGCGGGCGCATCCCATCGACGATTGGCACGCCGAGACAACCTACAATATGTAATGATAAGTCTAAGGTTGTGTCAAATATTATTGCTATGTTATTGAGTCCGAGTCTAGGTTAGGTTCGAGTCTGCTGTGTATTCGGTTTGGGTCTATCCAACCGACTAGTTGCGGGCCTCCTATATAAAGGAGCCAACCACCTAGGGTTTAGGGGAGTTCAGTTGTTTAGTCTAAAAACTATATTGTGCTCCACCGTGTATCATCCCTCCGGGGACGGCGATACTGTTTATCAGATTATTGCTACGGAGGTTCTTGTGTTCATCAAGGATTGTCGTGCTCAGGTTTGAGGCGTGGTGATCTTCATCATGTTACTTGCTGGATTCGTTCCTCTTCTTCAGGTGACGTTCATCGCGTTATTGGGAGATCATCTATCTGGTTGACTCGCTGTGAAAGATCGGGACAAAACTAAGTATCATCGGTGTGATCCGTATCAATCCGGGTTTATGCTTCATTAGGATGCCAAAGAATGAACTAGTATAGCCCTCAAGGCTCGTGCTGATATTACCTACAATATTAGCCCGAGTCTTTAGTATACCTCTGACTCTAGGTATTCTGACTTACAGAAAGTTAATTCATATAACCAGGAATTGTTGAAGAATGTCTGCAATAAGCGGAGAGAGATCAAAGCTCTCCGACTTAAAAATGCTAAGCTTAAAGTTTCCAAGGATGAGGCCGAAGGTAAACATTCCGAGACTCAAACCTTGTCTTGCCTTTTCATAGTCGAATATTTTTGCTAAACTATTGTTCTTTTTGACTTACAACACTCATAAAGCAGTCATGTGCTATGATCGAAGAGGCCGAGAATCTGAAGACCCTGGTGGAAAACAAGGATCTCCGCCGAGAGCTAGACCAGCTTAAGGCGGATCATGAGGAGAGCATTTCTCAAGTTCTCGAATCCTCCTCCATGGCCACCGTGGAACGTGATCGCAAGATTACACTCCACGAGCAGAAAATCTCGGATCTCAATAACGAGCTTTGTAGAGAGAAGGACCTTTCCGAGGCGCTCCGAGCTGAACTCCGGAGTCTTCGTGAAGAGAAAACCAAAGTTGACGACATCATCTTTGGTATGTTTTCCATATTTCTGACTTTTTTACATTCTTCGACTCTTTCGATGTTGGATTTATTTAACTGTTTTGTGTTATATGCATAGGTCCTCTGAACTTGACGGACTCCACCTCTGCCGAACCTCGCACCCACTGGCTTACCCTAGTCGGTGATTTGCTTCATGACTTCCACCAATCCATCGAGGATATTGGCGAATCTCTCAGGGTTCTGGACATGCATAGCATGTCCGACTTTCAGGTGCGGGACAAGGCAAAGGAGATGCCGCAGCTTTTCCAGGACTAGAACATGTCCTACGCGCGATCCGCAGCGCAGAACGCTCTCACCATGGTCATGAGCCACCATGGAAGCATGGAAATCTAGCAAGTGACCAGAGGGTATTCTACTGTGGATGAAGACGGCCAGAAGCAAGATATCAAAGCCATCATGGACTCCTGCGCTAGATATGGGTGTTGCGTTGCTGACTTGACTAGCTACGACACTCCCTTCTTGAACCGTGTGGACATGCCACCTCGGCCTCCGGAAGAAGAAGCCGAAGTTTCCAACGATGAACAAACCAGATCGGATTTGGACATCTCGGATTGTTATCAGGGTGCGGCTGATGTGTCCAGCGAGCCGACATCTCCTACCTCTTCTCTTGCATCATAGATTATTAGAAACAAATGTGTTATTCTGAAAACATTATGGGTCTGTAAATATGTAGTATGATACTTTTTGCTAGTGCTAAGTTTTAATCTATTCAGGACTTTTTGGCTTTCATTTTTGTGTGCTTGAAATGTTTACATAGGCACTTATACTTTTTTGTCTACACTTATCATTTATCTGGCTTTCTGCCTCGTCCCTTTCGTGAGACGGCTAAACTTTCAGCTTGGAAACTTTGCCGAGCAACGGAGCTCAATTGCTAAACCAGTTTAAACTCGGAAACAAAGCCGGCTTCCAGTACCAACAATTCACTACTCGGAAAATACCCGCATCCGGCAATCAGACAAATAACCAAAGTATAAACTAGAAGTTTTAGAGTTATACCCGAGGGTAGCATATTTAGAATCGGAAATCTAAACCAGAACAAACATGAGCATAAAGTACTTTCAAGTATTCTAGGATTTTTGACTGTGACATGATCATTTGGAAATAAGATGGTAAAAACTTCTCAGAAAAAATTTGAGGCAACCAAAACTTTTATTTCTCTCAGAACATGTACATATATATGATTACAAAGAAGGATAAACTCAGAATAAAAGGGACGTAGCTGAGCAATATTCCACGGTCTGTCTAGCTCATCCAGATTTGTACTGCCTCCAGCTCTCTTTCTCTTCTTAGTAGCAGGTCTTTCTTTGACTGGCCTCATATCAGTTAGGTAGTATAAACCATTGTGCAATACTCGACTAACTAAAAATGGCCCTTACCATACTGGGGAAAGTTTGTGCTTTCTTTGTTGCACAAGCCGGAGAACCAAATCACCCTTATTGAAAGATCTGTTTCTGACTCTCTGACTATGATACTTGCGTAACTTCTGCTGATAGGCTGTTGATCTCATTTCAGCAACGACGTGAACTTCTTCGACTAAGTTGAGATCATTTTGTCGAGAAATCTCGGCATCCTCTTCGATATACGCGGCCACTCTAGGAGAAGTGTGAATCAAATCACTAGGAAGAACCACTTCTGCGCCATAGACTAAGAAGAAAGGTGTGTATCCAGTTGACCTGTTCGGAGTTGTTCATAAACTCCATATTACAGAAGGTAATTCCTCTGCCCAAGCCCCCGTAGCACATCGTAGTGGTGCTTCGAGTCTCGGTTTTAGGCCTTGTAGGATTAAACCATTTTCTCTTTCGACTTGTCCATTAGCCTGCGGATGTGCGACTGACGCAATGTCAAGCCGGATATTTTGTTCGTTGCAGAATTCGGCAAGTTCTCCCATAGAGAAATTACTCCCGTTGTCCGTGATAATACTATGCGGATAACCATACCGGATTATAACATCCTCGACAAATCTTTTGGCTGTTGCTCCATCACAACTAGTGACGGGTTTAGCCTCAATCCATTTGGTGAATTTATCCACCATCACTAAGAGGTGAGTAAATCCACTTGGAGCCCATTTAAACGGTCCTACCATGTCAAGCCCCCAGACCGTGAAAGGCCATGTTATAGGTATCGTTCGCAGCTGATCAGCCGGAACGTGAGCTTGTTTGGCATACTTTTGGCAGCCCTTGCACGTCTTGACCAGCCGTTCGACATCTTCCCTAGCTGTAAGCCAGAAAAAACCGTGTCTGAAAGCTTTTGCCACTAAAGATTTGGCTGCAGCATGGTGACCACACTCGTCTTCGTGGATTTCTCTTAGGATTTCCACTCCTTCTTCCGGAGATATGCAGCGCTGAAAGACCGCAGATACACTCTGCTTATAGAGCTCACCACTAACTACTGTATAGGCTTTTGCTCGTCGGACAATCTGCCGGCTCAGTACTTCGTCTTTGGGTAATTTGCCATCTACAAAATAGTCTAGGTAGGGTTGAGTCTAGCTGGGAATTACAGCCAGGACTGCTATCAAAGGTGAGTCGGATTTGGTCGGATATTCCTCATCCACTCTCTTTATTGAGGGAACTTTGAGGTGCTCTAAAAAAGCGCCATCTAGGACCTCTTTCCGTGCAGAGCCTATCCGAGATAATGCATCTGCTTCCTCATTTTCTGCTCGAGGGATGTGTTGAACCTCAAACCCTTCAAATGATTTATATAGATCATCCACGACAGCTTTATATGCTGCCATGTGTTTATTTTCGTTACAAATATCCGACACTTGTTGAGAAACAAGATCCGAATCTCCATAATACATCAAACGTCGGATGCCGATATCCTTAGCAATCCGGATTCCATGCAGCAGTGCTTCATACTCAGCAATATTATTTGTCGCTGTGAAGTGGATCTGCAACACGTATAGAAGTTTGTCTCCTTGGGGTGATTTGAGTACCACGCCAGCCCCCGAGCCCCCGCGACCCTTAGACCCATCAAAATATAGGGTCTAATATTCCGAGTCAGGGAGGGTCATATTCTCCTTCGTCTCTATCCAATCAGCAACAAAGTCGGTGAGGATTTGGGATTTGATTGTTGTCTGAGGTTTATACTCAATATCGAAAGCTGAGAGCTCCATGCCCCATTTGGCGACGCGTCTGTGGCGTCACTTTTGTTGATTATATCTCTCATGGGAGCTATACTCACCATGGTAATTAGATGCTCCTGAAAATAATGTCGTAGCTTACGAGATGCTAAGAACACACCATAAGCTAGCTTTTAATAGTGCGGATACCGCTGTTTTGATTCTGTCAAGACCTCGCTGACAAAGTAAGTTGGACGTTGCACCAAGTGTTCCTGATTTTCCTCTGGTCTCTCCACTACCACAACGATACTAACAATTTAGTTGTCGTAGCAAGATAGAGCAACATCGGTTCCTGTGGTTCCGGTGTAGCAAGGATAGGAGCAGATGAGAGTACTGTTTTCAGGTCATGTAGCGCAGCTTCAGCTTCGTCGGTCCACACAAAATCCTTGGTCTTTTTCAGGAGTTTGTATAATGGTGCGGCTCTTTCACCGAGCCGGCTTACAAACCGACTGACTGCAGCGATGCAACCAGTTAGTCTTTGTACGTCTTTCAGGCGAGTTGGCCTGGAAATATTGAGTATAGCCTTGATTTTGTCTCGGTTCACCTCTATGCCTCTTTGAGACATGATGAAACCTAACAATTTTCTGGCTGGAATTCCAAAGAAGCATTTCTTCGGATTAAGCATTATGTTGTATTTTCGTAGATTGGCGAACGTTTCCTCCAAGTCGGAAATCAATGTTTCCTTCTTTTTGGACATCACCGCAATATCATCCACATATGCATGCACATTGTGCCCGATTTGATCATGGAGGCAACGCTGCATTGTGCGCTGGTACGTAGCTCCTGCGTTCTTCAGCCCAAAGGGCATCGTAGCAAAACAGAAGGTTCCGAAGGGGGTTATGAATGAAGTTTTGACTTTGTTAGATTCCTTCATCCGGATTTGGTGATAACCGGAATATGCGTTGAGAAAACAGAGGAGTTCCGAGCCTGCCGTAGAATCGATAACTTGATCAATCCTAGGCAGAGCGAACGGATCTATGGGACAAACCTTGTTCAAGGCAGTATAATCAACACACATCCTTAAATCAGTGGTGTCCTTTTTAGGGACCATTACAGGATTGGCCGACCACTCAGTGTGGATGACCTCTTCTATGAATCCGGCTAACTAGAGACGTGCTAGTTCCTTAGCTATTGCCTTACGATTTTCATCGCCGAAACATCATAAGGACTGTTTGACGGGTTTAGCATTCGGGTTTACATTTAAAGAGTGCTCGGCAAGTTCCCTAGGTACTCTGGTCATGTCAGATGGCTGCCATGCGAAGATATCTTGATTTGCTTTGAGGAACTTGACGAGCACGCTTTCCTATGCGCTATCTAGGCCTATGCCTATCTGGGTCACCTTGGAGGGGTCATCATCCTTCAACGGCATCTTCTTCGTCTCTTCTAATGCCTTGAACTCCGGATTCATCTTTGTCACCTCCTTCTTTGTTGCGGGCATCTCGGACGGATCTATGCTCTTCTTGATCTCCTAGTACTCCTGGGCGTGCAGGATGGCTTCAGCAAAGGCGGCATTTCCATCCTCGCACTCTCGCGCTTTCTTCGGTTCTCCCCTGATGGTGATTATGCCGTTGGGACCTGGAATTTTCATCATATTGTAAATGTATCACGGATGAGCCATAAAGGCCCAGTAAGCCGGAAGTCCGAATATAGCATGGTACGCGCTCTTGAACAAGACCACTTCGAAGGAAAGTGCCTACGTCCGATAGTTCTTTGGAGTTCCAAAGGTAACATCCAAAGTTATTTCTCCCAGGGAATTTGCTTGCCTTCCTAGGACAACCCCGTGAAAGATCACAGAGCTGTGGTTCAGCTGGGTCTCCAAGATCTTCATCCGGCGTAGCGTTTCGATATACAGAATATTAATACTTCTACCACCGTCCATGAGAGTCTTAGAGAAACCACAACCATCAATAAGTGGATTGACGATTAAGGCGTATTTTCCTTGCCTGTGCAACTTAGGCGGATGATCAGCGCGGTCAAAGGTGATTGCCACTTCTGACAAGTCTAAGAATTGAGGGACAGCCGGAACTGTTGCATTATAGAATAGCCTTTTTGACCTTTGCCGGTTGAGATCCGAGGAAGGTGACATAAGTGTCTTTCTTGGTCGGAAATTTTCTCTTCCCTTCCGGCTTGGGATTTGAAGCGTCGGCTTCCTCCATGTCAGAATCTTCCTTGGTCTCTTTATCCTTTTCGAGATTCTTCTTTCCCTTCTTCCGCTTAGCTTTGTAGCCAGCAGTATCATCTCTTTTAATGTCGTCATTGAAACGACACTCGGCATTTGTGTGGGATGAGCCCCCATTGGCGTCTAAGTGATGCACACATGGGTTATTGGCAATGTCGGCCCAAGAGTAGGTTTTTCCGGGTTGCTGGTCTCCTCTACCTTGGACTCTTGACGTCCCACGACCGCATCCGCGGCCACCGCCACGTCCTCCTTGTCCTCCAGACCCAAAAGTAGCAGTGACCACTGCCGTTTCTACGTTGGGTTTCTCTTCCGAGGTATTCTTGCGCTTCTGAGCTTGTTGCTTTGGTTGTTTTGCTGACTATGGCACAGCCAGGGCGTTAAGTAATCCCTCTGCGTCGTCGTCAGCATCTGCATACTTGCTTGCTGTTTCTATCATCTCTCCCAAATTAGTGACTTTGTCACACTTCAAGCGATGATGTAGTAAACCAATTGGGAGACCTGCAATGAAAGCTTCAATCGCAGTTTGGTCATTTACTCCTTCACCGGAGTTCTTGCTGTCGATCCATCATCCGAGATTATCCTGGCAAGTTTCTCTGGCCTTCTAGGTGCAACGCTGTAGGTCTCCGACCGTACAGGGCCTCCAGTATGTGCCTTCTAAATTCCGAAAGAACGCACTTTGCATGTCATACCAGTTGTGGATGGTGTTCTCCAGAAGTGCATTAAGCCATGATTGTGCCGTCTTCCACAACATAAGTGGGAGATATCGGGTTGCGACAAGGCTGTTTCCTCCTTTGGTGATGTAGCAAGCTTGGAAGAAATCCTGTAGCCAAGTATCTGGCCGAGCTATGCTGTCGTAGGCTTGAATATGTCTTGAGATAGCAAATCCTTCTGGGAATCTTGTAGCTCTTATGCGTGGTCCGAAGCACTTTGGGCCCACATATATGTCATCATTTTCATAGCGCTGCACCTCTATATTGGAGTTGATCCTGCGTCTTGCGTCATTTGGGGATAGAGATTGTCCTAAGTGACGGCTATGGCTGCGGTGCCTTGGAGCCGGACTTCGGCTTCTGCCACCACCTCCTCCACCACGACGCCCTCCTTGGGAGCCGTTGCGATGGCTACTTGGTGCAGAGGGTGGAGCAGCTAGGTTATTTCCGGATAATCGCCGGCCTCCATCCGGAGCGTCATTATTACGATTCTGGGGAGGGTCTTCATTGTGATGAGCCCCCTGCCGGCTTGACCCAGCGCGGTGTCCGTCGTTCCTTCGCCCGTCATTCGGACGGCTTGCATGTCTAGGAGGTGGCATTGTTTGTCGGTCCTCCTCCTGACGTTTCTCTTTGTCTTCTTCCCTGCAGTCCTTCGACTCTCACCGGGGAGGGTTCTTCGGATTCAATGCAGCAATTGCCTCTTGCTCCGCAACTGGGTTAATGTTACGCCAGTAACGCACAGCTTTGTGGTGCTGTCCTGAAGATCCAGTTCTTGAGTAGTTGTCTTCCCGACGGTCGGAACGATGTTGCTGTGCTGGAACACGTTGGGGTCTTACGTCATCCCATGCTGGATCTGTGCGGCATTGGTCAGAATCGAAGACTAGTTTCTGACTTCTGGACAGGGCGACCTTTTGCTGCTCCAGTCCTTTGTTGAGTAGTTTAATTCCCAACCGGATCTGCTCCGGGCCTGGATTAGCCGATAGGATTTCTCGAGCCGCAACCGTGTTCTGTACTAGCATTGGATACACTCAATCCCCGTTGTTGTCGCATCGAGGCTTCCCCAGTTCTCCTCCGAAAAGGACTTTGTGAATCTGTGGGAACTGGTCGTCATGTGTATGACGTTTCCTGGTCTTCTGATGTTGCCTGTAGTTGTATTTCTCCGCAGATGCCATGCGTTTCTTTTCCTCCTCAATGTTTTTGGCTTCATCGAGGAGTACCTGGCGACGCGCTTCTAGGGCCTGGGCCCTCTCGTCCAGCTCTTCAGCAGTAAGTTCTGCAGCTGTAGGAATATGTGTGGTTCATGCAGCATCAAAGAGTTTATGCGCACCTTCAGTGATCACGTGTCCATCCACCGATTCTTCTTTGGGCTCGTCTGGGATAAGTGCTCCATCAGAGTCCTCCCCGTATTCCTCGGCAATCACCTCCTCTGCCGGAGGGTCTTTCGCCGGGGTTTTGTTCTTCTTGTTCTTTTTATTTGCCTTCTTGGCCCCACTGGTAGCAAAGACGGCTTTGGGTCCGTTTCCCGGAGTCAAGCTCTGATCGGTACTTTCGAACATCTGGACCTCAGGATTATCTCTGATATCCATGTCATCCTGCGCTTTGGGAGAGTTTTCCCCGGATCCTTCATCCATGGCTTTTTCTTCCTCTGCAACTTTGGAGTTATACTCCTCTTCATATTCCACGGAGAACTTTTGGAAATCTGCTGACATCATCGACTCATCCGAGGATGCGGGTACGTCGGCATTTGTTCCGATCGCCTCCAGCACAGAGTCGGTATTGTCTCCAGCATCGGCAGAGATGGATCCAGATCCCACATATCCGATAAAGTGCGATGCGCCCCTCCTGAGATAACTGCGGTCTTCATAGTAGGCTTCATCGAAACATTTGATGGTCTCGAGGATTTCATCTACGCCTGAGTTTTGCATCATCGTGCATCTTAGTGTGTATCTCAGGAAAGGCCTGTCTGTTCTGGCGTCATCAGAGCCGGAACCAGTGTCATTGCTATGCTCCTCCTGGATTTTGACTTCAGCGGGTGGGTCGATCTGGGATTCGGCCTCTCTAGGGAGATCCACTCAAAATTCAACTTGGACCGCCAGGTTTGCTTCAGGCTCGGATTTCTCCACTATCTCCACGATTGGTGCGGGCTAGGTGGGATTAGGGCTTTTTGAGATCTGGAACTCTGCCGCCTTTGCGGACAAAGGGGACCTAGAAGTTTCTTCTGCCTCTATCATCACCGCTGGGGTGGGTGGGGCAGGTTCAGCAAAACTGATGTAAACGTCGATCTCGCCAAAAGACATGATGGTGTAGGCAGTCACAGCCTCCCTTACTGGAATCCAGGTCTCGTCGAGAATGATGAGAGGGATGTCGCTGGCGTACAGGATGCGACCGACGATGATAGTCTTGCTGATTCCGATTCTTGTAGATTCCGCTCGGAACGCAGATCCGAAGCTCACTTGCCCCATGGTGGGCGCCAACTATCGTCGGATTGATGACAAGTACGCCATGAGGGGTCCTCGAGGTGTGCGGAAGAGAGGGGTGTGAGACATACGGTGTTCCGAGACGGTGAGCACACAAGTTTACCGAGGTTCAAATCCGCCGGCTTTGGACAGATCCTACTCCTGCTAGCAATCCAGTAATACGGCAGAGCCGGAATATGGGTTACAAGGTTTCGCGTGTGCGAGTTGAGATTGTGATTGTAAGGTGTTTCCCTAAAGGATCTCCCTAGGACGGCTTATATAGATATCCGGCCTAGGGTTTACAGGAGAGATCTATCTGGCTACGACTAAGAGTAGGTTACAGAGTACATCTTGAACTACAAGTAACACTATGGGCCTATGTCGGTAAGTCTTCTGGGCCTTCCCGTAGCCGGATTGGACTCCGTCTCTTCTCCCTGACTGGGTTGCCCGTGAAGCAAAGCTCTAACCCGAAGTGGGCCACCCTGGTTAGTGAGGATTGTGAGGATACCCGGAAAGTATATCCCCAACAGATGTGACTCTCGGCCATGAATTCCTGACCATATAGCTATACGTTCTACCAACTTTTTTTACTACTACTACTAGTAGTAGTACATGGACACTAGCAAAATTCAAAATTTCAATCGAGCGGCAAAATAACACACACCGACTTCGAAGCATTTCCCGCCTAACCGTTTCAAAAACTTTGAGCCAAAATCTCCCACCTAGGGAGTACCATTTTTAAATTATTATTATTATTAGATGGGCGCTTGTCAAATTCAAAATCTCAATCGAGCGGCAAAACCACACACTGACTTTGAAGCATTTCCTGCCCCTCTGTTTCAAAAACTTTGAGGCAAAATCTCCCACCAGGGCTGTACCATTTTTGTATTATTATTAGATGGGGTCTTGTCAAATTCAAAATATCAATCGAGCGGCTAAACCATACACTGACTTTGAAGCATTTCCTGCCCCACAGTTTCGAAAACTTTGAGGCAAAATATCCCACCGGGGCAGTACCATTTTTATATTATTATTATATGGACGATCGCCAAATTCAATATCTCAATCAAGCGGCAAAATCACACACCGATCTTGAAGCATTTCGCGCCCCTCAGTTTCAAAAACTTTTGACTTCAAAATTCCGATTCTACCCATTGTTCTGACGCCCTATGGGAAAGCTAAAATCGGTAGCTTGGGGGCACGATCATAATTTATATTTCTGTTCACCTCCTTAGTCCAGATTTGCCCAAATTTTCCCGTTGGTCCTTCCAAAAATCCCAGACCCCTCTCTCCCACGCCCTCACCTCCATGACCACGACGCGCACCGGCCGGCGGCAATTCCACGGCGGCAGGAACTGCATGAGCAGCGATCTCGTGCACAGCCGCGGAGCCGCTTCACGGATGCTCACCACCAGATCTAATTCACCGGTGTACCGGATCCACTTCACCGGTGTACACCGGACGTGATCTAGTTCCGGGAGTTCCATGTCCACCGCTCTAGACCAGCTGCTCGGCCGTCGCCATTCACTGCACTGGATCTGCCTTAGTGACGCTCTCGTCCACCGCGCTCAAGGCGACATCGACCGCCCAAGATCTGCTTCCCCGACGCCAATAGCCACCGCAACCGCAGCACCCTCGGTGACCTGGACGTCACCCGCACGGTACCGACGATGCTTAGACGCCTCTCTGACCAAGGTTAACCAAATCTGCAACCGGTTTTTGTTTTGTCAGCAGTATAGCAGGTTCAAGCCTATCGCAGTGAACTGCATTTTTGTCATCGTGCTCGTAGATACAAGTCAGTGGGCATGCATGTTCTTCGTGCTAGTACATACAAGGTCATTAGACATGTTGGTTTGCATGCGTTGCTCTAAAAGTTTCAAGTCATGGTCATGTCTGTTATTTTTTCATACACATGTTCTTAGCTACTCCATACAATAGTAATTGCCTGCTACCGTGTAATTCTTGCAAAATCTGAAGTCAGCGAAAAATATTAGTGTGGATTCCTTGCCCTACAGTTGCTGAATCTATCTGTTTCGTCCTAAGATCAGTTCCTGCTATTATTTCCTCCTTGGCATCGTTCTGCTATCCTGTAGTAGCCGTTTAAACTCTTCGTACTAATTCGATTATAATTTTGTTGTTGCCATCTGCTTCTTCAAAACTACATCACTAACTATTTCCTTTTTCTTGCATATAGCTCAAAATGGAACAATGAACATGTTGGTTTGCATAGCCTATTATACAGGTTCACAAGGGATGCCATTAATTCCTTATCTAGTGCTGGTTCATCCTGACAACGGAATAACTGTCCTCTACTATGTAGTTCACTTGTGGTTTGCATTCCTGCTCTAGACATTATCTTATGATGCCATTATAATTTCTGTCCGGTTGATTCTTAGCTATGACAGCAACTACATGCCATTATGTAGCTCACCGCAAATTATGAGTCACCCAACCACTATGCATTCCAGGAGATGCCACTGCTTCCATATATATTTGTTGAAATGACCTCGCTTGTTTATATTTGCTGAAATTCTAAGAAACACTTTGTTTGATTGCTCATTTCATTCTAGGCACACTTGTCTAATGCTTGTTTGTCCTGCTCTACAGGTTCACGAGCGATGCCATTATATCTTGCATCTGGTTTTGGGTCTGGTTCGTCCTAAGTCATGACATAACTATCCTCTACAATATATAGTTCATTCATGGTTTGCATTCCTGCTCTACAAGTTCTCGCATGATGCGGTTATAATTTCTATCTGGTTCATTCTTTGCTATGACAGTAACTACATGCCATTTTGTGTCTCAGTGCAAATTCCGAGTTACCCGACGTATCTTGCATTTTAGGGTATAGAACTGCTTCCATATATATTTGTTTAAATGACCTGGCTAGTTTATTTTTGCTGAAATTCTAAGACACACACACACACATTTTTTGATTGCTCATTTCACGGTAGGAACACTTGTTTAATGCATGCTTGCTTGTCCTATTTGTTTGACGTGTTGGTCAATAATTGAACCATTGACCAGTTGTAAACTCCAGATCATAGCTCCTGTCATATCAGTCAAAGGAGTAGTTTGTCTTGTTTGATGTATTAACTTGTTATTACTTAGTTTCAGGGTGCAATTATTGCTATCGCCACCAAAGAGGGGGCTGCAAGATCATGTCTCCTCCAATGTATGTAGCTGTCACATTCAAAGTAAGATGCAGGTGATCAATTGAGGACTCTGCTACCAACTTGATTGTCAACTGAAATGCCGATTTTGCTTTGCCTTGATTTGAGAATATGTAATAATTTTAAGAAGTTTGCAGCTGATGTAATATCTAGATAACTCGCGTAGGCCATGTATGCATTTAGTTGACACCGTCCACATATGCGATAGTCGTTACGGTAACTACGCCAGGCAGGTCGATTAGGCAATAGTATCGTGCTTTGTTATTGGCCCGTCATGTATTCGGCCGATGATGAACAGTAAAAAATGCTGGATTCAGAAAAGGCCAAAACTGTAAAAGGCCGTAAACATAATGGGCCGACCTACAAGTTGTAACTGGACGTAACAGTAACAAGCCGTGAGAGTAATAGGTCATAACTGTAACAGGCCATAACAGTAATAGGCCTTAACAGTAGCAGGCCATAATAGAAACAACCCATCACTGAAACAGGCCAGAAACCGTGAAATCCCAGAACAGTAACAGGCCAAAACAGTAGCCGGCCGCAACAGTAATGGGCCGCAACAGTGAAAGGCCAGAATAGTGATAAGCTAGAATAGTAACGGGCCGAGAAATTTCCAGGCTAGGGCAGTAACATGCCGACACATTTACCAGACTAGAACAGTAAAGGGCCGCTTGTGGGCCTGAACAGGTAAAGCCCGGAACAGTGAAAGTCCAGGACAGTAACATGCCTAAATAGTAACGGGCCATCTCAAACAAGGGCCGTTAGTAGGCCGCCTATGATGGGCTGCGATAAATAGTGATGGGCCCCCCGCAGGCCTTAAATGTACAAGAGCGACTTGGCACATGCTGCTAATGGGCCGCAGAGTGTTGCACAATCTTGGGCCTTCTTTAGGCTGAAACAGCATTGGGCCTGAATGTTCGTGGGCCGCTGTTGGCTACAACTTTGGGCCCATTTCAAATAGTACAGGACAAAACAGTAACAGGCCATCTTCTTATTGGGCTCCCTTAATGGGCCGGCCCAGTTAGAATTTAGCAGGCCTTGGCTGGGCCTGGCTTCTGCCACGGTTTCTATGGCTGTTAACAACGGTAACTGGCCACTAATGGTGGCTGCCACGTGGCAGTTTGCATGATGTCAGCAGTCAACGCGGCTAGCGAACAGATCTACGACGGAACAAGTTTTCGTGGCTGAAGGTTGCGATCCCCACGGTCACGAAAAAAACCATGGTAGATTCTTTTCTAACGGGGCTTTTACCACGATGGCCATCTGTCATAGAAGAATTTTTAGCCACGAAAAAAGGCCTTCAACCACGAAAATCGTCCGTTGTAAAAGCCAACTTTTGTTGTAGTGAACATGCTAGGATTCAACTGCCACATAGAGTGTAGCACCGGTTTGAACTATGCAGCATCACCACACCCACTGGGATGTGTGTGTGTGTCAACGTGCATCATTGTTGTTTTGGAAAAGAACACATGCAATGATGTCAGTTTAGCGTGTGTCCAACCATGTCTAGGAACCCTAGCAGCATGTTGGGATTCAACAACCACATGGAGTGTAGCACCAGTTTGAAAGATGCATCATCACCACACCCACTTGGATGTATGTTTATGTATCAATGTGCATCATTGTGGTTTTGGAAGAGAACACATGCAATGATGCCACTCCAGAATGTGTCCAACCATGTCTAGGAACCCTAGCAGCATGCTGGGATTCAACTACAACATGGAGTGTTACACCGGTTTGGAAGATGCTTCTTCACCACCCCTGATGGGATGTGTGTGTTTGTATCAATGTGCATCATTGTGGTTTTGGAAAATAACACATACAATTGTGCCACTCGAACATGTGTCCAACCATATCCATGACACCTAGTAGCATGCTGGGATTCAACTGCCACATGGAGTGTAGCACTAGTATGAAATATGATGCATCACTACACCCATTGGGATGTGTGTGTGTGTCAATGTGCATCATTGTGGTTTTGGAAATGAACACATGCAATGATGTCAGTCTAGGATGTGTCAAACCATGTCTAGGAGCCCTAGCAGCATGCTAGGATTCAACTACCACACGGAGTGTAGCACCAGTTTGAAATATGTTGCATCACCACACCCACTTGGATGCGTGTGTATTTATCAATGTGCACCATTGTGGTTTTGGAAAATAACACATGCAATGATGCCACTCCACCATATCCAGGAACCCTAGCAGCATGTTGGGATTCAACTACAACATGGAGTGTAGCACTGTTTTGAAAGATGCTGCATCACCACACCGACTGGGTTGTGTGTGTATGTACCAATGTGCATCATTGTGATTTTGGAAAAGAACACATGCAATAATTCTACTTCAGCATGTGTCCAACCATATCTAGGAACCCTAGCAGCATGCTGGGATTCAACTGCAACATATAGTGTAGCACGAGTTTGAAAGATGCTGCATCACCACACCCACTTGGATGTTTGTGTATGTATCAATGTTCATCATTGTGGTTTTGGAAAAGAACACATGCAATGATGCCACTCCAACATGTGTACAACCATGTCCAGGAACCCTAGCAGCATTCTGGGATTCAACTACAACATGGAGTGTAGCACCAGTTTGAAAGATGCTTCATCACCACACCCAATGGGATGTGTGTGTGTTTGAATCAATGTGCATCATTGTGGTTTTGGAAAATAACACATACAATGATGCCGCTCCAGCATGTGTCCAACCATGTCTAGGAACCCTAGTAGCATGCTGGGATTCAACTACCACGTGGAGTGTAGCACCAGTTTGAAAGATGCTGCATCACCACACCCACTGGGATGTGTGTGTGTCAATGTGCATCGTTGTGGTTTTGGAAAATAACATATGCAATGATACTAATCTAGCATGTGTCCAAGCATGTCTAGGAACCATAGTAGCATGCTGGGATTCAATTGCCACATGGAGTGTAGCACGGGTTTGAAGATATTTCAACACCACACCCACTTGGATGTGTGTGTATATGTATCAATATGCATCATTGTGGTTTTGTAAAAGAACGTATGCAATGATGCCACTCCAGCGTGTGTCCAACCATGTCCAGGAACCCTAGTAGCATGTTATAGATTCAACTATAACATGGACTGTAGCACCAGGTTGAAAGATGTTGCATCACCACACCCACTAGGATGTGTGTGTATCACTATGCATCATTATGGTTTTGGAAAATTACACATGCAATGTTGCCACTCCAGCATGTGGCTAACCACGTCCAGGAACCCTAGCAGCATGCTGGGATTCAACTGCAATATGTTGTGGAGCACCAGTTTGAATGATGCTGCATCACCACAACCACTTGGATGTGTGTGTATGTATCGATGTGCATCATTATGGTTTTGGAAAAGAACACATGCAATGATGCCACTGCAGCATATGTCCAACCATGTCCAGGAACCCTAGGAGCATGTTTAGATTCAACTACAACTTGTAGTGGAGCACCAGTTTGAAAGATGCTGCATCACCACACCCACTTGGATGTGTGTGTATGGATCAATGTGCATCATTGCGGTTTTGGAAAAGAACACATGAAATTATGCCACTCCAGCATGTGTCCAACCATGTCCAGTAACACTAGCAACATGCTGGGATTCAACTGCAACATGTTCTGGAGCACCAGTTATAAACATGTTGCTACACCACACCCACTGGGATGTGTGTGTCTATCAATGTGCACCATTGTGGCTTTGGAAAACAACACATGCAATCATGCCACTCTAGCATATGTCCAACCATGTCTAGGAACCCTAACAACATGCTATGATTCAACTGCCACATAGAGTGTAGCACCAGTTTGAATGATGCTGCATCACCACACGCACTTGAATGTGTGTGTGTGTCAATGTGCATCATTGTGGTTTTGGAAAAGAAAACATGCAATGATGTCAGTCTAGCATGTATCCAACCATGTCTAGGAATCCTAGCAGCATGCTGGGATTCAACTACCACATGGAGTGTAGCACCAGTTTGAAATATGATGCATCACCACACCCACTTGGATGTGTGTGTATGTATCAATGTGCATCATTGTGGTTTTGGAAAAGAACACATGCAATGATGCCACTCCAGCATGTGTCCAACCTTGTCTAGGAACCGTAGCAGCATGCTGGGATTCAACTTCAACATAGAGTGTTACACCGGTTTGAAAGATGCTTCATCACCACACCCAATGGGATGTGTGTGTGTTTGTATCAATGTGCATCATTGTGGTTTTTGAAAAGAGCACATACAATGATCCCACTCCAGCATGTGTCCAACCATGACTAGGAATCCTGGCAGCATGTTGGGACACAACTGCCACATGGAGCGCAGCACCAGTTTGAAAGATGCTGCATCACCACACCCACTGCGATGTGTGTGTGTGTGTGTCAATGTGCATCATTGTGGTTTTGGAAATGAACACATGCAATGATGCCAGTCTAGAATGTGTCAAACCATGTCTAGGAACCCTAACAGCATGCTAGGATTCAACTACCACATGGAGTGTAGCACCAGTTTGAAAGATGTTTCATCACCACACCCACTTCGATGTATGTGTATTTATCAATGTGTATCATTATGGTTTTGGTAAAGAACACATGAAATGATGCCACTCCAGCATGTATCCAACCATGTCCAGGAACCCTAGCAGCATGTTGGGATTCAACTTCAACATGGAGTGTAGCACCAGTTTGAAAGATGTTGCATCACCACACCGACTAGGATGTGTGTGTGTATGTACCAATGTGCATCATTGTGGTTTTGGAAAATATCACATGCAATGATGCCACTCCAGCATGTGTCCAACCATGTCCACGATCCCTAGCAGCATGCTGGGTTTCAAATACAATAGATAGTGTAGCACCAGTTTGAAAGATGCTGCATCACCACACCCACTTGGATGTGTGTTTATGGATCAATGTGCATTGTTGTGGTTTTGGAAAAGAACACATGCAATGATGCCACTCCAGCATGTGTCCAACCATGTCCATGAACCGTACCAGCATGCTGAGATTCAACTGCAACATGGAGTGTAGTAGCAGTTTGAAAGATGCTTCATCACCACACCCAATGGGATGTGTGTGTGTTTGTGTCAATGTGCATCATTGTGGTTTTTGAAAATAACGCATATAATGATGGCACTCCAACATGTGTCCAACCATGTCTGGGAACCCTAGCAGCATGCTGGGATTCAACTACTTCATGGAGTGTAGCACCAGTTTGAAAGATGATACATCACCACACCCACTAGGATGTGTGTGTGTGCGTGTGTTAATGTGCATCGTTCTGTTTTTGGAAAACAACACATGCAATGATACCAGTCTAGCATGTGTCCAACCATGTCTAGGAACCCTAGAAGCATGTTGGGATTCAACTGCCACATGGAGTGCCGCACCAGTTTGAAGATGTTGCATCACCACACCCACTTGGATGTGTGTGTGTATGTATCAATATGCATCATTGTGATTTTGGAAAATAGCGCATGCAATGATGCCACTCCAGCATATGTCCAACCATGTCCAGGAACCGTAGCATCATGTTGGGATTCAACTGCAACATGGCCTATAGCACTAGGTTGAACGATCTTGCATCACCACACCCACTAGGATGTGTGTGTATCAATGTGCATCATTGTGGTTTTGGAAAATAACACATGCAATGATGCCACTCCACCATGTCCAGGAACCCTAGCAGCATGTTGGGATTCAACTACAACATGGAGTGTAGCACTGTTTTGAAAGATGCTGCATCACCACACCGACTAGGATGTGTGTGTATGTACCAATGTGCATCATTGTGATATGGAAAAGAACACATGCAATAATTCCACTTTAGCATATGATTTTGGAAAAGAACACATGCAATAATTCCACTTCCAGGAACCTTAGCAGCATGTTGGGATTCAACTTCAACTTGTAGTGGAGCACTAGTTTGAAAGATACTGCATCACCACACCCACTTGGATGTGTGTTTATGTATCAATGTGCATCATTGTGGTTTTGGAAAAGAACACATACAATGTTGCCACTCCAGCATGTGTCCAACCATGTCTAGGAACACTAGCCGCATGCTGGGATTCAACTATAACATGCAGTGGAGCACCAATTTGAAATATGCTGCATCACCACACCCACTTGGATGTGTGTGTATGTATCAATATGCATCATTGTGGTTTTGGAAAAGAACAAATGCAATGATGCCACTCCAGCATGTGTCCAACCATGTCCAGGAACACTAGCAGCATGTTGGGATTCAACTGCAACATGCAGTGGTGCACCAGTTATAAAAATGTTGCTACACCACACCCATTGGGATGTGTGTGTGTCTCAATGTGCATCATTGTGGCTTTGTATAAGAACACATGTAATGATGCCAATCCATCATATGTGCAACCATGTCTAGGAACCCTAATAACATGCTTGGATTCAACCGCCACATGGAGTGTAGCACCAGTTTGAAAGATGCTGCATCACCACACCCACTTGGATGTGTGTGTCTGTGTGTATGTATCAATGTGCATCATTGTGGTTTTGGAAAAAACATATGCAATGATGCCACTCCAGCATGTGTCCAACCATATCCAGGAACCCTAGCAGCATGCTGGGATTCAATTGCAACATCGGGTGTTACACCGGTTTGAAAGATGCTTCATCGCCACACCCAATGGGATGTGTGTGTTTGTATCAATGTGCACAATTGTTGTTTTGGAAAAGAACACATACAATGATGCCACTTCAGCATGTGTCCAACCATGTCCAGGAACCCTAGCAGCATGCTGGGATTCAACTACCAGATGGGGTGTAGCACCAGTTTGAAAGATGCTGCATCACCACACCCACTGGGATGTGTGTGTGTCAATGTGCGTCATTGTGGTTTTGGAAATGAACACATGCAATGATGTCAGTCTAGCATGTGTCAAAGTATGTCTAGGAACCATAGCAGCACGCTAGGATTCAACTACCACATGGAGTGTAGCACCTGTTTGAATGATTTTGCATCACCCAACCCACTTGGATGTGTTTGTATTTATAAATGTGCATCATTGTGGTTTTAGAAAAGAACACATGCAATGATGCCACTCCAGCATGTCTCCAACCTTGTCCAAGAACCCTAGTAGCATGCTGGGATTCAATTGCAACATGGAGTGTAGCAACAGTTTGAAACATGCTCCATCATCACACACTAGGATGTGTGTGTGTATCAATGAGGATCATTGTGGTTTTGGAAAAGAACACATGCAATGATGCCACTGCATCATGTGTCCAACCATCTCCAGGAACCCTAGTAGCATTATGAGATTCAACTGCCACATCGAGTCAAGCACAAATTTGAATGATGCTGCATCACCACACCCACTGGGATGTGTGTGTGTCAATGTGCATCATTATGTTTTTCGAAATGAGCACATGCAATGATGCCAGTCTAGCATGTGTCAAACTATGTCTAGGAACCCTAGCAGCATGCTAGAATTCAACTACGACACGGAGTGTAGCACTAGTTTGAAAGATGTTGCATCACCACACCCACTTGGATGTGTGTTTATTTATCAATGTGCATCATTGTTGTTTTGGAAAAGAACACATGCAATGATGCCACTCCAGCATGTCTCCAACCATGTCTAGGAACCCTAGTAGCATGCTGGGATTCAATTGCAACATGGAGTGTAGCACCAGTTTGAAAGATGCTCCATCATCACTCACTAGGATGTGTGTGTGTATCAATATGGATCATTGTGGTTTTAGAAAAGAACCCATGCAAAGATGCCACTACATCATGTGTCCAACCATCTCTAGGAACCCTAGCAGCATGCTAAGATTCAACTGCCACATAGAGTGTAGCACTAGTTTGAACGATGCTGCATCACCACACCCACTGGGATGTGTGTGTGTGTCAATGTGAATCATTGTGGTTTTGTAAAAGAACACATGCAATGATGTCAGACTAGAACGTGTCTGATGTCTACGCACTTCTATTCTTGTAGACATTTGTTGGGCCTCCAAGTGCAGAGGTTTGTAGAAACATCAGCAAGTTTGCCTTAAGTGGATCACCGAAGGTTTATCGAACTCAGGAAGGAAGTGGTCAAAGGTATCCCTCTCAAGCAACCCTGCAATCAAGATACAAGAAGTCTCTTGTGTCCCCAACACACCAAATACACTTGTCAGGTGTATAGGTTCACTAGTTCGGCGAAGAGATAGTGAAATACAAGTGGTATTGATATAAGACAATGATGCTAGAAAAGAGCTTGACGGGAGGAAAAGACTAAAGGCAAAAAGACAGAAGCAATGTAATAGATATAGTTGCAAATGGTGTTTCAATGTTTAGAAACAAGTACTAGGGATCATACTTTCGCTAGTGAACACTCTCATATAAATATCTTCTCTTCATGATACTACTCTGAACTACTCTCCGGTTGGACACTCTAATCCATGGTAGGGCTACAACAGAACTCCTCAAAGTTCGCTTTCCCCATCTAGATAACCCCACACTATCACCTTGAGGTCTAGATGGTTCCAACAAACACCACAATTTCATAGAGACATCCAACTCCAAATATAACTCATAACAAGTATTTGTAATCGCTAGCCTAAGTGCCACCATGGTGTGCGCGTTGTCACTTTCACACACGTGGGGAGAGCAAAGATCTATTAAAGCACTTGAGTAGCAAGGTAGATCTACTTGATTACAAAGCTCATGATCATAATATGATCATGCATAGAGAGAGATGAACACATAGATACCGGTAGAACCCTTAGCCTCGAGGAAGAACTACTCCCTCATCATCATGGGAATCAGCAACGACGATGGAGATGGTGGTGGAGATCGATGGAGATGGCTCCGGGGGTACTTCCCCGTCCCGGCAGGGTGCCAGAATAGAGAATTTCCGTCCCCCGAATCTCCCCTTTGGTGGCAGCGGTGCTGCGGAACTTTTCGTGGCTGGAGGCTGGATTCTTTAGGGTTTCTGCATCGGAGGCTTCTTATAGGCGAAAGGGCGATGTCAAAGGGTGGACCAGGGGCCCACACCACCTGGTGGCGTGGCCAGGGGGACCCGCGCCACCACATGGTGTGGCCATCCCCTGGCACCTCTCCGTCTTGTCTTCTGGCTCTGTGAGTCTTCCGCTAAAATATCAACTTTGGCTTTTGTCCGGTCCAATTCCGAGAATATTCATTTTCTGGCTTTTCTGGAACGAAAAACAGAAGAAAACAGGCAACTAGCACTGTGGTATCTTGTTAATAGTTTAGTCCCAGAAAGTGTATAAAAATACTCCAAAGTGTGGATAAAACATAAGAAAGTAGATATAAAACAAGCATGTAACATCAAAAATTATAGATATGTTTTCAACGTATCAACATCCCCAAGCTTAACTCCTGCTCGTCCTCAAGTAGGTAAGTGATATAAAGAAAGAATAATTTTTGAGGTGACATGCACCATCACAATCAAGATCAAACCATTTGCAAGCATTGAAAGCTGGGATCAAAGTACTCTAAACATGAGCATGAAAGATGAAGTTCTAACAATAAGACATAGTAACTATGCATGCAACATGAAAGGATACAAATAAAGATCATGAATAATAATGCATTGAAAGACGTTTGTTTGTTTCACATATAGAAAACATAGCATAGTGGAATTCAGCTTGTCCCTCATGGAGTAGCAGAACATAAATGCATAGGACACCTTCAAAGTTCATAAGGGTGACTAGATACAAATAGTTCAAGAACAAGAAATATCAACATTATGAATCAATTAATAAGTTTTGGGACAACACACATAGAACTAAGAATGACAACTATGCTCTCTTAATTGGTGCCTAAGGATAGAAGATGGAGACTCAACATAAAAGTAAAAGAAAGTCCTTCATAGAAGGAAGCAGGGATTCAAATCTCATAAAGAGATTCCAAAAATTATGGTACTTATTAGCTTTCAGCTCTCATTGCCCCTATCATAAGCATCTTTTAGGTGATTAAGGTTAAAGTGACACAACTAAGAGGATATGCTTGACAAGTTATAAGTTGAAATCTCATGCCGCTTACTTACGAGTACCGAACCTCATGCTACTCAACTTCAGTCACAAGTAAGCTCTTGTCATTGTAAGTACATATGTATCATGGAGAACCGCTAACGGGGTACCCCTTGCACATGATACATGAGCTATCCCATAATCAAAATGACAAGGCAAGCAGACAATGAGCATCTCATCGATCTTTTTATTTTCTATTTGCATAGGTTTTTATTGAGGATGCTTCATAGAGTGCTCATTATGGTTATGCTGCAAGTCTCCACCATGATTAGGCATGGCTTAGGCTAGCGGCCCAGGCGTTTCTCTAACACACATACAAACTCCATGATCTTACAAGTTTCCCTTTTATTTCAAACCGTCGGGATCCATAAGCAAAAGAATCATGATATCAACGGAATAATAAGTGCAATGTTGAAAGCGTTCCCTATGACAACATGGTTCTGCTAATCCCCAACATATAAGTGCAAGCATATACAACATAGATGACACAATGGTTCAAGTTTATTAGGGCAATAAAAGTAAAGTGTGCCATCAAGTTCGTGAGAGCTTTAATCACTAGTTTTCTCATAACAAGTTTAATTCGGAAGGTAGATAAAAACATGAATATACTTGGAATAGAAAATGCTAATAGGTAGGTATGGTGGACTCTTTGGAATAACTTGGTTTTATTTGTATTTGGATGCATGAGTGGAACTCATACTTGGTTATGGAGGCTAGCAAAAGACTCGGAGCGACCAACTAAGAGAGCAATAATGGCCATAATCATGCAACGACAAAACATCATTAATTAAAGCATACAGTGATATTAGAAGTCGAAAACTAAAGGATCATAGAGGCTATGGTGACTTGCGATAGTATTAACATGGTGTGAGCATGCGCCAAGTCAACCCAAATAAAGCATCAAAGGAGAATACCATAATACTATGCTTTAATATGCTAAAACAACGCATGATTCTTTCAAGGCACATTAAGCAATCTCAATTGTTTATAACATGTCATGCTACAGCAAAAATCACTAAGCATAAAGCCAAAACAATACCAAGCATGACATGACAAAGCATAGGCCACAGTAAAAAACAAGCTCCTTTTTACCACTTAAGCATGAACTTTTCCTACTCTTTTCTAATCCAAACCAACTTATTTGAAAACTAATGTATGAATGAGGGGGTCCAACCAATTTATTCATGAAAACTAAGCAAACTAAGCAAACGAAAACTAAGAACAAAACGAAGACGCTCCAAGAACAACACAACTGTGCATGAAACAATAAAAATGAAGTGTTTGGAAGAAACCTGAAATTTTTATTGATGAAGAAGGGGATGCGTTGGGCATCCCCAAGCTTTGACGCTTGTACTTCTTGGATATTTCTTAGGGTGACACAGGTGGCATCCCCAAGCTTGAGCTTTTGTCCATACTTCATCTTATCACATTACTCTTCCCTACACATTAAAATTTCCTTCATACAAAACTTCACACAATCTTCATTAGCAACATTAGTGTACTCAAGATAATAAGTCTTTTGGTTCAGTTTTAACAGAAGTAAAACTTCCATTAAAACACAAACTACTATAGCAATTCCCTCAAAAAGCTCAATTCACCAAAAAGAACCCAAAAATAAATGAATAAAGAGGCAAATGCAAATAATGGCAGAAATCTATCAAAATAGACCAGGAGGTGAAAACCAATTTTTTTCGAAGACCTTCTGTTGCTCAAATCTAAAAGTATTGAACTAAAAAAAGTTGTATAACAACCTGGGGCAGAAGCACAAAAAATTACAGCTCAAACCGACGTATAGAGATTTTGCACGAATTTTTAGAGTGAAGCACAAAAATCTGTTTCGGGACAGCAACTTTCCCAAACATTACTTCTCTCTAATTAGAGGTTACTCTTGGCACAAAAACCACACAAAAACGATAAGGAGAGGTTATTACTGAAGCAATAACTTCCAAGACTCAACTAAAACTTTTGGGTTATCTCCCAATAAGTACTTTTGTTTAACGCCTTTAAGTTAGGCATGATAGTTTGAGAAGATGCTCACATAAGAAATATGAATTGAAGTAAAAGAGAGCATCGAGAAGAAAATTCAAAGCACATTTAAGTCTAACCCACTTGCTATGCATAGGAATCTTGTAAAGAAACAAGTCATGAAAGCACAAAGCAACAGGCATAGTAAAGCAAAACAAGTGCAACTTCAAGACTTTCAACATAAAGAGGGGAAACCTAATATTATTGAGATGCATAAAACCATGTTTCCCTCTCTCATAATGACTTTCAGTAGAATCATGAATAAAATTAACAATATAACTATCACATAAAACATTCTTATCATGAGCCACATGCATATAATAATTATTACTCTCCACATAAGCATAATCATTCTTATTAATTATGGTGGGAGCAAATTCAAGAAAATAGCTATCATTATTATTCTCATCACCATAATCATCAAATATAGGAGGCATATTGTAATCATTAATTTTCTCCTCAATAGTCGGTGGACTGAAAGTATCATATTCATCATTGTAATCATCACATATTGGAGGTTTGGTATCATCATAAGCAATAGAATAGCTATCTTCCAAAGATAGGGAACTAAAAAGACTATTTTCATAAAAAATAGCTTCCCCAACCTTAGACTTTTCCATAGCATTAGCAATAATGGTGTCCAAAGAATTCATACTAACAACATTGCTATTAGCATGCAAATAAAGTTCCATAGGTTTTGAATTTTCTCTTCAAACACTTCATGTCCTAACTCAAGATAAATACTATAAAGCTCTCTAATTTTCTTGTTGTTTTCCATTAAGCCTAACTAGTGAAAACAAGAAACAAAAACACAAAATTGCATAATCTAAAGGAAATATCTTCGAGCACTCACACCGGAGGATGTGAGTACCTTTTACCTTACCTGCCCGACAATAGCGCGAGAAAAATAGCTTGATGTCTACGCACTTCTATTCTTGTAGACAGATGTTGGGACTCCAAGTGCAGAGGTTTGTAGAATAGCAGCAAGTTTCACTTAAGTGGATCACCCAAGGTTTATCGAACTCAAGCAGGAAGTGGTCAAAGGTATCCCTCTCAAGCAACCCTGCAATCAAGATACAATAAGTCTCTTGTGTCCCCAACACACCCATTACAATTGTCAGGTGTATAGGTGCACTAGTTCGGCGAAGAGATAGTGAAATACAAGTGGTATGGATATAAGACAACGGTGCCAGAAAAGAGCTTGACGGGAGGAAAAGACTAAAGGCAAAAAGACAAAAGCAAGAAAACATGTAACAGATCTAGTTGCAAACAGTGTTTCAATGTTTAGAAACAAGGCCTAGGGATCATACTTTCTCTAGTGAACACTCTCATGTAAATATCTTCTCTTCAAGATACTACTCTGAACTACTCTTCGGTTGGACACTTTAATCCATGGTAGGGCTATAACAACACTCCTCAAAGTTCGCTTTCCCCATCTAGATAACCCCACACTGTCACCTTGAGCGCTAGATGGTTCCAACAAAAACCACAATTTCATAGAGACGTCCAACTCCAAATATAACTCATAACAAGTATTTGTAATCTCTAGCCTAAGTGCCACCACGGTGTGCACGCTGTCACGTTCACACAGGTGGGGAGAGCAGAGATCTATTAAAGCACTTGAGTAGCAAGGTAGATCTACTTGATTACAAAGCTCATGATCACAATATGGTCATGCATAGAGAAAGATGAACACATAGCTACCGGTAGAACCCTTAGCCTCGAGGAAGAACTACTCCCTCATCATCATGGGAATCAGCAACGACGATGGAGATGGTGGTGGAGATCGATGGAGATGGCTCCGGGGGCACTTCCCCATCCCGGCAGGGTTCCGGAACAGAGACTTTCTCTCCCCCGAATCTCCCCTTCGGTGGCGGCGGGGCTGCGGAACTTTTCATGGCTGGAGGCTGGATTCTTTAGGGTTTCTGCATTGGAGGTTTCTTATAGGCGAAATGGCGATGTCAAAGGGTGGACCAGGGGCCCACACCACCTTGTGGCGCAGCCAGGGGGACCCGCACCACCACATGGTGTGGCCACCCCCTGGCACCTCTCCGTCTTGTCTTCTGGCTCCGTGAGTCTTCCGGTAAAATATCGACTTTGACTTTTGTCTGGTCCAATTTCGAGAATATTCATTTTCTGGCTTTTCTGGAACCAAAAACAGAATAAAACAGGCAACTGGCACTATGGTATCTTGTTAATAGGTTAGTCCCAGAAAGTGTGGATAAAACATAAGAAAGAAGATATAAAACAAGCATGGAACATCAAAAATTATAGATACGTTTGCAACATATCAGTGTCCAACCATGTTCGAGAACCCTAGGAGCATGCTAGGATTCAACTACAACATGGAGTGTAGCACCAGTTTGAAACATGGTGCATCAACACACCCACTAGGATGTGTGTGTGTGTGTATCAATGTGCATCATTGTGGTTTTGGAAAAGAACACATGCAATAATGCCACACCAGCATGTGTCCAACCATGTCCAGGAACACTAGCAACATGCTGGGTTTCAACTTCAACATGTAGTGGAGCACCAGTTTGGAAGATACTGCATCACCACACCCACTGTGATTTGTGTGTGTATCAATGTACATCATTGTGGTTTTGGAAAAGAACACATGCAATGAGGCCAGACCAGCATGTGTCCAACCATGTCCAGGAACACTAGCAGCATGTTGGGATTCAACTGCAACATGTAGTGGAGGACCAGTTATAAAGTTGTTGCTTCACCACACCCATTGGGATGTGTGTGTATCAATGTGCATTAATGTGTGTATCGAACACCAGTACAAAATACTGTTGTGGCTCAAGAAATCCTATCTGCTAATCCAGGCCCAGAGCAGATCCGGTTGGGCATTAAGCTACTCAACAAGGGTCTAGAACAGCAAAAGGTCGCCCTATCCAGAAGTCAAAAACTGGTCTCCCATTCTGACCAATGCCGCACGAATCCGGCTTGGGCCGACGTAAGACCCCAACATGTTCTGGAACATCATCATCTTTCCGACCGTTGGGAAGACAACTACTCAAGAACCGGATCTCCAGGACAACACCACAAAGCTACACGTGACTGGCGCAACGTTACCCCAATTGCGGAGCAAGAGGCAATTGCTACACTGAATCCGAAGAATCCTCCCCGGCGAGAGTCGAAGGATCGCAGGGAAGAAGATAAAGAGAAACGTTGGGAGGAGGACCGACAAACAATGCCACCTCCTAGAAACGCAAGCCGTCCGGCTGACGGGCGAGGGAACGACGGACACCGTGCCGAAGCAAACTGGTAGGGGCCTCATCGTAATGAAGATCCTCCCTGAAACCGGAAGAATGACGCTCCGGATGAAGGCCGGCGGTCAGCCAGAAACAACCCAGCTGCTCCACCCTCTCCACCAAGTAGCCATCACAACAGTTCCCAAGGAGGCCATGGAGGGCGTCGTGGTGGGGGAGGTGGTGGCAGAAGCCGAAGTCCGGCTCTAAGGCACCACAGTCGCAGCCGTCATTCGGGACGATCTTTATCCCCAAGTGACGCAATACACAGGATCAATTCCAACATAGAGGCGCGGCACTACGAAAATGATGATATATACGTGGGCCCAAAGTGCTTAGGACCATGCATAAGAGCCACAAAATTCCCGGAAGGATTCGCTATCTCAAGACATATTCAGGCCTACGACGGCATAGCTCGGCCAGATACTTGGCTCCAGGATTTCTTCCAAGCTTGTTGTATCGCCAAAGGCGGAAACAGCCTGGTCGTGACCCGATATCTCCTACTCATGTTGCAAAAGACGGCACGATCATGGCTCAATGTACTTCCGGAGAACACCATCCACAACTGGTATGCCATGCAAAGTGCGTTCTTTCGGAATTTCGAAGGCACATACTGAAGGCCTTGTACGGTAGGAGACCTACAACGTTGCACTCAGAAAGCCAGAGAAACTTGCCGAGATTATCTCGGATGATGGATCGACACCAAGAAGTCTTGTGAAGGAGTAAATGACCAAACTGTGATTGAAGCTTTCATTGCAGGACTCCCAATTGGTTTACTACGTCATCGCTTGAAGTGTGACAAGGTCATTTCAATGACGACATCAAGAAAGACGATATCGCTGGCTATAGGACTAAACGGAAGAAGGGAAAGAAGAATCCCGAAAAGGATAAAGAGACCAAGGAAGATTCTGACATGGAGGAAGATGATGCTTCAAATCCCAAGCCAGAAGGGAAGAAAACTTTTCCAACCAAGAAAGACACTTACGTCACCTTCCTCGGATCTCAACCAGCAAAGGTCAAGAAAGCAGTTCTACATGAGCTCAACGCAACAGTTCCGGCTGTCCCTGGATTCTTGGACTGCTCGGAAGTGGCAATCACCTTTGACCATGTTGATCATCTGCCTAAGTTGCACAGGCGAGGAAAGTATGCCTTAGTCATCAATCCACTTATTGACGGCTATGGTTTCTCCAAGACTCTCATGGACGGCGGCAGCATCATTAATATTCTGTATGTCGAAACGCTATGCCGGATGAAGATCTCGGAGACCCAACTAAAATACAGTTATGTGATCATCATGGAGTTGTCCTAGGAAGACAAGCAAATTCCATGGGAGAAATCACTTTGGAGGTTACCTTTGGAACTCCAAAGAACTACCGGATGGAAGCACTTTCCTTCGAAGTGGTCCCATTCAAGAGCGCGTACCACGCTATATTTGGACGTCCGGCTTACTGGGCTTTTATGGCTCATCTGTGTTACATTTACAATATGATGAAAATTCCAGGTCCCAACGGCGTGGGGCCTGTTCGTCTGCGGTACCAAAGTTCGCAGGCCAGCGCATGGAGGCACCTAAGTTGCCTGAAGTAGACGGTCCCGTGAAGTAGACGGTCGGGACCCACATGTCGGTCATCTGTCCGTGACGCGGGCGCCAACGCGGCAACCTCTTAGGAAAATCAAGCAACTAAGTGGATTGGATGCGTTGACCAATTTCACAAATCCATTCCCACCTTTCCCCTAGAACCGGCGGCGTCGTAATCCACCCTCCAGGCAGGATGATCCCTTCGGACATTTGACTTCCGGGGCCAAGTTGCTGCCCCTAGTTGCTGCGCCCAGTCACTGATACCGATCTCCAATGGCGCATGCCGTAGCTGCCGTTGCGAGGCTCTAGCCCGCCTCCGCTGTCGACGAGCCGAGCAGTTCGGAGGATGGCAGGTCCTACTATCAAGGAAGAAGAAGTTCTGGCTACAAGTGGGTGAGCTACCCTTCTCTTTGCAATTTGCACTAATTATAACTGCTAGCTGGCTACTGAACCTCAAATTGTTTGTTAGCCCAACGCTGACAAACATATTTTGTCCACAGTTTTCTGTCAAGTGGGATCTGCGCGGACCCCCCCTTACCTGGTTACGGTAGTCCTCTACAGGTACGACTCTAATGGCAAGTGGTATGGAAGCCATTGTTTCACGATGGAAGAAGCGCCTGCGTAGATCTGCACTATATCTGGTATGGTTGCTGCTCTGCGTAATCATGTTGAATTATGGCCAAAGCAGACATCAAAGTTTAGCTTCATGGATGAACGTGGCATCATGGTTCCTATAACATGTGGCAGTCAGCTAATTGGGTTGATGAAAAGGTATGCTTTGGCTGCCATGTTTGACCTAAAATGTCATGTACTGGATGTGGAAGCTGCTGCAACTGGGAGTCGCCCTTCTATTCTTGGACAGGGTGGTTGCTCGAACCCAATTAGCTCTTGGTAAGCAAAGGTCGCTTGGGGTTCGCATGTTTGTGCTAAATTGTAATTTTTGTTTTATTTACTCTGTAGATATTGGGCAGTTATGCAACAGTCTTGTTTCTTTGACAGGAAGCGCCGCAAGGTTAGAAATATGACTGCCAGGTCAGTCATTTTGCTGCACAAAGAAATTAAAACGAGTGGAAAGATGATGCTGGACACGATTCTGGTGCCCATTGTCCCGGCGATGCAGAGTACGTGAAGCTAAGCAAATTGGCACCGAGGAAGAGGAAGAAGGAAGGAAATGAAGAACCAGTGAACATGAAGGCTTGGCACCCAGGTTGTGGAAGAAGGCTGCTGGCAATGAAGATGCATAGTAATGTGTTGAACTTGAACCTATATATGTAATTATGTTAAATTCTGGAGCTCTGTGTGTGGCACGTTGCTGGGCAAAACAATCTACCCATGTTCTCTGAGTAAAATGTAGCGCGACTTAGGGTTTGGAAACGCCCGAGTCAGTAGTTGAATCCGAAATTGTGATTGTGCCACTACTATCTGAAAACAAGGATCCACCGGTTCCACGATTGCTGAGGGGCAGGAGGTCTCCAAATACGACGGAATGTAAGTGGCATAGAAATAAATTATTTAAGCTGCCACACTCCACGAAGCAGCAACTTATTTCAGATCCTGCACAATGACGTGGCAACATAAATAGCAATGTTCTCACCGATAATGCCCATATGAGGAGGAAATCGGTATCACTTTCTGGCCTAATCTTGACCCCGTCTATCTCACCGCCTCTCTGCTCCTGCATCCCCTGCATCTGGCTAAGCTCCCGGATCTCCAGTAACCGGGTGTACCTGCTTCCACTTTATAAATTGTGGTTGTGCCATTTGCATGCGGCCAAATCCACGTAGATTACGTTTAAGAAAACCACAATTGTCAGAATACACTAGTAGAAAAGGGGTCTTTGGTCCATGGTCATGTTCCCAATCCGGGACAAAGATCTAAATCGATGCAGAAATTGATCTAAATCACAAATTCTTCCACAAATTAATCAAGACAGAGATCTAAATCGAGTCATTTCATTAATTCAACCACAAATTCTTCTAAACAAAGGCGCGATTTCACATCCTACATTAATTCAACTACTAGTCAACAATTTCACTTCTACTGCCGCTGTCCTCCGAGCCGCCGGCTTCCTCGTCTTCGTCGGATGGAACCTCCACGATTTCCGCATTGTACGCGAGACGGAGCACCTCTTCACGGCGAGCGGCGGCGATGACGGTGAACTTGGTCCGTCCAGGGACGGACCAGAACCTCTCGCGCCCTTCTCAGTTGCAGAGATCCCGGTGCACCACGCGCCCGTAAACGATGCGGTTGCCAATCTTGGCCTTCCACTCCTTCTTGAACAGCACCAGCCAGTACGGGCTGGCCGCCGCGTACAGGGGCAGCGCCCTCTTCCACGCGGGCATTTGGCGGTGGCGCGCCGCGATTTTGCTCTCCATCACGGCTCCGCCGGGGACGAGGAGCGGAGCCATCGGCACCCCCGCATAGCTGATGCGCCATCCGTGGGGCACAGTCGCGGCCGGTGGCACGAGGATGTCGAAGTGCATGAACATCACCGTCTCGTAGAAGTTCAGTGAGGGCATCTCCATGGCGACGCGGTGGAGATTGGAGAGGGAGCGAGGGGGTGGACGAGGAAGCGACGGAGCGGTGGAGATTGGAGAGAGCGAGGGGATGGGCGACGAAGCAACGAGCTGTGGCGCCTCCTATTTGTACACGAGGACAACAAAGCGACGGGAGGAATATCCAAGGGGCATTGGTCAGACAAAAGGAAGTAATGCAGGGTTAAGAAAAATTAACGAGCGACCAATTTTTTTACTCCCAGGACTCCGGGGCCAATAGTTCAGACCACTAGGTCAACAAGTACAACTATTACAACTTAAAAAAGGCACGGAGCTTAACCTAAATAAAACTAGTTATCACACATCTCCTTGATCTTCCTGATCTTAGACCTATGTGCATCTTCCTGCGAGAGCAAGGATCGAATCGTCTGCTCCTTCCTTTTAGCATCTTCCTTGCACAGCTTCAATACTCGTAGTTGTGAACTGCAGGACTTTGGCTTGGTGAAGATCCTTCCTTGCTTGAGTCAATTTTTGCTCTGCTTTAGCCTTCAGGGCCAACGCCGTGTCCCTCTCCTTCTCGACTTTGCTAACCTTGTCTTCCACCCCCATGAGATCTCGCTTATGCTTGGTCGTGTCAACTGGTTCCCATAGCTTCATCTCAACACTGTCAAGAAGTGAGCTGAATGCGGATTCTTTCAACTCAACAGTCATTTCCCATAGTTTGTCCAGCGTTTTCTGCATCGATTTGGGCCACTCTAGATCTACCAGTTTGACAACACTGCAACTTCCGCCTCGCATCATTGCACGATGTCCTTGACACCGTAGAAACCTCCTGCCTGTGTTTCGTCCTTCGAACGCTACAAATTTAGTGGGCACATATCCATGTTTACATAGCAGAGGACTGTCTTCATCCGCAAAACCATGATAGTCAGCGTCATACATCGTCTGGTTGGCCTAACACATCATACGTGCATGAGTAAACGGAGTAGATCTGGCTCAAAAAATAGATAAATGGCCACAGATGATAGAGATAGATATGAGACGACTCACATCGAAATCACCATCCCTGTCGTCATGATGCGTTTCCTCGCCGTCTCCCCTTGAACCCATGGCGAGAGGGGAGGGGGGTTGGCTTCCGGAGAAGGGATTGGGATGGAGGCGGCATCGGCTTGCGGCTACGGCAGGATGGGAGTGAAGTGGGGAATGTGGCCTCAAGGGGAAGGGAGAGAAGTACGGGGAGGAAGAGAAGTAATGAGGACGTGACACTGGGATATGGCCCGCTCAACTTGTGAGTCGTGACACTCGCAACAGGGGAGCCCCCGGTGTTGCCAGTTTGTCTAGAGCAAGCGTGGCCAATCAAGCCGCAGAACAGACTACTCGCGGATCGATCTCACAAAAACCATCCCAATCGTCGAAGCGCCCCGATCGAATGGTATGTCACAATCGTCAAGCAGAACAACTGTGTTAGGGTGTGCCATCTAGAAGACTCGGTCTAACGCTAAGGTTAGGGCTCTCATAAGGTTAATTAGTATCCATATGCGGTTTATGAAAAGAATAGATATGCAATGACACTGGTGGATCTAGCTGTGGTTAATGAGAAGAGCAGATATGCAATGACACTGGTCGATCCATGTGTGGTTAATGAGAAGAACACACATGCAATAACACTGGGTGTGGTTCATGATATGGTTTGTGAGAAGAACACACATGCAATGACTCTAGTTGTGGTTCAAGAAAAGAGCAGACATCTGATGACTCTAACTGTGGTTCATGAAAAGAGCAAACATGCGATGCCACTGGTGGATCCATGTGTGGTCTATGAGAAGAACACACATGCAATGACACCGGTGGATCCTTACATGGTTTGTGAGAATAACACACATGCAATAACACTGGTGGATCCATGTGTGGTCTGTGAAAAGAACACACATGCAATGGCACTGGGTGGATCCATGTGTGGTTCATGGGAAGAACACACATGCAATGACACTGCTGGATCCATGTGTGGTCTATGGGAAGACCACACATGCAATGACACTGGTGATATGTGGTCTGTGGGAAGAACACACATGCAATGACACTGGTGATATGTGGTCTGTGAGAAGAAAACACATGTAATGACTCTAGCTGTGGTTCATGAAAAGAGCAGACATGTGATGACACTAGTGGATCCATGTGTGGTTCATGGGAATAACACACATGCAATGACACTGGGTGTGGTTCATGATATGGTCTGTGGGAAGAACACACATGCAATTACTCTGGTGATATGAGGTTTGTGTGAAGAACATACATGCAATGACTCTAGCTGTGGTTAATGAGAAGAGTAGACATGCAATGACACTGGTGGATCCATGTGTGGTTAATGAGAAGAACACACATGCAATGACTCTAGTTGTGGGTCATGAAAAGAGCAGACATGCGATGACTCTAACTTTGGTTCATGAAAAGAGCAGACATGCGATGCCACCGGTGGATCCATGTGTGGTCTATGAGAGGAACACACATGCAATGACACCGGTGGATCCTTACGTGGTTTGTGAGAATAACACACATGCAATGACACTGGTGGATCCATGTGTGGTCCATGGGAAGAACACACATGCAATGACACTGGGTGGATCCATGTGTGGTTCATGGGAAGAACACAGATGCAATGACACTGGTGGATCCATGTGTGGTCTGTTGGAAGAACACACATGCAATGACACTGGTGATATGTGGTCTGTGAGAAGAACACACATGCAATGACTCTAGCTGTGGTTCATGAAAAGAGCAGACATGTGATGACACTGGTGGATCCATGGGTGGTTCATGGGAAGAACACACAAGCAATGACACTGGGTGTGGTTCATGATATGGTCTGTGGGAAGAACACACATGCAAGGACTCTGGTGATATGTGGTTTGTGAGAAGAACAGACATGTAATGACTCTAGCTGTGGTTAATGAGAAGAGCAGACATGCAATGACACTGGTGGATCCATGTGTGGTTAATGAGAAGACAGACATGCAATGACACTACGTGTGGGTCATGATATGGTTTGTGAGAACAACACACATGCAATGACTCTAGCTATGGTTCATGAAAAGAGCAGACATGCGATGACTCTAACTGTGGTTCATGAAAAGAGCAGACATGCGATGCCACTTGTGGATCCATGTGTGGTCTATGAGAGGAACACACATGCAATGACACCGGTGGATCCTTACGTGGTTTGTGAGAATAACACACATGCAATGACACTGGTGGATCCATGTGTGGTCTGTGGGAAGAACACACATGCAATGACACTGGGTGGATCCATGTGTGGTTTATGGGAAGAACACACATGCAATGACACTGGTGGATCCATGTGTGGTCTGTGGGAAGAACACACATGCAATGACACTGGTGCTATGTGGTATGTGAGAAGAACACACATGGAATGACTCTAGCTATGGTTCATGAATAGAGCAGACATGCGATGACACTGGTGGATCCATGTGTGGTTCATGGGAAGAACACACATGCAATGACACTGGGTGTGGTTCATGATATGGTATGTGGGAAGAACACACATGCAATGAAACTGGTGATATGTGGTCTGTGAGAAGAAAACACATGCAATGACTCTAGCTGTGGTTCATGAAAAGAGCAGACATGTGATGACACTGGTGGATCCATGTGTGGTTCATGGGAAGAACACACATGCAATGACACTGGGTGTGGTTCATGATATGGTCTGTGGGAAGAACACACATGCAATTTTTTTTGACCTGAGAACACACATGCAATTACTCTAGTGATATGTGGTTTGTGTGAAGAACAGACATGCAATGACTCTAGCTGTGGTTAATGAGAAGAGAAGACATGCAATGACCCTGGTGGATCCATGTGTGGTTAATGAGAAGAACACACATGCAATGACTCTAGCTGTGGTTCATGAAAAGAGCAGACATGCGATGACTCTAACTTTGGTTCATGAAAAGAGGAGACATGCGATGCCACCGGTGGATCCATGTGTGGTCTATGAGAGGAACACACATGCAATGACACCGGTGGATCCTTACGTGGTTTGTGAGAATAACAGACATGCAATGACACTGGTGGATCCATGTGTGGTCCATGGGAAGAACACACATGCAATGACACTGGGTGGATCCATGTGTGGTTCATGGGAAGAACACAGATGCAATGATACTGGTGGATCCATGTGTGGTCTGTGGGAAGAACACACATGCAATGACACTGGTGATATGTGGTCTGTGAGAAGAACACACATGCAATGACTCT
This sequence comes from Avena sativa, assembly GCA_916181665.1. Lineage (NCBI taxonomy): Eukaryota > Viridiplantae > Streptophyta > Magnoliopsida > Poales > Poaceae > Avena > Avena sativa. Next base: position 503,066,999 of record OV702289.1, read on the forward strand.
AGCTGTGGTTCATGAAAAGAGCAGACATGCGATGACACTGGTGGATCCATGTGTGGTTCATGGTAAGAACACACAAGCAATGACACTGGGTGTGGTTCATGATATGGTCTGTGGGAAGAACACACATGCAAGGAATCTGGTGATATGTGGTTTGTGAGAAGAACAAACATGTAATGACTCTACCTGTGGTTAATGAGAAGAGCAGACATGCAATGACACTGGTGGATCCATGTGTGGTTAATGAGAACAACACACATGCAATGACACTGCGTGTGGTTCATGATATGGTTTGTGAGAACAACACACATGCAATGACTCTAGCTATGGTTCATGAAAAGAGCACACATGCGATGACTCTAACTGTGGTTCATGAAAAGAGCAGACATGCGATGCCACTGGTGGATCCATGTGTGGTCTATGAGAGGAACACACATGCAATGACACCGGTAGATACTTACGTGGTTTGTGAGAATAACACACATGCAATGACACTTGTGGATCCATGTGTGGTCTGTGGGAAGAACACAGATGCAATGACACTGGTGGATCCATGTGTGGTTCATGGGAAGAACACACATGCAATGACACTGGTGGATCCATGTGTGGTCTGTGGGAAGAACACACATGCAATGCCACTGGTGATATGTGGTATGTGAGAAGAACACACATGCAATGACTCTAGCTATGGTTCATGAATAGGGCAGACATGCGATGACACTGGTGGATCCATGTGTGGTTAATGAGAAGAACACACATGCAATGACACTGCGTGTGGTTCATGAAAAGAGCAGACATGCGATGACTCTAACTTTGGTTCATGAAAAGAGGAGACATGCGATGCCACCGGTGGATCCATGTGTGGTCTATGAGAGGAACACACATGCAATGACACTGGTGGATCCTTACGTGGTTTGTGAGAAGAACAGACATGCAATGACACTGGTGGATCCATGTGTGGTCCATGGGAAGAACACACATGCAATGACACTGGGTGGATCCATGTGTGGTTCATGGGAAGAACACAGATGCAATGATACTGGTGGATCCATGTGTGGTCTGTGGGAAGAACACACATGCGATGCCACTGGTGGATCCATGTGTGGTCTATGAGAGGAACACACATGCAATGACACCGGTAGATACTTACGTGGTTTGTGAGAATAACACACATGCAATGACACTTGTGGATCCATGTGTGGTTCATGGGAAGAACACACATGCAATGACACTGGTGGATCCATGTGTGGTTTGTGGGAAGAACACACATGCAATGCCACTGGTGATATGTGGTATGTGAGAAGAACACACATGCAATGACTCTAGCTGTGGTTCATGAATAGAGCAGACATGCGATGACACTGGTGGATCCATGTGTGGTTCATGGGAAGAACACACATGCAATGACACTGGGTGTGGTTCATGATATGGTATGTGGGAAGAACACACATGCAATGACACTGGTGATATGTGGTCTGTGAGAAGTAAACACATGCAATGACTCTAGCTGTGGTTCATGAAAAGAGCAGACATGTGATGACACAGGTGGATCCATGTGTGGTTCATGGGAAGAACACACATGCAATGACACTGGGTGTGGTTCATGATATGGTCTGTGGGAAGAACACACATGCAATTACTCTGGTGATATGTGGTTTGTGTGAAGAATAGACATGCAATGACTCTAGCTGTGGTTAATGAGAAGAGCAGACATGGAATGGCACTGGTGGATCCATGTGTGGTTAATGAGAAGAACACACATGCAATGACTCTAGCTGTGGTTCATGAAAAGAGGAGACATGCGATGACTCTAACTTTGGTTCATGAAAAGAGCAGACATGCGATGCCACCGGTGGATCCATGTGTGGTCTATGAGAGGAACACACATGCAATGACACCGGTGGATACTTACGTGGTTTGTGAGAATAACACACATGCAATGACACTGGTGGATCCATGTGTGGTCCATGGGAAGAACACACATGCAATGACACTGGGTGGATCCATGTGTGGTTCATGGGAAGAACACAGATGCAATGACACTGGTGGATCCATGTGTGGTCTGCGGGAAGAACACACATGCAATGACACTGGTGATATGTGGTCTATGAGAAGAACACACATGCAATGACTCTAGCTATGGTTCATGAAAAGAGCAGACATGCGATGACACTAGTGGATCCATGTGTGGTTCATGGGAAGAACACACAAGCAATGACACTGGGTGTGGTTCATGATATCGTCTGTGGGAAGAACACACATGCAAGGACTCTGGTGATATGTGGTTTGTGAGAAGAACAGACATGTAATGACTCTAGCTGTGGTTAATAAGAAGAGCAGACATGCAATGACACTGGTGGATCCATGTGTGGTTAATGTGAAGAACACACATGCAATGACACTACGTGTGGTTCATGATATGGTTTGTGAGAACAACGCACATGCAATGACTCTAGCTATGGTTCATCAAAAGAGCAGACATGCGATGACTCTAACTGTGGTTCATGAAAAGAGCAGACATGCGATGCCACTAGTGGATCCATGTGTGGTCTATGAGAGGAACACACATGCAATGACACCGGTGGATCCTTCTGTGGTTTGTGGGAATAACACACATGCAATGACACTGGTGGATCCATGTGTGCTCTGTGGGAAGAACACACGTGTAATGACACTGGGTGGATCCATGTGTGGTTCATGGGAAGAACACACATGCAATGACACTGGTGGATCCATGTGTGGTCTGTGGGAAGAACACACATGCAATGACACTGGTGATATGTGGTATGTGAGAAGAACACACATGCAATGACTCTAGCTGTGGTTCATGAATAGAGCAGACATGCGATGACATTGGTGGATCCATGTGTGGTTCATGGGAAGAACACACATGCGATGACACTAGGTGTGGTTCATGATATGGTCTGTGGGAAGAACACACATGCAAGGATTCTGGTGATATGTGGTTTGTGAGAAGAACAGACATGTAATGACTCTACCTGTGGTTAATGAGAAGAGCAGACATGCAATGACACTGGTGGATCCATGTGTGGTTAATGAGAAGAACACACATGCAATGACACTGCGTGTGGTTCATGATATGGTTTGTGAGAACAACACACATGCAATGACTCTAGCTATGGTTCATGAAAAGAGCAGACATGCGATGACTCTAACTGTGGTTCATGAAAAGAGCAGACATGCGATGCCACTGGTGGATCCATGTGTGGTCTATGAGAGGAACACACATGCAATGACACCGGTGGATCCTTACGTGGTTTGTGAGAATAACACACATGCAATGACACTTGTGGATCCCTGTGTGGTCTGTGGGAAGAACACACATGCAATGACACTGGGTGGATCCATGTGTGGTTCATGGGAAGAACACACATGCAATGACACTGGTGGATCCATGTGTGGTGTGTGGGAAGAACACACATGCAATGCCACTGGTGATATGTGGTATGTGAGAAGAACACACATGCAATGACTCTAGCTGTGGTTCATGAATAGAGCAGACATGCGATGACACTAGTGGATCCATGTGTGGTTCATGGGAAGAACACTCTCGCAATGACACTGGGTGTGGTTCATGATATGGTATGTGGGAAGAACACACATGCAATGACACTGGTGATATGTGGTCTGTGAGAAGAACACACATGCAATGACTCTAGCTGTGGTTCATGAAAAGAGGAGACATGCGATGACTCTAACTTTGGTTCATGAAAAGAGCAGACATGCGATGCCACCAGTGGATCCATCTGTGGTCTATGAGAGGAACACACATGCAATGACACCGGTGGAACCTTACGTGGTTTGTGAGAATAACACTCATGCAATGACACTGGTGGATCCATGTGTGGTCCATGGGAAGAACACACATGCAATGACACTGGGTGGATCCATGTGTGGTTCATGGGAAGAACACAGATGCAATGACACTGGTGGATCCATGTGTGGTCTGTGGGAAGAACACACATGCAATGACACTGGTGATATGTGGTATGTGAGAAGAACACACATGCAATGACTCTAGCTGTGGTTCATGAAAAGAGCAGACATGCGATGACACTAGTGGATCCATCTGTGGTTCATGGGAAGAACACACAAGCAATGACACTGGGTGTGGTTCATGATATGGTCTATGGGAAGAACACACATGCAAGGACTCTGGTGATATGTGGTTTGTGAGAAGAATAGACATGTAATGACTCTAGCTGTGGTTAATGAGAAGAGCAGACATGCAATGACACTGGTGGATCCATGTGTGATTAATGAGAAGAACACACATGCAATGACACTGCGTGTGGTTCATGATATGGTTTGTGAGAACAACACACATGCAATGACTCTAGCTATGGTTCATGAAAAGAGCAGACATGTGATGACTCTAACTGTGGTTCATGAAAAGAGAAGGCATGCGATGCCACTGGTGGATCCATGTGTGGTCTATGAGAGGAACACACATGCAATGACACCGGTGGATCCTTACGTGGTTTGTGAGAATAACACACATGCAATGACACTGGTGGACCCATGTGTGGTCTGTGGGAAGAACACACATGCAATGACACTGGGTGGATCCATGTGTGGTTCATGGGAAGAACACACATGCAATGACACTGGTGGATCCATGTGTGGTCTGTGGGAAGAACACACATGCAATGACACTGGTGATATGTGGTATGTGAGAAGAACACACATGCAATGACTCTAGCTGTGGTTCATGAATAGAGCAGACATGCGATGACACTGGTGGATCCATTTGTGGTTCATGGGAAGAACACACATGCAATGACACTAGGTGTGGTTCATGATATGGTATGTGGGAAGAACACACATGCAATGACACTGGTGATATGTGGTCTGTGAGAAGAAAACACATGCAATGAATCTAGCTGTGGTTCATGAAAAGAGCAGACATGTGATGACACTGGTGGATCCATGTGTGGTTCATGGGAAGAACACACATGCAATGACACAGGGTGTGGTTCATGTTATGGTTTGTGTAAAGAACAGACATGCAATGACTCTAGCTGTGGTTAATGAGAAGAGCAGACATGCAATGACGCTGGTGGATCCATGTGTGGTTAATGAGAAGAACACACATGCAATGACTCTAGCTGTGGTTCATGAAAAGAGCAGACATGCGATGACTCTAACTTTGGTTCATGAAAAGAGCAGACATGCGATGCCACCGGTGGATCCATGTGTGGTCTATGAGAGGAACACACATGCAATGACACCGGTGGATCCTTACGTGGTTTGTGAGAATAACACACATGCAATGACACTGGTGGATCCATGTGTGGTCCATGGGAAGAACACACATGCAATGACACTGGGTGGATCCATGTGTGGTTCATGGGAAGAACACAGATGCAATGACACTGGTGGATCCATGTGTGGTCTGTGGGAAGAACACACATGCATTGACACTGGTGATATGTGGTCTGTGAGAAGAACACACATGCAATGACTCTAGCTGTGGTTCATGAAAAGAGCAGACATGCGATGACACTGGTGGATCCATGTGTGGTTCATGGGAAGAACACACAAGCAATGACACTAGGTGTGGTTCATGATATGGTCTATGGGAAGAACACACATGCAAGGACTCTGGTGATATGTGGTTTGTGAGAAGAACAGACATGTAATGACTCTAGCTATGGTTAATGAGAAGAGCAGACATGCAATGACACTGGTGGATCCATGTGTGGTTAATGAGAAGAACACACATGCAATGACACTGCGTGTGGTTCATGATATGGTTTGTGAGAACAACACACATGCAATGACTCTAGCTATGGTTCATGAAAAGAGCAGACATGCGATGACTCTAACTGTGGTTCATGAAAAGAGCAGACATGCGATGCCATCAGTGGATCCATGTGTGGTCTATGAGAGGAACACACATGCAATGACACCGGTGGATCCTTACATGGTTTGTGAGAATAACACACATGCAATGACACTGGTGGATCCATGTGTGGTCTGTGGGAAGAACACACATGCAATGACACTGGGTGGATCCATGTGTGGTTCATGGGAAGAACACACATGCAATGACACTGGTGGATCCATGTGTGGTCTGTGGGAAGAACACACATGCAATGACACTGGTGATATGTGGTATGTGAGAAGAACACACATGCAATGACTCTAGCTGTGGTTCATGAATAGAGCAGACATGCGATGACACTGGTGGATCCATGTGTGGTTCATGGGAAGAACACACATGTAATGACACTGGGTGTGGTTCATGATATGGTATGTGGGAAGAACACACATGCAATGACACTGGTGATATGTGGTCTGTGAGAAGAAAACACATGCAATGACTCTAGCTGTGGTTCATGAAAAGAGCAGACATGTGATGACACTGGTGGATCCATGTGTGGTTCATGGGAAGAACATACATGCAATGACACTGGGTGTGGTTCATGATATGGTCTGTGGGAAGAACACACATGCAATTAGTCTGGTGATATGTGGTTTGTGTGAAGAACAGACATGCAATGACTCTAGTTGTGGTTAATGAGAAGAGCAGACATGCAATAACACTGGTGGATCCATGTGTGGTCCATGGGAAGAACACACATGCAATGACACTGGGTGGATCCATGTGTGGTTCATGGGAAGAACACACATGCAATGACACTGGTGTATCTATGTGTGGTCTGTGGGAAGAACACACATGCAATGACACTGGTGATATGTGGTCTGTGAGAAGAAAACACATGCAATGACTCTAGCTTTGGTTCATGAAAAGAGCAGACATGTGATGACACTGGTGGATCCATGTGTGGTTCATGGGAAGAACACACATGCAATGACACTGGGTGTGGTTCATGATATGGTATGTGGGAAGAACACACATGCAAGGACTCTGGTGATATGTGGTTTGTGTGAAGAACAGACATGCAATGACTCTAGCTGTGGTTAATGAGAAGAGCAGACATGCAATGACACTGGTGGATCCATGTGTGGTTAATGAGAAGAGCACACATGCAATGACACTGCGTGTGGTTCATGATATGGTTTGTGAGAACAACACACATGCAATGACTCTAGCTATGGTTCATGAAAAGAGCAGACATGCGATGAATCTAACTGTGGTTCATGAAAAGAGCACACATGCGATGCCACTGGTGGATCCATGTGTGGTCTATGAGAGGAACACACATGCAATGACACCGATGGATCCTTACGTGGTTTGTGAGAATAACACACATGCAATGACACTGGTGGATCCATGTGTGGTCTGTGGGAAGAACACACATGCAATGACACTGGGTGGATCCATGTGTGGTTCATGGGAATAACACACATGCAATGACACTGGTGGATCCATGTGTGGTCTGTGGGAAGAACACACACATGCAATGACACTGGGGATATGTGGTATGTGAGAAGAACACACATGCAATGACTCTAGCTGTGGTTCATGAATAGAGCAGACATGCGATGACACTGGTGGATCCATGTGTGGTTCATGGGAAGAACACACATGCAATGACACTAGGTGTGGTTTATGATATGGTCTGTGGGAAGAACACACATGCAATGACTCTAGTGATATGTGGTTTGTGAGAAGAACAGACATGCAATGGCTCTAGCTGTGGTTAATGAGAAGAGCAGACATGCAATGACACTGGTGGATCCATGTGTGGTTAATAAGAAGAACACACATGAAATGACACTGGGTGTGGTTCATGATATGGTTTGTGAGAGGAACACACATGCAATGAATCTAGCTGTGGTTCATGAAAAGAGCAGACATGCAATGACTCTAACTGTGGTTGATGAAAAGAGCAGACATGCGATGCCATCAGTGGATCCATGTGTGGTCTATGAGAGGAACACACATGCAATGACACCGATGGATCCTTACATGGTTTGTGAGAATATCACACATGCAATGACACTAGGTGGATCCATGTGTGGTTCATGGGAAGAACACACATGCAATGACACTGGTGGATCCATGTGTGGTCTATGGGAAGAACACACATGCAATGACACTGGTGATATGTGGTATGTGAGAAGAACACACATGCAATGACTCCAGCTGTGGTTCATGAAAAGAGCAGACATGCGATGGCACTGGTGATTCCATGTGTGGTTCATGGGAAGAACACACATGCAATGGCACTGGGTGTGGTTCATGATATGGTCTGTGGGAAGAACACACATGCAATGACTCTGGTGATATGTGGTTTGTGAGAAGAACACACATGCAATGACTCTAGCTGTGATTATTGAGAAGAGCAGACATGCAATGACACTGGTGGATCCATGTGTGGTTAATGACAAGAACACACATGCAATGACACTGGGTGTGGTTCATGATATGGTTTGTGAGAAGAACACACATGCAATAACTCTAGATGTGTTTAATGAAAAGAGCAGACATGCGATGCCACCGGTGGATCCATGTGTGGTCTATGAGAGGAACACACATGCAATGACACCGGTGGATCCTTACGTGGTTTGTGAGAATAACACACATGCAATTGCACCGGTGGATCCTGACGTGGTTTGTGAGAAGAACACACATGCAATGACACTGGGTGGATCCATGTGTGGTTCATGGGAAGAACACACATCCAATGAAACTGGTGGATCCATGTGTGGTCTGTGGGAAGAACAGACATGCAATGACACTGGTGATATGTGGTCTATGAGAAGAACACACATGCAATGACTAGCTATGGTTTCTGAAAAGAGCAGACATGCGACGACACTGGTGGATCCATGTGTGGTTCATGGGAAGAACACACATGCAATAACACTGGGTGTGGTTCATGATGTGGTATGTGGGAAGAACACACATGCAATCACACTGGTGGATCCATGTGTGGTCTGTGGGAAGAACACACATGCAATGAAACTAGGTGGATCCATGTGTGGTTCATGGGAAGACCACACATGCAATGAAACTGGTGGATCCATGTGTGGTATGTGGGAAGAACACACATGCAATGACACTGGTAATATGTGGTCTGTGAGAAGAACACACATGCAATGACTCTATCTATGGTTCATGAAAAGAGCAGACATGCGATAACACTGGTGGATCCATGTGTGGTTCATGGGAAGAACACACATGCAATGATACTGGGTGTGGTTCATGATATGGTCTATGGGAAGAACACACATGCAATCACACTGGTGGATCCATGTGTGGTCTGTGGGAAGAACACACATGCAATGAAACTAGGTGGATCCATGTGTGGTTCATGGGAAGACCACACATGCAATGAAACTGGTGGATCCATGTGTGGTATGTGGGAAGAACACACATGCAATGACACAGGTGATATGTGGTCTGTGAGAAGAACAGACATGCAATGACTCTATCTATGGTTCATGAAAAGAGCAGACATGCGATAACACTGGTGGATCCATGTGTGGTTCATGGGAAGAACACACATGCAATGACACTGGGTGTGGTTCATGATATGGTCTATGGGAAGAACACACATGCAATGACACTGGGTGTGGTTCAAGATATGGTCTGTGGGAAGAACACACATGCAATGACTCTAGTGATATGTGGTTTGTGAGAAGAATAGACAGGCAATGACTCTAGTTGTGGTTAATGAGAAGAGTAGACATGCAATGACACTGGTGGATCCATGTGGGGTTAATGAGAAGAACACACATGCAATGACAGTGGGTGTGGTTCATTATATGGTTTGTGAGAAGAACACACATGCAATGACTCTAGCTGTGGTTCATGAAAAGAGTAGACATGCGATGACTCTAACTGTGGTTCATGAAAAGAGGAGACATGCGATGCCACCGGTGGATCCATGTGTGGTCTATGAGAGGAACACACATGCGATGCCACCGGTGGATCCTTACGTGGTTTGTGAGAATAACGCACATGCAATGACACTGGGTGGATCCATGTGTGGTTCATGGGAAGAACACACATGCAATGACACTGGTGGATCCATGTATGGTTCATGGGAAGAACACACATGCAATGACACTGGTGGATCCATGTGTGGTCTATGGGAAGAACACACATGCAATGACACTGGTGATATGTGGTCTGTGAGAAGAACACACATGCAATGACTCTAGCTGTGGTGCATTAAAAGAGCAGACATGCAATGACACTGGTGGATCCATGTGTGGTTCATGGGAAGAACACACAAGCAATGACACTGGGTGTGGTTCATGATATGGTCTATGGGAAGAACACACATGCAATGACTCTGGTGATATGTGGTTTGTGAGAAGAACACACATGAAATGACTCTAGCTGTGATTATTGAGAAGAGCAGACATGCAATGACACTGGTGGATCCATGTGTGGTTAATGACAAGAACACACATGCAATGACACTGGGTGTCGTTCATGATATGGTTTGTGAGAACAACACACATGCAATAACTCTAGATGTGTTTAATGAAAAGAGCAGACATGTGATGCCACCGGTGGATCCATGTGTGGTCTATGAGAGGAACACACATGCAATGACACCGGTGGATCCTTACGTGGTTTGTGAGAATAAGACACATGCAATGACACTAGTGGACCCATGTGTAGTCTGTGGGAAGAACACACATGCAATGACACTGGGTGGATCCATGTGTGGTTCATGGCAAGAACACCCATCCAATGAAACTAGTGGATCCATGTGTGGGAAGAACAGACATGCAATGACACTGGTGATATGTGGTCTGTGAGAAGAACAAACATGCAATGACTAGCTGTGGTTCGTGAAAAGAGCAGACATGCGACGACACTGGTGGATCCATGTGTGGTTCATGGGAAGAACACACATGCAATAACACTGGGTGTGGTTCATGATATGGTCTATGGGAAGAACACACATGCAATCACACTGGTGGATCCATGTGTGGTCTGTGGGAAGAACACACATGCAATGAAACTAGGTGGATCCATGTGTGGTTCATGGGAAGACCACACATGCAATGAAACTGGTGGATCCATGTGTGGTATGTGGGAAGAACACACATGCAATGACACTGGTGATATGTGGTCTGTGAGAAGAACACACATGCAATGACTCTAGCTGTGGTTCATGAAAAGAGCAGACATGCGATGACACTGGTGGATCCATGTGTGGTTCATGGGAAGAACACACATGCAATGACACTGGGTGTGGTTCATGATATGGTCTATGGGAATAACACACACGCAATGACACTGGGTGTGGTTCAAGATATGGTTTGTGGGAAGAACACACATGCAATGACTCTGGTGATATGTGGTTTGTGAGAAGAATAGACATGCAATGACTCTAGTTGTGGTTAATGAGAAGAGTATACATGCAATGACACTGGTGGAGCCTTGTGGTGTTAATGAGAAGAACACACATGCAATGACAGTGGGTGTGGTTCATGATATGGTTTGTGAGAAGAACACACATGCAATGACTCTAGCTGTGGTTCATGAAAAGAGCAGACATGGGATGACTCTAACTGTGGTTCATGAGAAGAGGAGACATGCGATGCCCCCGGTGGATCCATGTGTGGTCTATGACAGGAACACACATGCAATGACACCGGTGGATCCTTACGTGGTTTGTAAGAATAACACAGATGCAATGACACTGGTGGATCCATGTGTGGTCTGTGAAAAGAACACACATGCAATGACACTGGGTGGATCCATGTGTGGTTCATGGGAAGAACACACATGCAATGACACTGGTGGATCCATGTGTGGTCTGTGGGAAGAACACACATGCAATGACACTGGTGGATCCATGTGTGGTCTGTGGGAAGAACACACATGCAATGACACTGGTGATATGTGGTCTATGAGAAGAACTCACATGCAATGACTCTAGTTGTGTTTCATGAAAAGAGAAGACATGCGATGATACTGGTGGATCCATGTGTGGTTCATGGGAAGAACACACATGCAATGACACTGGGTGTGGTTCATGATATGGTCTGTGGGAAGAACACACATGCAAGGACTCTGGTGATATGTGGTTTGCGAGAAGAACATACATGCAATGACTCTAGCTGTGGTTAATGAGAAGAGCAGACATGCAATGACACTGGTGGATCCATGTGTGGTTAATGAGAAGAACACACATGCAATGACACTAGGTGTGGTTCATGATATGGTTTGTGAGAAGAACACACATGCAATGACTATAGTTGTGGTTCATGAAAAGAGCAGACATGCGATGACTCTAACTGTGGTTCATGAAAAGAGCAGACATGCGATGCCACCAGTGGATCCATGTGTGGTCTATGAGAGGAACACACATGCAATGACACCGGTGGATCCTTACGTGGTTTGTGAGAATAACACACATGCAATGACACTGGTGGATCCATGTGTGGTCCATGGGAAGAACACACATGCAATTACACTGGGTGGATCCATGTATGGTTCATGGGAAGAACACACATGCAATGACACTGGTGGATCCATGTGTGGTCTGTGGGAAGAACACACATGCAATGACACTGGTGATATGTGGTCTGTGAGAAGAACACACATGCAATGACTCTAGCTGTGGTTCATTAAAAGAGCAGACATGCAATGACACTGATGGATCCATGTGTGGTTCATGGGAAGAACACACAAGCAATGACACTGGATGTGGTTCATGATATGGTCTGTGGGAAGAACACACACGCAATGACTCTGGTGATATGTGGTTTGTGAGAAGAACACACATGCAATGACTCTAGCTGTGATTATTGAGAAGAGCAGACATGCAATGACACTGGTGGATCCATGTGTGGTTAATGACAAGACACACATGCAATGACACTGGGTGTGGTTCATGATATGGTTTGTGAGAAGAACACACATGCAATAACTCTAGATGTGTTTAATGAAAAGAGCAGACATGTGATGCCACCGGTGGATCCATGTGTGGTCTATGAGAGGAACACACATGCAATGACAACGGTGGATCCTTACGTGGTTTGTGAGAATAAGACACATGCAATGACACTAGTGGACCCATGTGTGGTCTGTGGGAAGAACACACATGCAATGACACTGGGTGGATCCATGTGTGGTTCATGGCAAGAACACCCATCCAATGAAACTGGTGGATCCATGTGTGGGAAGAACAGACATGCAATGACACTGGTGATATGTGGTCTGTGAGAAGAACACACATGCAATGACTAGCTGTGGTTCGTGAAAAGAGCAGACATGCGACGACACTAGTGGATCCATGTGTGGTTCATGGTAAGAACACACATGCAATAACACTGGGTGCGGTTCATGATATGGTCTGTGGGAAGAACACACATGCAATCACACTGGTGGATCCATGTGTGGTCTGTGGGAAGAACACACATGCAATGAAACTAGGTGGATCCATGTGTGGTTCATGGGAAGACCACACATGCAATGAAACTGGTGGATCCATGTGTGGTACGTGGGAAGAACACACATGCAATGACACTGGTGATATGTGGTCTGTGAGAAGAACACACATGCAATGACTCTAGCTGTGGTTCATGAAAAGAGCAGACATGCGATGACACTGGTGGATCCATGTGTGGTTCATGGGAAGAACACACATGCAATGACACTGGGTGTGGTTCATGATATGGTCTATGGGAATAACACACATGCAATGACACTGGGTGTGATTCAAGATATGGTCTGTGGTAAGAACACACATGCAATGACTCTGGTGATATGTGGTTTGTGAGAAGAATAGACATGCAATGACTCTAGTTGTGGTTAATGAGAAGAGTAGACATGCAATGACACTGGTGGAGCCAATAATGAGAAGAACACACATGCAATGACAGTGGGTGTGGTTCATGATATGGTTTGTGAGAAGAACACACATGCAATGACTCTAGCTGTGGTTCATGAAAAGAGCAGACATGCGATGACTCTAACTATGGTTCATGAGAAGAGGAGACATGCGATGCCCCCGGTGGATCCATGTGTGGTCTATGACAGGAACACACATGCAATGACACCGGTGGATCCTTACGTGGTTTGTAAGAATAACACAGATGCAATGACACTGGTGGATCCATGTGTGGTCTGTGAAAAGAACACACATGCAATGACACTGGGTGGATCCATGTGTGGTTCATGGGAAGCACACACATGCAATGACACTGATGGATCCATGTGTGGTCTGTGGGCAGAACACACATGCAATGACACTGGTGATATGTGGTCTATGAGAAGAACTCACATGCAATGACTCTAGTTGTGTTTCATGAAAAGAGAACACATGCGATGACACTGGTGGATCCATGTGTGGTTCATGGGAAGAACACACATGCAATGACACTGGGTGTGGTTCATGATATGGTCTGTGGGAAGAACACACATGCAAGGACTCTGGTGATATGTGGTTTGCGAGAAGAACAGACATGCAATGACTCTAGCTGTGGTTAATGAGAAGAGCAGACATGCAATGACACTGGTGGATCCATGTGTGGTTAATGCGAAGAACACACATGCAATGACACTAGGTGTGGTTCATGATATGGTTTATGAGAAGAACACACATGCAATGACTATAGTTGTGGTTCATGAAAAGAGCAGACATGCGATGACTCTAACTGTGGTTCATGAAAAGAGCAGACATGCGATGCCACTAGTGGATCCATGTGTGGTCTATGAGAGGAACACACATGCAATGACACCGGTGGATCCTTACGTGGTTTGTGAGAATAACACACATGCAATGACACTGGTGGATCCATGTGTGGTCCATGGGAAGAACACACATGCAATGACATTGGGTGGATCCATGTATGGTTCATGGGAAGAACACACATGCAATGACACTGGTGGATCCATGTGTGGTCTGTGGGAAGAACACACATGCAATGACACTGGTGATATGTGGTCTGTGAGAAGAACACACATCCAATGACTCTAGCTGTGGTTCATTAAAAGAGCAGACATGCAATGACACTGATGGATCCATGTGTGGTTCATGGGAAGAACACACAAGCAATGACACTGGATGTGGTTCATGATATGGTCTGTGGGAAGAACACACATGCAATGACTCTGGTGATATGTGGTTTGTGAGAAGAACACACATGCAATGACTCTAGCTGTGATTATTGAGAAGAGCAGACATGCAATGACACTGGTGGATGCATGTGTGGTTAATGACAAGAACACACATGCAATGACACTGGGTGTGGTTCATGATATGGTTTGTGAGAAGAACACACATGCAATAACTCTAGATGTGTTTAATGAAAAGCGCAGACATGCGATGCCACCGGTGGATCCATGTGTGGTCTATGAGAGGAACACACATGCAATGACACCGGTGGATCCTTACGTGGTTTGTGAGAATAACACACATGCAATGACACTGGTGGACCCATGTGTGGTCTGTGGGAAGAACACACATGCAATGACACTGGTTGGATCCATGTGTGGTTCATGGGAAGAACACATATGCAATGACACTGGTGGATCCATGTGTGGTCTGTGGGAAGAACACACATGCAATGACACTGGTGATATGTGGTCTGTGATAAGAACACACATGCAATGACTCTAGCTGTGGTTCATGAAAAGAGCAGACATGCAATGACACTGGTGGATCCATGTGTGGTTCATGGGAAGAACACACATGCAATGACACTGGGTGTGGTTCAAGATATGGTCTGTGGGAAGAACTTACATGCAATGACTCTGGTGATATGTGGTTTGTGAGAAGAATAGACATGCAATGACTCTAGTTGTGGTTAATGAGAAGAGTAGACATGCAATGACACTGGTGGATCCATGTGGGGTTAATGAGAAGAACACACATGCAATGACAGTGGGTGTGGTTCATGATATGGTTTGTGAGAAGAACACACATGCAATGACTCTAGCTGTGGTTCATGAAAAGAGCAGACATGCGATGACTCTAACTGTGGTTCATGAAAAGAGGAGACATGCGATGCCACCGGTGGATCCATGTGTGGTCTATGAGAGGAACACACATGCAATGACACCGGTGGATCCTTACGTGGTTTGTGAGAATAATGCACATGCAATGACACTGGGTGGATCCATGTGTGGTTCATGGTAAGAACACACATGCAATGACACTGGTGGATCCATGTATGGTTCATGGGAATAACACACATGCGATGACACTGGTGGATCCATGTGTGGTCTATGGGAAGAACACACATGCAATGACACTGGTGATATGTGGTCTGTGAGAAGAACACACATGCAATGACTCTAGCTGTGGTGCATTAAAAGAGCAGACATGCAATGACACTGGTGGATCCATGTGTGGTTCATGGGAAGAACACAAAAGCAATGACACTGGGTGTGGTTCATGATATGGTCTATGGGAAGAACACACATGCAATGACTCTGGTGATATGTGGTTTGTGAGAAGAACACACATGACATGACTCTAGCTGTCATTATTGAGAAGAGCAGACATGCAATGACACTGGTGGATCCATGTGTGGTTAATGACAAGAACACACATGCAATGACACTGGTTGTGGTTCATGATATGGTTTGTGAGAAGAACACACATGCAATAACTCTAGATGTGTTTAATGAAAAGAGCAGACATGTGATGCCACCGGTGGATCCATGTGTGGTCTATGAGAGGAACACACATGCAATGACACCGGTGGATCCTTACGTGGTTTGTGAGAATAACACACATGCAATGACACTGGTGGACCCATGTGTGGTCTGTGGGAAGAAGACACATGCAGTGACACTTGGTGGATCCATGTGTGGTTCATGGCAAGAACAGACATCCAATGAAACTGGTGGATCCATGTGTGGTCTGTGGGAAGAACACACATGCAATGACACTGGTGATATGTGGTCTGTGAGAAGAACACACATGCAATAACTAGCTATGGTTCGTGAAAAGAGCAGACATGCGACGACACTGGTGGATCCATGTGTGGTTCATGGGAAGAACACACATGCAATAACACTGGGTGTGGTTCATGATATGGTCTGTGGGAAGAACACACATGCAATCACACTGGTGGATCCATGTGTGGTCTGTGGGAAGAACACACATGCAATGAAACTAGGTGCATCCATGTGTGGTTCATGGGAAGACCACACATGCAACGAAACTGGTGGATCCATGTGTGGTATGTGGGAAGAACACACATGCAATGACACTGGTGATATGTGGTCTGTGAGAAGAACACACATGCAATGACTCTAGCTGTGGTTCATGAAAAGAGCAGACATGCGATGACACTGGTGGATCCATGTGTGGTTCAGGGGAAGAACACACATGCAATGACACTGGGTGTGGTTCATGATATGGTCTATGGGAATAACACACACGCAATGACACTGGGTGTGGTTCAAGATATGGTCTGTGGGAAGAACACACATGCAATGACTCTGGTGATATGTGGTTTGTGAGAAGAATAGACATGCAATGACTCTAGTTGTGGTTAATGAGAAGAGTAGACATGCAATGACACTGGTGGATCCATGTGGGGTTAATGAGAAGAACACACATGCAATGACAGTGGGTGTGGTTCATGATATGGTTTGTGAGAAGAACACACATGCAATGACTCTAGTTGTGGTTAATGAAAAGAGCAGACATGCGATGACTCTAACTGTGGTTCATGAGAAGAGGAGACATGCGATGCCCCCGGTGGATCCATGTGTGGTCTATGACAGGTACACACATGCAATGGCACCGGTGGATCCTTACGTGGTTTGTAAGAATAACACAGATGCAATGACACTGGTGGATCCATGTGTGGTCTGTGAAAAGAACACACATGCAATGACACTGGGTGGATCCATGTGTGGTTCATGGGAAGAACACACATGCAATGACACTGGTGGATCCATGTGTGGTCTGTGGGAAGAACACACATGCAATGACACTGGTGGATCCATGTGTGGTCTGTGGGAAGAACACACATGCAATGACACCGGTGATATGTGGTCTATGATAAGAACTCACATGCAATGACTCTAGTTGTGTTTCATGAAAAGAGAAGACATGCGATGACACTGGTGGATCCATGTGTGGTTCATGGGAAGAACACACATGCAATGACACTGGGTGTGGTTCATGATATGGTCTGTGGGAAGAACACACATGCAAGGACTCTGGTGATATGTGGTTTGCGAGAAGAACAGACATGCAATGACTCTAGCTGTGGTTAATGAGAAGAGCAGACATGCAATGACACTGGTGGATCCATGTGTGGTTAATGAGAAGAACACACATGCAATGACACTAGGTGTGGTTCATGATATGGTTTGTGAGAAGAACACACATGCGATGACTATAGTTATGGTTCATGAAAAGAGCAGACATGCGATGACTCTAACTGTGGTTCATGAAAAGAGCAGACATGCGATGCCACCAGTGGATCCATGTGTGGTCTATGAGAGGAACACACATGCAATGACACCGGTGGATCCTTACGTGGTTTGTGAGAATAACACACATGCAATGACACTGGTGGATCCATGTGTGGTCCATGGGAAGAACACACATGCAATGACATTGGGTGGATCCATGTATGGTTCATGGGAAGAACACACATGCAATGACTCTGGTGGATCCATGTGTGGTCTGTGGGAAGAACACACATGCAATGACACTGGTGATATGTGGTCTATGAGAAGAACACACATGCAATGACTCTAGTTGTGGTTCATTAAAAGAGCAGACATGCAATGACACTGATGGATCCATGTGTGGTTCATGGGAAGAACACACAAGCAATGACACTGGATGTGGTTCATGATATGGTCTGTGGGAAGAACACACATGCAATGACTCTGGTGATATGTGGTTTGTGAGAAGAACACACATGCAATGACTCTAGCTGTGATTATTGAGAAGAGCAGACATGCAATGACACTGGTGGATGCATGTGTGGTTAATGACAAGAACACACATGCAATGACACTGGGTGTGGTTCATGATATGGTTTGTGAGAAGAACACACATGCAATAACTCTAGATGTGTTTAATGAAAAGCGCAGACATGCGATGCCACCGGTGGATCCATGTGTGGTCTATAAGAGGACCACACATGCAATGACACCGGTGGATCCTTACGTGGTTTGTGAGAATAGCACACATGCAATGACACTGGTGGACCCATGTGTGGTCTGTGGGAAGAACACACATGCAATGACACTGGGTGGATCCATGTGTGGTTCATGGGAAGAACACACATCCAATGAAACTGGTGGATCCATGTGTGGTCTGTGGGAAGAACAGACATGCAATGACACTAGTGATATGTGGTCTGTGAGAAGAACACACATGCAATTACTAGCTGTGGTTCATGAAAAGAGCAGACATGCGACGACACTGGTGGATCCATGAGTGGTTCATGGGAAGAACACACATGCAATAACACTGGGTGTGGTTCATGATATGGTCTGTGGGAAGAACACACATGCAATCACACTGGCGGATCCATGTGTGGTCTGTGGGAAGAACACACATGCAATGAAACTAGGTGGATCCATGTGTGGTTCATGGGAAGACCACACATGCAATGAAACTGGTGGATCCATGTGTGGTATGTGGGAAGAACACACATGCAATGACACTGGTGATATGTGGTCTGTGAGAAGAACACACATGCAATGACTCTAGCTGTGGTTCATGAAAAGAGCAGACATGCGATAACACTGGTGGATCCATGTGTGGTTCATGGGAAGAACACACATGCAATGACACTGGGTGTGGTTCATGATATGGTCTATGGGAAGAACACACATGCAATGACACTGGGCGTGGTTCAAGATATGGTCTGTGGGAAGAACACACATGCAATGACTCTGGTGATATGTGGTTTGTGAGAAGAATAGACATGAAATGACTCTAGTTGTGGTTAATGAGAAGAGTAGACATGAAATGACACTGGTGGATCCATGTGGGGTTAATGAGAAGAACACACATGCAATGACAGTGGGTGTGGTTCATGATATGGTTTGTGAGAAGAACACACATGCAATGACTCTAGCTGTGGTTCATGAAAAGAGCAGACATGCGATGACTCTAACTGTGGTTCATGAAAAGAGGAGACATGCGATGCCACCGGTGGATCCATGTGTGGTCTATGAGAGGAACACACATGCAATGACACCGGTGGATCCTTACGTGGTTTGTGAGAATAACACACATGCAATGACACTGGTGGATCCATGTGTGGTCCATGGGAAGAACACACATGCAATGACACTGGGTGGATCCATGTATGGTTCATGGGAAGAACACACATGCAATGACACTCGTGGATCCATGTGTGGTCTGTGGGAAGAACACACATGCAATGACGCTGGTGATATGTGGTCTTTGAGAAGAACACACATGCAATGACTCTAGCTGTGGTTCATTAAAAGAGCAGACATGCAATGACACTGGTGGATCCATGTGTGGTTCATGGGAAGTACACACAAGCAATGACACTGGGTGTGGTTCATGATATGGTCTGTGGGAAGAACACACATGCAATGACTCTGGTGATATGTGGTTTGTGAGAAGAGCACACATGCAATGACTCTAGCTGTGATTATTGAGAAGAGCAGACATGCAATGACACTGGTGGATCCATGTGTGGTTAATGACAAGAACACACATGCAATGACACTGGGTGTGGTTCATGATATGGTTTGTGAGAAGAACACACAAGCAATAACTCTAGATGTGTTTAATGAAAAGAGCAGACATGTGATGCCACCGGTGGATCCATGTGTGGTCTATGAGAGGAACACACATGCAATGACACCGGTGGATCCTTACGTGGTTTGTGAGAATAACACACATGCAATGACACTGGTGGATCCATGTGTGGTTAATGAGAAGAACACACATGCAATGACACTAGGTGTGGTTCATGATATGGTTTGTGAGAAGAACACACATGCAATGACTATAGTTGTGGTTCATGAAAAGAGCAGACATGCGATGACTCTAACTGTGGTTCATGAAAAGAGCAGACATGCGATGCCACCAGTGGATCCATGTGTGGTCTATGAGAGGAACACACATGCAATGACACCGGTGGATCCTTACGTGGTTTGTGAGAATAACACACATGCAATGACACTGGGTGGATCCATGTATGGTTCATGGGAAGAACACACATGCAATGACACTGGTGGATCCATGTGTGGTCTGTGGGAAGAACACACATGCAATGACGCTGGTGATATGTGGTCTTTGAGAAGAACACACATGCAATGACTCTAGCTGTGGTTCATTAAAAGAGCAGACATGCAATGACACTGGTGGATCCATGTGTGGTTCATGGGAAGTACACACAAGCAATGACACTGGGTGTGGTTCATGATATGGTCTGTGGGAAGAACACACATGCAATGACACTGGTGATATGTGGTTTGTGAGAAGAGCACACATGCAATGACTCTAGCTGTGATTATTGAGAAGAGCAGACATGCAATGACACTGGTGGATCCATGTGTGGTTAATGACAAGAACACACATGCAATGACACTGGGTGTGGTTCATGATATGGTTTGTGAGAAGAACACACAAGCAATAACTCTAGATGTGTTTAATGAAAAGAGCAGACATGTGATGCCACCGGTGGATCCATGTGTGGTCTATGAGAGGAACACACATGCAATGACACCGGTGGATCCTTACGTGGTTTGTGAGAATAACACACATGCAATGACACTGGTGGATCCATGTGTGGTTAATGAGAAGAACACACATGCAATGACACTAGGTGTGGTTCATGATATGGTTTGTGAGAAGAACACACATGCAATGACTATAGTTGTGGTTCATGAAAAGAGCAGACATGCGATGACTCTAACTGTGGTTCATGAAAAGAGCAGACATGCGATGCCACCAGTGGATCCATGTGTGGTCTATGAGAGGAACACACATGCAATGACACCGGTGGATCCTTACGTGGTTTGTGAGAATAACACACATGCAATGACACTGGTGGATCCATGTGTGGTCCATGGGAAGAACACACATGCAATGACATTGGGTGGATCCATGTATGGTTCATGGGAAGAACACACATGCAATGACACTGGTGGATCCATGTGTGGTCTGTGGGAAGAACACACATGCAATGACACTGGTGATATGTGGTCTGTGAGAAGAACACACATGCAATGACTCTAGCTGTGGTTCATTAAAAGAGCAGACATGCAATGACACTGATGGATCCATGTGTGGTTCATGGGAAGAACACACAAGCAATGACACTGGATGTGGTTCATGATATGGTCTGTGGGAAGAACACACATGCAATGACTCTGGTGATATGTGGTTTGTGAGAAGAACACACATGCAATGACTCTAGCTGTGATTATTAAGAAGAGCAGACATGCAATGACACTGGTGGATGCATGTGTGGTTAATGACAAGAACACACATGCAATGACACTGGGTGTGGTTCATGAGATGGTTTGTGAGAAGAACACACATGCAATAACTCTAGATGTGTTTAATGAAAAGCGCAGACATGCGATGCCACCGGTGGATCCATGTGTGGTCTATGAGAGGAACACACATGCAATGACACCGGTGGATCCTTACATGGTTTGTGAGAATAACACACATGCAATGACACTGGTGGACCCATGTGTGGTCTGTGGGAAGAACACACATGCAATGACACTGGGTGGATCCATGTGTGGTTCATGGGAAGAACACACATCCAATGAAACTGGTGGATCCATGTGTGGTCTGTGGGAAGAACAGACATGCAATGACACTAGTGATATGTGGTCTGTGAGAAGAACACACATGCAATGACTAGCTGTGGTTCGTGAAAAGAGCAGACATGCGACGACACTGGTGGATCCATGTGTGGTTCATGGGAAGAACACACATGCAATAACACTGGGTGTGGTTCATGATATGGTCTGTGGGAAGAACACACATGCAATCACACTGGCGGATCCATGTGTGGTCTGTGGGAAGAACACACATGCAATGAAACTAGGTGGATCCATGTGTGGTTCATGGGAAGACCACACATGCAATGAAACTGGTGGATCCATGTGTGGTATGTGGGAAGAACACACATGCAATCACACTGGTGATATGTGGTCTGTGAGAAGAGCACACATGCAATGACTCTAGCTGTGGTTCATGAAAAGAGCAGACATGCGATAACACTGGTGGATCCATGTGTGGTTCATGGGAAGAACACACATGCAATGACACTGGGTGTGGTTCATGATATGGTCTATGGGAAGAACACACATGCAATGACACTGGGTGTGGTTCAAGATATGGTCTGTGGGAAGAACACACATGCAATGACTCTGGTGATATGTGGTTTGTGAGAAGAATAGACATGAAATGACTCTAGTTGTGGTTAATGAGAAGAGTAGACATGCAATGACACTGGTGGATCCATGTGGGGTTAATGAGAAGAACACACATGCAATGACAGTGGGTGTGGTTCATTATATGGTTTGTGAGAAGAACACACATGCAATGACTCTAGCTGTGGTTCATGAAAAGAGCAGACATGCGATGACTCTAACTGTGGTTCATGAAAAGAGGAGACATGCGATGCCACCGGTGGATCCATGTGTGGTCTATGAGAGGAACACACATGCAATGACACCGGTGGATCCTTACGTGGTTTGTGAGAATAACACACATGCAATGACACTGGTGGATCCATGTGTGGTCCATGGGAAGAACACACATGCAATGACACTGGGTGGATCCATGTATGGTTCATGGGAAGAACACACATGCAATGACATTGGTGGATCCATGTGTGGTCTGTGGGAAGAACACACATGCAATGACGCTGGTGATATGTGGTCTGTGAGAAGAACACACATGCAATGACTCTAGCTGTGGTTCATTAAAAGAGCAGACATGCCATGACACTGGTGGATCCATGTGTGGTTCATGGGAAGAACACACAAGCAATGACACTGGGTGTGGTTCATGATATGGTCTGTGGGAAGAACACACATGCAATGACTCTGGTGATATGTGGTTTGTGAGAAGAGCACACATGCAATGACTCTAGCTGTGATTATTGAGAAGAGCAAACATGCAATGACACTGGTGGATCCATGTGTGGTTAATGACAAGAACACACATGCAATGACACTGGGTGTGGTTCCTGATATGGTTTGTGAGAAGAACACACAAGCAATAACTCTAGATGTGTTTAATGAAAAGAGCAGACATGTGATGCCACCAGTGGATCCATGTGTGGTCTATGAGAGGAACACACATGCAATGACACCGGTGGATCCTTACGTGGTTTGTGAGAATAACACACATGCAATGACACTGCTGGACCCATGTGTGGTCTGTGGGAAGAACACACATGCAATGACACTGGGTGGATCCATGTGTGGTTCATGGCAAGAACACACATCCAATGAAACTGGTGGATCCATGTGTGGTCTGTGGGAAGAACAGACATGCAATGACACTGGTGATATGTGGTCTGTGAGAAGAACACACATGCAATGACTAGCTGTGGTTCGTGAAAAGAGCAGACATGCGACGACACTAGTGGATCCATGTGTGGTTCATGTGAAGAACACACATGCAATAACACTGGGTGTGGTTCATGATATGGTCTATGGGAAGAACACACATGCAATCACACTAGTGGACCCTTGTGTGGTCTATGGGAAGAACACACATGCAATGAAACTAGGTGGATCCATGTGTGGTTCATGGGAAGACCACACATGCAATGAAACTGGTGGATCCATGTGTGGTATGTGGGAAGAACACACATGCAATGACACTGGTGATATGTGGTCTGTGAGAAGAACACACATGCAATGACTCTAGCTGTGGTTCATGAAAAGAGCAGACATGCGATGACACTGGTGGATCCATGTGTGGTTCATGGGAAGAACACACATGCAATGACACTGGGTGTGGTTCATGATATGGTCTATGGGAAGAACACACATGCAATGACACTGGGTGTGATTCAAGATATGGTGTGTGGGAAGAACACACATGCAATTACTCTGGTGATATGTGGTTTGTGAGAAGAACAGACATGCAATTACTCTAGTTGTGGTTAATGAGAAGAGTAGACATGCAATGACACTGGTGGATCCATGTGGGGTTAATGAGAAGAACACACATGCAATGACAGTGGGTGTGGTTCATGATATGGTTTGTGAGAAGAACACACATGCAATGACTCTAGCTGTGGTTCATGAAAAGAGCAGACATGCGATGACTCTAACTGTGGTTCATGAAAAGAGGAGACATGCGATGCCACCGGTGGATCCATGTGTGGTCTATGAGAGGAACACACATGCAATGACACCGGTGGATCCTTACGTGGTTTCTAAGAATAACACATATGCAATGACACTGGTGGATCCATGTGTGGTCTGTGAAAAGAACACACATGAAATGACACTGGGTGGATCCATGTGTGGTTGATGGGAAGAACACACATGCAATGACACTGGTAGATCCATGTGTGGTCTGTGGGAAGAACACACATGCAATGACACTGGTGGATCCATGTGTGGTCTGTGGGAAGAACAGACATGCAATAACACTGGTGATATGTGGTCTATGAGAAGAACTCACATGCAATGACTCTAGTTGTGTTTCATGAAAAGAGAAGACATGCGATGACACTAGTGGATCCATGTGTGGTTCATGGGAAGAACACACATGCAATGACACTGGGTGTGGTTCATGATATGGTCTGTGGGAAGAACACACATGCAAGGACTCTGGTGATATGTGGTTTGCGAGAAGAACAGACATGCAATGACTCTAGCTGTGGTTAATGAGAAGAGCAGACATGCAATGACACTGGTGGATCCATGTGTGGTTAATGAGAAGAACACACATGCAATGACACTGGGTGTGGTTCATGATATGGTTTGTGAGAAGAACACACATGCAATGACTATAGTTGTGGTTCATGAAAAGAGCAGACATGCGATGACTCTAACTGTGGTTCATGAAAAGCGCAGACATGCGATGCCACCAGTGGATCCATGTGTGGTCTATGAGAGGAACACACATCCAATGACACCGGTGGATCCTTATGTGGTTTGTGAGAATAACACACATGCAATGACACTGGTGGATCCATGTGTGGTTTGTGAAAAGAACACACATGCAATGACACTGGGTGGATCCATGTGTGGTTCATGGGAAGAACACACATGCAATGACACTGGTGGATCCATGTGTGGTTTGTGGGAAGAACACACAGGCAATTACACTCTTGATATGTGGTCTGTGAGAAGAACACACATGCAATGACTCTAGTTGTGGTCCATGAAAAGAGTAGACATGCGATGACATTAGTGGATCCATGTGTTGTTCATGGGAAGAAGACACATGCAATGACACTTGGGTGTGGTTCATGATATGGTTTGTGGGAAGAACACACATGCAATGACTCTGATGATATGTGGTTTGTGAGAAGATTAGACATGCAATAACTCTAGCTGTGGTTAATGAGAAGAGCAGACATGAAATGACACTCGTGGATCCAAGTGCGGTTAATGAGAAGAACACACATGCAATGACACTGGGTGTGGTTCATGATATGGTTTATGAGAAGAACACACATGCAATCACTCTAGCTGTGGTTCATGAAAAGAGCAGACTTGCGATGACTCTAACTGTGGTTCATGAAAAGAGCAGACATGCGATGCCACCGGTGGATCCATGTGTGGTCTATGAGAGGAACACACATGCAATTTCCCCGGTGGATCCTTACGTGGTTTGTGAGAATAACACACATGCAATGACACTGGTGGATCCATGTGTGGTCCATGGGATGAACACACATGAAATGGCACTAGGTGGATCCATGTGTGGTTCATGTGAAGAACACACATGCAATGACACTGGTGGAACCATGTGTGGTCTGTGGGAAGAACACACATGCAATGACACTAGTGATATGTGGTCTGGGAGAAGAACACACATGCAATGACTCTAGCTGTGGTTCATGAAAAGAGCAGACATGCGATGACACTGGTGGATCCGTGTGCGGTCCATGGGAAGAACACACATGCAATGACACTGGGTGTGGTTCATGATATGGTCTGTGGGAAGAACACACATGCAATGACTCTGGTGATATGTGGTTTGTGAGAAGAACAGACATGCAATGACTCTAGCTGTGGTTAATGAGAAGAGCAGACATGCAATGACACTGGTGGATCCATGTGTGGTTAATGAGAAGAACACACATGCAATGACACTGGGTGTGGTTCATGATATGGTTTGTGAGAAGAACACACATGCAATGACTCTAGTTGTGGTTCACTAAAAGAGCAGACATGCGATGACTCTAACTGTGGTTCATGAAAAGAGTAGACATGCGATGCCACCGGTCGATCCATGTGTGGTCTATGAGAGGAACACACATGCAATTGCACCGGTGGATCCTGACGTGGTTTGTGAGAAGAACACACATACAATGACACTGGTGGATCCATGTGTGGTCTAGGGGAAGAACACACATGCAATGACACTGGGTGGATCCATGTGTGGTTCATGGAAAGAAGACACATGCAATGACACTGGTGGATGCATGTGTGGTCTGTGGGAAGAATAGACATGCAATGACACTAGTGATATGTGGTCTGTGAGAAGAACACACATGCAATGATTGTAGCTGTGGTTCATGAAAAGAGCAGACATGCGATGACACTGGTGGATCCATGTGTGGTTCATGGGAATAACACACATGCAATAACACTGGGTGTGGTTCATGATATGGTCTGTGGGAAGAACACACATGCAATCACACTGGTGGATCCATGTGTGGTCTGTGGGAAGAACACACATGCAATGACACTAGGTGGATCCATGTGTGGTTCATGGGAAGACCACACATGCAATGAAACTGGTGGATCCATGTGTGGTATGTGGGAAGAACACACATGCAATGACACTGGTGATATGTGGTCTGTGAGAAGAACACACATGTAATGACTCTAGCTGTGGTTCATGAAAAGAGCAGACATGCGATGACACTAACTGTGGTTCATGAAAAGAGGAGACATGCGATGCCTCCGGTGGTCCATGCGTGGTCTATGAGAGGAACACACATGCAATAACACCGGTGGATCCTTACGTGGTTTATAAGAATAACACAGATGCATTGACACTGGTGGATCGATGTGTGGTCTGTGAAAAGAACACACATGCAATGACACTGGGTGGATCCATGTGTGGTTCATGGGAAGATGTCACATCCCAAGATTTTCCAAATCTTGTAATGTGAAAAATAAAATAAACAAAATAAATTTTTGTTGGAAATCAGGGTGAAAAGAAACTTTTGTTTCTAAAAGGAAACCTGAAATCCCATCTTGAACAAACTTTGGCTAAAGTTTGAATTCAACAAATCCAAATCAAGGGAAATGCATTCCTCAATGAATGTATCTGGAAATTTAAACACTTGGAAAATAAATCCAAATCCCTAAACCCTAATGGAAGGAAATCATTTCCCAAGTTATTTCCAAATCTATGGATTTGATCCATACCAAAGTTGATCAACAAATATTCTCAAAGGATCAAGAAAGACCTTAGAGATTAATTTCACTTAGTTGGAACCATAGACAAAATCTTGTGAATATAAAAAGGTAAGGAAATTGAATTTCCAAAGCCAATAAAGCCCTTACCAAAAGCCATACCAATTGGTGAACAATTATAATCCTAAAGGGATTAAAAAGATAAACATTTAATAATGGAAAAATAAATTGTTTTGGAAATACTATTTGGATCTTTTAATAAAAGACTTTGTTTTCAAATGAAAAGGTGAGCCAAATTAATTTTGGCCAAACTTTTGTAATAAAATATTTTGTTTTGATAAAATGAGTAAAAGTTTATTTAAATAAAATAATAAGGATTTAAATATCCAATTTTATTTAAGTAAAGGCTTTTCCCATTTTAAATGAACACCAAGTATTTTATTACTACTTTGAAATCTTTTATTAAAAGGTTTTGCTTTGATTAAAATGAGTAAAGGATTATTTAAATAAAATAATAAGGATTTAAATATCCAAATTTTATTTAAGTAAAGGCTTTCCCATTTTAATTAAACACCAAAACTTATTTTATTTATTTAAATAAGTTTCCAAGTATTCTTTTATTTTTCAAATAAAACCTTCTGGTTTGGTTTTGAAAATAATTGGATATCAAATGGAAATTTTATTAAATAAATCAAAACCCTATTTTATTAAACTAAAGATCCATTTTCTTTAATTATTAAATGGATCTTAAAATAAATAAAAATATTATTTTATTTTGGATTTGGATTATGTTGAAAAATAGAACCAAATTCAAAGTACAAAGTTGAGTGTTTGTTTGAATTGATTTGAACCTTGTTTGAATTGTTTGAATAATTGATTGAAATTCAAAACAGAAATAGAATTAGAAAAGGAAAATAAAGCAGACAGAAAAAAAAATAAGAAAAAGGTTGACCCAGCCCAGCAGCCCATTAAGGCCCAGTTCAGCCCAGTATTCCCTCCCCGCGGAGAATCGTCTTACACCTTGTTTCTGACCCGCTAAGTCAATGACAGCCCGGACCCACCTCCTCTTACTCCTCCCCCGAACCGTTTTTCCCCACTCAGAAACCTACCCACGCAGAGATTGGCAAGTGGACCCCGTTCCCTCTCCTTTTCCCACTGACCAGAGGACCCCAACGCCACCTCCTTCTTCTTCCCCGCGCGACCCTGTCTCCCCCAGACGACGCTGCCGTTGCTGCCTTTGAATGCCGCATTCAATTCTCAGTAACGCCGCGTTAATTCCTCGCCGAGACAACGCCCATTTAACCGCCTGCTCCTCCTCCTCCTTTTCCCCCAGACCACTCCTCCACTCTGCCCCTAGGCTGCCTCCAATTCTCTCTGTACCGCCGCCGCTCCGACGATGTTCCGGTGACGATTCCAACGAAACCCCACCGCCCCATGCATCCCTAAGCACCCCAGCAGCTTCTCCACCTCCAGGCGCACCTGCTAGTGCATCCAGTTCACTCGCCGAGCCTCACAACGTCGGCAAGGACAAGCTCTACTCGCCACCACCGTCGGCCTCGACTCCGGCAAACTTCCCCGGTGAGCACAGACTTCCCCTCGCCCCCTTTTTGATGCTCCCTTACTCACGACCCTCGTGCGCACCTAACCACGCCTCTCCTTTGCCTTAGCGCGGTCCCGAGCGACGCCAACGACGATAACCCGAGAGCACCGCCGCCCGCAGCAACTCCGGCGAGAGATTGCCAACCCGTCCGTGTGCCCCCTGCCTCCCCATCAGCACGTTGAGCTTCCCCAAGCGTCTGCGAACTCGGTGAGCCTCCCCTTTTCCTCTCCCGCTTCCTGTATCGCCGGCACCGTCATCGACCGATCGCTCCGCCGCCAGCAGCCGCCGCAGCGCCGCTTGTCTGTGGTCGAGCACCCCACAACCGTTCGATCTGGATCGTACGCATTAGATAGAATCACTTAAACGCGAATGGGTACGCTCTCTGCACCGCTCGATCTAACTAGATCCAACGCCCCACAGCCACGATCCCAGCGAACCGGTACCGACGAATTAGATTAAGACACGTGTCTCTGCTGGATGGATTTAAAACAGAATTGATCTAATTGATGTTCAATTTTGTAAATTCCATAACTTTGGATCCACACGTCCAAAAATTACAAATTTTATGTCGTTGGATTCAGCAAGACAAACCCTAACCAACCCTGCCCTTAGTTTAGCAAATAGTATCTGTTAACTTGTTTAACTTTGCAGATTCTTTTGTGTGCTTGCTAACATTAGAAAAATTGCTTAAAAATGTTTTTAGGGTTAAAACCTTTGCCAATTGGTTTGTTGTGACCTTACTGACCCTAGGAACCAACCCATAGTTTGGAAAATGATTTTTTGAAAAGTTTAGAATGGATTAATTGGTTTAGTCCCTTTCTAGCTAATCAAAAACCATTGTTTTGTTTATGAAAATGCTTTCATAAAGAAAACTTTGAGAAAATGTTTTGGACCAAACCTACTGACCCAAACACCAAGTTTTGCAATAGCAACTCATTTGGTGAACCCTATAGGTTAAGGCCTTAGGAAAAATATTTCTTCACCACATAAAATGACCAAATAGGTGCCTTGTTTGAAATAGTTTTGAGGTGAAACCCCTTTTGCCAATGACTTTGCCATTTTGGTAAATGACCAATTTGGAACTTACAAAGCTTAGAAGCCTAGTGGAGACCACCTTTGCAATTAGAACCATCTTTTGCATGCTTGCATGCATTACCTTGACTTTGGTTTTTTGTGTGTTGTTTTGCTTGATTGGTAGATTGAGTTTGTGCCTTGCTTGATTGATTGTAGTGACTTGAAGTGAGTGAACATTTCAAAGATCAAGGAGTGAACCTATACCTCTACCAAAAAGGCAAGTGATGCTTCATATCTTTTGTCCCATTATTTTCACTATGCATTAGTGTTTTTGCCAAGTAAAACTTGCATGGTTTTTATTTTGCTAAGTATAGACCTTGCTATAGGAAAACTAGTAGAATGAATCCTTAGAAGGATTTTCCTAAGTTAAGAATCCTATTACTATCAAGCTTAGCCTAGCTAATAGAAAACCTGGGTGGGATATATATTCATGCTATGAAAATTTCTAAGTCTAAGGACTTGTTTTTATTTAACAAAACAACTAAGTTAATGAATCACCTGGGTGGAATGGAAAGAATGGTTTATGTTGAGTGGTTCACAAGGCCATGGACTTGGCTTGTGTATCTCACTTGTGGATGGCCACCCAGGAACAAAGAGATTTGAGATGTCAAATGTTGAGAAGCTTCAAGTGCAACCACTTGGCAATATGGGCTCTGCCATGATCATATAGGTTGCAAGAACTTAGCCACATGGACAGTGGGTGGTAGTGTTTGATAGGTTGGAACGCGTCCATGATGGTCTAAGGGAAAGCTTCTGAAAGATCTTGTCTTGGGAAACCAAGTCTTGTGGGTAAAGTGCACCACCTCTGCAGAGTGTAAAACCTAAGTACTTAGCCATGTCCCTGGTAAAGGACAATTTGGGCATCAAGACATGGAAACTTCAAGAATATCATCACTCCAATTTCTAAATAAAACTTGTGGGTGAACAAGGGTTAAAGGATCTTCAGTCCTTGATTGGTAGATGCCCTGAGTGGATCTTCAGTCTTTGATTGGTAGATGCCTTGGGTGTTTTGTGCCTTACAAAAACTTAGTATTTTCAAAATGATAGGAAAAATCTATTTTGAGCAATGCAAGCCTTAGCTCCACTTAGCCAAAATGCATATAGATGATAGACTCCACTATACTACCAAAGTATCACTTGCCAATACAATACAAATGTATTGACCCTTGTGGCTGTAACTTTTAATGTTGCAGGTTTGATTGATTTTAGTGAAGATTGATTGATTAGGATTACAAAGTCTACAACCAACATCTGCCTGTGGCACTTTGAAGATGAAGGACCCATGACTATAGTTATTCCGCTGCAATGTATTGTAATAGCCAAATGAGCTATGTAAAGATGTAATAAAATTATGTTATTCCTGGTTATAAAGTTGTAATATGACCTTTGTTTCTTGATATTACATCTGAACTGTGGATGCTAGCTATTGATCCAGGGACTAGCATTGCAATCACAGGGATCTTTCCTTTACAAAGGAGGGATCTTACAGATGGTATCAGAGCATTGTGTTGCCTGTAGGATTTGTAACCCTAGGATTGGACAAAAACCCTTAGAAAAATAGGAGTTGTATTTTGTTCCAAAAACTTATTTACAAAACAATCTTGTAAACTCTTTCCTCAACCATTTTGGTTTCAACTCTACTTCTCATCTATATCCAACTTGATGGAAAAGCCTACCCCATGACCAAAGACTTCATCATGAGCAAAGGACATCTTCAACTTCATCAACTCTAATGACTTCAACATCTTCAGCATATTCACCAAGGACATCCAACTTGGAAACCACTAAAGACTACAAGTGAGACAAGAAATGTTACTCAAGATTTGAAGACTAAGGAAACACAACTTAGAAGAAACCATGAACACTTTTTAAGTTTTGTGACCAAGACACAAGAATTCTCCCATGGATACAAAGATCTCAATCAAGAAGAATCAACCAAGAAGGATGGAAAGATCACAAGTGAACCATATAGATGGACCACCATATGTAGTTTAAATCAAACACACCAACTTATGTGGTGTAACAAAAATTATGTTTGTTTGCCTAAGTTTGTGCTTGAAACTTGTTGTTTGAGTGGAGTGTTTGTTTGTGATTGCTTGCACTTTGCTTGTGTGAATTGTAATGTGTGTGATTAGAATTGATTCCTTAGAAAAACCTTTTGCCTATTCTAATCCCTACCCAACCCAAACAGATGACTTCTCCAAGAGACTCCAACATCAAGGATGGTGACAACAACAACAACAACCAAGAGGACAGCATGAAAGAGCTCATAGCAACCCAACACCAGTTGAACCAACTAACAACTCAGTTCATAGCCAACAATAGAGATAAAGACCCTACCTTGCAAAAGTTTTTGGAAGAACAATCCCAACTGATGCTTAAGGTGACTAATCAAATGATCAGCATGGAAGAAAACTATCCCAAAAGAGTGTTTGACAACAAGGATGACAAGAATATTATTCTAGATGGAGCCCCAACTTGCATTATTTGTGGAGACAAGGATCACACTTCCAAGGAGCATGAAGATCAATGCCCCAATTGTGAAGAGGAACATCCAGTTGGCCAATGCCCCACATCTCAAGTTACTTGTTACCTTTGTGAAGGAAACGACCATGTACCTACTCAATGCCCCATCTATGCCATTGTTGAACAAAGGAAACAAGAAGGATCCAAGTATGCCAAGAATGTTGATGACAAAGGAAAAGGACCACTCATACCTCCAAACAACACTACCCAATTCAAACGATCAAAGAAGCCCAAGAAACCAAAGCAAGACATGAGCCTTGTGCAATGCCGTAAATGTAAGGAAATGGGACACTACCCCAGTGGATGCCCAGAGAACCCGAAGAATAAAGAGATCGGCCAAGTAGTGTGCAACAACTGCAAGGAACCATGCCACTACGTAGCAACTTGTCCACAAGAGCCACGTAAAGAACTCCAAGATATCCACTGTTTCAATTGCAAGGAACCAGGACACTATGTAAGCAATTGTCCAGAAAAGATGAAGAACAAGATAAACAAGCCTATGAAGGATCTCAACCTTGGCCCATGAGTCAAGCATGGAAACAAAGGACACTAAGCAGAAGTTTTCCAAGATTCCAAGCAAGCCAAGATATAGTTTAGTTGGAAAAATTTTAAGGGTGGTAGTACCCTAGTTGTTTTGAACCTGCTTGTAACCCTAGCCTTCCCAAATCTCGAGACGAGATTTATTTTAAGGGTGGTAGCCTGTCACATCCCAAGATTTTCCAAATCTTGTAATGTGAAAAATAAAATAAACAAAATAAATTTTTGTTGGAAATCAGGGTGAAAAGAAACTTTTGTTTCTAAAAGGAAACCTGAAATCCCATCTTGAACAAACTTTGGCTAAAGTTTGAATTCAACAAATCCAAATCAAGGGAAATGCATTCCTCAATGAATGTATCTAGAAATTTAAACACTTGGAAAATAAATCCAAATCCCTAAACCCTAATGGAAGGAAATCATTTCCCAAGTTATTTCCAAATCTATGGATTTGATACATACCAAAGTTGATCAACAAATATTCTCAAAGGATCAAGAAAGACCTTAGAGATTAATTTCACTTAGTTGGAACCATAGACAAAATCTTGTGAATATAAAAAGGTAAGGAAATTGAATTTCCAAAGCCAATAAAGCCCTTACCAAAAGCCATAACAATTGGTGAACAATTATAATCCTAAAGGGATTAAAAAGATAAACATTTAATAAAGGAAAAATAAATTGTTTTGGAAATACTATTTGGATCTTTTAATAAAAGACTTTGTTTTCAAATGAAAAGGTGAGCCAAATTAATTTTGGCCAAACTTTTGTAATAAAATATTTTGTTTTGATAAAATGAGTAAAAGTTTATTTAAATAAAATAATAAGGATTTAAATATCCAATTTTATTTAAGTAAAGGCTTTTCCCATTTTAAATGAACACCAAGTATTTTATTACTACTTTGAAATCTTTTATTAAAAGGTTTTGCTTTGATTAAAATGAGTAAAGGATTATTTAAATAAAATAATAAGGATTTAAATATCCAAATTTTATTTAAGTAAAGGCTTTCCCATTTTAATTAAACACCAAAACTTATTTTATTTATTTAAATAAGTTTCCAAGTATTCTTTTATTTTTCAAATAAAACCTTCTGGTTTGGTTTTGAAAATAATTGGATATCAAATGGAAATTTTATTAAATAAATCAAAACCCTATTTTATTAAACTAAAGATCCATTTTCTTTAATTATTAAATGGATCTTAAAATAAATAAAAATATTATTTTATTTTGGATTTGGATTATGTTGAAAAACAGAACCAAATTCAAAGTACAAAGTTGAGTTTTTGTTTGAATTGATTTGAACCTTGTTTGAATTGTTTGAATAATTGATTGAAATTCAAAACAGAAATAGAATTAGAAAAGGAAAATAAAGCAGACAGAAAAAATAAATAAGAAAAAGGTTGACCCAGCCCAGCAGCCCACTAAGGCCCAGTTCAGCCCAGTATTCCCTCGCCGCGGAGAATCGTCTTACACCTTGTTTCTGACCCGCTAAGTCAATGACAGCCCGGACCCACCTCCTCTTACTCCTCCCCCGAACCGTTTTTCCCCACTCAGAAACCTACCCACGCAGAGATTGGCAAGTGGACCCCGTTCCCTCTCCTTTTCCCACTGACCAGAGGACCCCACCGCCACCTCCTTCTTCTTCCCCGCGCGACCCTGTCTCCCCCAGACGACGCTGCCGTTGCTGCCTTTGAATGCCGCGTTCAATTCTCAGTAACGCCGCGTTAATTCCTCGCCGAGACTACGCCCATTTAA
The DNA here is from genome assembly GCA_916181665.1 of Avena sativa. NCBI lineage: Eukaryota > Viridiplantae > Streptophyta > Magnoliopsida > Poales > Poaceae > Avena > Avena sativa. The sequence goes on from OV702289.1 coordinate 503,102,945, forward strand.
CCGCCTGCTCCTCCTCCTCCTTTTCCCCCAGACCACTCCTCCACTCTGCCCCTAGGCTGCCTCCAATTCTCTCTGTACCGCCGCCGCTCCGACGATGTTCCGGTGACGATTCCGACGAAACCCCACCGCCCCTTGCATCCCTAAGCACCCCAGCAGCTTCTCCACCTCCAGGCGCACCTGCTAGTGCATCCAGTTCACTCGCGCGAGCCTCACAACGTCGGCAAGGACAAGCTCTACTCGCCACCACCGTCGGCCTCGACTCCGGCAAACTTCCCCGGTGAGCACAGACTTCCCCTCGCCCCCTTTTTGATGCTCCCTTACTCGCGACCCTCGTGCGCACCTAACCGCGCCTCTCCTTTGCCTTAGCGCGGTCCCGAGCGACGCCAACGACGATAACCCGAGAGCACCGCCGCCCGCAGCAACTCCGGCGAGAGATTGCCAACCCGTCCGTGCGCCCCCTGCCTCCCCATCAGCACGTTGAGCTTCCCCAAGCGTCTGCGAACTCGGTGAGCCTCCCCTTTTCCTCTCCCGCTTCCTGTATCGCCGGCACCGTCATCGACCGATCGCTCCGCCGCCAGCAGCCGCCGCAGCGCCGCTTGTCTGTGGTCGAGCACCCCACAACCGTTCGATCTGGATCGTACGCATTAGATAGAATCACTTAAACGCGAATGGGTACGCTCTCTGCACCGCTCGATCTAACTAGATCCAACGCCCCACAGCCACGATCCCAGCGAACCGGTACCGACGAATTAGATTAAGACACGTGTCTCTGCTGGATGGATTTAAAACAGAATTGATCTAATTGATGTTCAATTTTGTAAATTCCATAACTTTGGATCCACACGTCCAAAAATTACAAATTTTATGTCGTTGGATTCAGCAAGACAAACCCTAACCAACCCTGCCCTTAGTTTAGAAAATAGTATCTGTTAACTTGTTTAACTTTGCAGATTCTTTTGTGTGCTTGCTAACATTAGAAAAATTGCTTAAAAATGTTTTTAGGGTTAAAACCTTTGCCAATTGGTTTGTTGTGACCTTACTGACCCTAGGAACCAACCCATAGTTTGGAAAATGATTTTTTGAAAAGTTTAGAATGGATTAATTGGTTTAGTCCCTTTCTAGCTAATCAAAAACCATTGTTTTGTTTATGAAAATGCTTTCATAAAGAAAACTTTGAGAAAATGTTTTGGACCAAACCTACTGACCCAAACACCAAGTTTTTCAATAGCAACTCATTTGGTGAACCCTATAGGTTAAGGCCTTAGGAAAAATATTTCTTCACCACATAAAATGACCAAATAGGTGCCTTGTTTGAAATGGTTTTGAGGTGAAACCCCTTTTGCCAATGACTTTGCCATTTTGGTAAATGACCAATTTGGAACTTACAAAGCTTAGAAGCCTAGTAGAGACCACCTTTGCAATTAGAACCATCTTTTGCATGCTTGCATGCATTACCTTGACTTTGTTTTTTTTGTGTGTTGTTTTGCTTGATTGGTAGATTGAGTTTGTGCCTTGCTTGATTGATTGTAGTGACTTGAAGTGAGTGAACATTTCAAAGATCAAGGAGTGAACCTATACCTCTACCAAAAAGGCAAGTGATGCTTCATATCTTTTGTCCCATTATTTTCACTATGCATTAGTGTTTTTGCCAAGTAAAACTTGCATGGTTTTTATTTTGCTAAGTATAGACCTTGCTATAGGAAAACTAGTAGAATGAATCCTTAGAAGGATTTTCCTAAGTTAAGAATCCTATTACTATCAAGCTTAGCCTAGCTAATATAAAACCTGGGTGGGATATATATTCATGTTATGAAAATTTCTAAGTCTAAGGACTTGTTTTTATTTAACAAAACAACTAAGTTAATGAATCACCTGGGTGGAATGGAAAGAATGGTTTATGTTGAGTGGTTCACAAGGCCATGGACTTGGCTTGTGTATCTCACTTGTGGATGGCCACCCAGGAACAAAGAGATTTGAGATGTCAAATGTTGAGAAGCTTCAAGTGCAACCACTTGGCAATATGGGCTCTGCCATGATCATATAGGTTGCAAGAACTTAGCCACATGGACAGTGGGTGGTAGTGTTTGATAGGTTGGAACGCGTCCATGATGGTCTAAGGGAAAGCTTCTGAAAGATCTTGTCTTGGGAAACCATGTCTTGTGGGTAAAGTGCACCACCTCTGCAGAGTGTAAAACCTAATTACTTAGCCATGTCCCTGGTAAAGGACAATTTGAGCATCAAGACATGGAAACTTCAAGAATATCATCACTCCAATTTCTAAATAAAACTTGTGGGTGAACAAGGGTTAAAGGATCTTCAGTCCTTGATTGGTAGATGCCCTGAGTGGATCTTCAGTCTTTGATTGGTGGATGCCTTGGGTGTTTTGTGCCTTACAAAAACTTAGTATTTTCAAAATGATAGGAAAAATCTATTTTGAGCAATGCAAGCCTCAGCTCCACTTAGCCAAAATGCATATAGATGATAGACTCCACTATACTACCAAAGTATCACTTGCCAATACAATACAAATGTATTGACCCTTGTGGCTGTAACTTTTAATGTTGCAGGTTTGATTGATTTTAGTGAAGATTGATTGATTAGGATTACAAAGTCTACAACCAACATCTGCCTGTGGCACTTTGAAGATGAAGGACCCATGACTATAGTTATTCCGCTGCAATGTATTGTAATAGCCAAATGAGCTATGTAAAGATGTAATAAAATTATGTTATTCCTGGTTATAAAGTTGTAATATGACCTTTGTTTCTTGATATTACATCTGAACTGTGGATGCTAGCTATTGATCCAGGGACTAGCATTGCAATCACAGGGATCTTTCCTATACAAAGGAGGGATCTTACAGAAGAAAACACATGCAATGACACTGGTGGATCCATGTGTGCTCTGTGGGAAGAACACACATGCAATGACACCGGTGGATCCATGTGTGGTCTGTGGGACGAACACACATGCAATGACACTGGTGATATGTGGTCTGTGAGTAGAACACACATGCAATGACTCTAGTTGTGTTTCATGAAAAGAGCAGACATGCGATGACACTGGTGGATCCATGTGTGGTTCATGGGAAGAACACACATGCAATGACACTGGGTGTGGTTCATGATATGGTATGTGGGAAGAACTCACATGCAATGACTCTGGTGATATGTGGTTTGTGAGAAGAACAGACATGCAATGACTCTAGCTGTGGTTAATGAGAAGAGCAGACATGCAATGACACTGGTGGATCCATGTGTGGTTAATGAGAAGAACACACATGTAATGACACTGGGTGTGGTTCATCATATGGTTTGTGAGAAGAACACACATGCAATGACTCTAGCTGTGGTTCATGAAAAGAGCAGACATGTGATGACTCTAACTGTGGTTCATCAAAAGAGCAGACATGCGATGCCACCGGTGGTTCCATGTGTGGTGTATGAGAGGAACACACATGCAATGACACCTGTGGATCCTTACGTGGTTTGTGAGAATAACACACTTGCAATGACACTGGTGGATCCATGTGTGGTCTGTGTGAAGAACACACGTGCAATGACACTGGGTGGATCCATGTGTGCTTCATGGGAAGAACACACATGCAATGAAACTGGTGGATCCATGTGTGGTCTGTGGGAAGAACACACATGCAATGACACTGGTGATATGTGGTCTGTGAGAAGAACAGACATGCAATGACTCTAGCAGTGGTTAATGAGAAGAGCAGACATGCAATGACACTGGTGGATCCATGTGTGGTTAATGAGAAGAACACACATGCAATGACACTGGGAGTGGTTCATGATATGGTTTGTGAGAAGAACACACATGCAATGACTCTAGCTGTGGTTCATGAAAAGAGCAGACATGCAATGACACTGGTGGATCCATGTGTGGTTCATGGGAAGAACACACAAGCACTGACACTGGGTGTGGTTCATGATATGTTCTGTGGGAAGAACACACATGCAATGACTCTGGTGATATGTGGTTTGTGAGAAGAACACACATGCAATGACTCTAGCTGTGATTATTGAGAAGAGCAGACATGCAATGACACTGGTGGATCCATGTGTGGTTAATGACAAGAACACACATGCAATGACACTGGGTGTGATTCATGATATGGTTTGTGAGAAGAACACACATGCAATAACTCTAGATGTGTTTAATGAAAAGAGCAGACATGTGATGCCACCGGTGGATCCATGTGTGGTATATGAGAGGAACACACATGCAATGACACCGGTGGATCCTTACGTGGTTTGTGAGAATAACGCACATGCAATGACACTGGTGGACCCATGTGGGGTCTGTGGGAAGAACACACATGCAATGACACTGGGTGGATCCACGTGGGGTTCATGGCAAGAACACACATCCAATGAAACTGGTGGATCCATGTGTGGTTCATGGGAAGAACACACATGCAATGCCACTGGGTGTGGTTCATGATATGGTCTATGGGAAGAACACACATGCAATGAAACTGGGTGTGGTTCAAGATATGGTCTGTGGGAAGAACACACATGCAATGACTCTGGTGATATGTGGTTTGTGAGAAGAATAGACATGAAATGACTCTTGTTGTGGTTAGTGAGAAGAGTAGACATGCAATGACACTGGTGGATCCATGTGGGGTTAATGAGAAGAACACACATGCAATGACAGTGGGTGTGGTTCATGATATGGTTTGTGAGAAGAACACACATGCAATGACTCTAGCTGTGGTTCATGAAAAGAGCAGACATGCGATGACTCTAACTGTGGTTCATGAAAAGAGGAGACATGCGATGCCACCGGTGGATCCATGTGTGGTCTATGAGAGGAACACACATGCAATGACACCGGTGGATCCTTACGTGGTTTGTGAGAATAACACACATGCAATGACACTGGTGGATCCATGTGTGGTCCATGGGAAGAACACACATGCAATGACACTGGGTGGATCCATGTATGGTTCATGGGAAGAACACACATGCAATGACACTGGTGGATCCATGTGTGGTCTGTGGGAAGAACACACATGCAATGACACTGGTGATATGTGGTCTGTGAGAAGAACACACATGCAATGACTCTAGTTGTGGTTCATTAAAAGAGCAGACATGCAATGACACTGGTGGATCCATGTGTGGTTCATGGGAAGAACACACAAGCAATGACACTGGGTGTGGTTCATGATATGGTCTGTGGGAAGAACACACATGCAATGACTCTGGTGATATGTGGTTTGTGAGAAGAGCACGCATGCAATGACTCTAGCTGTGATTATTGAGAAGAGCAGACATGCAATGACACTAGTGGATCCATGTGTGGTTAATGAGAATAACACACATGCAATGACACTGGGTGTGGTTCATGATATGGTTTGTGAGAAGAACACACATGCAATGACTATAGTTGTGGTTCATGAAAAGAGCAGACATGCGATGACTCTAACTGTGGTTCATGAAAAGAGCAGACATGCGATGCCACCAATGGATCCATGTGTGGTCTATGAGAGGAACACACATGCAATGACACCGGTGGATCCTTACGTGGTTTGTGAGAATAACACACATGCAATGACACTGGTGGATCCATGTGTGGTCCATGGGAAGAATACACATGCAATGACACTGGGTGGATCCATGTATGGTTCATGGGAAGAACACACATGCAATGTCACTGGTGGATCCATGTGTGGTCTGTGGGAAGAACACACATGCAATGACACTGGTGATATGTGGTCTATGAGAAGAACACACATGCAATGACTCTAGCTGTGGTTCATTAAAAGAGCAGACATGCAATGACACTGGTGGATCCATGTGTGGTTCATGGGAAGAACACACAAGCAATGACACTGGATGTGGTTCATGATATGGTCTGTGGGAAGAACACACATGCAATGACTCTGGTGATATGTGGTTTGTGAGAAGAACACACATGCAATGACTAGCTGTGATTATTGAGAAGAGCAGACATGCAATGACACTGGTGGATGCATGTGTGGTTAATGACAAGAACACACATGCAATGACACTGGGTGTGGTTCATGATATGGTTTGTGAGAATAACACACATGCAATAACTCTAGATGTGTTTAATGAAAAGAGCAGACATGCGGTGCCACCGGTGGATCCATGTGTGGTCTATGAGAGGAACACACATGCAATGACACCGGTGGATCCTTACGTGGTTTGTGAGAATAACACACATGCAATGACACTGGTGGACCCATGTGTGGTTTGTGGGAAGAACACACATGCAATGACACTGGGTGGATCCATGTGTGGTTCATGGGAAGAACACACATCCAACGAAACTGGTGGATCCATGTGTCGTCTGTGGGAAGAACAGACATGCAATGACACTAGTGATATGTGGTATGTGAGAAGAACACACATGCAATGACTAGCTGTGTTTCGTGAAAAGAGCAGACATGCGACGACACTAGTGGACCCATGTGTGGTTCATGGGAAGAACACACATGCAATAACACTGGGTGTGTTTCATGATATGGTCTGTGGGAAGAACACACATGCAATCACACTAGCGGGTCCATGTGTGGTCTGTGGGAAGAACACACATGCAATGAAACTAGGTGGATCCATGTGTGGTTCATGGGAAGACCACACATGCAATGAAATTGGTGGATCCATGTGTGGTATGTGGGAAGAACACACATGCAATGACACTGGGGATATGTGGTATGTGAGAAGAACACACATGCAATGACTCTAGCTGTGGTTCATGAAAAGAGCAGACATGCGATAACACTGGTGGATCCATGTATGGTTCATGGGAAGAACACACATGCAATGACACTGGTGGATCCATGTGTGGTCCATGGGAAGAACACACATGCAATGACATTGGGTGGATCCATGTGTGGTTCATGAGAATAACACACATGCAATGACACTGGTGGAACCATGTGTGGTCTGTGGGAAGAACACACATGCAATGACACTAGTGATATGTGGTCTGTGAGAAGAACATACATGCAATGACTCTAGCTGTGGTTCATGAAAAGAGCAGACATGCGATGACACTGGTGGATCCATGTGTGGTCCATGGGAAAAACACACATGCAATGACACTGGGTGTGGTTCATGATATGGTCTGTGGGAAGAACACACATGCAATGACTCTGGTGATATGTGGTTTGTGAGAAGAACAGACATGCAATGACTCTAGTTGTGGTTAATGAGAAGAGCAGACATGCAATGACACTGGTGGATCCATGTGTGATTAATGAGAAGAACACGAATGCAATGACACTGGGTGTGGTTCATGATATGGTTTGTGAGAAGAACACAGATGCAATGACTCTAGCTGTGGTTCATTAAAAGAGCAGACATGCGATGACTCTAACTGTGGTTCATGAAAAGAGTAGACATGCGATGCCACCAGTGGATCCATGTGTGGTCTATGAGAGGAACACACATGCAATGACACCGGTGGATCCTTAAGTGGTTTGTGAGAATAACACTCATGCAATGACACTGGTGGATCCATGTGTGGTCCATGGGAAGAACACACATGCAATGACGCTGGGTGGATCCATGTGTGGTTCATGGGAAGAACACATATGCAATGACACTGGTGGATCCATGTGTGGTCTGTGGGAAGAACACACATGCAATGACACTGGTGATATGTGGTCTGTGAGAAGAACACACATGCAATGACTCTAGCTGTGGTTCATGAAAAGAGCAGACATGCAATGACACTGGTGGATCCATGTGTGGTTCATGGGAAGAACACACATGCAATGACACTGGGTGTGGTTCATGATATGGTCTATGGGAAGAACAGACATGCATTGACTCTGGTGATATGTGGTTTGTGAGAAGAACACACATGCAATGACTCTAGCTGTGGTTATTGAGAAGAGCAGACATGCAATCACACTGGTGGATCCATGTGTGGTTAATGAGAAGAACACACATGTAATGACACTGGGTGTGGTTCATCATATGGTTTGTGAGAAGAACACGCATGCAATGACTCTAGCTGTGGTTCATGAAAAGAGCAGACATGTGATGACTCTAACTGTGGTTCATGAAAAGAGCAGACATGCGATGCCACCGGTGGTTCCATGTGTGGTGTATGAGAGGAACACACATGCAATGACACCTGTGGATCCTTACGTGGTTTGTGAGAATAACACACTTGCAATGACACTCGTGGATCCATGTGTGGTCTGTGGGAAGAACACACGTGCAATGACACTGGGTGGATCCATGTGTGCTTCATGGGAAGAACACACATGCAATGAAACTGGTGGATCCATGTGTGGTCTGTGGGAAGAACACACATGCAATGACACTGGTGATATGTGGTCTGTGAGAAGAACACACATGCAATGACTCTAGCAGTGGTTAATGAGAAGAGCAGACATGCAATGACACTGGTGGATCCATGTGTGGTTAATGAGAAGAACACACATGCAATGACACTGGGAGTGGTTCATGATATGGTTTGTGAGAAGAACACACATGCAATGACTCTAGCTGTGGTTCATGAAAAGAGCAGACATGCAATGACACTGGTGGATCCATGTGTGGTTCATGGGAAGAACACACAAGCAATGACACTGGGTGTGGTTCATGATATGGTCTGTGGGAAGAACACACATGCAATGACTCTGGTGATATGTGGTTTGTGAGAAGAACACACATGCAATGACTCTAGCTGTGATTATTGAGAAGAGCAGACATGCAATGACACTGGTGGATCCATGTGTGGTTAATGACAAGAACACACATGCAATGACACTGGGTGTGATTCATGATATGGTTTGTGAGAAGAACACACATGCAATAACTCTAGATGTGTTTAATGAAAAGAGCAGACATGTGATGCCACCGGTGGATCCATGTGTGGTCTATGAGAGGAACACACATGCAATGACACCGGTGGATCCTTACGTGGTTTGTGAGAATAACGCACATGCAATGACACTAGTGGACCCATGTGGCGTCTGTGGGAAGAACACACATGGAATGACACTGGGTGGATCCACGTGTGGTTCATGGCAAGAACACACATCCAATGAAACTGGTGGATCCATGTGTGGTTCATGGGAAGAACACACATGCAATGCCACTGGGTGTGGTTCATGATATGGTCTATGGGAAGAACACACATGCAATGAAACTAGGTGTGGTTCAAGATATGGTCTGTGGGAAGAACACACATGCAATGACTCTGGTGATATGTGGTTTGTGAGAAGAATAGACATAAAATGACTCTAGTTGTGGTTAATGAGAAGAGTAGAAATGCAATGACACTGGTGGATCCATGTGGGGTTAATGAGAAGAACACACATGTAATGACAGTGGGTGTGGTTCATGATATGGTTTGTGAGAAGAACACACATGCAATGACTCTAGCTGTGGTTCATGAAAAGAGCAGACATGCGATGACTCTAACTGTGGTTCATGAAAAGAGGAGACATGCGATGCCACCGGTGGATCCATGTGTGGTCTATGAGAGGAACACACATGCAATGACACCGGTGGATCCTTACGTGGTTTGTGAGAATAACACACATGCAATGACACTGGTGGATCCATGTGTGGTCCATGGGAAGAACACACATGCAATGACACTGGGTGGATCCATGTATGGTTCATGGGAAGAACACACATGCAATGACACTGGTGGATCCATGTGTGGTCTGTGGGAAGAACACACATGCAATGACACTGGTGATATGTGGTCTGTGAGAAGAACACACATGCAATGACTCTAGCTGTGGTTCATTAAAAGAGCAGACATGCAATGACACTGGTGGATCCATGTGTGGTTCATGGGAAGAACACACAAGCAATGACACTGGGTGTGGTTCATGATATGGTCTGTGGGAAGAACACACATGCAATGACTCTGGTGATATGTGGTTTGTGAGAAGAGCACACATGCAATGACTCTAGCTGTGATTATTGAGAAGAGCAGACATGCAATGACACTGGTGGATCCATGTGTGGTTAATGAGAAGAACACACATGCAATGACACTGGGTGTGGTTCATGATATGGTTTGTGAGAAGAACACACATGCAATGACTATAGTTGTGGTTCATGAAAAGAGCAGACATGCGATGACTCTAACTGTGGTTCATGAAAAGAGCAGACATGCGATGCCACCAATGGATCCATGTGTGGTCTATGAGAGGAACACACATGCAATGACACCGGTGGATCCTTACGTGGTTTGTGAGAATAACACACATGCAATGACACTGGTGGATCCATGTGTGGTCCATGGGAAGAATACACATGCAATGACACTGGGTGGATCCATGTATGGTTCATGGGAAGAACACACATGCAATGTCACTGGTGGATCCATGTGTGGTCTGTGGGAAGAACACACATGCAATGACACTGGTGATATGTGGTCTATGAGAAGAACACACATGCAATGACTCTAGCTGTGGTTCATTAAAAGAGCAGACATGCAATGACACTGGTGGATCCATGTGTGGTTCATGGGAAGAACACACAAGCAATGACACTGGATGTGGTTCATGATATGGTCTGTGGGAAGAACACACATGCAATGACTCTGGTGATATGTGGTTTGTGAGAAGAACACACATGCAATGACTCTATCTGTGATTATTGAGAAGAGCAGACATGCAATGACACTGGTGGATGCATGTGTGGTTAATGACAAGAACACACATGCAATGACACTGGGTGTGGTTCATGATATGGCTTGTGAGAATAACACACATGCAATAACTCTAGATGTGTTTAATGAAAAGAGCAGACATGCGGTGCCACTGGTGGATCCATGTGTGGTCTATGAGAGGAACACACATGCAATGACACCGGTGGATCCTTACGTGGTTTGTGAGAATAACACACATGCAATGACACTGGTGGACCCATGTGTGGTTTGTGGGAAGAACACACATGCAATGACACTGGGTGGATCCATGTGTGGTTCATGGGAAGAACACACATCCAACGAAATTGGTGGATCCATGTGTCGTCTGTGGGAAGAACAGACATGCAATGACACTAGTGATATGTGGTCTGTGAGAAGAACACACATGCAATGACTAGCTGTGATTCGTGAAAAGAGCAGACATGCGACGACACTAGTGGACCCATGTGTGGTTCATGGGAAGAACACACATGCAATAACACTGGGTGTGGTTCATGATATGGTCTGTGGGAAGAACACACATGCAATCACACTGGCGGGTCCATGTGTGGTCTGTGGGAAGAACACACATGCAATGAAACTAGGTGGATCCATGTGTGGTTCATGGGAAGACCACACATGCAATGAAATTGGTGGATCCATGTGTGGTATGTGGGAAGAACACACATGCAATGACACTGGTGATATGTGGTATGTGAGAAGAACACACATGCAATGACTCTAGTTGTGGTTCATGAAAAGAGCAGACATGCGATAACACTGGTGGATCCATGTGTGGTTCATGGGAAGAACACACATGCAATGCCACTGGGTGTGGTTCATGATATGGTCTATGGGAAGAACACACATGCAATGAAACTGGGTGTGGTTCAAGATATGGTTTGTGGGAAGAACACACATGCAATGACTCTGGTGATATGTGGTTTGTGAGAAGAATAGACATGAAATGACTCTAGTTGTGGTTAATGAGAAGAGTAGACATGCAATGACACTGGTGGATCCATGTGGGGTTAATGATAATAACACACATGCAATGACAGTGGGTGTGGTTCATGATATGGTTTGTGAGAAGAACACACATGCAATGACTCTAGCTGTGGTTCATGAAAAGAGCAGACATGCGATGACTCTAACTGTGGTTCATGAAAAGAGGAGACATGCGATGCCACCGGTGGATCCATGTGTGGTCTATGAGAGGAAAACACATGCAATGACACTGGTGGATCCTTACGTGGTTTGTGAGAATAACACACATGCAATGACACTGGTGGATCCATGTGTGGTCCATGGGAAGAACACACATGCAATGACACTGGGTGGATCCATGTATGGTTCATGGGAAGAACACACATGCAATGACACTGGTGGATCCATGTGTGGTCTGTGGGAAGAACACACATGCAATGACACTGGTGATATGTGGTCTGTGAGAAGAACACACATGCAATGACTCTAGCTGTGGTTCATTAAAAGAGCAGACATGCAATGACACTGGTGGATCCATGTGTGGTTCATGGGAAGAACACACAAGCAATGACACTGAGTGTGGTTCATGATATGGTCTGTGGGAAGAACACACATGCAATGACTCTGGTGATATGTGGTTTGTGAGAAAAGCACACATGCAATGACTCTAGCTGTGATTATTGACAAGAGCAGACTTGCAATGACACTGGTGGATCCATGTGTGGTTAATGACAAGAACACACATGCAATGACACTGGTGATATGTGGTATGTGAGAAGAACACACATGCAATGACTCTAGCTGTGGTTCATGAAAAGAGCAGACATGCGATAACACTGGTGGATCCATGTGTGGTTCATGGGAAGAACACACATGCAATGCCACTGGGTGTGGTTCATGATATGGTCTATGGGAAGAACACACATGCAATGAAACTGGGTGTGGTTCAAGATATGGTCTGTGGGAAGAACACACATGCAATGACTCTGGTGATATGTGGTTTGTGAGAAGAATAGACATGAAATGACTCTAGTTGTGGTTAATGAGAAGAGTAGACATGCAATGACACTGGTGGATCCATGTGGGGTTAATGAGAAGAACACACATGCAATGACAGTGGGTGTGGTTCATGATATGGTTTGTGAGAAGAACACACATGCAATGACTCTAGCTGTGGTTCATGAAAAGAGCAGACATGCGATGACTCTAACTGTGGTTCATGAAAAGAGGAGACATGCGATGCCACCGGTGGATCCATGTGTGGTCTATGAGAGGAAAACACATGCAATGACACTGGTGGATCCTTACGTGGTTTGTGAGAATAACACACATGCAATGACACTGGTGGATCCATGTGTGGTCCATGGGAAGAACACACATGCAATGACACTGGGTGGATCCATGTATGGTTCATGGGAAGAACACACATGCAATGACACTGGTGGATCCATGTGTGGTCTATGGGAAGAACACACATGCAATGACACTGGTGATATGTGGTCTGTGAGAAGAACACACATGCAATGACTCTAGCTGTGGTTCATGAAAAGAGCAGACATGCAATGACACTGGTGGATCCATGTGTGGTTCATGGGAAGAACACACAAGCAATGACACTGGGTGTGGTTCATGATATGGTCTGTGGGAAGAACACACATGCAATGACTCTGGTGATATGTGGTTTGTGAGAAAAGCACACATGCAATGACTCTAGCTGTGATTATTGACAAGAGCAGACATGCAATGACACTGGTGGATCCATGTGTGGTTAATGACAAGAACACACATGCAATGACATTGGGTGTGGTTCATGATATGGTTTGTGAGAAGAACTCACATGCAATAACTCTAGATGTGTTTAATGAAAAGAGCAGACATGTGATGCCACCGGTGGATCCATGTGTGGTCTATGAGAGGAACACACATGCAATGACACCGGTGGATCCTTACGTGGTTTGTGAGAATAACACACATGCAATGACACTGGTGGACCCATGTGTGGTCTGTGGGAAGAACACACATGCAATGACACTGGGTGGATCCATGTGTGGTTCATGGCAAGAACACACATCCAATGAAACTGGTGGATCCATGTGTGGTCTGTGGGAAGAACAGACATGCAATGACACTGGTGATATGTGGTCTATGAGAAGAACACACATGCTATGACTAGCTGTGGTTCGTGAAAAGAGCAGACATGCGACGACACTGGTGGATCCATGTGTGGTTCATGGGAAGAACACACATGCAATAACACTGGGTGTGGTTCATGATATGGTCTGTGGGAAGAACACACATGCAATCACACTGGTGGACCCATGTGTGGTCTATGGGAAGAACACACATGCAATGAAACTAGGTGGATCCATGTGTGGTTCATGGGAAGACCACACATGCAATGACACTGATGGATCCATGTGTGGTCTCTGGGAAGAACACACATGCAATGACACTGGTGATATGTGGTCTGTGAGAAGAACACACATGCAAATACTCTAGCTGTAGCTCATGAAAATAGCAGACATGCGATGACACTGGTGGATCCATGTGTGGTTCATGGGAAGAACACACATGCAATGACACTGGGTGTGGTTCATGATATGGTCTATGGGAAGAACACACATGCAATGACACTGGGTGTGGTTCAAGATATGGTCTGTGGGAAGAACACACATGCAATGACTCTGGTGATATGTGGTTTGTGAGAAGAATAGACATGCAATGACTCTAGTTGTGCTTAATGAGAAGAGTAGACATGCAATGACACTGGTGGATCCATGTGGGGTTAATGAGAAGAACACACATGCAATGACAGTGGGTGTGGTTCATGATATGGTTTGTGGGAAGAACACACATGCAATGACTCTAGCTGTGGTTCATGAAAAGAGCAGACATGCGATGACTCTACCTGTGGTTCATGAAAAGAGGAGACATGCGATGCCACCGGTGGATCCATGTGTGGTCTATGAGAGGAACACACATGCAATGACACCGGTGGATCCTTACGTGGTTTGTAAGAATAACACAGATGGAATGACACTGGTGGATCCATGTGTGGTCTGTGAAAAGAACACACATGCAATGACACTGGGTGGATCCATGTGTGGTTCATGGTAAGAACACACATGCAATGACACTGGTGGATCCATGTGTGGTCTGTGGGAAGAACACACATGCAATGACACTGGTGGATCCATGTGTGGTCTGTGGGAAGAACACACATGCAATGACACTGGTGATATGTGGTCTATGAGAAGAACTCACATGCAATGACTCTAGTTGTGTTTCATGAAAAGAGAAGACATGCGATGACACTGGTGGATCCATGTGTGGTTCATGGGAAGAACACACATGCAATGACACTGGGTGTGGTTCATGATATGGTCTGTGGGAAGAACACACATGCAACGACTCTGGTGATATGTGGTTTGCGAGAAGAACAGACATGCAATGACTCTAGCTGTGGTTAATGAGAAGAGCAGACATGCAATGACACTGGTGGATCCATGTGTGGTTAATGAGAAGAACACACATGCATTGACACTGGGTGTGGTTCATGATATGGTTTGTGAGAAGAACATACATGCAATGACTATAGTTGTGGTTCATGAAAAGAGCAGACATGCGATGACTCTAACTGTGGTTCATGAAAAGAGCAGACATGCGATGCCACCAGTGGATCCATGTGTGGTATATGAGAGGAACACACATACAATGACACTGGTGGATCCTTATGTGGTTTGTGAGAATAACACACATGCAATGACACTGGTGGATCCATGTGTGGTTTGTGAAAAGAACACACATGCAATGACACTGGGTGGATCCATGTGTGGTTCATGGGAAGAACACACATACAATGACACTGGTGGATCCATGTGTGGTTTGTGGGAAGAACACACATGCAATGACACTCTTGATATGTGGTCTGTGAGAAGAACACACATGCAATGACTCTAGCTGTGGTCCATGAAAAGAGCAGACATGCGATGACATTGGTGGATCCATGTGTTGTTCATGGGAAGAAGACACATGCAATGACACTTGGGTGTGGTTCATGATATGGTTTGTGGGAAGAACACACATGCAATGACTCTGATGATATGTGGTTTGTGAGAAGAACAGACATGCAATGACTCTAGTTGTGGTTAATGAGATGAGCAAACATGCAATGACACTGGTGGATCCAAGTGCGGTTAATGAGAAGAACACACATGCAATGACACTGGGTGTGGTTCATGATATGGTTTATGAGAAGAACACACATGCAATGACTCTAGCTGTGGTTCATGAAAAGAGCAGACATGCGATGACTCTAACTGTGGTTCATGAAAAGAGCAGACATGCGATGCCACCGGTGGATCCATGTGTGGTCTATGAGAGGAACGCACATGCAATTTCACCGGTGGATCCTTACGTGGTTTGTGAGAATAACACACATGCAATGACACTGGTGGATCCATGTGTGGTCCATGGGAAGAACACACATGCAATGACACTAGGTAGATCCATGTGTGGTTCATGTGAAGAACACACATGCAATGACACTGGTGGAACCATGTGTGGTCTGTGGGAAGAACACACATGCAATGACACTAGTGATATGTGGTCTGGGAGAAGAACACACATGCAATGACTCTAGCTGTGGTTCATGAAAAGAGCAGACATGCGATGACACTGGTGGATCTGTGTGTGGTCCATGGGAAGAACACACATGCAATGACACTGGGTGTGGTTCATGATATGGTCTGTGGGAAGAACACACATGCAATGACTCTGGTGATATGTGGTTTGTGAGAAGAACAGACATGCAATGACTCTAGCTGTGCTTAATGAGAAGAGCAGACATGCAATGACACTGGTGGATCCATGTGTGGTTAATGAGAAGAACACACATGCAATGACACTGGGTGTGGTTCATGATATGGTTTGTGAGAAGAACACACATGCAATGACTCTAGTTGTGGTTCACTAAAAGAGCAGACATGCGATGACTCTAACTGTGGTTCATGAAAAGAGTAGACATGCGATGCCACCGGTCGATCCATGTGTGGTCTATGAGACGAACACACATGCAATTGCACCGGTGGATCCTGACGTGGTTTGTGAGAAGAACACACATGCAATGACACTGGTGGATCCATGTGTGGTCCAGGGGAAGAACACACATGCAATGACACTGGGTGGATCCATGTGTGGTTCATGGAAAGAAGACACATGCAATGACACTGGTGGATCCATGTGTGGTCTATGGCAAGAATAGACATGCAATGACACTAGTGATATGTGGTCTGTGAGAAGAACACACATGCAATGACTCTAGCTATGGTTCATGAAAAGAGCAGACATGCGATGACACTGGTGGATCCATGTGTGGTTCATGGGAATAACACATATGCAATAACACTGGGTGTGATTCATGATATGGTCTGTGGGAAGAACACACATGCAATCACACTGGTGGATCCATGTGTGGTCTGTGGGAAGAACACACATGCAATGACACTAGGTGGATCCATGTGTGGTTCATGGGAAGACCACACATGCAATGAAACTGGTGGATCCATGTGTGGTATGTGGGAACAACACACATGCAATGACACTGTTGATATGTGGTCTATGATAAGAACACACATGCAATGACTCTAGCTGTGGTTCATGAAAAGAGCAGACATGCGATGACACTAACTGTGGTTCATGAAAAGAGGAGACATGCGATGCCACCGGTGGATCCATGTGTGGTCTATGAGAGGAACACACATGCAATGACACCGGTGGATCCTTACGTGGTTTGTACGAATAACACAGATGCATTGACACTGGTGGATCCATGTGTGGTCTGTGAAAAGAACACACATGCAATGACACTGGGTGGATCCATGTGTGGTCTGTGGGAAGAACACACATGCAATGACACTGGTGATATGTGGTCTGTGAGAAGAACACACATGCAATGACTCTAGTTGTGTTTCATGAAAAGAGCAGACATGCGATGACACTGGTGGATCCATGTGTGGTTCATGGGAAGAACACACATGCAATGACACTGGGTGTGGTTCATGATATGGTATGTGGGAGGAACACACATGCAATGACTCTGGTGATATGTGGTTTGTGAGAAGAACAGACATGCAATGACTCTAGCTGTGGTTAATGAGAAGAGCAGACATGCAATGACACTGGTGGATCCATGTGTGGTTAATGAGAAGAACACACATGTAATGACACTAGGTGTGGTTCATGATATGGTTTGTGAGAAGAACACACATGCAATGACTATAGCTGTGGTTCATGAAAAGAGCAGACATGCGATGACTCTAACTGTGGTTCATGAAAAGAGCTGACATGCGATGCCACCAGTGGATCCATGTGTGGTCTATGAGAGGAACACACATGCAATGACACCGGTGGATCCTTATGTGGTTTGTGAGAATAAAACACATGCAATGACACTGGTGGATCCATGTGTGGTGTGTGAAAAGAACACACATGCAATGACACTGGGTGGATCCATGTGTGGTTCATGGGAAGAACACACATGCAATGACACTGGTGGATCCATGTGTGGTCTGTGGGAAGAAGACACATGCAATGACACAAGTGATATGTGGTCTGTGAGAAGAACACACATGCAATGACTCTAGTTGTGGTTCATGAAAAGAGAAGACATGAGATGACATTGGTGGATCGATGTGTGGTTCATGGGAAGAACACACATGCAATGACACTGGGTGTGGTTCATGATATGGTCTATGGGAAGAACACACATGCAATGACTCTGGTGATATGTGGTTTGCGAGAAGAACAGACATGCAATGACTCTAGCTGTGGTTAATGAGAAGAGCAGACATGCAATGACACTGGTGGATCCATGTGTGGTTAATGAGAAGAACACACATGAAATGACATTGGGTGTGGTTCATGATATGGTTTGTGAGAAGAACACACATGCAATGACTATAGGTGTGGTTCATGAAAAGAGCAGACATGCGATGACTCTAACTGTGGTTCATGAAAAGAGCAGACATGCGATGCCACCAGTGGATACATGTGTGGTCTATGAGAGGAACACACATCCAATGACACTGGTGGATCCTTATGTGGTTTGTGAGAATAACACACATGTAATGACACTGGTGGATCCATGTGTGGTTTGTGAAAAGAACACACATGCAATGACACTGGGTGGATCCATGTGTGGTTCATGGGAAGAACACACATGCAATGACACTGGTGGATCCATGTGTGGTCTGTGGGAAGAACACATATGCAATGACACTCGTGATATGTGGTCTGTGAGAAGAACACACATGCAATGACTCTAGCTGTGGTCCATGAAAAGAGCAGACATGCGATGACATTGGTGGATCCATGTGTGGTTCATGGGAAGAACACACATGCAATGACACTAGGTGTGGTTCATGATATGGTTTGTGGGAAGAGCACACATGCAATGACTCTGATGATATGTGGTTTGTGAGAAGAACAAACATGCAATGACTCTAGCTGTGGTTAATGAGAAGAGCAGACATGCAATGACACTGGTGGATCCAAGTGCGGTTAATGAGAAGAACACACATGCAATGACACTGGGTGTGGTTCATGATATGGTTTGTGAGAAGAACACACATGCAATGACTCTAGCTGTGGTTCATGAAAAGAGCAGACATGCGATGACTCTAACTGTGGTTGATGAAAAGAGCAGACATGCGATGCCACCGGTGGATCCATGTGTGGTCCATGGGAAGAACACACATGCAATGACATTGGGTGGATCCATGTGTGGTTCATGGGAATAACACACATGCAATGGCACTGGTGGAACCATGTGTGGTCTGTGGGAAGAACACACATGCAATGACACTAGTGATATGTGGTCTGTGACAAGAACACAGATGCAATGACTCTAGCTGTGGTTCATGAAAAGAGCAGACATGCGATGACACTGGTGGATCTATGTGTGGTCCATGGGAAGAACACACATGCAATGACACTAGGTGTGGTTCATGATATGGTCTGTGGGAAGAACACACATGCAATGACTCTGGTGATATGTGGTTTGTGAGAAGAACAGACATGCAATGACTCTAGCTGTGGTTAATGAGAAGAGCAGACATGCAATGACACTGGTGGATCCATGTGTGGTTAATGAGAAGAACACGAATGCAATGACACTGGGTGTGGTTCATGATATGGTTTGTGAGAAGAACACACATGCAATGACTCTAGCTGTGGTTCATTAAAAGAGCAGACATGCGATGACTCTAACTGTGATTCATGAAAAGAGTAGACATGCGATGCCACCAGTGGATCCATGTGTGGTCTATGAGAGGAACACACATGCAATGACACCGGTGGATCCTTATGTGGTTTGTGAGAATAACACTCATGCAATGACACTGGTGGATCCATGTGTGGTCCATGGGAAGAACACACATGCAATGACGCTGGGTGGATCCATGTGTGGTTCATGGGAAGAACACATATGCAATGACACTGGTGGATCCATGTGTTGTCTGTGGGAAGAACACACATGCAATGCCACTGGTGATATGTGGTCTGTGAGAAGAACAAACGTGCAATGACTCTAGCTGTGGTTCATGAAAAGAGCAGACATGCAATGACACTGGTGGATCCATGTGTGGTTCATGAGAAGAACACACATGCAATGACACTGGGTGTGGTTCATGATATGGTCTATGGGAAGAACAGACATGCATTGACTCTGGTGATATGTGGTTTGTGAGAAGAACACACATGCAATGACTCTAGCTGTGGTTATTGAGAAGAGCAGACATGCAATCACACTGGTGGATCCATGTGTGGTTAATGAGAAGAACACACATGCAATGAATCTGGGTGTGGTTCATCATATGGTTTGTGAGAAGAACACACATGCAATGACTCTAGCTGTGGTTCATGAAAAGAGCAGACATGTGATGACTCTAACTGTGGTTCATGAAAAGAGCAGACATGCGATGCCACCGGTGGTTCCATGTGTCGTGTATGAGAGGAACACACATGCAATGACACCTGTGGATCCTTACGTGGTTTGTGAGAATAACACACATGCAATGACACTGGTGGATCCATGTGTGGTCTGTGGGAAGAACACACGTGCAATGACACTGGGTGGATCCATGTGTGCTTCATGGGAAGAACACACATGCAATGAAACTGGTGGATCCATGTGTGGTCTGTGGGAAGAACACACATGCAATGACACTGGTGATATGTGGTCTGTGAGAAGAACAGACATGCAATGACTCTAGCTGTGGTTAATGAGAAGGGCAGACATGCAATGACACTGGTGGATCCATGTGTGGTTAATGAGAAGAACACACATGCAATGACACTGGGTGTGGTTCATGATATGGTTTGTGAGAAGAACACACATGCAATGACTCTAGCTGTGGTTCATGAAAAGAGCAGACATGCGATGAATCTAACTGTGGTTCATGAAAAGAGCAGACATGCGATGCCACCGGTGGATCCATGTGTGGTATATGAGAGGAACACACATGCAATGACACTGGTGGATCCTTACGTGGTTTGGAGAATAACACACATGCAATGACACTGGTGGATCCATGTGTGGTCCATGGGAAGAACACACATGCAATGACACTGGGTGGATCCATGTGTGGTTCATGGGAACAACACACATGCAATGAAATTGGTGGATCCATGTGTGGTCTGTGGGAAGAACACACATGCAATGACACTGGTGATATGTGGTCTGTGAAAAGAACACACATGCAATGACTCTAGCTGTGGTTCATGAAAAGAGCAGACATGCGATGACACTGGTGGATCCATGTGTGGTTCATGAGAAGAACACACATGCAATGACACTGGGTGTGGTTCATGATATGGTCTGTGGGAAGAAGACACATGCAATGACTCTGGTGATATGTGGTTTGTGAGAAGAACACACATGCAATGACTCTAGCTATGGTTAATGAGAAGAGCAGACATGCAATGACACTGCTGGATCCATGTGTGGTTAATGAGAAGAACACACATGCAATGACACTGGGTGTGGTTCATGATATGGTTTGTGAGAAGAACACACATGCAATGACTCTAGCTGTGGTTCATGAAAAGAGCAGACATGTGATGACTCTAACTATGGTTCATGAAAATAGCAGACATGCGATGCCACCGGTGGATCCATGTGTGGTCTATGAGAGGAACACACATGCAATGAGACCGGTGGATCCTTACTGAGAATAACACACATGCAATGACACTGGTGGATCCATGCGTGGTCCATGGAAGAACACACATGTAATGACACTGGGTGGATCAATGTGTGGTTGATGGGAAGAACAAACATGCAATGACACTAGTGGATCCATGTGTGGTCTGTGGGAAGAACAAACATGCAATGACACTGGTGATATGTGGTCTGTGAGAAGAACACACATCCAATGACTCTAGCTGTGGTTCATGAAAAGAGCAGACATGCGATGACACTGGTGGATCCATGTGTGGTTCATGGGAAGAACACACATGCAATGACACTGGGTGTGGTTCATGATATGGTCTGTGGGAAGAACACACATGCAATGACTCTGGTGATATCTGGTTCGTGAGAAGAACACACATGCAATGACTATAGTTGTGGTTAATGAGAAGAGCAGACATGCGATGACTCTAACTGTGGTTCATGAAAAGATCAGACATGCGATGACACTGGTGGATCCATGTGTGGTTCATGGGAAGAACACACATGCAATGACACTGGGTGTGGTTAATGATATGGTCTGTGGGAAGAACATACATGCAATGACTTTGGTGATATGTGGTTTGTGAGAAGCATACACATGCAATGACTCTAGTTGTGGTTAATGAGAAGAGCAGACATGCAATGACACTAGTGGATCCATGTGTGGTTAATGAGAAGAACACACATGCAATGACTCTAGCTGTGGGTCATGAAAAGAGAAGACATGCGATGACTCTAACTATGGTTCATGAAAAGAGTAGACATGCGATGCCACCGGTGGATCCATCTGTGGTTTATGAGAGGAACACACATGCAATATCACCGGTGGATCCTTACGTGGTTTGTCAGAATAAAGCACATGCAATGACACTGGTGGATCCATGTGTGGTTCATGGGAAGAACACACATGCAATGACACTGGTGGATCCATGTGTGGTCTATGGGAAGAACACACATGCAATGACACTGGTGATATGTGGTCTGTGAGAAGAACACACATGCGATGACTCTAGCGGTGGATCATGAAAAGAGCAGACATGCGATTACACTGGTGGATCCATGTGTGGTTCATGGGAAGAATACACATGCAATGACACTAGGTGTGGTTCATCATATGGTCTGTGGGAAGAACACACATGCAATGACTCTGGTTATATGCGGTTTGTGAGAAGAACAGACATGCAATGACTCTAGCTATGGTTAATTAGAAGAGCAGATATGCAATGACACTGGTGGATGCATGTGTGGTTAATGAGAAGAACACACATGCAATGACACTGGATGTGGTTCATGATATGGTTTGTGAGAAGAACACACATGCTATGACTATAGCTGTGGTTCATGAAAAGAGCAGACATGCGATGACTCTAACTGTGGTTCACGAAAAGAGCAGACATGCGATGCCACTGGTGGATCCATGTGTGGTCTATGAGAGGAACACACATGCAATTGCATGAGTGGATCCTTACGTGGTTTGTGAGAATAACACACATGCAATGACACTGGTGGATCCATGTGAGGTCCATGGGAAGAACACACATGCAATGACACTGGGTGGATCCATGTGTGGTTCATGGGAAGAACACACATGCAATGACACTGGAGGATCCATGTGTAGTCTGTGGGAAGAACACACATGTAATGACACTAGTGATATGTGGTCTGTGAGAAGAACACACATGCAATAACTCTAGATGTGGTTCATGAAAAGAGCATACATGCGATGACACTGGTGGATCCATGTGTGGTTCATGGGAAGAACACACATGCAATGACACTGGGTGTGGTTCATGATATGGTCTGTGGGAAGAACACACATGTAATGACTCTGGTGATATGTGGTTTGTGAGAAGAACAGACATGCAATGACTCTAGCTATGGTTAATGAGAAGAGCAGACATGCAATGACACTGGTGGATCCATGTGTGGTTAATGAGAAGAACACACATGCAATGACACTGGGTGTGGTTCATGATATGGTTTGTGAGAAGAACACACATGCAATGACTCTAGCTGTGGTTGATGAAAAGAGGAGACATGCGATGACTCTAACTGTGGTTCATGAAAAGAGCAGACATGCGATGCCACCGGGGGATCCATGTGTGGTCTATGAGAGGAACGCACATGCAATCACACCGGTGGATCCTTACGTGGTTTGCGAGAATAACACACATGCAATGACACTAGTGGATCCATGTGTGGTCCATGGGAAGAACACACTTGCAATGATACTGGGTGGATCCATGTGTGGTTCATGGGAAGAACACACATGCAATGACACTGGTGGATCCATGTGTGGTCTATGGGAAGAACGCACATGCAATGACACTGGTGATATGTGGTCTGTGAGAAGAACACACATGCAATGACTCTAGCTGTGGTTCATGAAAAGAGCAGACATGCGATGACACTGGTGGATCCATGTGTGGTTCATGGGAAGAATACACATGCAGTGACACTAGGTGTGGTTCATGATATGGTCTATGGGAAGAACACACATGGAATGACTCTGGTGATATGTGGTTTGTGGGAAGAACACACATGCAATGACTCTAGCTGTGGTTAATGAGAAGAGCAGACATGCAATGACACTGGTTGATCGATGTGTGGTTAATGAGAAGAACACACATGCAATGAAACTGGGTGTGGTTCATGATATGGTTTGTGAGAAGAACACACATGCAATGACTCTAGCTATGGTTCATGAAAAGGGCAAACATGCGATGCCACTGGTGGATCCATGTGTGGTCTATGAGAGGAACACACATGCAATGACACAGGTGGATCCTTACGTGGTTTGTGAGAATAACACACATGCAATGACACTGGTGGATCCATGTGTGGTCCATGGGAAGAACACACATGCAATGACACTGGGTGGATCCATGTGTGGTTCATGGGAAGAACACACATGCAATGACACTGGTGGATCCATGTGTGGTGTGTGGGAAGAACAGACATCCAATGACACTGGTGATATGTGGTCTGTGAGAAGAACACACATGCAATGACTCTAGCTGTGGTTCGTGAAAAGAGCAGACATGCGATGACACTGGTGGATCCATGTGTGGTTCATGGGAAGAACACACATGCCATGACACTAGGTGTTGTTCATGATATGGTCTGTGGGAAGAACACACATGCAATGACTTTGGTGATATGTGGTTTGTGAGAAGAAGAGACATGCAATGACTCTAGCTCTGGTTAATGAGAAGAGCAGAAATGCAATGACACTGGTGGATCCATGTGTGGTTAATGAGAATAACAGACATGCAATGACACTGGGTGTGGTTCATGATATGGTATGTGAGAAGAACACACACGCTATGACTCTAGCTGTGGTTCATGAAAAGAGCAGACATGCGATGACTCTAACTGTGGTTCATGAAAAGAGCAGACATGCGATCCCACCGGTGGATCCATGTGTGGTCTATGAGAGGAACACACATGCAATTGCACCGGTGCATCCTTACGTGGTTTGTGAGAATAACACACATGCAATGACATTGGTGGATCCATGTGTGGTCCATGGGAAGAACACACTTGCAATGACACTGGGTGGATTCATGTGTGGTTTATGGTAAGAACACGCATGCAAAGAAACTGGTGGATCCATGTGTGGTCTATGGGAAGAACACACATGCAATGACACTGGTGATATGTGGTCTGTGAGAAGAACACACATGCAATTACTATAGCTGTGGTTCATGAAAAGAGCAGACATGCGATGACACTGGTGGATCCATGTGTGGTTCATGGGAAGAACACACATGCAATGACACTAGGTGTGGTTCATGATATGGTCTGTGGGAAGAACACACATGCAATAACTCTGGTGATATGTGGTTTGTGAGAAGAACACACATGCAATGACTCTAGCTGTGGTTAATGAGAAGAGCAGACATGCAATGACACTAGTGGATCCATGTGTGGTTAAGGAGAAGAACACACATGCAATGACTCTAGCTGTGGGTCATGAAAAGAGAAGACATGCGATGACTCTAACTTTGGTTCATGAAAAGAGAAGACATGCGATGCCACCGGTGGATCCATCTGTGGTCTATGAGAGGAACACACATGCAATGACACCAGTGGATCCTTACGTGGTTTCTCAGAATAACGCACATGCAATGACACTAGTGGATCCATGTGTGGTCCATGGGAAGAACACACATGCAATGACACTGGGTGGATCCATGTGTGGTTCATGGGAAGAACACACATGCAATGACACTGGTGGATCCATGTATGGTCTGTGGGAAGAACACACATGCAATGACACTGGTGATATGTGGTCTGTGAGAACAACACACATGCAATGACTCTAGTCGTGGTTCGTGAAAAGAGCAGACATTGGATGACACTGGTGGATCCATGTGTGGTTCATGGGAAGAACACACATGCCGTCACACTGGATGTTGTTCATGATATGGTTTGTGGGAAGAATACACGTGCAATGACTTTGGTCATATGTGGTTTGTGAGAAGAACAGACTTGCAATGACTCTAGCTGTGGTTAATTAGAAGCGTAGACATGCAATGACACTGGTGGATCCATGTGTGGTTAATGAGAAGAACACACATGCAATGACACTGGGTGTGGTTCATGATATGGTTTGTGAGAAGAACACACATGCAATGACTCTAGTTGTGGTTCATGAAAAGAGCAGACATGCGATGACTCTAACTGTGGTTCATGAAAAGAGCAGACATGCGATGACTCTAACTGTGGTTCATGAAAAGAGCAGACATGCGATGCCACCGGTGGATCCATGTGTGGCATATGAGAGGAAAACACATGCAATGGCACTGGTGGATCCTTACGTGGTTTGTGAGAATAACACACATGCAATGACACTGGTGGATCCATGTGTGGTCCATGGGAATAACACACATGCAATGACACTAGGTGGATCCATGTGTGGTTCATGGGAAGAACACACATGCAATGACACTGGTGAATCCATGTGTGGTCTGTGGGAAGAACACACATGTAATGACACTGGTGATATGTGGTCTGTGAGAAGAACACACATGCAATGACTCTAGCTATGGTTCATGAAAAGGGCAAACATGCGATGCCACTGGTGGATCCATGTGTGGTCTATGAGAGGAACACACATGCAATGACACAGGTGGATCCTTACGTGGTTTGTGAGAATAACACACATGCAATGACACTGGTGGATCCATGTGTGGTCCATGAAAGAACACACATGCAATGACACTGGGTGGATCCATGTGTGGTTCATGGGAAGAACACACATGGAATGACACTGGTGGATCCATGTGTGGTGTGTGGGAAGAACAGACATCCAATGACACTGGTGATATGTGGTCTGTGAGAAGAACACACATGCAATGACTCTAGCTATGGTTCGTGAAAAGAGCAGACATGCGATGACACTGGTGGATCCATGTGTGGTTCATGGGAAGAACACACATGCCATGACACTAGGTGTTGTTCATGATATGGTCTGTGGGAAGAACACACATGCAATGACTTTGGTGATATGTGGTTTGTGAGAAGAAGAGACATGCAATGACTCTAGCTCTGGTTAATGAGAAGAGCAGAAATGCAATGACACTGGTGGATCCATGTGTGGTTAATGAGAATAACACACATGCAATGACACTGGGTGTGGTTCATGATATGGTATGTGAGAAGAACACACACGCTATGACTCTAGCTGTGGTTCATGAAAAGAGCAGACATGCGATGACTCTAACTGTGGTTCATGAAAAGAGCACACATGCGATCCCACCGGTGGATCCATGTGTGGTGTATGAGAAGAACACACATGCAATGACACTGGGTGTGGTTCATGATATGGTTTGTGAGAAGAACACACATGCAATGACTCTAGCTGTGGTTCATGAAAAGAGCAGACATGCGATGAATCTAACTGTGGTTCATGAAAAGAGCAGACATGCGATGCCACCGGTGGATCCATGTGTGGTATATGAGAGGAACACACATGCAATGACACTGGTGGATCCTTACGTGGTTTGGAGAATAACACACATGCAATGACACTGGTGGATCCATGTGTGGTCCATGGGAAGAACACACATGCAATGACACTGGGTGGATCCATGTGTGGTTCATGGGAACAACACACATGCAATGAAATTGGTGGATCCATGTGTGGTCTGTGGGAAGAACACACATGCAATGACACTGGTGATATGTGGTCTGTGAAAAGAACACACATGCAATGACTCTAGCTGTGGTTCATGAAAAGAGCAGACATGCGATGACACTGGTGGATCCATGTGTGGTTCATGAGAAGAACACACATGCAATGACACTGGGTGTGGTTCATGATATGGTCTGTGGGAAGAAGACACATGCAATGACTCTGGTGATATGTGGTTTGTGAGAAGAACACACATGCAATGACTCTAGCTATGTTTAGTGAGAAGAGCAGACATGCAATGACACTGCTGGATCCATGTGTGGTTAATGAGAAGAACACACATGCAATGACACTGGGTGTGGTTCATGATATGGTTTGTGAGAAGAACACACATGCAATGACTCTAGCTGTGGTTCATGAAAAGAGCAGACATGTGATGACTCTAACTATGGTTCATGAAAATAGCAGACATGCGATGCCACCGGTGGATCCATGTGTGGTCTATGAGAGGAACACACATGCAATGAGACCGGTGGATCCTTGCTGAGAATAACACACATGCAATGACACTGGTGGATCCATGCGTGGTCCATGGAAGAACACACATGTAATGACACTGGGTGGATCAATGTGTGGTTGATGGGAAGAACAAACATGCAATGACACTAGTGGATCCATGTGTGGTCTGTGGGAAGAACAAACATGCAATGACACTGGTGATATGTGGTCTGTGAGAAGAACACACATCCAATGACTCTAGCTGTGGTTCATGAAAAGAGCAGACATGCGATGACACTGGTGGATCCATGTGTGGTTCATGGGAAGAACACACATGCAATGACACTGGGTGTGGTTCATGATATGGTCTGTGGGAAGAACACACATGCAATGACTCTGGTGATATCTGGTTCGTGAGAAGAACACACATGCAATGACTATAGTTGTGGTTAATGAGAAGAGCAGACATGCGATGACTCTAACTGTGGTTCATGAAAAGATCAGACATGCGATGACACTGGTGGATCCATGTGTGGTTCATGGGAAGAACACACATGCAATGACACTGGGTGTGGTTAATGATATGGTCTGTGGGAAGAACATACATGCAATTACTTTGGTGATATGTGGTTTGTGAGAAGCATACACATGCAATGACTCTAGTTGTGGTTAATGAGAAGAGCAGACATGCAATGACACTAGTGGATCCATGTGTGGTTAATGAGAAGAACACACATGCAATGACTCTAGCTGTGGGTCATGAAAAGAGAAGACATGCGATGACTCTAACTATGGTTCATGAAAAGAGTAGACATGCGATGCCACCGGTGGATCCATCTGTGGTTTATGAGAGGAACACACATGCAATGTCACCGGTGGATCCTTACGTGGTTTGTCAGAATAAAGCACATGCAATGACACTTGTGGATCCATGTGTGGTTCATGGGAAGAACACACATGCAATGACACTGGTGGATCCATGTGTGGTCTGTGGGAAGAACACACATGCAATGACACTGGTGATATGTGGTCTGTGAGAAGAACACACATGCAATGACTCTAGCGGTGGATCATGAAAAGAGCAGACATGCGATTACACTGGTGGATCCATGTGTGGTTCATGGGAAGAATACACATGCAATGACACTAGGTGTGGTTCATCATATGGTCTGTGGGAAGAACACACATGCAATGACTCTGGTTATATGCGGTTTGTGAGAAGAACAGACATGCAATGACTCTAGCTATGGTTAATTAGAAGAGCAGATATGCAATGACACTGGTGGATCCATGTGTGGTTAATGAGAAGAACACACATGCAATGACACTGGATGTGGTTCATGATATGGTTTGTGAGAAGAACACACATGCTATGACTATAGCTGTGGTTCATGAAAAGAGCAGACATGCGATGACTCTAACTGTGGTTCACGAAAAGAGCAGACATGCGATGCCACTGGTGGATCCATGTGTGGTCTATGAGAGGAACACACATGCAATTGCATGAGTGGATCCTTACGTGGTTTGTGAGAATAACACACATGCAATGACACTGGTGGATCCATGTGAGGTCCATGGGAAGAACACACATGCAATGACACTGGGTGGATCCATGTGTGGTTCATGGGAAGAACACACATGCAATGACACTGGAGGATCCTTGTGTAGTCTGTGGGAAGAACACACATGTAATGACACTAGTGATATGTGGTCTGTGAGAAGAACAGACATGCAATAACTCTAGATGTGGTTCATGAAAAGAGCATACATGCGATGACACTGGTGGATCCATGTGTGGTTCATGGGAAGAACACACATGCCATGACACTAGGTGTTGTTCATGATATGGTCTGTGGGAAGAACACACATGCAATGACTTTGGTGATATGTGGTTTGTGAGAAGAAGAGACATGCAATGACTCTAGCTCTGGTTA
Source organism: Avena sativa (assembly GCA_916181665.1). Lineage (NCBI taxonomy): Eukaryota > Viridiplantae > Streptophyta > Magnoliopsida > Poales > Poaceae > Avena > Avena sativa. The sequence goes on from OV702289.1 coordinate 503,133,390, forward strand.
ATGAGAAGAGCAGAAATGCAATGACACTGGTGGATCCATGTGTGGTTAATGAGAATAACACACATACAATGACACTGGGTGTGGTTCATGATATGGTATGTGAGAAGAACACACACGCTATGACTCTAGTTGTGGTTCATGAAAAGAGCAGACATGCGATGACTCTAACTGTGGTTCATGAAAAGAGCAGACATGCGATCCCACCGGTGGATCCATGTGTGGTCTATGAGAGGAACACACATGCAATTGCACCGGTGCATCCTTACGTGGTTTGTGAGAATAACACACATGCCATGACACTGGGTGGATCCATGTGTGGTCCATGGGAAGAACACGCATGCAAAGAAACTGGTGGATCCATGTGTGGTCTATGGGAAGAACACACATGCAATGACACTGGTGATATGTGGTCTGTGAGAAGAACACACATGCAATTACTATAGCTGTGGTTCATGAAAAGAGCAGACATGCGATGACACTGGTGGATCCATGTGTGGTTCATGGGAAGAACACACATGCAATGACACTAGGTGTGGTTCATGATATGGTCTGTGGGAAGAACACACATGCAATAACTCTGGTGATATGTGGTTTGTGAGAAGAACACACATCCAATGACTCTAGCTGTGGTTAATGAGAAGAGCAGACATGCAATGACACTAGTGGATCCATGTGTGGTTAAAGAGAAGAACACACATGCAATGACTCTAGCTGTGGGTCATGAAAAGAGAAGACATGCGATGACTCTAACTTTGGTTCATGAAAAGAGAAGACATGCGATGCCACCGGTGGATCCATCTGTGGTCTATGAGAGGAACACACATGCAATGACACCAGTGGATCCTTACGTGGTTTCTCAGAATAACGCACATGCAATGACACTGGTGGATCCATGTGTGGTCCATGGGAAGAACACACATGCAATGACACTGGGTGGATCCATGTGTGGTTCATGGGAAGAACACACATGCAATGACACTGGTGGATCCATGTATGGTCTGTGGGAAGAACACACATGCAATGACACTGGTGATATGTGGTCTGTGAGAAGAACACACATGCAATGACTCTAGTCGTGGTTCGTGAAAAGAGCAGACATTGGATGACACTGGTGGATCAATGTGTGGTTCATCGGAAGAACACACATGCCGTCACACTGGATGTTGTTCATGATATGGTTTGTGGGAAGAATACACGTGCAATGACTTTGGTCATATGTGGTTTGTGAGAAGAACAGACATGCAATGACTCTAGCTGTGGTTAATTAGAAGCGTAGACATGCAATGACACTGGTGGATCCATGTGTGGTTAATGAGAAGAACACACATGCAATGACACTGGGTGTGGTTCATGATATGGTTTGTGAGAAGAACACACATGCAATGACTCTAGTTGTGGTTCATGAAAAGAGCAGACATGCGATGACTCTAACTGTGGTTCATGAAAAGAGCAGACATGCGATGCCACCGGTGGATCCATGTGTGGCCTATGAGAGGAAAACACATGCAATGGCACCGGTGGATCCTTACGTGGTTTGTGAGAATAACACACATGCAATGACACTGGTGGATCCATGTGTGGTCCATGGGAATAACACACATGCAATGACACTGGGTGGATCCATGTGTGGTTCATGGGAAGAACACACATGCAATGACACTGGTGGATCCATGTGTGGTCTGTGGGAAGAACACACATGTAATGACACTGATGATATGTGGTCTGTGAGAAGAACACACATGCAATGACTCTAGCTATGGTTCATGAAAAGGGCAAACATGCGATGCCACTGGTGGATCCATGTGTGGTCTATGAGAGGAACACACATGCAATGACACAGGTGGATCCTTACGTGGTTTGTGAGAATAACACACATGCAATGACACTGGTGGATCCATGTGTGGTCCATGAAAGAACACACATGCAATGACACTGGGTGGATCCATGTGTGGTTCATGGGAAGAACACACATGCAATGACACTGGTGGATCCACGTGTGGTGTGTGGGAAGAACAGACATCCAATGACACTGGTGATATGTGGTCCGTGAGAAGAACACACATGCAATGACACTGGGTGTGGTTCATGATATGGTTTGTGAGAAGAACACACATGCAATGACTCTAGTTGTGGTTCATGAAAAGAGCAGACATGCGATGACTCTAACTGTGGTACATGAAAAGAGCAGACATGCGATGCCACCGGTGGATCCATGTGTGGCCTATGAGAGGAAAACACATGCAATGGCACCGGTGGATCCTTACGTGGTTTGTGAGAATAACACACATGCAATGACACTGGTGGATCCATGTGTGGTCCATGGGAATAACACACATGCAATGACATTGGGTGGATCCATGTGTGGTTCATGGGAAGAACACACATGCAATTACACTGGTGGATCCATGTGTGGTCTGTGGGAAGAACACACATGTAATGACACTTGTGATATGTGGTCTGTGAGAAGAACACACATGCAATGACTCTAGCTATGGTTCATGAAAAGGGCAAACATGCGATGCCACTGGTGGATCCATGTGTGGTCTATGAGAGGAACACACATGCAATGACACAGGTGGATCCTTACGTGGTTTGTGAGAATAACACACATGCAATGACACTGGTGGATCCATGTGTGGTCCATGAAAGAACACACATGCAATGACACTGGGTGGATCCATGTGTGGTTCATGGGAAGAACACACATGCAATGACACTGGTGGATCCATGTGTGGTGTGTGGGAAGAACAGACATCCAATGACACTGGTGATATGTGGTCTGTGAGAAGAACACACATGCAATGACTCTAGCTGTGGTTCGTGAAAAGAGCAGACATGCGATGACACTGGTGGATCCATGTGTGGTTCATGGGAAGAACACACATGCCATGACACTAGGTGTTGTTCATGATATGGTCTGTGGGAAGAACACACATGCAATGACTTTGGTGATATGTGGTTTGTGAGAAGAAGAGACATGCAATGACTCTAGCTCTGGTTAATGAGAAGAGCAGAAATGCAATGACACTGGTGGATCCATGTGTGGTTAATGAGAATAACACACATGCAATGACACTGGGTGTGGTTCATGATATGGTATGTGAGAAGAACACACACGCTATGACTCTAGCTGTGGTTCATGAAAAGAGCAGACATGCGATGACTCTAACTGTGGTTCATGAAAAGAGCAGACATGCGATCCCACCGGTGGATCCATGTGTGGTCTATGAGAGGAACACACATGCAATTGCACCGGTGCATCCTTACGTGGTTTGTGAGAATAACAAACATGCAATGACATTGGTGGATCCATGTGTGGTCCATGGGAAGAACACACTTGCAATGACACTGGGTGGATCCATGTGTGGTTTATGGTAAGAACACGCATGCAAAGAAACTTGTGGATCCATGTGTGGTCTATGGGAAGAACACACATGCAATGACACTGGTGATATGTGGTCTGTGAGAAGAACACACATGCAATTACTATAGCTATGGTTCATGAAAAGAGCAGACATGCGATGACACTGGTGGATCCATGTGTGGTTCATGGGAAGAACACACATGCAATGACACTAGGTGTGGTTCATGATATGGTCTGTGGGAAGAACACACATGCAATAACTCTGGTGATATGTGGTTTGTGAGAAGAACACACATGCAATGACTCTAGCTGTGGTTAATGAGAAGAGCAGACATGCAATGACACTAGTGGATCGATGTGTGGTTAAGGAGAAGAACACACATGCAATGACTCTAGTTGTGGGTCATGAAAAGAGAAGACATGCGATGACTCTAACTATGGTTCATGAAAAGAGAAGACATGCGATGCCACCGGTGGATCCATCTGTGGTCGATGAGAGGAACACACATGCAATGACAGCAGTGGATCCTTACGTGGTTTCTCAGAATAACGCACATGCAATGACACTGGTGGATCCATGTGTGGTCCATGGGAAGAACACACATGCAATGACACTGGGTGGATCCATGTGTGGTTCATGGGAAGAACACACATGCAGTGACGCTGGTGGATCCATTTGTGGTGTGTGGGAAGAACACACATGCAATGACACTGGTGATATGTGGTCTGTGAGAAGAACACACATGCAATGACTCTAGCTGTGGTTCGTGAAAAGAGCAGACATGCGATGACACTGGTGGATCCATGTGTGGTTCATGGGAAGAACACACATGCCATGACACTGGTGTTGTTCATGATATGGTCTGTGGGAAGAACACACATGCAATGACTTTGGTGATATGTGGTTTGTGAGAAGAACAGACATGCAATGACTCTAGCTCTGGTTAATGAGAAGAGCAGAAATGCAATGACACTGGTGGATCCATGTGTGGTTAATGAGAATAACACACATGTAATGACACTGGGTGTGGTTCATGATATGGTATGTGAGAAGAACACACATGCTATGACTCTAGCTGTGGTTCATGAAAAGAGCAGACATGCGATGACTCTAACTGTTTTTCATGAAAAGAGCAGACATGCGATCCCACCGGTGGATCCATGTGTGGTCTATGAGAGGAACACACATGCAATTGCACCGGTGCATCCTTATGTGGTTTGTGAGAATAACACACATGCAATGACATTGGTGGATCCATGTGTGGTCCATGGGAAGAACACACTTGCAATGACACTGGGTGGATCCATGTGTGGTTTATGGTAAGAACACGCATGCAAAGAAACTGGTGGATCCATGTGTGGTCTATGGGAAGAACACACATGCAATGACACTGGTGATATGTGGTCTGTGAGAAGAACACACATGCAATGACTCTAGCTGTGTTTCATGAAAAGAGAAGACATGCGATGCCACCGGTGGATCCATCTGTGGTCTATGAGAGGAACACACATGCAATGACACCAGTGGATCCTTACGTGGTTTCTCAGAATAACGCACATGCAATGACACTAGTGGATCCATGTGTGGTCCATGGGAAGAACACACATGCAATGACACTGGGTGGATCCATGTGTGGTTCATGGGAAGAACACACATGCAATGACACTGGTGGATCCATGTATGGTCTGTGGGAAGAACACACATGCAATGACACTGGTGATATGTGGTCTGTGAGAACAACACACATGCAATGACTCTAGTCGTGGTTCGTGAAAAGAGCAGACATTGGATGACACTGGTGGATCCATGTGTGGTTCATGGGAAGAACACACATGCCGTCACACTGGATGTTGTTCATGATATGGTTTGTGGGAAGAATACACGTGCAATGACTTTGGTCATATGTGGTTTGTGAGAAGAACAGACTTGCAATGACTCTAGCTGTGGTTAATTAGAAGCGTAGACATGCAATGACACTGGTGGATCCATGTGTGGTTAATGAGAAGAACACACATGCAATGACACTGGGTGTGGTTCATGATATGGTTTGTGAGAAGAACACACATGCAATGACTCTAGTTGTGGTTCATGAAAAGAGCAGACATGCGATGACTCTAACTGTGGTTCATGAAAAGAGCAGACATGCGATGACTCTAACTGTGGTTCATGAAAAGAGCAGACATGCGATGCCACCGGTGGATCCATGTGTGGCATATGAGAGGAAAACACATGCAATGGCACCGGTGGATCCTTACGTGGTTTGTGAGAATAACACACATGCAATGACACTGGTGGATCCATGTGTGGTCCATGGGAATAACACACATGCAATGACACTAGGTGGATCCATGTGTGGTTCATGGGAAGAACACACATGCAATGACACTGGTGAATCCATGTGTGGTCTGTGGGAAGAACACACATGTAATGACACTGGTGATATGTGGTCTGTGAGAAGAACACACATGCAATGACTCTAGCTATGGTTCATGAAAAGGGCAAACATGCGATGCCACTGGTGGATCCATGTGTGGTCTATGAGAGGAACACACATGCAATGACACAGGTGGATCCTTACGTGGTTTGTGAGAATAACACACATGCAATGACACTGGTGGATCCATGTGTGGTCCATGAAAGAACACACATGCAATGACACTGGGTGGATCCATGTGTGGTTCATGGGAAGAACACACATGGAATGACACTGGTGGATCCATGTGTGGTGTGTGGGAAGAACAGACATCCAATGACACTGGTGATATGTGGTCTGTGAGAAGAACACACATGCAATGACTCTAGCTATGGTTCGTGAAAAGAGCAGACATGCGATGACACTGGTGGATCCATGTGTGGTTCATGGGAAGAACACACATGCCATGACACTAGGTGTTGTTCATGATATGGTCTGTGGGAAGAACACACATGCAATGACTTTGGTGATATGTGGTTTGTGAGAAGAAGAGACATGCAATGACTCTAGCTCTGGTTAATGAGAAGAGCAGAAATGCAATGACACTGGTGGATCCATGTGTGGTTAATGAGAATAACACACATGCAATGACACTGGGTGTGGTTCATGATATGGTATGTGAGAAGAACACACACGCTATGACTCTAGCTGTGGTTCATGAAAAGAGCAGACATGCGATGACTCTAACTGTGGTTCATGAAAAGAGCACACATGCGATCCCACCGGTGGATCCATGTGTGGTGTATGAGAAGAACACACATGCAATGACACTGGGTGTGGTTCATGATATGGTTTGTGAGAAGAACACACATGCAATGACTCTAGCTGTGGTTCATGAAAAGAGCAGACATGCGATGAATCTAACTGTGGTTCATGAAAAGAGCAGACATGCGATGCCACCGGTGGATCCATGTGTGGTATATGAGAGGAACACACATGCAATGACACTGGTGGATCCTTACGTGGTTTGGAGAATAACACACATGCAATGACACTGGTGGATCCATGTGTGGTCCATGGGAAGAACACACATGCAATGACACTGGGTGGATCCATGTGTGGTTCATGGGAACAACACACATGCAATGAAATTGGTGGATCCATGTGTGGTCTGTGGGAAGAACACACATGCAATGACACTGGTGATATGTGGTCTGTGAAAAGAACACACATGCAATGACTCTAGCTGTGGTTCATGAAAAGAGCAGACATGCGATGACACTGGTGGATCCATGTGTGGTTCATGAGAAGAACACACATGCAATGACACTGGGTGTGGTTCATGATATGGTCTGTGGGAAGAAGACACATGCAATGACTCTGGTGATATGTGGTTTGTGAGAAGAACACACATGCAATGACTCTAGCTATGTTTAGTGAGAAGAGCAGACATGCAATGACACTGCTGGATCCATGTGTGGTTAATGAGAAGAACACACATGCAATGACACTGGGTGTGGTTCATGATATGGTTTGTGAGAAGAACACACATGCAATGACTCTAGCTGTGGTTCATGAAAAGAGCAGACATGTGATGACTCTAACTATGGTTCATGAAAATAGCAGACATGCGATGCCACCGGTGGATCCATGTGTGGTCTATGAGAGGAACACACATGCAATGAGACCGGTGGATCCTTACTGAGAATAACACACATGCAATGACACTGGTGGATCCATGCGTGGTCCATGGAAGAACACACATGTAATGACACTGGGTGGATCAATGTGTGGTTGATGGGAAGAACAAACATGCAATGACACTAGTGGATCCATGTGTGGTCTGTGGGAAGAACAAACATGCAATGACACTGGTGATATGTGGTCTGTGAGAAGAACACACATCCAATGACTCTAGCTGTGGTTCATGAAAAGAGCAGACATGCGATGACACTGGTGGATCCATGTGTGGTTCATGGGAAGAACACACATGCAATGACACTGGGTGTGGTTCATGATATGGTCTGTGGGAAGAACACACATGCAATGACTCTGGTGATATCTGGTTCGTGAGAAGAACACACATGCAATGACTATAGTTGTGGTTAATGAGAAGAGCAGACATGCGATGACTCTAACTGTGGTTCATGAAAAGATCAGACATGCGATGACACTGGTGGATCCATGTGTGGTTCATGGGAAGAACACACATGCAATGACACTGGGTGTGGTTAATGATATGGTCTGTGGGAAGAACATACATGCAATTACTTTGGTGATATGTGGTTTGTGAGAAGCATACACATGCAATGACTCTAGTTGTGGTTAATGAGAAGAGCAGACATGCAATGACACTAGTGGATCCATGTGTGGTTAATGAGAAGAACACACATGCAATGACTCTAGCTGTGGGTCATGAAAAGAGAAGACATGCGATGACTCTAACTATGGTTCATGAAAAGAGTAGACATGCGATGCCACCGGTGGATCCATCTGTGGTTTATGAGAGGAACACACATTCAATGTCACCGGTGGATCCTTACGTGGTTTGTCAGAATAAAGCACATGCAATGACACTTGTGGATCCATGTGTGGTTCATGGGAAGAACACACATGCAATGACACTGGTGGATCCATGTGTGGTCTGTGGGAAGAACACACATGCAATGACACTGGTGATATGTGGTCTGTGAGAAGAACACACATGCAATGACTCTAGCGGTGGATCATGAAAAGAGCAGACATGCGATTACACTGGTGGATCCATGTGTGGTTCATGGGAAGAATACACATGCAATGACACTAGGTGTGGTTCATCATATGGTCTGTGGGAAGAACACACATGCAATGACTCTGGTTATATGCGGTTTGTGAGAAGAACAGACATGCAATGACTCTAGCTATGGTTAATTAGAAGAGCAGATATGCAATGACACTGGTGGATCCATGTGTGGTTAATGAGAAGAACACACATGCAATGACACTGGATGTGGTTCATGATATGGTTTGTGAGAAGAACACACATGCTATGACTATAGCTGTGGTTCATGAAAAGAGCAGACATGCGATGACTCTAACTGTGGTTCACGAAAAGAGCAGACATGCGATGCCACTGGTGGATCCATGTGTGGTCTATGAGAGGAACACACATGCAATTGCATGAGTGGATCCTTACGTGGTTTGTGAGAATAACACACATGCAATGACACTGGTGGATCCATGTGAGGTCCATGGGAAGAACACACATGCAATGACACTGGGTGGATCCATGTGTGGTTCATGGGAAGAACACACATGCAATGACACTGGAGGATCCTTGTGTAGTCTGTGGGAAGAACACACATGTAATGACACTAGTGATATGTGGTCTGTGAGAAGAACAGACATGCAATAACTCTAGATGTGGTTCATGAAAAGAGCATACATGCGATGACACTGGTGGATCCATGTGTGGTTCATGGGAAGAACACACATGCCATGACACTAGGTGTTGTTCATGATATGGTCTGTGGGAAGAACACACATGCAATGACTTTGGTGATATGTGGTTTGTGAGAAGAAGAGACATGCAATGACTCTAGCTCTGGTTAATGAGAAGAGCAGAAATGCAATGACACTGGTGGATCCATGTGTGGTTAATGAGAATAACACACATACAATGACACTGGGTGTGGTTCATGATATGGTATGTGAGAAGAACACACACGCTATGACTCTAGTTGTGGTTCATGAAAAGAGCAGACATGCGATGACTCTAACTGTGGTTCATGAAAAGAGCAGACATGCGATCCCACCGGTGGATCCATGTGTGGTCTATGAGAGGAACACACATGCAATTGCACCGGTGCATCCTTACGTGGTTTGTGAGAATAACACACATGCCATGACACTGGGTGGATCCATGTGTGGTCCATGGGAAGAACACGCATGCAAAGAAACTGGTGGATCCATGTGTGGTCTATGGGAAGAACACACATGCAATGACACTGGTGATATGTGGTCTGTGAGAAGAACACACATGCAATTACTATAGCTGTGGTTCATGAAAAGAGCAGACATGCGATGACACTGGTGGATCCATGTGTGGTTCATGGGAAGAACACACATGCAATGACACTAGGTGTGGTTCATGATATGGTCTGTGGGAAGAACACACATGCAATAACTCTGGTGATATGTGGTTTGTGAGAAGAACACACATCCAATGACTCTAGCTGTGGTTAATGAGAAGAGCAGACATGCAATGACACTAGTGGATCCATGTGTGGTTAAAGAGAAGAACACACATGCAATGACTCTAGCTGTGGGTCATGAAAAGAGAAGACATGCGATGACTCTAACTTTGGTTCATGAAAAGAGAAGACATGCGATGCCACCGGTGGATCCATCTGTGGTCTATGAGAGGAACACACATGCAATGACACCAGTGGATCCTTACGTGGTTTCTCAGAATAACGCACATGCAATGACACTGGTGGATCCATGTGTGGTCCATGGGAAGAACACACATGCAATGACACTGGGTGGATCCATGTGTGGTTCATGGGAAGAACACACATGCAATGACACTGGTGGATCCATGTATGGTCTGTGGGAAGAACACACATGCAATGACACTGGTGATATGTGGTCTGTGAGAAGAACACACATGCAATGACTCTAGTCGTGGTTCGTGAAAAGAGCAGACATTGGATGACACTGGTGGATCAATGTGTGGTTCATCGGAAGAACACACATGCCGTCACACTGGATGTTGTTCATGATATGGTTTGTGGGAAGAATACACGTGCAATGACTTTGGTCATATGTGGTTTGTGAGAAGAACAGACATGCAATGACTCTAGCTGTGGTTAATTAGAAGCGTAGACATGCAATGACACTGGTGGATCCATGTGTGGTTAATGAGAAGAACACACATGCAATGACACTGGGTGTGGTTCATGATATGGTTTGTGAGAAGAACACACATGCAATGACTCTAGTTGTGGTTCATGAAAAGAGCAGACATGCGATGACTCTAACTGTGGTTCATGAAAAGAGCAGACATGCGATGCCACCGGTGGATCCATGTGTGGCCTATGAGAGGAAAACACATGCAATGGCACCGGTGGATCCTTACGTGGTTTGTGAGAATAACACACATGCAATGACACTGGTGGATCCATGTGTGGTCCATGGGAATAACACACATGCAATGACACTGGGTGGATCCATGTGTGGTTCATGGGAAGAACACACATGCAATGACACTGGTGGATCCATGTGTGGTCTGTGGGAAGAACACACATGTAATGACACTGATGATATGTGGTCTGTGAGAAGAACACACATGCAATGACTCTAGCTATGGTTCATGAAAAGGGCAAACATGCGATGCCACTGGTGGATCCATGTGTGGTCTATGAGAGGAACACACATGCAATGACACAGGTGGATCCTTACGTGGTTTGTGAGAATAACACACATGCAATGACACTGGTGGATCCATGTGTGGTCCATGAAAGAACACACATGCAATGACACTGGGTGGATCCATGTGTGGTTCATGGGAAGAACACACATGCAATGACACTGGTGGATCCACGTGTGGTGTGTGGGAAGAACAGACATCCAATGACACTGGTGATATGTGGTCCGTGAGAAGAACACACATGCAATGACACTGGGTGTGGTTCATGATATGGTTTGTGAGAAGAACACACATGCAATGACTCTAGTTGTGGTTCATGAAAAGAGCAGACATGCGATGACTCTAACTGTGGTACATGAAAAGAGCAGACATGCGATGCCACCGGTGGATCCATGTGTGGCCTATGAGAGGAAAACACATGCAATGGCACCGGTGGATCCTTACGTGGTTTGTGAGAATAACACACATGCAATGACACTGGTGGATCCATGTGTGGTCCATGGGAATAACACACATGCAATGACATTGGGTGGATCCATGTGTGGTTCATGGGAAGAACACACATGCAATTACACTGGTGGATCCATGTGTGGTCTGTGGGAAGAACACACATGTAATGACACTTGTGATATGTGGTCTGTGAGAAGAACACACATGCAATGACTCTAGCTATGGTTCATGAAAAGGGCAAACATGCGATGCCACTGGTGGATCCATGTGTGGTCTATGAGAGGAACACACATGCAATGACACAGGTGGATCCTTACGTGGTTTGTGAGAATAACACACATGCAATGACACTGGTGGATCCATGTGTGGTCCATGAAAGAACACACATGCAATGACACTGGGTGGATCCATGTGTGGTTCATGGGAAGAACACACATGCAATGACACTGGTGGATCCATGTGTGGTGTGTGGGAAGAACAGACATCCAATGACACTGGTGATATGTGGTCTGTGAGAAGAACACACATGCAATGACTCTAGCTGTGGTTCGTGAAAAGAGCAGACATGCGATGACACTGGTGGATCCATGTGTGGTTCATGGGAAGAACACACATGCCATGACACTAGGTGTTGTTCATGATATGGTCTGTGGGAAGAACACACATGCAATGACTTTGGTGATATGTGGTTTGTGAGAAGAAGAGACATGCAATGACTCTAGCTCTGGTTAATGAGAAGAGCAGAAATGCAATGACACTGGTGGATCCATGTGTGGTTAATGAGAATAACACACATGCAATGACACTGGGTGTGGTTCATGATATGGTATGTGAGAAGAACACACACGCTATGACTCTAGCTGTGGTTCATGAAAAGAGCAGACATGCGATGACTCTAACTGTGGTTCATGAAAAGAGCAGACATGCGATCCCACCGGTGGATCCATGTGTGGTCTATGAGAGGAACACACATGCAATTGCACCGGTGCATCCTTACGTGGTTTGTGAGAATAACAAACATGCAATGACATTGGTGGATCCATGTGTGGTCCATGGGAAGAACACACTTGCAATGACACTGGGTGGATCCATGTGTGGTTTATGGTAAGAACACGCATGCAAAGAAACTTGTGGATCCATGTGTGGTCTATGGGAAGAACACACATGCAATGACACTGGTGATATGTGGTCTGTGAGAAGAACACACATGCAATTACTATAGCTATGGTTCATGAAAAGAGCAGACATGCGATGACACTGGTGGATCCATGTGTGGTTCATGGGAAGAACACACATGCAATGACACTAGGTGTGGTTCATGATATGGTCTGTGGGAAGAACACACATGCAATAACTCTGGTGATATGTGGTTTGTGAGAAGAACACACATGCAATGACTCTAGCTGTGGTTAATGAGAAGAGCAGACATGCAATGACACTAGTGGATCGATGTGTGGTTAAGGAGAAGAACACACATGCAATGACTCTAGTTGTGGGTCATGAAAAGAGAAGACATGCGATGACTCTAACTATGGTTCATGAAAAGAGAAGACATGCGATGCCACCGGTGGATCCATCTGTGGTCGATGAGAGGAACACACATGCAATGACAGCAGTGGATCCTTACGTGGTTTCTCAGAATAACGCACATGCAATGACACTGGTGGATCCATGTGTGGTCCATGGGAAGAACACACATGCAATGACACTGGGTGGATCCATGTGTGGTTCATGGGAAGAACACACATGCAGTGACGCTGGTGGATCCATTTGTGGTGTGTGGGAAGAACACACATGCAATGACACTGGTGATATGTGGTCTGTGAGAAGAACACACATGCAATGACTCTAGCTGTGGTTCGTGAAAAGAGCAGACATGCGATGACACTGGTGGATCCATGTGTGGTTCATGGGAAGAACACACATGCCATGACACTGGTGTTGTTCATGATATGGTCTGTGGGAAGAACACACATGCAATGACTTTGGTGATATGTGGTTTGTGAGAAGAACAGACATGCAATGACTCTAGCTCTGGTTAATGAGAAGAGCAGAAATGCAATGACACTGGTGGATCCATGTGTGGTTAATGAGAATAACACACATGTAATGACACTGGGTGTGGTTCATGATATGGTATGTGAGAAGAACACACATGCTATGACTCTAGCTGTGGTTCATGAAAAGAGCAGACATGCGATGACTCTAACTGTTTTTCATGAAAAGAGCAGACATGCGATCCCACCGGTGGATCCATGTGTGGTCTATGAGAGGAACACACATGCAATTGCACCGGTGCATCCTTATGTGGTTTGTGAGAATAACACACATGCAATGACATTGGTGGATCCATGTGTGGTCCATGGGAAGAACACACTTGCAATGACACTGGGTGGATCCATGTGTGGTTTATGGTAAGAACACGCATGCAAAGAAACTGGTGGATCCATGTGTGGTCTATGGGAAGAACACACATGCAATGACACTGGTGATATGTGGTCTGTGAGAAGAACACACATGCAATTACTATAGCTGTGGTTCATGAAAAGAGCAGACATGCGATGACACTGGTGGATCCATGTGTGGTTCATGGGAAGAACACACATGCAATGACACTAGGTGTGGTTCATGATATGGTCTGTGGGAAGAACACACATGCAATAACTCTGGTGATATGTGGTTTGTGAGAAGAACACACATGCAATGACTCTAGCTGTGGTTAATGAGAAGAGCAGACATGCAATGACACTAGTGGATCCATGTGTGGTTAAGGAGAAGAACACACATGCAATGAATCTAGCTGTGGGTCATGAAAAGAGAAGACATGCGATGACTCTAACTATGGTTCATGAAAAGAGAAGACATGCGATGCCACCGGTGGATCCATCTGTGGTCTATGAGAGGAACACACATGAAATGACACCAGTGGATCCTTACGTGGTTTCTCAGAATAACGCATATGCAATGACACTGGTGGATCCATGTGTGGTCCATGGGAAGAACACACATGCAATGACACTAGGTGGATCCATGTGTGGTTCATGGGAAGAACACACATGCAATGACACTGGTGGATCCATGTATGGTCTGTGGGAAGAACACACATGCAATGACACTGGTGATATGTGGTCTGTGAGAAGAACACACATGCAATGACTCTAGTTGTGGTTCGTGAAAAGAGCAGACATTGGATGACACTGGTGGATCCATGTGTGGTTCATGGGAAGAACACACATGCCATCACACTGGGTGTTGTTCATGATATGGTTTGTGGGAAGAAGACACGTGCAATGACTTTGGTCATATGTGGTTTGTGAGAAGAACAGACATGCAATGACTCTAGCTGTGGTTAATGAGAAGAGCAAACATGCAACGACACTGGTGGATCCATGTGTGGTTAATGAGAAGAACACACATGCAATGACTCTGGGTGTGGTTCATGATATGGTTTGTGAGAAGAACACACATGCAATGACTCTAGTTGTGGTTCATGAAAAGAGCAGACATGCGATGACTCTAACTGTGGTTTATGAAAAGAGCAGACATGCGATGTCACCGGTGGATCCATGTGTGGCCTATGAGAGGAAAACACATGCAATGGCACCGGTGGATCCTTACGTGGTTTGTGAGAATAACACACATGCAATGACACTGGTGGATCCATGTGTGGTCCATGGGAATAACACACATGCAATGACACTGGGTGAATCCATGTGTGGTTCATGGGAAGAACACACATGCAATGACACTGGTGGATCCATGTGTGGTCTGTGGGAAGAACACACATGTAATGACACTGGTGATATGTGGTCTGTGAGAAGAACACACATGCAATGACTCTAGCTGTGGTTCATGAAAAGAGCAGACATGCGATGACACTGGTGGATCCATGTGTGGTTCATGGGAAGAACACACTTCCAATGACACTGGGTGTGGTTCATGATATGGTCTGTGGGAAGAACATGCAATGACTCTGGTAATATGTGGTTTGTGAGATGAACAGACATGCAATGACTCTAGCTGTGGTTAATGAGAAGAGCAGACATGCAATGACACTGGTGGATCCATGTGTGGTTAATGAGAAGAACACACATGCAATGACACTTTGTGTGGTTCATGATATGGTTTGTGATAAGAACACACATGCAATGACTCTAGCTGTGGTTCATGAAAAGAGCAGACATGCGATGACTCTAACTGTGGTTCATGAAAAGAGCAGACATGCGATGACACCGGTGGATCCATGTGTGGTTTATGAGTGGAACACACATGCAATTGCACCGGTGGATCCTTACGTGGTTTGTGAGAATAACACACATGCAATGACACTGGTGGATCCATGTGTGGTCCACGGGAAGAACACACTTGCAATGACACCGGGTGGATCCATGTGTGGTTCATGGGAAGAACACATATGCAATGACACTGATGGATCCATGTGTGGTCTATGGGAAGAACACACATGCAAAGACACTGGTGATATGTGGTCTGGGATAAGAACACACATGCAATGACTCTAGCTGTGGTTCATGAAAAGAGCAGACATGCGATGACACTGGTGGATCCATGTATGGTTCATGGGAAGAACACACATGCAATGACACTGGGTGTGGTTCATGATATGGTCTGTGGGAAGAACACACATGCAATGACTCTGGTGATATGTGGTTTGTGAGAAGAACACACATGCAATGACTCAAGCTGTGGTTAATGAGAAGAGCACATATGCAATGACACTAGGTGTGGTTCATGATATGGTTTGTCAGAAGAACACACATGCTATGACTCTAGCCGTTGTTCATGAAAATAGCAGACATGCGATGACTCTAACTGTGGTTCATGAAAAGAGCAGACATGCGATGCCACCGATGGATCCATGTGTGTTCTATGAGAGGAACACACATGCAATTGCACCGGTGGATCCTTACGTGGTTTGTGAGAATAACACACATGCAATGACACTAGTGGATCCATGTGTGGTCCATGGGAAGAACACACATGCAATGACACTGGGTGGATCCATGTGTGGTTCATGGGAAGAATACACATGTAATGACACTGGTGGATCCATGTGTAGTCTGTGGGAAGAACACACATGCAATGACAATGGTGATATGTGGTCTGTGAGAAGAACACACATGCAATGACTCTAGCTATGGTTCATGAAAAGAGCACACATGCCATGACACTGGTGGATCCATGTGTGCTTCATGGGAAGAACACACATGCAATGACACTGGGTGTGGTTCATGATATGGTCTGTGGAAAGAACACACATTCAATGACTCTGGTGATATGTGGTTTGTGAGAAGAACAGACATGCAATGACTCTAGCTGTGGTTAATGAGAAGAGCAGACATGCAATGATACTGGTGGATCCATGTGTGGTTAATGAGAAGAACACACATGCAATGACACTGGGTGTGGTTCATGATATGGTTTGTGAGAAGAACACACATGAAATGACTCTATCTGTGGTTCATGAAAAGAGCAGACATGCGATGACTCTAACTGTGGTTCTTCAAGAGAGCAGACATGCGATGCCACCGGTGGATCCATGTGTGGTCTATGAGAGGAACACACATGCAATTACACCGGTGGATCCTTACGTGGTTTGTGAGAATAACACACATGCAATGACACTGGTGGATCCATGTGTGGTCCATGGGAATAACACACATGCAATGACACTGGGTGGATCCATGTGTGGTTCATGGGAAGAACACACATGCAATGACACTGGTGGATCCATGTGTGGTCTGTGGGAAGAATAGACATGCAATGACACTAGTGATATGTGGTCTGTGAGAAGAACACACATGCAATGACTCTAGCTATGGTTCATGAAAAGGGCAGACATGCGATGACACTGGTGGATCCATGTGTGGTTCATGGGAAGAACACACTTGCAATGACACTGGGTGTGGTTCATGATATGGTCTGTGGGAAGAACACACATGCAATGACTCTGGTGATATGTGGTTTGTGAGAAGAACACACATGCAATGACTCTAGCTGTGGTTAATGAGAAGAGCACACATGCAATGACACTGGGTGTGGTTCATGATATGGTTTGTCAGAAGAACACACATGCTATGACTCTAGCCGTTGTTCATGAAAATAGCAGACATGCGATGACTCTAACTGTGGTTCATGAAAAGAGCAGACATGCGATGCCACCGATGGATCCATGTGTGGTCTATGAGAGGAACACACATGCAATTGCACCGGTGGATCCTTACATGGTTTGTGAGAATAACACACATGCAATGACACTAGTGGATCCATGTGTGGTCCATGGGAAGAACACACATGCAATGACACTGGGTGGATCCATGTGTGGTTCATGGGAAGAATACACATGTAATGACACTAGTGGATCCAAGTGTAGTCTGTGGGAAGAACACACATGCAATGACAATGGTGATATGTGGTCTGTGAGAAGAACACGCATGCAATGACTCTAGCTATGGTTCATGAAAAGAGCACACATGCCATGACACTGGTGGATCCATGTGTGCTTCATGGGAAGAACACACATGCAATGACACTGGGTGTGGTTCATGATATGGTCTGTGGGAAGAACACACATTCAATGACTCTAGTGATATGTGGTTTGTGAGAAGAACAGACATGCAATGACTCTAGCTGTGGTTAATGAGAAGAGCAGACATGCAATGATACTGGTGGATCCATGTGTGGTTAATGAGAAGAACACACATGCAATGACACTGGGTGTGGTTCATGATATGGTTTGTGAGAAGAACACACATGAAATGACTCTATCTGTGGTTCATGAAAAGAGCAGACATGTGATGACTCTAACTGTGGTTCCTCAAAAGAGCAGACATGCGATGCCACCGGTGGATCCATGTGTGGTCTATGAGAGGAACACACATGCAATTGCACCGGTGGATCCTTACGTGGTTTGTGAGAATAACACACATGCAATGACACTGGTGGATCCATGTGTGGTCCATGGGAATAACACACATGCAATGACACTGGGTGGATCCATGTGTGGTTCATGGGAAGAACACACATGCAATGACACTGGTGGATCCATGTGTGGTCTGTGGGAAGAATAGACATGCAATGACACTAGTGATATGTGGTCTATGAGAAGAACACACATGCAATGACTCTAGCTGTGGCTCATGAAAAGAGCAGACATGCGATGACACTGGTGGATCCATGTGTGGTTCATGGGAAGAACACACATGCAATGACACTGGGTGTGGTTCATGATATGGTCTATGGGAAGAACACACATGCAATGACTCTGGTGATATGTGGTTTGTGAGAAGAACACACATGCAATGACTCTAGCTGTGGTTCATGAGAAGAGCACACATGCAATGACACTGGGTGTGGTTCATGATATGGTTTCTCCGAAGAACACACATGCTATGACTCTAGCCGTGGTTCATGAAAATAGCAGACATGCGATGACTCTA
This sequence comes from Avena sativa, assembly GCA_916181665.1. Taxonomy (NCBI): domain Eukaryota; kingdom Viridiplantae; phylum Streptophyta; class Magnoliopsida; order Poales; family Poaceae; genus Avena; species Avena sativa. The sequence continues at coordinate 503,152,485 of OV702289.1, forward strand.
ACTGTGGTTCATGAAAAGAGCAAACATGCGATGCCACCGATGGATCCATGTGTGCTCTATGAGAGGAACACACATGCAATTGCACAGGTGGATCCTTACGTCGTTTGTGAGAATAACACACATGCAATGACACTGGTGGATCCATGTGTGGTCCATGGGAAGAACACACATGCAATGACACTGGGTGGATCGATGTGTGGTTCATGGGAAGAATACACATGTAATGACACTGGTGGATCCATGTGTAGTCTGTGGGAAGAACACACATGCAATGACACCGGTGATATGTGGTCTGTGAGAAGAACACACATGCAATGACTCTAACTGTGGTTCATGAAAAGAGCAGACATGCGATGACACTGGTGGATCCATGTGTGGTTCATAGGAAGAACACACATGCAATGACACTGGGTGTGGTTCATGATATGGTCTATGGGAAGAACACACATGCAATGACTCTGGTAATATGTGGTTTGTGAGAAGAACATACATGCAATGACTCTAGTTGTGGTTAATGAGAAGAGCAGACATGCAATGACACTGGTGGATCCATGTGTTGTTAATGAGAAGAACACACATGTAATGACACTGGGTGTGGTTCATGATATGGTTTGTGAGAAAAATACACATGCAATGACTCTAGCTGTGCTTCATGAAAAGAGCAGACATGCGATGACTCTAACTGTGGTTCATGAAAAGAGCAGACATGCGATGCCACCGGTGGATCCTTGTGTGGTCTATGAGAGGAACACACATGCAATTGCACCGCTAGATCCTTACGTGGTTTGTGAGAATAACACACATGCAATAACACTGGTGGATCCATGTGTGGTCCATGGCAAGAACACACTTGAAGTGACACTGGGTGGATCCATGTGGGGTTCATGGGAAGAACACACATGCAATAACACTGATGGATCCATGTGTGGTCTATGGGAAGAACACACATGCAATGACACTGGTGATGTCTGTGAGAAGAACACACATGCAATGACTCTAGTTGTGGTTCATGAAAAGAGCACACATGCGATGACACGCGTGGATCCATGTGTGGTTCATGGGAAGAACACACATGCAATGACACTGGGTGTGGTTCATGATATGGTCTGTGGGAAGAACACACATGCCATGACTCTAGTGGTATGTGGTTTGTGAGAAGAACACACATGCAATGACTCTAGCTGTGGTTAATGAGAAGAGAAGACATGCAATGACACTAGTGGATCCATGTGTGGTTAATGAGAAGAACACACATGCAATGACTCTAGGTGTGGGTCATGAAAAGAGAAGACATGCGATGACTCTAACTATGGTTCATGAAAAGAGAAGACATGCGATGCCACCGGTGGATCCATCTGTGGTCTATGAGAGGAACACACATACAATGACACTGGTGGATCCTTACGTGGTTTGTTAGAATAACGCACATGCAGTGACACTGGTGGATCCATGTGTGGTCCATGGGAAGAACACACATGCAATGACACTGGGTGGATCCATGTGTGGTTCATGGGAAGAACACACATGCAATGACACTGGTGGATCCATGTGTGGTCTGTGGGAAGAACACACGTGCAATGACACTGGTGATATGTGGTCTGTGAGAAGAACACACATGCAATGACTCTAGCTATGGTTCATGAAAAGAGCAGACATGCGATGACACTGGTGGATCCATGTGTGGTTCATGGGAAGAACACACATGCAATGACACTAGGTGTGGTTCATGATATGGTCTGTGGGAAGAACACACATGCAATGACTCTGGTGATATGTGGTTTGTGAGAAGAACAGACATGCAATGACTCTAGCTGTGGTTAATGAGAAGAGCACACATGCAATAACACTGGTGGATCCATGTGTGGTTAATGATAAGAACACACATGCAATGACACTGGGTGTGGTTCATGATATGGTTTGTGAGAAGAACACACATGAAATGACTCTATCTGTGGTTCATGAAAAGAGCAGACATGCGATGACTCTAACTGTGGTTCTTGAAAAGAGCAGACATGCGATGCCACCGGTGGATCCATGTGTGGTCTATGAGAGGAACACACATGCAATTGCACCGGTGGATCCTTACGTGGTTTGTGAGAATAACACACTTGCAATGACACTGGTGGATCCATGTGTGTTCTGTGGAAAGAACACACATGTAATGACACTGGTGATATGTGGTCTGTGAGAAGAACACACATGCAATGACTCTAGTTGTGGTTCATGAAAAGAGCAGACATGCGATGACACTGGTGGATCCATGTGTGGTTCATGGGAAGAACACACATGCAATGACACTGGGTGTGGTTCATGATATGGTCTGTGGGAAGAACACACATGCAATGACTCTGGTGATATGTGGTTTGTGAGAAGAACACACATGCAATGACTCTAGCTGTGGTTAATGAGAAGAGAACACATGCAATGACACTGGGTGTGGTTCATGATATGGTTTCTCAGAAGAACACACATGCTATGACTCTAGCCGTGGTTCATGAAAATAGCAGACATGTGATGACTCTAACTGTGGTTCATGAAAAGAGCAAACATGCGATGCCACCGATGGATCCATGTGTGGTCTATGAGAGGAACACACATGCAATTGCACCGGTGGATCCTTACGTGGTTTGTGAGAATAACACACATGCAATGACACTGGTGGATCCATGTGTGGTCCATGGGAAGAACACACATGCAATGACACTGGGTGGATCCATGTGTGGTTCATGGGAAGAATACACATGTAATGACACTGGTGGATCCATGTGTAGTCTGTGGGAAGAACACACATGCAATGGCACTGGTGATATGTGGTCTGTGAGAAGAACACACATGCAATGACTCTAGCTATGGTTCATGAAAAGAGCACACATGCCATGACACTGGTGGATCCATGTGTGGTTCATGGGAAGAACACACATGCAAGGACACTGGGTGTGGTTCATGATATGGTCTGTGGGAAGAACACACATGCAATGACTCTGGTGATATGTGGTTTGTGAGAAGAACAGACATGCAATGACTCTAGCTATGGTTAATGAGAAGAGCAGACATGCAATGACACTAGTGGATCCATGTGTGGTTAATGAGAAGAACACACATGCAATGACACTGGGTGTGGTTCATGATATGGTTTGTGAGAAGAACACACATGAAATGACTCTATCTGTGGTTCATGAAAAGAGCAGACATGCGATGACTCTAACTGTGGTTCTTGAAAAGAGCAGACATGCGATGCCACCGGTGGATCCATGTGTGGTCTATAAGAGGAACACACATGCAATTCCACCGGTGGATCCTTATGTGGTTTGTGAGAATAACACACATGCAATGACACTGGTGGATCCATGTGTGGTCCATGGGAAGAACACACTTGCAATGACACTGGGTGGATCCATGTGTGGTTCATGGGAAGAACACACATGCAATGACACTGGTGGATCCATGTGTGGTCTATGGGAAGAACACACATGCAATGACACTGGTGATATGTGGTCTGTGAGAAGAACACACATGCAATGACTGTAGCTGTGGTTCATGAAAAGATCAGACATGCGATGACACTAGTGGATCCATGTGTGGTTCATGGGAAGAACACACATGCATTGACACTGGTGGTTCATGATATGGTCTGTGGGAAGAACACACATGCAATAACTCTGGTGATATGTGGTTTGTGAGAAGAACACACATGCAATGACTCTAGCTGTGGTTAATGAGAAGAGCAGACATGCAATGACACTGGTGGATCATGTGTGGTTAATGAGGAGAACACACATGCAATGAATCTAGCTGTGGTTCATGAAAAGAGCAGACATGCGATGACTCTATCTTTGGTTCATGAAAAGAGTAGACATGCGATGCCACCGGTGGATCCATGTGTGGTCTATGAGAGGAACACACTTGCAGTGACACCGGTGGATCCTTATGTGGTTTGTGAGAAGAACACACCTGCAATGACACTGGTGGATCCATGTGTGGTCTGTGGGAAGAACACACATGCAATGACACTGGGTGGATCCATGTGTGGTTCATGGGAAGAACACACATGCAATGACACTGGTGGATCCATGTGTGGTCTGTGGGAAGAACACACATGCAATGACACTGGTGATGTGTGGTCTATGAGAAGAACACACATGCAATGACTCTAGCTGTGGTTCATGAAAAGAGCAAACATGCGATGACACTGGTGGATCCATGTGTGGTTCATGGGAAGAACACACATGCAATGACACTGGGTGTGGTTCATGATATGGTCTGTGGGAAGAACACACATGCAATGACTCTGGTGATATGTGGTTTGTGGGAAGAACACAGATGCCATGACTCTACCTGTGGTTAATGAGAAGAGCACACATGCAATGACACTGGGTGTGGTTCATGATATGGTTTCTCAGAAGAACACACATGCTATGACTCTAGCCGTGGTTCATGAAAATAGCAGACATGTGATGACTCTAACTGTGGTTCATGAAAAGAGCAAACATGCGATGCCACCGATGGATCCATGTGTGGTCTATGAGAGGAACACACATGCAATTGCACCGGTGGATCCTTACGTGGTTTGTGAGAATAACACACATGCAATGACACTGGTCGATCCATGTGTGGTCCATGGGAAGAACACACATGCAATGACACTGGGTGGATCCATGTGTGGTTCATGGGAAGAATACACATGTAATGACACTGGTGGATCCATGTGTGGTATGTGGGAAGAACACACATGCAATGACACTGGTGATATGTGGTGTGTGAGAAGAACACACATGCAATGACTCTAGCTGTGGTTCATGAAAAGAGCAGACATGCGATGACACTGGTGGATCCATGTGTGGTTCATGGGAATAACACACATGCAAGGACACTGGGTGTGGTTCATGATATGGTCTGTGGGAAGAACACACATGCAATGACTCTAGTGATATGTGGTTTGTGAGAAGAACAGACATGCAATGACTCTAGCTGTGGTTAATGAGAAGAGCAGACATGCAATGACACTGGTGGATCCATGTGTGGTTAATGAGAAGAACACACATGCAATGACACTGGGTGTGGTTCATGATATGGTTTGTGAGAAGAACACACATGAAATGACTCTATCTGTGGTTCATGAAAAGAGCAGACATGCGATGACTCTAACTATGGTTCTTGAAAAGAGCAGACATGCGATGCCACCGGTGGATCCATGTGTGGTCTATGAGAGGAAACACATGCAATTGCACCGGTGGATCCTTACATGGTTTGTGAGAATAACACACATGCAATGACACTGGTGGATCCATGTGTGGTCCATGGGAAGAACACACTTGCAATGACACTGGGTGGATCCATGTGTGGTTCATGGGAAGAACACACATGCAATGACACTGGTGGATCCATGTGTGGTCTATGGGAAGAACACACATGCAATGACACTGGTGATATGTGGTCTGTGAGAAGAACACACATGCAATGACTGTAGCTATGGTTCATGAAAATATCAGACATGCGATGACACTGGTGGATCCATGTGTGGTTCATGGGAAGAACACACATGCAATGACACTGGTGTGGATCCATGTGTGGTCTATGAGAGGAACACACTTGCAGTGACACCGGTGGATCCTTATGTGGTTTGTGAGAAGAACACACATGCAATGACACTGGTGGATCCATGTGTGGTATGTGGGAAGAACACACATGCAATGACACTGGGTGGATCCATGTGTGGTTCATGGGAAGAACACACATGCAATGACACTGGTGGATCCATGTGTGGTCTGTGGGAAGAACACACTTGCAATGACACTGGGTGGATCCATGTGTGGTTCATGGGAAGAACACACATGCAATGACACTGGTGGATCCATGTGTGGTCTATGGGAAGAACACACATGCAATGAGACTGGTGATATGTGGTCTGTGAGAAGAACACACATGCAATGACTGTAGCTGTGGTTCATGAAAAGATCAGACATGCGATGACACCGGTGGATCCATGTGTGGTCTATGAGTGGAACACACATGCAATTGTACCGGTGGATCCTTACATGGTTTGTGAGAATAACACACATGCAATGACACTGGTGGATCCATGTGTGGTTCATGGGAAGAACACACATGCAATGACACTGGTGGTTAATGATATGGTCTGTGGGAAGAACACACATGCAATAACTCTAGTGATATGTGGTTTGTGAGAAGAACACACATGCAATGACTCTAGCTGTGGTTAATGAGAAGAGTAGACATGCAATGACACTGGTGGATCATGTGTGGTTAATGAGGAGAACACACATGCAATGAATCTAGCTGTGGTTCATGAAAAGAGCAGACATGTGATGACTCTATCTTTGGTTCATGAAAAGAGTAGACATGCGATGCCACCGGTGGATCCATGTGTGGTCTATGAGAGGAACACACTTGCAGTGACACCGGTGGATCCTTATGTGGTTTGTGAGAAGAACACACATGCAATGAAACTGGTGGATCCATGTGTGGTCTGTGGGAAGAACACACATGCAATGACACTGGGTGGATCCATGTGTGGTTCATGGGAAGAACACACATGCAATGACACTGGTGGATCCATGTGTGGTCTATGGGAAGAACACACATGCAATGACACTGGTGATATGTGGTCTATGAGAAGAACACACATGCAATGACTCTAGCTGTGGTTCATGAAAAGAACAAACATGCGATGACACTGGTGGATCCATGTGTGGTTCATGGGAAGAACACACATGCAATGACACTGGGTGTGGTTCATGATATGGTCTGTGGGAAGAACACACATGCAATGACTCTGGTGATATGTGGTTTGTGAGAAGAACACACATGCCATGACTCTAGCTGCGGTTAATGAGAAGAGCACACATGCAATGACACTGGGTGTGGTTCATGATATGGTTTCTCAGAAGAACACACATGCTATGATTCTAGCCGTGGTTCATGAAAATAGCAGACATGTGATGACTCTAACTGTGGTTCATGAAAAGAGCAAACATGCGATGCCACCGATGGATCCATGTGTGGTCTATGAGAGGAACACACATGCAATTGCACCGGTGGATCCTTACGTGGTTTGTGAGAATAACACACATGCAATGACACTGGTGGATCCATGTGTGGTCCATGGGAAGAACACACATGCAATGACACTGGGTGGATCCATGTGTGGTTCATGGTAAGAATACACATGTAATGACACTGGTGGATCCATGTGTAGTCTGTGGGAAGAACACACATGCAATGACACTGGTGATATGTGGTCTGTGAGAAGAACACACATGCAATAACTCTAGCTGTGGTTCATGAAAAGAGCAGACATGCGATGACACTGGTGGATCCATGTGTGGTTCATGGGAAGAACACACATGCAAGGACACTGGGTGTGGTTCATGATATGGTCTGTGGGAAGAACACACATGCAATGACTCTGGTGATATGTGGTTTGTGAGAAGAACAAATATGCAATGACTCTAGCTGTGGTTAATGAGAAGAGCAGACATGCAATGACACTAGTGGATCCATGTGTGGTTAATGAGAAGAACACACATGCAATGACACTGGGTGTGGTTCATGATATGGTTTGTGAGAAGAACACACATGAAATGACTCTATCTGTGGTTCATGAAAAGAGCAGACATGCGATGACTCTAACTATGGTTCTTGAAAAGAGCAGACATGCGATGCCACCGGTGGATCCATGTGTGGTCTATGAGAGGAACACACATGCAATTGCACCGGTGGATCCTTACGTGGTTTGTGAGAATAACACACATGCAATGACACTGGTGGATCCATGTGTGGTCCATGGGAAGAACACACTTCCAATGACACTGGGTGGATCCATGTGTGGTTCATGGGAAGAACACACATGCAATGACACTGGTGGATCCATGTGTGGTCTATAGGAAGAACACACATGCAATGACACTGGTGATATGTGATCTGTGAGAAGAACACACATGCAATGACTGTAGCTGTGGTTCATGAAAAGATCAGACATGCGATGACACTGGTGGATCCATGTGTGGTTCATGGGAAGAACACACATGCAATGACACTGGTATGGATCCATGTGTGGTCTATGAGAGGAACACACTTGAAGTGACACCGGTGGATCCTTATGTGGTTTGTGAGAAGAACACACATGCAATGACACTGGTGGATCCATGTGTGGTCTGTGGGAAGAACACACATGCAATGACACTGGGTGGATCCATGTGTGGTTCATGGGAAGAACACACATGCAATGACACTGGTGGATCCATGTGTGGTCTGTGGGAAGAACACACATGCAATGACACTGGTGATGTGTGGTCTGTGAGAAGAACACACATGCAATGACTCTAGCTGTGGTTAATGAAAAGAGCAAACATGCGATGACACTGGTGGATCTATGTGTGGTTCATGGGAAGAACACAGATGCAATGACAATGGCTGTGGTTCATGATATGGTCTGTGGGAAGAACACACATGCAATGACTCTGGTGATATGTGGTTTGTGAGAAGAACATACGTGCAATGACGCTAATTGTGGTTAATGAGAAGAGCAGACATGCAATGACACTGGTGGTTCCATGTGTGGTTAATGAGAAGAACACACATGCAATGACACTGGGTTTGGTTCATGATATGGTTTGTGAGAAGAACACACATGAAATGACTCTATCTGTGGTTCATGAAAAGAGCAGACATGCGATGACTCTAACTATGGTTCTTGAAAAGAGCAGACATGCGATGCCACCGGTGGATCCATGTGTGGTCTATGAGAGGAACACACATGCAATTGCACCGGTGGATCCTTACGTGGTTTGTGAGAATAACACACATGCAATGACACTGGTGGATCCATGTGTGGTCCATGGGAAGAACACACTTGCAATGACACTGGGTGGATCCATGTGTGGTTCATGGGAAGAACACACATGCAATGACACTGGTGGATCCATGTGTGGTCTATGGGAAGAACACACATGCAATGACACTGGTGATATGTGGTCTGTGAGAAGAACACACATGCAATGACTGTAGCTGTGGTTCATGAAAAGATCAGACATGCGATGACACTGGTGGATCCATGTGTGGTTCATGGGAAGAACACACATGCAATGACACTGGTGTGGATCCATGTGTGGTCTATGAGAGGAACACACTTGCATTGACACTGGTGGATCCTTATGTGGTTTGTGAGAAGAACACACATGCAATGACACTGGTGGATCCATGTGTGGTCTATGGGAAGAACACACATGCAATGACACTGGGTGGATCCATGTGTGGTTCATGGGAAGAACACACATGCAATGACACTGGTGGATCCATGTGTGGTCTGTGGGAAGAACACACTTGCAATGACACTGGGTGGATCCATGTGTGGTTCATGGGAAGAACACACATGCAATGACACTGGTGGATCCATGTGTGGTCTATGGGAAGAACACACATGCAATGACACTGGTGATATGTGGTCTGTGAGAAGAACACACATGCAATGACTTTGGTTGTGGTTCATGAAAAGATCAGACATGCGATGACACCGGTGGATCCATGTGTGGTCTATGAGTGGAACACACATGCAATTGTACCGGTGGATCCTTACGTGGTTTGTGAGAATAACACACATGCAATGACACTGGTGGATCCATGTGTGGTTCATGGGTAGAACACACATGCAATGACACTGGTGGTTCATGATATGGTCTGTGGGAAGAACACACATGCAATGAATCTAGCTGTGGTTCATGAAAAGAGCAGACATGCGATGACTCTATCTTTGGTTCATGAAAAGAGTAGACATGTGATGCCACCGGTGGATCCATGTGTGGTCTATGAGAGGAACACACTTGCAGTGACACCGGTGGATCCTTATGTGGTTTGTGAGAAGAACACACATGCAATGAAACTGGTGGATCCATGTGTGGTCTGTGGGAAGAACACACATGCAATGACACTGGGTGGATCCATGTGTGGTTCATGGGAAGAACACACATGCAATGACACTGGTGGATCCATGTGTGGTCTGTGGGAAGAACACACATGCAATGACACTGGTGATGTGTGGTCTATGAGAAGAAAACACATGCAATGACTCTAGCTGTGGTTCATGAAAAGAACAAACATGCGATGACACTGGTGGATCCATGTGTGGTTCATGGGAAGAACACACATGCAATGACACTGGGTGTGGTTCATGATATGGTCTGTGGGAAGAACACACATGCAATGACTCTGGTGATATGTGGTTTGTGAGAAGAACACACATGCCATGACTCTAGCTGTGGTTAATGAGAAGAGCACACATGCAATGACACTGGGTGTGGTTCATGATATGGTTTCTCAGAAGAACACACATGCTATGATTCTAGCCGTGGTTCATGAAAATAGCAAACATGTGATGACTCTAACTGTGGTTCATGAAAAGAGCAAACATGCGATGCCACCGATGGATCCATGTGTGGTCTATGAGAGGAACACACATGCAATTGCACTGGTGGATCCTTACGTGGTTTGTGAGAATAACACACATGCAATGACACTGGTGGATCCATGTGTGGTCCATGGGAAGAACACACATGCAATGACACTGGGTGGATCCATGTGTGGTTCATGGGAAGAATACACATGTAATGACACTGGTGGATCCATGTGTAGTCTGTGGGAAGAACACACATGCAATGACCCTGGTGATATGTGGTCTGTGAGAAGAACACACATGCAATAACTCTAGCTGTGGTTCATGAAAAGAGAAGACATGCGATGACACTGGTGGATCCATGTGTGGTTCATGGGAAGAACACACATGCAAGGACACTGGGTGTGGTTCATGATATGGTCTGTGGGAAGAACACACATGCAATGACTCTGGTGATATGTGGTTTGTGAGAAGAACATACGTGCAATGACTCTAATTGTGGTTAATGAGAAGAGCAGACATGCAATGACACTGGTGGATCCATGTGTGGTTAATGAGAAGAACACACATGCAATGACACTGGGTGTGGTTCATGATATGGTTTGTGAGAAGACACACATGAAATGACTCTATCTGTGGTTCTTGAAAAGAGCAGACATGCGATGACTCTAACTATGGTTCTTGAAAAGAGCAGAGATGCGATGCCACCGGTGGATCCATGTGTGGTCTATGAGAGGAACACACATGCAATTGCACCGGTGGATCCTTACGTGGTTTGTGAGAATAACACACATGCAATGACACTGGTGGATCCATGTGTGGTCCATGGGAAGAACACACTTGCAATGACACTGGGTGGATCCATGTGTGGTTCATGGGAAGAACACACATGCAAGGACACTGGTGGATCCATGTGTGGTCTATGGGAAGAACACACATGCAATGACACTGGTGATATGTGATCTGTGAGAAGAACACACATGCAATGACTGTAGCTGTGGTTCATGAAAAGATCAGACATGCGATGACACTGGTGGATCCATGTGTGGTTCATGGGAAGAACACACATGCAATGACACTGGTATGGATCCATGTGTGGTCTATGAGAGGAACACACTTGAAGTGACACCGGTGGATCCTTATGTGGTTTGTGAGAAGAACACACATGCAATGACACTGGTGGATCCATGTGTGGTCTGTGGGAAGAACACACATGCAATGACACTGGGTGGATCCATGTGTGGTTCATGGGAAGAACACACATGCAATGACACTGGTGGATCCATGTGTGGTCTGTGGGAAGAACACACATGCAATGACACTGGTGATGTGTGGTCTGTGAGAAGAACACACATGCAATGACTCTAGCTGTGGCTAATGAAAAGAGCAAACATGCGATGACACTGGTGGATCTATGTGTGGTTCATGGGAAGAACACAGATGCAATGACACTGGCTGTGGTTCATGATATGGTCTGTGGGAAGAACACACATGCAATGACTCTGGTGATATGTGGTTTGTGAGAAGAACATACGTGCAATGAATCTAATTGTGGTTAATGAGAAGAGCAGACATGCAATGACACTGGTGGTTCCATGTGTGGTTAATGAGAAGAACACACATGCAATGACACTGGGTTTGGTTCATGATATGGTTTATGAGAAGAACACACATGCAATGACTCCAGCTGTGGTTCATGAAAAGAGCAGACATGCGATGACTCTAACTGTGGTTCATGAAAAGAGCAGACATGCGATGCCACCGGTGGATCCATGTGTGGTCTATGAGAGGAACACACATGCAATGACACCGGTGGATCCTTACGTGGTTTGTGAGAATAACACACATGCAATGATACTGGTGGATCCATGTGTGGTCCATGGGCAGAACACACTTGCAATGACACTGGGTGGATCCATGTGTGGTTCATGGGAAGAACACACATGCAATGACACTGGTGGATCCATGTGTGGTCTATGGGAAGAACACACATGCAATGACACTAGCTGTGGTTCATGAAAAGAGCAGACATGCGATGACACTGGTGGATCCATGTGTGGTTCGTGGGAAGAACACACATGCAATGACTCTGGTGATATGTGGTTTGTGAGAAGAACATACATGCAATGACTCTTGCTGTGGTTAATGAGAAGAGCAGACATGCAATGACACTGCTGGATCCATGTGTGGTTAATGAGAAGAACACACATGCAATGACACTGGGTGTGGTTCAATATATGGTTTGTGAGAAGAACACACATCTAATGACTCTAGTTGGGGTTCATGAAAAGAGCAGACATGCGATGACTCTAACTGTGGTTCATGAAAAGAGCAGACATGCGATGCCACCGGTGGATCCATGTGTGGTCTATGAGAGGAACACACATGCAATTGCACTAGTGGATCCTTACGTGGTTTGTGAAAATAACACACATGCAATGACACTGGTGGATCCATGTGTGGTCCATGGGAAGAACACACATGCAATGACACTGGGTGGATCCATGTGTGGTTCATGGGAAGAAATCACATGGAATGACACGGTGGATCCATGTGTGGTTCATGGGAAGAACACACATGCAATGACACTGGTGGATCCATGTGTGGTCTGTGGGAAGAACACACATGCAATGACTCTAGCTATGGTTCATGAAAAGAGCAGACATGCGATGACTCTAACTTTGGTCCATGAAAAGTGCAGACATGCGATGCCACCGGTGGATCCATGTGTGGTCTATGAGAGGAACACACTTGCAATGACACTGGTGGATCCTTATGTGGTTTGTGAGAATAACACACATGCAATGACACTGGTGGATCCATGTGTGGTCTGTGGGAAGAACACACATGCAATGACACTGGGTGGATCCATGTGTGGTTCATGGGAAGAACACACATGCAATGACACTGGTGGATCCATGTGTGGTCTGTGGGAAGAACACACACGCAATGACACTGGTGATATGTGGTATGTGAGAAGAACACACATGCAATGACTCTAGCTGTGGTTCATGAAAAGAGTAGACATGCGATGACACTGGTGGATCCATGTGTGGTTCATGGGAAGAACACACATGCAATGACATTGGGTGTGGTTCATGATATGGTCCGTGGGAAGAACACATTTGCAATGACTCTGGTGATATGTGGTTTGTGAGAAGAACACACATGCAATGACTCTATCTGTGGTTAACAAGAAGAGCAGACATGCAACGTCTCTGGTGGATCCATGTGTGGTTAAAGAGAAGAACACACATGCAATGACACTGGGTGTGGTTCATGATATGGTTTGTGAGAAGAACACACATGCAATGACTCTAGCTGTGGTTCATGAAAAGAGCAGACATGCGATGACTCTAACTATGGTTCATGAAAATTGCAGACATGCGATGCCACCGGTCGATCCATGTGTGGTCTATGAGAGGAACACACATGCAATTGCACCGGTGGATCCTAACGTGGTTTGTGAGAATAACACACATGCAATGACACTGGTGGATCCATGTGTGGTCCAGGGGAAGAACACACATGCAATGACACTGGGTGGATCCATGTGTGGTTCATGGAAAGAAGACACATGCAACGACACTGGTGGATCCATGTGTGGTCTATGGTAAGAACACACATGCAATGACACTGGTGATATGTGGTCTGTGAGAAGAACACACATGCAATGACTAGTTATGGTTCATGAAAAGAGCAAACATGCGATGACACTGGTGGATCCATGTGTGGTTCATGGGGAGAACACACATGCAATGACACAGGGTGTGGTTGATGATATGGTCTGTGGGAAGAACACACATGCAATGACTCTGGTGATATGTAGTTTGTGAGAAGAACAGACATGCAATGACTCTAGCTGTGGTTAATGAGAAGAGCAGACATGCAATAACACTGGTGGATCCATGAGTGGTTAATGAGAAGAACACACATGCAATGACACTAGGTGTGGTTCATGATATGGTTTGTGAGAAGAACACACATGCAATGACTCTGGCTATGGTTCATGAAAAGAGCATACATGCGATGACTCTAACTGTGGTTCATGAAAAGATCAGACATGCGATGCCACTGGTGGATCCATGTGTGGTTTATGAAAGGAACACACATGCAATGACACCGGTGGATCCTTACGTGGTTTGTGAGAATAACACACATGCAATGACACTGGTGGATCCACGTGTGGTCCATGGGAAGAACACACATGCAATGACACTGGGTGGATCCATGTGTGGTTCATAGGATGAACAAACATGCAATGACACTTGGTGTGGTTCATGATATGGTCTGTGGGAAGAACACACATGCAATGACTCTGGTGATATGTGGTTTGTGAGAAGAACACACATGCAATGACTCTAGCTGTGGTTAATGAGAAGAGCACACATGCAATGACACTAGGTGTGGTTCATGATATGGTTTGTCAGAAGAACACACATGCTATGACTCTAGCCGTGGTTCATGAAAATAGCAGACATGCGATGACTCTAACTGTGGTTAATGAGAAGAGCAGACATGCAATGACACTGGTGGGTCCATGAGTGGTTAATGAGAAGAACACACATGCAATGAAACTAGGTGTGGTTCATGATATGGTTTGTGAAAAGAACACACATGAAATGACTCTAGCTATGGTTCATGAAAAGAGCAGACATGTGATGACTCTAACTGTGGTTCATGAAAAGAGTAGACATGCGATGCCACCGGTGGATCCATGTGTGGTTTATGAAAGGAACACACATGCAATGACACCGGTGGATCCTTACGTGGTTTGTGAGAATAACACACATGCAATGACACTGGTGGATCCATGTGTGGTCCATGGGAAGAACACACATGCAATGACACTGGGTGGATCCATGTGTGGTTCAAAGGAAGAACACACATGCAATGACACTGGTGGATCCATGTCTGCTCTGTGGGAAGAACACACATGCAATGACACTGGTGATATGTGGTCTGTGAGAAGAACACACATGCAATGACTCTAGCTGTGGTTCATGAAAAGAGCAGACACGCGAGGACACTGGTGGATCCATGTGTGGTTCATGGGAAGAACACACATGCAATGACTCTAGTGATATGTGGTTTGTGAGAAGAACATACATGCAATGATTCTAGCTGTGGTTAATGAGAAGAGCAGACATGCAATGACACTGCTGGATCCATGTGTGGTTAATGAGAAGAACACACATGCAATGACACTGGGTGTGGTTCAATATATGGTTTGTGAGAAGAACACACATGCAATGACTCTTGCTGGGGTTCATGAAAAGAGCAGACATGCGATGACTCTAACTGTGGTTCATGAAAAGAGCAGACATGCGATGCCACCGGTGGATCCATGTGTGGTCTATGAGAGGAACACACATGCAATTGCACTAGTGGATCTTTACGTGGTTTGTGAGAATAACACACATGCAATGACACTGGTGGATCCATGTGTGGTCCATGGGAAGAACACACATGCAATGACACTTGGTGGATCCATGTGTGGTTCATGGGAAGAACACACATGGAATGACACGGTGGATCCATGTGTGGTTCATGGGAATAACACACATGCAATGACACTGGTGGATCCATGTGTGGTCTGTGAGAAGAACACACATGCAATGACTCTAGCTGTGGTTCATGAAAAGAGCAGACATGCGATGACTCTAACTTTGGTTCATGAAAAGAGCAGACATGCGATGCCAATGGTGGATCCATGTGTGGTCTATGAGAGGAACAGACTTGCAATGACACCGGTGGATCCTTATGTGGTTTGTGAGAATAACACACATGCAATGACACTGGTGGATCCATGTGTGGTCTGTGGGAAGAACACACATGCAATGACACTGGGTGGATCCATGTGTGATCTGTGGGAAGAACACACATGCAATGACATTGGTGATATGTGGTCTGTGAGAAGAACACACATGCAATGATTCTAGCTGTGGTTCATGAAAAGAGCATACGTGCGATGACACTGGTGGATCCATGTGTGGTTCATGGGAAGAACACACATGCAATGACACTGGGTGTGGTTCATGATATGGTCTATGGGAAGAACACACATGCAATGACTCTGGTGATATGTGGTTTGTGAGAAGAACACACATACAATGACTCTAGCTATGGTTAATGTGAATAGCAGACATGCAATGACACTGGTGGATCCATGTGTGGTTAATGAGAAGAACACACATGCAATGAATCTAGCTGTGGTTCATGAAAAGAGCAGACATGCGATGACTCTAACTTTGGTTGATGAAAAGAGCAGACATGCGATGCCACCGGTGGATCCATGTGTGGTCTATGAGAGGAACAAACTTGCAATGACATCGGTGGGTCCTTATGTGGTTTGTCAGAATAACACTCATGCAATGACACTTGTGGATCCATGTGTGGTCTGTGGGAAGAACACTCATACAATGACACTGGGTGGATCCATATGTGGTTCATGGGAAGAACACACATGCAATGACACTGGTGGATCCATGTGTAGTCTGTGGGAAGAACACACATGCAATGACTCTGGCTGTGGTTCATGAAAAGAGCAGACATGCGATGACACTGGTGGATCCATGTGTGGTTCATGGGAAGAACACACATGCAATGAAAATGGGTGTGGTTCATGATATGGTCTGTGGGAAGAACACAGTTGCAATGACTCTGGTGATATGTGGTTTGTGAGAAGAACACACATGCAATGACTCTAGCTGTGGTTAATGAGAAGAGCAGACATGCAATGTCTCTGGTGGATCCATGTGTGGTTAATGAGAAGAATACACATGCAATGACACTGGGTGTGGTTCATGATATGGTTTGTGAGAAGAACACACATGCAATGACTCTAGCTGTGGTTCATGAAAAGAGCAGACATGTGATGACTCTAACTGTGTTCCATGAAAAGAGCAGACATGCGATGCCACCGGTGGATCCATGTGTGGTCTATGAGAGGAACACACAGGCAATTGCACCGGTGGATCCTTACGTGGTTTGTGAGAATAACTCACATGCAATGACACTGGTGGATCCATGTGTGGTCCATGGGAAGAACACACATGCAATGACACTGGGTGGATCCATGTGTGGTTCATGGGAAGAAGACACATGCAATGACACTGGTGGATCCATGTGTGGTCTATGGCAAGAACACACATGCAATGACATTGGTCATATGTGGTCTGTCAGAAGAACACACATGCAATGAGTCTAGCTATGGTTCATGAAAAGAGCAAACATGCGATGACACTGGTGGATCCATGTGTGGTTCATGGGGAGAACACACATGCAATGACACTGGGTGTGGTTCATGATATGGTCTATGGGAAGAACACACATGGAATAACTCTGGTGATATGTGGTTTATGAGAAGAACACACATGCAATGACTCTAGCTGTGGTTAATGAGAAGAGCATACATGCAATGACACTGGTGGATCATGTGTGGTTAATGAGGAGAACAGACATGCAATGAATGTAGCTGTGGTTCATGAAAAGAGCAGACATGCGATGACTCTAACTTTTGTTCATGAAAAGAGCAGACATGCGATGCCACCGGTGGATCCATGTGTGGTCTATGAGAGGAACACACTTGCAGTGACACCGGTGGATCCTTATGTGGTTTGTGAGAAGAACACACATGCAATGACACTGGTGGATCCATGTGTGGTCTGTGGGAAGAACACACATGCAATGACACTGGGTGGATCCATGTGTGGTTCATGGGAAGAACGCACATGTAATGACACTAGTGGATCCATGTGTGGTCTGTGGGAAGAACACACATGCAATGACACTGGTGATGTGTGGTCTGTGAGAAGAACACACATGCAATGACTCTAGCTGTGGTTCATGAAAAGAGCAAACATGCGATGACACTAGTGGATCTATGTGTGGTTCATGGAAAGAACACTTATGCAATGACACTGGCTGTGGTTCATGATATGGTCTGTGGGAAGAACACACATGCAATGACTCTGGTGATATGTGGTTTGTGAGAAGAGCAGACATGCAATGACACTGGTGGATCCATGTGTGGTTAATGAGAAGAACACACATGCAATGACACTGGGTTTGGTTCATGATATGGTTTGTGAGAAGAACACACATGCAATGACTCTAGCTGTGGTTCATGAAAAGAGCAGACATGCGATGACTCTAACTGTGGTTCATGAAAAGAGCAGACATGCGATGCCACCGGTGGATCCATGTGTGGTCTATGAGAGGAACACCCATGCAATGACACCGGTGGATCCTTACGTGGTTTGTGAGAATAACACACATGCAATGACACTGGTGGATCCATGTGTGGTCCATGGGAAGAACACACTTGCAATTACACTAGGTGGATCCATGTGTGGTTCATGGGAAGAACACACATGCAATGAGACTAGTGGATCCATGTGTGGTTTATGGGAAGAACACACATGCAATGACACTGGTGATATGTGGTCTGTGAGAATAACACACACGCAATGACTCTAGCTGTGGTTCATGAAAAGAGCAGACATGCGATGACACTGGTGGATCCATGTGTGGTTCGTGGGAAGAACACACATGCAATGACTCTGGTGATATGTGGTTTGTGAGAAGAACATACATGTAATGACTCTAGCTATGGTTAATGAGAAGAGCAGACATGCAATGACACTGTTGGATCCATGTGT
This sequence comes from Avena sativa, assembly GCA_916181665.1. Taxonomy (NCBI): domain Eukaryota; kingdom Viridiplantae; phylum Streptophyta; class Magnoliopsida; order Poales; family Poaceae; genus Avena; species Avena sativa. The sequence continues at coordinate 503,171,556 of OV702289.1, forward strand.
GGTTAATGAGAAGAACACACATGCAATGACACTGGGTGTGGTTCAATATATGGTTTGTGAGAAGAACACACATGCAATGACTCTAGTTGGGGTTCATGAAAAGAGCAGACATGCGATGACTCTAACTGTGGTTCATGAAAAGAGCATACATGCGATGCCACCGGTGGATCCATGTGTGGTCTATGAGAGGAACACACATGAAATTGCACTAGTGGATCCTTACGTGGTTTGTGAGAATAACACACATGCAATGACACTGGTGGATCCATGTGTGGTCCATGGGAAGAACACACATGCAATGACACTGGGTGGATCCATGTGTGGTTCATGGGAAGAACACACATGGAATGACACGGTGGATCCATGTGTGGTTCATGGGAAGAACACACATGCAATGACACTGGTGGATCCATGTGTGGTCTGTGAGAAGTACACACATGCAATGACACTGCTGATATGTGGTCTGTGAGAAGAACACACATGCAATGACTCTAGCTGTGGTTCATGAAAAGAGCAGACATGCGATGACACTGGTGGATCCATGTGTGGTTCATGGGAAGAACACACATGCAATGACACTGGGTGTGGTTCATGATATGGTCTGTGGGAAGAACACACATGCAATGACTCTGGTGATATGTGGTTTGTGAGAAGAACACACATGCAATGACTCTAGATGTGGTTAATGAGAAGAGCAGGCATGCAATGACAGTGGTGGATCATGTGTGGTTAATGAGGAGAACACACATGCAATGAATCTAGCTGTGGTTCATGAAAAGAGCAGACATGCAATGACTCTAACTTTGGTTCATGAAAAGAGCAGACATGTGATGCCACCGGTGGATCCATGTGTGGTCTATGAGAGGAACACACTTGCAATGACATCGGTGGATCCTTATGTGGTTTGTGAGAATAACACACATGCAATGACACTGGTGGATCCATGTGTGGTCTGTGGGAAGAACACACATGCAATGACACTGGTGATATGTGGTATGTGAGAAGAACGCACATGCAATGACTCTAGCTGTGGTTAATGAAAAGAGCAGACATGCGATGACACTGGTGGATCCATGTGTGGTTCATGGGAAAAACACACATGCAATGACATTGGGTGTGGTTCATGATATGGTCTGTGGGAAGAACACATTTGCAATGACTCTGGTGATATGTGGTTTGTGAGAAGAACACACATGCAATGACTCTAGCTGTGGTTAACGAGAAGAACAGACATGCAACATCTCTGGTGGATCCATGTGTGGTTAAAGAGAAGAACACACATGCAATGACACTAGGTGTGGTTCATGATATGGTTTTTGAGAAGAACACACACGCAATGACTCTAGCTGTGGTTCATGAAAAGAGCAGACATGCGATGACTCTAACTGTGGTTCATTGCAATAGCAGACATGCGATGCCATCGGTGGATCCATGTGTGGTCTATGAGAGGAACACACATGCAATTGCACCGGTGGATCCTTACGTGGTTCATGGGAAGAACACACATGCAATGACACTGGGTGGATCCATGTGTGGTTCATGGAAAGAAGACACATGCAATGACACTGGTGGATCCATGTGTGGTCTATGGGAAGAACACACATGCAATGACACTGGTGATATGTGGTCTGTGAGAAGAACACACATGCAATGACTCTAGCTATGGTTCATGAAAAGAGCAAACATGCGATGACACTAGTGGATCCATGTGTGGTTCATGGGGAGAACACACATGCAATGACACTGGGTGTGGTTCATGATATGGTCTGTGGGAACAACACACATGCAATGACTCTGGTGATATGTGGTTTGTGAGAAGAACAGACATGCAATGACTTTAGCTGTGGTTAATGAGAAGAGCAGACATGCAATAACACTGGTGGATCCATGAGTGGTTAATGAGAAGAACACACATGCAATGACACTAGGTGTGGTTCATGATATGGTTTGTGAGAAGAACACACATGCAATGACTCTGGCTATGGTTCATGAAAAGTGTAGACATGCGATGACTCTAACTGTGGTTCATGAAAAGAGCAGACATGCGATGCCACTGGTGGATCCATGTGTGGTTTACGAAAGGAACACCCATGCAATGACATCGGTGGATCCTTACGTGGTTTGTGAGAATAACACACATGCAATGACACTGGTGGATCCACGTGTGGTCCATGGGAAGAACACACATGTAATGACACTGGGTGGATCCATGTGTGGTTCATAGGAAGAACACACATGCAATGACACTGGTGGATCCATGTGTGATCTATTGGAAGAACACACATGCAATGACATTGGTGATATGTGGTCTGTGAGAAGAACACACATGCAATGACTCTAGCTGTGGTTCATGAAAAGAGCAGACATGTGATGACACTGGTGGATCCATGTGTGGTTCATGGGAAGAACACCATGCAATGACTCTGGTGATATGTGGTTTGTGAGAAGAACATACATGCAATGACTCTAGTTGTGGTTAATGAGAAGAGCAGACATGCAGTGACACTGGTGGATCCATGTGTGGTTAATGAGAAGAACACACATGCATTGACACTGGGTGTGGTTCAATATATGGTTTGTGAGAAGAACACACATGCAATGACTCTAGTTGTGGTTCATGAAAAGAGCAGACATGCGATGCCTCTAACTAGGGTTCAAGAAAAGAGCAGACATGCAATGCCACCGGTGGATCCATGTGTGGTCTATGAGACGAACACACATGCAATTGCACCAGTGGATCCTTACGTGGTTTGTGAGAATAACACACATGCAATGACACTGGTGGATCCATGTGTGGTCCATGGAAAGAACACACATGCAATGACACTTGGTAGATCCATGTGTGGTTCATGGGAAGAACACACATGCAATGACACTGGTGGATCCATGTGTGATATGTGGGAAGAACACACATGCAATGACACTGGTGATATGTGGTCTGTGAGAAGAACACACATGCAATGACTCTAGCTATGGTTCATGTAAAGAGCAGACATGCGATGACACTGGTGGATCTATGTGTGGTTCATGGGAAGAACACACATGCAATGACACTGGGTGTGGTTCATGATATCCTCTGTGGGAAGAACACATTTGCATTGACTCTGGTGATATCTGGTTTGTGAGAAGAACACACATGCAATGACTCTAGCTGTGCTTAATGAGAAGAGCAGACATGCAATGTCACAGGTGGATGCATGTGTGGTTAATGAGAAGAACACACATGCAATGACACTGGGTGTGGTTCATGATCTGGTTTTTGAGAAGAACACACATGCAATGACTCTAGCTGTGGTTCATGAAAAGAGCAGACATGCGATGACTCTAACTGTGGTTCATGAAAAGAGCAGACATGCGATGCCACTGGTGGATCCATGTGTGGTCTATGAGAGGAACACACATGCAATTGCACCGGTGGATCCTTACGTGGTTTGTGAGAATAACACACATGCAATGGCACTGGTGGATCCATATGTGGTCCATGGGAAGAACACACATGCAATGACACTGGGTGGATCCATATGTGGTTCATGGGAAGAACACACATGCAATGACACTGGTGGATCCATGTGTGGTCTGTGGGAAGAACACACATGCAATGACACTGCTGATATGTGGTCTGTGAGAAGAACACACATGCAATGACATTGGTGGATCCATGTGTGGTTCATGGGGAGAACACACATGCAATGACTCTGGTGATATGTGGTTTGTGAGAAGAACATACATGCAATGACTCTAGCTGTGGTTAATGAGAAGAGCAGACATGCAATGACACTGGTGGATCCATGAGTGGTTAATGATAAGAACACACATGCAATGATACTAGGTGTGGTTCATGATATGGTTTGTGAGAAGAACACACATGAAATGACTCTAGCTATGCTACATGAAAAGAGCAGACATGCGATGACTCTAACTGTGGTTCATGAAATGAGCAGACATGTGATGCCACCGGTGGATCCATGTGTGGTTTATGAAAGGAACACACATGTAATGACACCGGTGGATCCTTACGTGGTTTGTGAGAATAACACACATGCAATGACACTGGTGGATCCATGTGTGGTCCATGGGAAGAACACACATGCAATGACACTGGTGGATCCATGTGTGCTCTGTGGGAAGAACACACATGCAATGACACTTTTGATATGTGGTCTGTGAGAAGAACACACATGCAATGACTCTAGCTGTGGTTCATGAAAAGAGAAGACACGCGATGACGCTGGTGGATCCATGTGTGGTTCATGGGAAGAACACACATGCAATGACTCTGGTGATATGTGGTTTGTGAGAAGAACATACATGCAATGACTCTAGCTGTGGTTAATGAGAAGAGCAGACATGCAATGACACTGGTGGATCCATATGTGGTTAATGAGAAGAACACACATGCATTGACACTGGGTGTGGTTCAATATATGGTTTGTGAGAAGAACACACATGCAATGACTCTAATTGTGGTTCATGAAAAGAGCAGACATGCGATGACTCTAACTGTGGTTCATGAAAAGAGCAGACATGCGATGCCACTGGTGGATCCATGTGTGTTCTATGAGACGAACACACATGCGATTGCACTAGTGGATCCTTATGAGGTTTGTGAGAATAACACACATGCAATGACACTGGTGGATCCATGTGTGGTCCAAGGAAAGAACACACATGGAATGACACTGGGTGGATCCATGTGTGGTTCATGGGAAGAACACACATGCAATGACACTGGTGGATCCATGTGTGGTCTATGGGAAGAACACACATGCAATGACACTGGTGATATGTGGTCTGTGAGAAGAACACACATGCAATGACTCTAGCTGTGGTTCATGAAAAGAGCATACGTGCGATGACACTGGTGGATCCATGTGTGGTTCATGGGAAGAACAGACATGCAATGACACTGGGTGTGGTTCATGATATGGTCTATGGGAAGAACACACATGCAATGACTCTGGTGATATGTGGTTTGTGAGAAGAACACACATACAATGACTCTAGCTGTGGTTAATGAGAAGAGCAAACATGCAATGACACTGGTGGATCCATGTGTGGTTAATGAGAAGAACACACATGCAATGACTCTAGCTGTGGTTCATGAAAAGAGCAGACATGTGATGACACTGGTGGATCCATGTGTGGTTCATGGGAAGAACACACATGCAATGACTCTGGTGATATGTGGTTTGTGAGAAGAACATACATGCAATGACTCTAGTTGTGGTTAATGAGAAGAGCAGACATGCAGTGACACTGGTGGATCCATGTGTGGTTAATGAGAAGAACACACATGCATTGACACTGGGTGTGGTTCAATATATTGTTTGTGAGAAGAACACACATGCAATGACTCTAGTTGTGGTTCATGAAAAGAGCAGACATGCGATGCCTCTAACTAGGGTTCATGAAAATAGCAGACATGCGATGCCACCGGTGGATCCATGTGTGGTCTATGAGACGAACACACATGCAATTTCACCAGTGGATCCTTACGTGTTTTCTGAGAATAACACACATGAAATGACACTGGTGGATCCATGTGTGGTCCCTGGAAAGAGCACACATGCAATGACACTGGGTGGATCCATGTGTGGTTCATGGGAAGAACACACATGCAATGACACTGGTGGATCCATGTGTGATATGTGGGAAGAACACACATGCAATGACACTGGTGATATGTGATCTGTGAGCAGAACACACATGCAATGACTCTAGCTATGGTTCATGAAAAGAGCAGACATGCGATGACACTGGTGGATCTATGTGTGGTTCATGGGAAGAACACACATGCAATGACACTGGGTGTGGTTCATGATATGGTATGTGGGAAGAACACATTTGCAATGACTCTGGTGATATGTGGTTTGTGAGAAGAACACACATGCAATGACTCTAGCTGTGGTTAATGAGAAGAGCAGACATGCAATGTCACTGGTGGATCCATGTGTGGTTAATGAGAAGAACACACATGCAATGACACTGGGTGTGGTTCATGATATGGTTTTTGAGAAGAAAACACATGCAATGACTCTAGCTGTGGTTCATGAAAAGAGCAGACATGCGATGACTCTAACTGTGGTTCATCAAAAGAGCAGACATGCGATGCCACCGGTGGATCCATGTGTGGTCTATGAGAGGAACACACATACAATTGCACCGGTGGATCCTTACGTGGTTTGTGAGAATAACACACATGCAATGACACTGGTGGATCCATGTGTGGTCCATGAGAAGAACACACATGCAATGACACTGGGTGGATCCATGTGTGGTTCATGGGAAGAAGACACATGCAATGACACTGTTGGATCCATGTGTGGTGTGTGGGAAGAACACACATGCAATGACACTGGTGATATGTGGTCTGTGAGAAGAACACACATGCAATGACTCTAGCTATGGTTCATGAAAAGAGCAAACATGCGATGACACTGGTGGATCCATGTGTGGTTCATGGGGAGAACACACATGCAATGAGACTGGGTGTGGTTCATGATATGGTCTGTGGGAAGAACACACATGGAATGACTCTGGTGATATGTGGTTTGTGAGAAGAACAGACATGCAATGACTCTAGCTGTGGTTAATGAGAAGAGAAGACATGCAATGACACTGGTGGATCCATGTGTGGTTAATGAGAAGAACACACATGCAATGACAGTAGGTGTGGTTCATGATATGGTTTGTGAGAAGAACACACATGCAATGACTCTAGCTATGGTTCATGAAAAGAGCAGACATGCGATGACTCTAACTGTGGTTCATAAAAAGAGCAGGCATGCGATGCTACCGGTGGATCCATGTGTGGTTTATGAAAGGAACACACATGCAATGACACTGGTGGATCCTTACGTGGTTTGTGAGAATAACACACATGCAATGACACTGGTGGATCCATGTGTGGTCCATGGGAAGAACACACATGCAATGACACTGGGTGGATCCATGTGTGGTTCATAGGAAGAACACACATGCAATGACACTGGTGGATCCATGTGTGCTCTGTGGGAAAAACACACATGCAATGACACTGGTGATATGTGGTCTGTGAGAAGAACACACATGCAATGACTCTAGCTATGGTTCATGAAAAGAGCAGACATGCGATGACACTAGTGGATCCATGTGTGGTTCATGGGAAGAACACACATGCAATGGCTCTGGTGATATGTGGTTTGTGAGAAGAACATACATGCAATGACACGGTGATATGTGGTCTGTGAGAAGAAGACACATGCAATGACTCTAGCTGTGGTTCATGAAAAGAGCAAACATGCGATGAGACTTGTGGATCCATGTGTGGTCCATGGAAAGAACACACATGCAATGACACTGGGTGGATCCATGTGTGGTTCATAGGAAGAACACACATGCAATGACACTGGTGGATCCATATGTGCTCTGTGGGAAGAACACACATGCAATGACACTGGTGATATGTGGTCTGTGAGAAGAACACACGTGCAATGACTCTAGCTGTGGTTCATGAAAAGAGCAGACATGCGATGACACTGGTGGATCCATGTGTGGTTCATGGGAACAACACACATGCAATGACTCTGGTGATATGTGGTTTGTGAGAAGAACATACATGCAATGACTCTAGCTGTGGTTAATGAGAAGAGCAGACATGCAATGACACTGGTGGATCCATGTGTGGTTAATGAGAAGAACAAACATGCATTGACACTGGGTGTGGTTCAATATATGGTTTGTGAGAAGAACACACATGCAATGACTCTAGCTGTGGTTCATGAAAAGAGCAGACATGCGATGACTCTAACTGTGGTTCATGAAAAGTGCAGACATGCGATGCCACCGGTGGATCCATGTGTGGTCTATGAGACGAACACACATGCAATTGCACCAGTGGATCCTTACGTGGTTTGTGAGAATAACACACATGCATAGGCACTGGTGGATCCATGTGTGGTCCATGGAAAGAACACACATGGAATGACACTGGGTGGATCCATGTGTGGTTCATGGGAAGAACACACATGCAATGACACTGGTGGATCCATGTGTGGTATGTGGGAAGAACACACATGCAATGACACAGGTGATATGTGGTCTGTGAGAAGAACACACATGCAATGACTCTAGCTGTGTTTCATGAAAAGAGCAGACATGCGATGACACTGGTGGATACATGTGTGGTCTATGAGAGGAACACACATGCAATGGCACCAATGGATCCTTACGTGGTTTGTGAGAAGAACACACATGCAATGACTCTAGCTGTGGTTCATGAAAAAGATAGACATGCGATGACACTGGTGGATCCATGTGTGGTTCATGGGAAGAACACACATGCAATGACACTGGGTGTGGTTCATGATATGGTCTTTGGGAAGAACACACATGCAATGACTCTGGTGATATGTGTTCTGTGAGAAGAACACACATACAATGACTCTAGCTGTGGTTAATGAGAAGAGCAGACATGCAATGACACTGGTGGATCCATGTGTGGTTAATGAGAAGAACACACATGCAATGACTCTAGCTGTGGTTCATGAAAAGAGCAGACATGCGATGACTCTAACTTTGGTTCATGAAAAGAGCAGACATGCGATGCCACCGGTGGATCCATGTGTGGTCTATGAGACGAACACACATGCAATTACACCAGTGGATCCTTACGTGGTTTGTGAGAATAACACACATGCATAGACACTGATGGATCCATGTGTGGTCCATGGAAAGAACACACATGGAATGACACTGGGTGGATCCATGTGTGGTTCATGGGAAGAACACACATGGAATGACACTGGGTGGATCCATGTGTGGTTCATGGGAAGAACACACATGCAATGACACTGGTGGATCCATGTGTGGTATGTGGGAAGAACACACATGCAATGACACAAGTGATATGTGGTTTGTGAGAAGAACACACATGCAATGACTCTAGCTGTGTTTCATGAAAAGAGCAGACATGCGATGACACTGGTGGATACATGTGTGGTCTATGAGAGGAAAACACATGCAATGGCACCAATGGATCCTTACGTGGTTTGTGAGAAGAACACACATGCAATGACTCTAGCTGTGGTTCATGAAAAAGACAGACATGCGATGACACTGGTGGATCCATGTGTGGTTCATGGGAAGAACACACATGCAATGACACTGGGTGTGGTTCATGATATGGTCTGTGGGAAGAACACACATGCAATGACTCTGGTGATATGTGTTTTGTGAGAAGAACACACATACAATGACTCTAGCTGTGTTAATGAGAAGAGTAGACATGCAATGACACTGGTGGATCCATGTGTGGTTAATGAGAAGAACACACATGCAATGAATCTAGCTGTGGTTCATGAAAAGAGCAGACATGCGATGACTCTAACTTTGGTTCATGAAAAGAGCAGACATGCGATGCCACCGGTGGATCCATGTGTGGTCTATGAGAGGAACACACTTGCAATGACACCGGTGGATCCTTACGTGGTTTGTGAGAATAACACACATGCAATGACACTGGGTGGATCAATGTGTGGTTCATAGGAAGAAAACACATGCAATGACACTGGTGGATCCATGTGTGCTCTGTGGGAAAAACACACATGCAATGACACTGGTGATATGTGGTCTGTGAGAAGAAGACACATGCAATGACTCTAGCTATGGTTCATGAAAAGAGCAGACATGCGATGACACTGGTGGATCCATGTGTGGTTCATGGGAAGAACACACATGCAATGGCTCTGGTGATATGTGGTTTGTGAGAAGAACATACATGCAATGACACGGTGATATGTGGTCTGTGAGAAGAAGACACATGCAATGACTCTAGCTGTGGTTCATGAAAAGAGCAAACATGCGATGAGACTTGTGGATCCATGTGTGGTCCATGGAAAGAACACACATGCAATGACACTGGGTGGATCCATGTGTGGTTCATAGGAAGAACAGACATGCAATGACACTGGTGGGTCCATATGTGCTCTGTGGGAAGAACACACATGCAATGACACTGGTGATATTTGGTCTGTGAGAAGAACACACGTGCAATGACTCTAGCTGTGGTTCATGAAAAGAGCAGACATGCGATGACACTGGTGGATCCATGTGTGGTTCATGGGAACAACACACATGCAATGACTCTGGTGATATGTGGTCTGTGAGAAGAACATACATGCAATGACTCTAGCTGTGGTTAATGAGAAGAGCAGACATGCAATGACACTGGTGGATCCATGTGTGGTTAATGACAAGAACACACATGCATTGACACTGGGTGTGGTTCAATATATGGTTTGTGAGAAGAACACACATGCAATGACTCTAGCTGTGGTTCATGAAAAGAGCAGACATGCGATGACTCTAACTGTGGTTCATGAAAAGTGCAGACATGCGATGCCACCGGTGGATCCATGTGTGGTCTATGAGACGAACACACATGCAATTGCACCAGTGGATCCTTACGTGGTTTGTGAGAATAACACACATGCATAGACACTGGTGGATCCATGTGTGGTCCATGGAAAGAACACACATGGAATGACACTGGGTGGATCCATGTGTGGTTCATGGGAAGAACACACATGCAATGACACTGGTGGATCCATGTGTGGTATGTGGGAAGAACACACATGCAATGACACAGGTGATATGTGGTCTGTGAGAAGAACACACATGCAATGACTCTAGCTGTGTTTCATGAAAAGAGCAGACATGCGATGACACTGGTGGATACATGTGTGGTCTATGAGAGGAACACACATGCAATGGCACCAATGGATCCTTACGTGGTTTGTGAGAAGAACACACATGCAATGACTCTAGCTGTGGTTCATGAAAAAGACAGACATGCGATGACACTGGTGGATCCATGTGTGGTTCATGGGAAGAACACACATGCAATGACACTGGGTGTGGTTCAGGATATGGTCTGTGGGAAGAACACACATGCAATGACTCTGGTGATATGTGTTTTGTGAGAAGAACACACATACAATGACTCTAGCTGTGGTTAATGAGAAGAGCAGACATGCAATGACACTGGTGGATCCATGTGTGGTTAATGAGAAGAACACATAAGCAATGAATCTAGCTGTGGTTCATGAAAAGAGCAGACATGCGATGACTCTAACTTTGGTTCATGAAAAGAGCAGACATGCGATGCCACCGGTGGATCCATGTGTGGTCTATGAGAGGAACACACATGCAATTGCACCGGTGGATCCTTACGTGGTTTGTGAGAATAACACACATGCAATGACACTGGTGGATCCATGTGTGGTCCATGGGAAGAACACACATGCAATGACACTGGGTGGATCCATGTATGGTTCATGGGAAGAACACACATGCAATGACACTGGTGGATCCATGTGTGGTCTGTGGGAAGAACCCACATGCAATGACACAGGTGATATGTGGTCTGTGAGAAGAACAAACATGCAATGACTCTAGCTGTGTTTCATGAAAAGAGCAGACATGCGATGACACTGGTGGATACATGTGTGGTCTATGAGAGGAACACACATGCAATGGCACCAATGGATCCTTACGTGGTTTGTGAGAAGAACACACATGCAATGACTCTAGCTGTGGTTCATGAAAAAGTCAGACATGCGATGACACTGGTGGATCCATGTGTGGTTCATGGGAAGAACACACATGCAATGACACTGGGTGTGGTTCATGATATGGTCTGTGGGAAGAACACACATGCAATGACTCTGGTGATATGTGTTTTGTGAGAAGAACACACATACAATGACTCTAGCTGTGGTTAATGAGAAGAGCAGACATGCAATGACACTGGTGGATCCATGTGTGGTTAATGAGAAGAACACACATGCAATGAATCTAGCTGTGGTTCATGAAAAGAGCAGACATGCGATGACTCTAACTTTGGTTCATGAAAAGAGCAGACATGCGATGCCACCGGTGGATCCATGTGTGGTCTATGAGAGGAACACACTTGCAATGACACCGGTGGATCCTTACGTGGTTTGTGAGAATAACACACATGCAATGACACTGGGTGGATCCATGTGTGGTTCATAGGAAGAACACACATGCAATGACACTGGTGGATCCATGTGTGCTCTGTGGGAAAAACACACATGCAATGACACTGGTGATATGTGGTCTGTGAGAAGAACACACATGCAATGACTCTAGCTATGGTTCATGAAAAGAGCAGACATGCGATGACACTGGTGGATCCATGTGTGGTTCATGGGAAGAACACACATGCAATGGCTCTGGTGATATGTGGTTTGTGAGAAGAACATACATGCAATGACACGGTGATATGTGGTCTGTGAGAAAACACACATGCAATGACTCTAGCTGTGGTTCATGAAAAGAGCAAACATGCGATGAGACTTGTGGATCCATGTGTGGTCCATGGAAAGAACACACATGCAATGACACTGGGTGGATCCATGTGTGGTTCATAGGAAGAACACACATGCAATGACACTGGTGGATCCATATGTGCTCTATGGGAAGAACACACATGCAATGACACTGGTGATATGTGGTCTGTGAGAAGAACACACGTGCAATGACTCTAGCTGTGGTTCATGAAAAGAGCAGACATGCGATGACACTGGTGGATCCATGTGTGGTTCATGGGAACAACACACATGCAATGACTGTGGTGATATGTGGTTTGTGAGAAGAACATACATGCAATGACTCTAGCTGTGGTTAATGAGAAGAGCAGACATGCAATGACACTGGTGGATCCATGTGTGGTTAATGAGAAGAACACACATGCATTGACACTGGGTGTGGTTCAATATATGGTTTGTGAGAAGAACACACATGCAATGACTCTAGCTGTGGTTCATGAAAAGAGCAGACATGCGATGACTCTAACTGTGGTTCATGAAAAGTGCAGACATGCGATGCCACCGGTGGATCCATGTGTGGTCTATGAGACGAACACACATGTAATTGCACCAGTGGATCCTTACGTGGTTTGTGAGAATAACACACATGCATAGACACTGGTGGATCCATGTGTGGTCCATGGAAAGAACACACATGGAATGACACTGGGTGGATCCATGTGTGGTTCATGGGAAGAACACACATGCAATGACACTGGTGGATCCATGTGTGGTATGTGGGAAGAACACACGTGCAATGACACAGGTGATATGTGGTCTGTGAGAAGAACACACATGCAATGACCCTAGCTGTGTTTCATGAAAAGAGCAGACATGCGATGACACTGGTGGATACATGTGTGGTCTATGAGAGGAACACACATGCAATGGCACCAATGGATCCTTACGTGGTTTGTGAGAAGAACACACATGCAATGACTCTGGTGATATGTGTTTTGTGAGAAGAACACACATACAATGACTCTAGCTGTGGTTAATGAGAAGAGCAGACATGCAATGACACTGGTGGATCCATGTGTGGTTAATGAGAAGAACACACATGCAATGAATCTAGCTGTGGTTCATGAAAAGAGCAGACATGCGATGACTCTAACTTTGGTTCATGAAAAGAGCAGACATGCGATGCCACCGGTGGATCCATGTGTGGTCTATGAGAGGAACACACTTGCAATGACACCGGTGGATCCTTATGTGGTTTGTGAGAATAACACTCATGCAATGACACTGGTGGATCCATGTGTGGTCTGTGGGACGAACACACATGCAATGACACTGGGTGGATCCATTTGTGGTTCATGGGAAGAACACACATGCAATGACACTGGTGGATCCAGGTGTGGTCTGTGGGAAGAACACACATGCAATGACACTGGTGATATGTGGTCTGTGAGAAGAACACACATGCAATGACTCTAGCTGTGGTTCATGAAAAGAGCAAACATGCGATGACACTGGTGGATCCATGTGTGGTTCTTGGGAAGAACACACATGCAATGACACTGGTTGTGGTTCATGATATGGTCTGTGGGAAGAACACACATGCAATGACTCTGGTGATATGTGGTTTGTGAGAAGAACAGACATGCAATGACTCTAGCTATGGTTAATGAGAAGAGCAGACATGCAATGACACTGGTGGATCCATGTGTGGTTAATGAGAAGAACACACATGCAATGACACTGGGTGTGGTTCATGATATGGTTTGTGAGAAGAATACACATGCAATGACTCTAGCTGTGGTTCATGAAAAGAGCAGACATGCGATGACTCTAACTGTGGTTCATGAAAAGAGCAGACATGCGTTGCCACCGGTGGATCCATGTGTGGTCTATGAGAGGAACATACATGCAATGGCACCAGTGGATCCTTACGTGGTTTGTGAGAATTACACACATGCAATGACACTGGTGGATCCATGTGTGGTCCATGGAAAGAACACACATGCAATGACACTGGGTGGGTCCATGTGTGGTTCATGGGAAGAACACACATGCAATGACACTGGGTGTGGTTCATGATATGGTCTGTGGGAAGAACACACATGCAATGACTCTGGTGATATGTGTTCTGTGAGAAGAACACACATACAATGACTCTAGCTGTGGTTAATGAGAAGAGCAGACATGCAATAACACTGGTGGATCCATGTGTGGTTAATGAGAAGAACACACATGCAATGAATCTAGCTGTGGTTCATGAAAAGAGCATACATGCGATGACTCTAACTTTGGTTCATGAAAAGAGCAGACATGTGATGCCACCGGTGGATCCATTTGTGGTCTATGAGACGAACACACTTGCAATGACACCGGTGGATCCTTATGTGGTTTGTGAGAATAACACTCATGCAATGACACTGGTGGATCCATGTGTGGTCTGTGGGAAGAACACACATGCAATGACACTGGGTGGATCCATGTGTGGTTCATGGGAAGAACAGACATGCAATGACACTAGTGGATCCATGTGTGGTATGTGGGAATAACACACATGCAATGACACTGGTGATATGTGGTCTGTGAGAAGAACACACATGCAATGACTCTAGCTGTGGTTCATGAAAAGAGAAAACATGCGATGACACTGGTGGATCCATGTGTGGTTCATGGGAAGAACACACATGCAATGACACTGGCTGTGGTTCATGATATGGTCTGTGGGAAGAACACACATGCAATGACTCTGGTGATATGTGGTTTGTGAGAAGAACAGACATGCAATGACTCTAGCTATGGTTAATGAGAAGAGCAGACATGCAATGACACTGGTGGATCCATGTGTGGTTAATGAGAAGAACACACATGCAATGACACTGGGTGTGGTTCATGATATGGTTTGTGAGAAGAACACACATGCAATGACTCTAGCCGTGGTTCATGAAAAGAGCAGACATGCGATGACTCTAACTGTGGTTCATGAAAAGAGCAGACATGCGATGCCACTGGTGGATCCATGTGTGGTCTATGAGAGGAACACACATGCAATGACACCGGTGGATCCTTACGTGGTTTGTGAGAATAACACACATGCAATGACACTGGTGGATCCATGTGTGGTCCATGGGAAGAACACACATGCAATGACACTAGGTGGATCCATTTGTGGTTCATGGGAAGAACACACATGCAATGAAATTGGTGGATCCATGTGTGGTCTGTGGGAAGAACACACATGCAATGACACTGGTGATATGTGGTCTATGAGAAGAACACACATGCAATGACTCTAGTTGTGGTTCATGAAAAGAGCAGACATGCGATGACACTGGTGGATCCATATGTGGTTCATGGGAAGAACACACATGCAATGACACTGGGTGTGGTTAATGATATGGTCTATGGGAAGAACACACATGCAATGACTCTGGTGATATGTGGTTTGTGAGAAGAACACACATGCAATGACAGACAATTTTCTGCCTAGTTTCCTCTAGCTCGGCATGTGCCTGAGCCGGATCTACTACTGCTGCTACCGGGTTTGCCAGGCTATCCATAGCTTCTCTCAGTACATTCTCAGCCCTCTCTAGTGGAGGACCTCTACCTTTCCTCGGTGCCTTAGGTGTTACCTCCGGATCTGGTGCCGGATCCTTGCTTGCGCCCGCACCAAGCGCGGTCATCATCACTTCAGCACGGTCCGGGGAGCGAGCGATACGCGCCCCGTGAACCACGCTAAGGGGTGGTTCCCCTGCTTCAACGACGTGCCGTGGATGAACGCAAGATACGTCCACAGCAACGTAGACCTTGTGTGCACCCAACTTGACGAAGATGCCGTTGCGCGGAAGTGGGCGCGTGCCGAAGCAACCAGCGTTGTCGCTGACGAAGTCTAGCGCTCCAAAGCGCCGAACGAGCCCAGAGACGATGCGCTCGTCGGTGCCGATGAGGTTTCCTGTCTGGATCTTCACCCCTGCTAGCGCCGCTAGCCCCACGGTGGGCGCCAACTGTCGTGGTGGTGTCACGGCAGATGCCATGGATAGGCTAAAGGTGGGGACTAATACACGCTAGGGGAATCCAGGGAGGGATAGTGAAATGATTCTCCACATAGAAGTTTATATTTGCTTTGTCTCCAAGGTTACAAGTGCTCCTAGAGATGTAATGGCGAGAGGAGGAAGAAGGAGCTCTCTTACTCTTGCTCACAGATCACCCCTAAAACCCTAGCCAAACTAGCCAAATCGTAACCCCCTCTACAGAAGCCCTAGCCTCCTTATATAGGGGGGGCTAGGTCTCCATCTAGGGCATACGTGGAGGTATATTCCTAGAATATGCCATCTCCCAAAGTAGTAAGCCGACCGGGTTACTTTTCCCTCGCGTCACACATGTAGAGGCTACGTGAGCCTCTGCGGCGCCCGCGTCAGCCGACATGGGTATCTTCACCCTTGTCGGCCACGCCTCAGTGGTCCTGCCCTTGTCTTCTTCGCTCAGGCAGTGCGTACCGGGGCTTCTTTTGACCAGCGAGATTCCTTCCTTCTCCTAGAAGCTAGATGTGCCCCGGATCTTAGTTGATCCGGCCACACCTGTTCCTGCATACAAGTTAAACATGCACTTCTGACTTATTGCTTAAGTCGGTTGAGACTTAGTTAGGCGAATGCCCCTTGGTCCGGGTTACCCCGTGATTCGGCCTGCCTTGAGGTGACCCGGCCAGCATCCGCTTTGGCCTTGCCGAACCTCGGCTAACTCGGCCTTTATACCCTGGCGTGATCCTACCCGGGGGAATGCCCCCAACATTAGTCCCCGAAGCTGGTGCGGTCTTAGCTGCCTCGGCCGCTAAGGCCACATCAAGTTCAATTATGTTTTGGCCTTTGGACGTTATTTCCGAATTACCTCCTTGTCTCGAGCTATACGGATTTACGTTCCCCTTGCACGTTCCAAGTTTTCACTTGCCGGCCGGGTTACCGCTTCAATTCGGACCTCATGGCTTTACTTTCCCTCTGCACATTCCAAGTTTTCACTTGCTGGCCGGGTTAGCATGGTCCTATCCAGGTCTTGCTTCCTTCTCTCGTACGCCATCCCACGTGGAGGCTAATCATTATGTTGTCTCATTTTAAGGGCCAGCACAGTAACCGCCGCAGTAATTGTCAGTCATCACTGTGCACGGATCACGTCACGCCTGCCTCCTTGTTTACCGCATCATCGTGTCACGTCACGGGACCAACTCCACTCTGTGGCCTTCGGTGTGGCTCCTTGTTGATTGGTTGATGTGGGTGGTACATGGCCATTGTGTGCGGCTTGCCCGCAGGATGCGACCCCACTTTCTCCTCGTGGGAGAGGTTAAATAGAGGAGGGGCGCATCACTTAGGCTTTTTCCCCTCACCACGCCCCTCTGCCCTTTGCTCTTCTTCTTCGTCTTCCTCGCGACCGCGCCGCCGCCAGTGCTCCCAAGCAGCAGCGCTGCCGCCGCATTTTCCCCCCCAGATTTCTACGTCGTCGCCGCTGCTACGCGCGTCCTCCACGACGGGTCGCTGCCAATCTAGGCCTCTGCCCCCCCGCCGCCGCTAGCACCAGTGAGGGCAGCGATTATCAGATGACGGAGGAGGAGCTCATCGTTGCTGAGCAAGAAATGGAGGAGGACTCCGCCACCGCGGACCGTGGTGCGTGGGCCGGGTCATGGGTCTGCGAAGATGACTTGGACTGGCTCTACCGGACCAGACGCATCCCCGCCGGTGTCATCGCACGCCTTGCCTCCATCGAACTAGCCCCCTCACCCAATCCGGGTGAGTATGTTGTGTTCTTGTCGCACTTCCAGCGGGGGTTCGTTTTGCCGGTCAGCGATTTCTTCCATGACTGGTTGAGCACGTACGAACTCCAGCCACACCACCTTCCTGCCAATGCAATCACCTCTCTTTCCGCTTTTGGCTCTACGATCGAGAGCTATGCCGGATTGTGGCCCACGAAGGAGCTATGGATCCGGTTTTTCAGCCTTCGTCGTAATGTCATTCCAAATATTCAACTTGATCCGGAGGACAAGCAGCTCACTCAATTCGGAGCTGCATCCATCTCACCCCGGAGGTTTTCCATTTTCCCTCGAGTCACCGGGCTGGAGTCCGGCAAAGGATGGGCCCGGACTTTCTTTTATGTCCGAAATGAGGGCACTGAAGACTTGATCCCGCTGCTTCCCTATGCTCTGGGTCCACCTAACCCGGAAATGTGGGACGCTATCCCCAAGAAGCCCACAGCCTTGGCCAACCAGGTCAACAAGAGGTTTGCGGAGCTGAAGAAGCTCGTGTTGCGCAACGAGGATGCTATGATCACGTTCGTTCGCAACCGAATATCCCCCCTCCAGAGGCGCACCCACAAGGTGTGCCATATGAGCTTCGGCCGCGACCCCAACCGGACCTCGTCCTTCGAGTTGAGCAACTCGGAGATCTATCGCCAGGTCAAGGCTCTCTTCACAACCTACAAGGACTTCTCCACTGAATGGACGTGGGGAATTGAGCATTTCTGCCGAGATAGGCTCCCTCCCTTGGTAAGCTTCGTGGCGCAAATTTACTCCGGGTTAATTATATGTCGGTCATTGTTCCATTTTTGACTCCGTTGTTCATTCTTTTCCTCAGCTATTCCTTCAGCAGACCCTCGAGGATGGCACCGATCCGACCCTTAAATGGCCGCCTGACCAGAAGACCCCGGACAAGGAAGAGCCAGACCAGGAGATGTTCCTCCCGATGACCGACGCTACGAAGCGACCCACCGGTAAACCCTCTTCTATTAGAGATTGACCCGATGATGAAGATGACTCAGATATCGAGGTGATTGAACCTATTGATGCTGTACCCCTTTCTTATGCTTTTTCGGCATCAGCTAACCCTGGTGGGCAGATCCACGAGGACCCTCCCCTTGCCACGGGGGAACCTGTTCCGGCAGCGCCGAAGAAGAAGCGTGGAGCTGCATCAAGTTCCTCCTCCGGACCTTCTCAGCCCTCCAAAAGGCGAAAGAAGTCCGAAGACAAAACTGCTTCCAAGACTGCAGGAAAGTCCCCGGCACGAAGGGCTCAGAAACCCAAGGAGCCCCAAACCTCGGACGCGTAAGTTTCTTTTTCTCCTACAACTTGTTCTTTCTTACATTGTTGTAATTTCTCTTCTGACATTATTTGATTTAACAGGGCTGCGGTGGAGGTCCCTCAGAGTGGATCTAGCATCTCTTCGCCGCTCCATCCTAGCTCCTCTCCCCCTCGTGACGATGAGTCACGCCCGCTGAGCCCTATTCCAGAGGGTTTCGCGGCTGCTCCGGGTTCCAGCCCGCCTCGTCAAGAGGGGGGGACCCTGGAGCGGGGGACACGGATCCAGCCGAGGCAGCGGCATCCACCACTTCGGCTCCACCGCAACCAGCAACTACTAAGACTACCTCCGTACCAGCACCAACACCAGCACCAGCATCAGCACCAATTCCGGCACCAGCACCAACTCCGGCAGCAAGAAAATCAGCAGCAGCACCAGCTCCAGCAACAAGAGCACAAGCGCCAAGCTCCTCCGCCTCGTCCGAGTCTTCTCAGTCTCGGCGAGGAAGTACCCAGGCAACTCCTAAGGGGAAATCTGCCGCAACCACTTCCTCCTCTCGGCAAGCCAAAGGCAAGAAAACCCCTGACATCACCAGGGCAGCGTCCACCGGATCTAGACAGCGCACCCTTGCGTCCATGCTTGCCCAGAAGGCTCCAGCACCTAAGGACGCCGCTGCCAAGCCAACTAGTGCGCAGCAACTTGTTCTGCACACCAGTCTGGCCCTTGCTCAGGTTGAGAGGAGAGAGGCACATGCGAGGGTCTTGGTGGCGCCCCACATGCTCAGCGGGGAGCGATATCCTCTGACCTTGATCGAGTTTATGAATAACTGGAACAAGGCGGAGTTCGTCTATAACGATGATCTCCCGGAGAAGTTCGGTCCTGCCGAGTTTGCTGCCCAGATGAATACAGCCTCTAAGGCGATTAACCTTGCGGGTCGGATGATGGAGGTACGTTACTTCACCTTTTCCTTATCATGCACTAGCAATATAACCATTAGTCCCCGAGCCTCCGGGGGAGTAACTTGTTACTCGGCCGGATGCTCCTTAGAGAACTAACGTAGCTCCTTCATAATTTCAAATATGCACACACCTAGAGCCGGGTTAAGTTCCACTTGGCCCGGATCTTGTACACTTCGAATATGCACACACCTAGAGCCGGGTTAAGTTCCACTTGGCCCGGATCTTATACACTTCGAATATGCACACACCTAGAGCCGGGTTAAGTTACACTTGGCCCGGATCTTGTACACTTCGAATATGCACACACCTAGAGCCGGGTTAAGTTCCACTTGGCCCGGAACTTGTACACTTCGAATATGCACACACCTAGAGCCAGGTTAAGTTCCACTTGGCCCGGAACTTGTATACTTCGAATATGCACACACCTAGAGCCGGGTTAAGTTCCACTTAGCCCGGAACTTGTACACTTCGAATATGCACACACCTAGAGCCGGGTTAAGTTCCACTTGGCCCGGATCTTGTACACTTCGAATATGCACATACCTAGATCCGGGTTAAGTTCCACTTGGCCCAGATCTTGTACACTTTGAATATGCGCAAGGCTTAAGCTAAATTTTCGTATTCTTTTCAGGTGACCACCAACCGCTGGAGTGCTGAGTTCCAGCGTCTTCTGGATACTCACAAGATGCTTCTCGCAAAACACAATGCACATCTCGCTTGAGCATGAGAAAAGGGGTAAGTTTCTCCCTTGGCGCTTCTCCGTTTTCCTTCAACTCCCTCTGCCGAACTAATCTCATTATTTGGTTTCCGCAGCTGGTGTGGAGGCCGAGAACAAGATTATGCGAAAGAACCTGGAGCAGATCAAGGGTAAGTCCTTATTGTCCGACCCTGCTTTGCTTTCCATCTTGTTTTCTTCTTGGCTCAGCAAACATTCATACCTCGGCTCTGCCGGGTCAACACGCTATTTCAGCATCTCTTGAAGATAGCATGCTCATGCCTGACATGATGCTGCATTTTCTCGAACAAGTAGGGCAGCATCAGGCCGAGCTCAAAAAGAAAGACGATGAGCTTTCCCTCCTCCGAAACAAGAACGACGAGATTGCCAAGCTGAAGGCAGAAATGAAGAAGATGAAGGCGCAGCACCAAACCGAGCTTGAAAAGGCTGGCCAGGACTATACCAAAGAGCGTGAGCGCCTCAACCTCCAAATCGCTATGGACTGCGACCTTCTTCAGGAGGCTGACATCAAACTTGAGTCGGCGAACGCTGAACTGGTGCAGCTCCACCAAAGATGCGATAATTGCAGCAATGAATTGACCCGGATCCACAGCCACATTTCACGTAAGTTCCTTTCCCTTATCCGACATATTTCTCCAGGTTACTTCATATGTATTTTCTTCAACTTCTTCCTTTGCCTTGTTTTCAGGCCACTTTCCAGAGGGTACTCCTATTGCGAGCGCTGTTGTTGACAACTTCCGTTGAGAGAGGGGTATTCCTGTCGCTTCTGATGGTGAGAGCATTCCCCTTGACATGGAGGACCTATTGGTCAGCCTGTCATCTCGCGTGGAAATAATCAAGAACTACGGCAAGGATCTTCTCAACGCTTCAGTCCGAGTCTTCAACACGTTCTGGCCCGGTGAGAGCACTCCGAAGAGAGTTTCACTTCTTGCTGAATAGCTATTGGAGATCGAGACTCAGCTCGACCTTTGGAGGGAGTCCGCTGGACGTGCTGCAGCTGAGACCGTTCTTCACCACATACTCGCGTGGTATGAGAAGATATATCTCAGCCTCCTGACGCGTGTGCGCACCGGATCCAAGTGGACCGATGACCCGGAATGGGTAGCTCGGCGCCAGGCTTGCGCCCATAGCCTTGTTGAATATTCTCCCATTCACGAATGGACTGAGGGTCCGAGCTTCCTGGAATCCGCTGGCGACGAAGAGGTCGAGAATGTCGAAGATAGTTCGGACGAGGATGGAGAGGACGATGCCTCGGATATTGAAGAAGGCGAAGATGACGCCGAACTTCCTCCTCCTGCTGCTCCTTAATTAAAAACACTTGAAAACTTATCAGATCCCCGGTATGCCGGGTGGAAATGTATCCCGTACTTATGTAATATTTTTCTACTAAGTTTGTATGCCGGATTAACTTGGGCGTAGTCCCCGAGTTTCGTTTTCTTATTCAACCAATCTTTTGGCTCGGTTCGTGTCTACCTTGATTCGGTTTTACGACTTACGAATCCGAGCTTCAAAATTTTTTTTAACAATACTCAGAAACTTTTAGGCTCAGCTCAAAATAATTTAGCATAATAGTTTGAAAGTAAATACAAGGTTATTTCGAAAAACAAACGTCGGCTCGATTAAGTTCTTTTCCTTAGTCGTTTTTCATGTGCTACGCAATTCCAAACTTGTTCTCTTGCTTGCCATGAAGCCAATTCTTGTTGGACAGCAGCAAATCGATGAGTTGGGTTTTTGGTGCTCACACACTACTGATCCATGTTTAGTAGAACAACTTACTCCAGCTGACGTAAAAATAATAAAAAACAACAAATATTATTAAGGCAGTCCCCGAGTTACTGCTCGAGGTGCCAACATTTCATTCATAAGATCATTGCCGGCATACATACCGACATATGAGAAGACTCGGATACATACACTTCTCTGCTAAGTGTAGAAAGGACGAAGTAGAGCTACATTCCATGGGCGCTTAGATTCTTCGCCGGACCTGTCCGCCTTGTTCTTTTCCTATGGCTTTGCATCTATAAGATAATAAGAGTCATTGTGCAATGCTTTGCTCACGATGAACGGCCCTTCCCATGGGGGGGATAATTTATGCATGCCGACAGTATGTTGTACCAACCGGAGCACTAGATCGCCTTCCCGAAAGTCTCGGGGGCTTACTTTCCGGCTATGATAGCGTTAGAGATTTTGCTGATATATGGCGGATCTGGACAATGCTAGTTCTCTCGCTTCTTCCAGCAGATCAACATCATTTTGCCGGGCTTCTTGCACTTCGGCTTCTGTGTATTGGGTGACCCTAGGCAAATCATGCTCTATGTCGGATGGTAATACAGCTTCTGCCCCATATACCAGAGAAAACAGCGTATAGCCCGTTGATCGATTCGGAGTTATTCTTAAATTCCACAGTACCGCTGGTAGTTCTTCTTTCCAGCACCCCGCTGATCTTTGCAGCGGCTCAATGAGCCGGGGTTTTATCCCGGATAGTACTAATCCGTTGGATCTTTCCACTTGTCCATTCGATGCGGGGTGGGCTACCGAGGCTATGTTGAGTCGGATCTTCTTGTCCCGGCAGAAATGCGCAAATGCTCCTTCCGCAAAATTTGTTCCGTTATCAGTTATGATACTGTGTGGGTAACCGTACCTCAAGATTATATCTTTGAGAAACGTTACGGCCGTAGCCCCATCACATTTCCTAATAGGCTTTACTTCGATCCACTTCGTAAATTTATCCACCATGACCAAAATGTGAGTCATGTTTCCCCTTGCTGGTTTAAACGGACCAACCATATCCAAGCACCATACAGCAAATGGCCATGTAATTGGTATGGTCTTGAGTTCCGACATTGGCATATGTGTCTTGGTAGCGTACCTCTGACAACCATTGCATTTTCTCACCAGATCTTCTACTTGTTCTAAGGCACTTGGCCAGTAGAACCCATGCCGGAACGCTTTTGCCACCAAGGCTCGGGATGAAGCATGATGCCCGCACTCTCCTTGGTGTATATCTCAGAGGATGTCAAGCCCTTCTTCCGGGTCAACGCATCGCTGGAGTACACTGGTTACACTCCGTTTGTATAGCTCGGAATTGATAATCGTGTATGCTTTTGCTCTCCTCTGAGTTTTCCTCGCTAACACCTCCTTAGTGGGTAACGTTCCATCTTTCAGGAATTGAAACATAGGCAGTTCCCAAGCTGGTATTGCTCGTGCAGGGAACACATCCTCATCAATTTCCATCTGATCCACCGGCATAACTTCAACCGGATCACGCTGAGCAGTCCCCGGGTCCTGCAAGGTAGTCCCCGGGTTCGCTGAGGCAGTCCCCGGGTTTGCTGATGCAGTCCCCGGGTTTCACACACTACCTCCCATGTCAATGTCCATGGGCTCAGCTTCGGATTCTGTATCTTCCGGGACATAGATCGAGTCGGTTTCTTGGGACGGCCTGGTAGATGGTTTTCTGAGGTGTTACAATGCTACACCCGGTGGAACTGCTTGTCGGGTTGATCCGAGCTTCAATAGCATGTCGGCAGCCTCATTTTCCACCCGGGGCACATGGTGAAATTCACACCCCTCAAAGTACCCAGATATCTTCTGTACATGAAATCTGTACAGCGCCATGTTTGGATCAAGGGCATCCCACAGTCCTGATACTTGTTGTACTACCAAATCCGAGTCGCCAAAGCATATGATCCGACATATCCCAATCTCTTCTGCTACCTTGAGCCCATGCACAAGTGCTTCATACTCTGCGACATTGTTCGATGCCGCGAAATGGATTTGGAGCACATATTTCAGCTGGTCCTTCTTTGGCGAGGTAAGCACAACTCCGGTGCCTAGCCCGGTTTTTGTTTTTGACCCGTCAAAGTGCATCCTCCAGTAGTTCGGATCTGGTGGCGGTGGTTCGTATTGTATCTCGGCCCAATCTACAAAAAAGTCCGCCACTGCCTGAGACTTGGTTGCTTCTCTTCTGTCATATTGTGGCGCATAAGGAGCTAACTCAATTGCCCATTTTGCGATTCGACCACTTGCATCCTTGTTACCCATTATCTCAGATATGGGAGCCTCACATATTACTTTGATCGGGTGCTCCTCAAAGTAATGCTTTAGCTTCTTTGCCGCCATATAGACACCATAAGCCACCTTTTGAAAGTGCGGGTAGTTCTGCTTTGAGGCAGATAATACCTTGCTCAAGTAATACACTGGCCTCTGCACCGACTTACCCTCTTGACCGCGCTCTACTACAATCACTGCACTTACAACTCGGTTGGTTGCGGCTATGTAGAGCAACATTGGCTCCTTTGATAGTGGAGAGGCTAACACTGGTGCAATGGCTAACATCTTTTTTAAGTGGGCAAAGGCTTCATCGGCCTGTGGCGTCCAAACGAACTTATCCGACTTTTTCATGAGTTGGTAGAGAGGCAATGCCTTTTCTCCCAACTGACATACAAACCGACTCAATGATGCTAGACACCCAGTGAACTTCTGAACATCGTTAAGACACTTCGATAGCTCCATTCGTTCAATGGCCCGGATCTTAGTTGGATTAACTTCGATACCTCGGCTGGAGACGAGAAATCCGAGTAATTTTCTAGCCGAGACACCGAAGGTACATTTTTCCGGGTTAAGCTTCATTCAGAACCTTCTCAAGTTCGCGAATGTCTGCCTGATGTCGTCAAGGAGCGTTTTGCTTTCCTTGGTCTTGATAACCACATCATCCACATACACTTGTACATTTTGACCTATTTGGTCGTGCAAACATTTTTGCATACATCTTTGGTACGTTGCACCTGCATTACGTAAACCAAACGACATTGTGCGATAGCAATAAGCCCCATACGGGGTGATAAATGCGGTCTTTATTTGATCATCCGGATTTAGAGGTATCTGGTGGAAACCAGAATAGGCATCAATGAATGACAACAGTTCACATCCCGCGGTTGAGTTTATGACCTGATCTATCCTCGGCAGTGGAAATGGATCTTTTGGACATGCCTTGTTCAGGTTCGTGTAACCGATACACATACGCCAAACCACTGCCACGTTCAGATCATCCTTCTTCTTTTCCACCAGCACCGGATTAGAGAGCCAATCCGGATACAGTACTTCCATGATAAATCCTGCTGCTAGCAACCGAGCTTTCTCATCTCCAATGACTTTTCTCCTATCCTCGGCGAAGCGGCGGAGAGGTTGCTTCACCGGCCTTGCTCCGGGTCTCACGTTCAAAGAGTGTTCGGCCAACTCCCTCGGAACACCTTGCAAGTCCTCTGTAGACCAAGAAAAAATATCCCGATTCTCACGGAGGAAGTTGACGAGATCGCTTTCCTATTTATCATTCAACCCGACACCAATTGTTACGGTGCTCTGGGAACATATCATCAACAGGCACTTTCTTAGTATCCTTTGCGGCTTGGAACGAAACGCTACCATGCGGGTTGCTCAGCGCCGGCATATACTGCTGCGCGGACTGGGCTAATGTCGCCACCTCCTGGATTTTTCTTTTCTCTTGCGCAATCACGAGTGACTCAGCTAGGTTAGACCCGGCAGAGGCACACTCAATGGAACGTCGGAAATCTCCTACAATGGTAATCACTCCATTTGGCCCGGGCAACTTCATCTTAAGATAACTGATGTGGCAGCTTGCCATGAACTTGTTCAATGCTGGCCTTCCGAGTAACGCGTGATACGCACTTTCCAAGTTCACCACCTCAAACTCCAGATTCTCAGTTCGGCAATTATCTCTTGTGTCGAGCAATACGTCGACCCGGACTTTGCCTATGGGCTCACAAGAAATGCCTGGTACAATACCATGGAAAGTTGTCCTTGTAGCCTGGAGCATGTTCTCGGAGATACCCAACTTGCGCATTGTGTCCGCATACATGATGTTAATGCTACTACCAATGTCAATCAGTACCTTTGAGAACCTCACATTGATGTTAGGCCCAATGAATGTCGGGTCCAGCACTAACGCATACGAGCCAGGACTCAGCATAAGCTTGGGATGATCTTTGATGTTCCAGGTGATTTCCTGGTCCGACCAAGGCATGTACCTCGTCACCGCTGGCATTACCGCATTGACCTCCATATGTCGGTGCTGCAAGCTTTTTCTATCTGTTTCCTCAGTGGTAAATACACAGTAACTCTGATGATGCTCCCTGTACTCATTCCTCCCCTCATTTCCTGGGTACCTCTGATCCGGCTGGTGCTGATTTTCCACCTGATGCACTGCATCCCTTCTCTCATTGTTGTCATACCTCGGCGGAGGGGGAGGCAACATTAGCTATTGCGTGTTCGCTCTAGAGAGCAATTGCTGTCGGGGTAACTCCTGCCGAGGTTGATCATTCCGGGGTGCCTGAGCATCCCCTGAACCACCTTGTTCCATCTTACGCATCCACTCACATTGCCTCATTGTGTGACCCACTGGGTTATTAGGATTTGGCGTGTGAAACTTACACGACTGATCCAACATCGACTCATAGGTGTACCTAGGACGGTCCTTCCTTTCTTGCCACTGTTTCTTTTGTTCTGGCGTCCAAGATTTCTTGCCATCGTTTCTCGAAGTCCATTGCCCTCCAGTTTTTTGGCGTTGACTGCTCCCCCTGCTCCGAGCTGATCTTGATTCACAGATGCAACTTGTTGCGAACCGTATCGATGATCTGGTCTATCATCCCTGCTTTTACCTCTGTAGTCATTCCTTCGGGATGATCCTGCTCCATATCTCTGGTAATACTCATTGTTCGACTCGTTTGACACAAGCCTAGGTTGAGTTGGATCTCCTAGAGCATACGAATCAGCAATCCGGATCATCTCTACCAACGTGGTGGGCATCTTCCTTCGTAACTTTTGCCACAGTTCACTTGCATATCTGCATCCCTATGCAAACCACGCTATGTCCTGTGATTCTATCACGCCCTCACATGAGTTTCTGACGGTACACCACCGGGTTAGAAACTCCCGATCCATCTCATTTAGTCTTTGCTTGCACATGGCTAGTGTCTGTGGCCTATTCGGCCTCTGATACGTACTCGAGAAAATGCTGATGAACATCTCTTCAAAATCGATCCAGCAGTTAATGCTTCCGGGTGGAAAATTGTTCAGCCATACCCTTGCCGGGCCCTCCAACATCTGGGGTACGTATCGTACAACCCACCTCAAGTTGCCTGTGGCAATTTTCATAGCCGTTGCATAATTTATCAACCAATCTTCCGGCTTAGTGCTGCCATCATACGTCTTCGTGCCTCTGGGTAACTGGAAGTTAGGTACCGGTGGCTCTTTCATGATCCAGGGTCCAAAACATGCAGGACCCGGGGGACCTTGACTTTCAATCTGCTCCGACCTATACAGTCGATCCAGTTTCAACCTGGCATCGTCCGACATCAAATCCCTGCTTCCCAGTCTCGACCGTATCACATGATAGTCCGGCCTTGGGTATCCCGCATTTACCATTTCCGAATCTCCATCGTTGTACCGGTCTCGCTCTCGTGGCGCATCTCTCTGTTGCTTACCTCGGCCGGAGCTTTGCTCTTGCCTTGGCATATTCCGCTGCTGCGGTTGTCCTGTAGAGTTGCGTTGTCCGGCATTGCCGTTAACAGCGTTTCCTTGACCGGCATTGCCTTGGTCATGGTTACCTCGGCCAGCTTCACCTCGGCTTACACTCCATCGATCGTCGTTTCTTTGTACCTCTTTTGCCTTTCCTGCCCTTGTCGGGTCATACGGAACAATCTGCTTGTTTCTCCTGGCCGAGGTTACTACCTCCTCTCTCCTTTGACCACCATGAGGGGACGATGCGGCTCCAGCGGATTTCTCCGGGTTACCCACTACCGAATGAACGATCTTGGAGGCTCCAGCTCTTTCCGGGTTTGCCCTAAGCAGTTCCTCATTTTGCCTGTTCGCGATCTGAACCAACTCATTGACCCGATCTTGCTGTCTCTGACGGGCTTCACCCGTCAGACCCTCTAGCTCGGATGCAGCTGCATCTGCTGCTCTGAGGTTTTTCGCCGAGGTACTGTACTTCGCCAGCCCCACAGACAAACAGTTTTCAGATTCCTCAATCCGAGTATCCCCTTCTTTGTTCATTTCACTCATGAGATTTCTCCCCTTCACTTTTACAGCATCTACTTTGTTTGCCTTGGCGTACTCACGCAGCGTCATGTTCAATGACTGCTGAGCCGCAGCAATCTTTTTCGCTCCCTCCAGAATTTTCTGGCTAGTTTCCTCTAGCTTGGCCTATGCCTGATCCGGATCTACTACTGCTGCTACCGGGTTTGCCAGGCTATCCATAGCTTCTCTCAGTACATTCTCAGGCCTCTCTAGTGGAGGACCTCTACCTTTCCTCGGTGCCTTAGGTGTTACCTCCGGATCTGGTGCCGGATCCTTGCTTGCACCCACACCAGGAGCGGTCATCATCACTTCAGCACGGTCTGGGGAGCGAGCGATACGCGCCCCGTGAACCACGCTAAGGGGTGGTTCCCCTGCTTCAAAGACGTGCCGCGGATGAACGCAAGATACATCCACAACAACGTAGACCTTGTGCACACCCAACTTGACGAAGAGGCCATTGCGCGGAAGTGGGCGCGTGCCGAAGCAACCAGCGTTGTCGCTGACAAAGTCCAGCGCTCCAAAGCGCTGAACGAGCCTAGAGACAATGCGTTCGCCGGTGCCGATGAGGTTTCCCGTCCGGATCTTCACCCCTGCTAGCGTCGCTAGCCCCACGGTGGGCGCCAACTGTCGTGGTGGTGTCACGGCAGATGCCATGGATAGGCTAAAGGTGGGGACTAATACACGCTAGGGGAATCCAGGGAGGGATAGTGAAATGATTCTCCACACAGAAGTTTATATTTGCTTTGTCTCCAAGGTTACAAGTGCTCTTAGAGCTGTAATGGCGAGAGGAGGAAGAAGGAGCTCTCTTACTCTTGCTCACAGATCACCCCTAAAACCCTAGCCAAACTAGCCAAACCGGACCCCCCTCTACAAAAGCCCTAGCCTCATTATATAGGGGGGGCTAGGTCTCCATCTAGGGCATACGTGGAGGTATATTCCTAGAATATGCCATCTCCCAAAGTAGTAAGCCGACCGGGTTACTTTTCCCTCGCGTCACACATGCAGAGGCTACGTGAGCCTCTGCGGCGCCCGCGTCAGCCGACATGGGTATTGTCACCCTTGTCGGCCACGCCTCGGTGGTGCTGCCCTTGTCTGCTTCGCTCAGGCAGTGCGTACCGGGGCTTCTTTTGACCAGCGAGATTCCTTCCTTCTCCTAGAAGCTAGATGTGCCCCGGATCTTAGTTGATCCGGCCACACCTATTCCTGCATACAAGTTAAACATTCACTTCCGACTTACTGCTTAAGTCGGTTGAGACTTAGTTAGGCGAACGCCCCTTGGTCTGGGTTACCCCGTGATTTGGCCTGCCTTGAGGTGACCCGGCCAGCATCCGCTTTGTCCTTGCCGAACCTCGGCTAACTCGGCCTTTATACCCCGGCGTGACCCTACCCGGGGGTATCCCCCCAACAAGAACACACACGTAATGACTCTAGCTGTGGTTCACGAAAAGAGCAGACATGCGATGACACTGGTGCATCCATGTGTGGTTCATGGGAAGAACACACATGCAATGACACTGGGTGTGGTTCATGATATGGTCGATGGGAAGAACACACATGCAATGACTCTGGTGATATGTGGTTTGTGAGAAGAACACACATGCAATGACTCTAGCTGTGGTTAATGAGAAGATCAGACATGCAATGTCTCTGGTGGATCCATGTGTGGTTAATGAGAAGAACACACATGCAATGACACTGGGTGTGGTTCATGATATGGTTTGTGAGAAGAACACACATGCAATGACTCTAGCTGTGGTTCATGAAAAGAGCATACATGTGAAGACTCTAACTGTGGTTCATGAAAAGTGCAGACATGTGATGCCACCGGTGGATCCATGTGTGGTCTATGAGAGGACCACACATGCAATTGCACCGGTGGATCCTTACGTGGTTTGTGAGAATAACACACATGCAATGACACTGGTGGATCCATGTGTGGTCCATGGGAAGAACACACATGCAATGACACTAGGTGGATCCATGTGTGGTTCATGGGAAGAACACACATGCAATAACACTGGTGGATCCATGTGTGGTGTGTGGGAAGAACACACATGCAATGACACTGGTGATATGTGGTCTATGAGAAGAATACACATGCAATGACTCTAGCTGTGGTTCGTGAAAAGAGCAGACATGCGATGACACTGGAGGATCCATGTGTGGTTCATGGGAAGAACACACATGCAATGACACTGGGTGTTGTTCATGATATGGTCTATGGGAAGAACACACATGCAATGACTTTGGTGATATGTGGTTTGTGAGAAGAACAAACATGCAATGATTCTAGCTGTGGTTAAAGAGAAGAGTAGACATGCAATGACACTGGTGGATCCATGTGTGGTTAATGAGAAGAACACACATGCAATGACACTGGGTGTAGTTCATGATATGGTTTGTGAGAAGAACACACATTCTATGACTCTAGCTGTGGTTCATGAAAAGAGCAGACATGCGATGCCTCTAACTGTGGTTCATGAAAACAGCGGACATGTGGATCCATGTGTGGTCTATGAGTGGAACACACATGCAATTGCATTGGTGGATCCTTACGTGGTTTGTGAGAATAAAACACATGCAATGACACTGGTGGATCCATGTGTGGTCCATGGGAAGAACACACATGCAATGACACTGGGTGGATCCATGTGTGGTTCATGGGAAGAACACACATGCAATGACACTGGTGGATCCATGTCTGGCCTGTGGGAAGAATACACATGTAATGACACTGGTGATATGTGGTCTGTGAGAAGAACACACATGCAATGACTCTAGCTGTGGTTCATGAAAAGAGAAGACATGCGATGACACTGGTGGATCCATGTGTGGTCCATGGGAAGAACACACATGCAATGACACTGGGTGTGGTTCATGATATGGTCTGTGGGAAGAACACACATGCAATGACTCTAGCTGTGGTTTGTGACAAGAACACACATGCAATGACTCTAGCTGTGGTTAATGAGAAGAGCAGACATGCAATGACACTGGTGGATCCATGTGTGGTTAATGAGAAGAACGCACATGCAATGAAACTGGGTGTGGTTCATGATATGGTTTGTGAGAAGAACACACATGCAATGACTCTAGCCATGGTTCATGAAAAGAGCAGACATGCGATGACTCTAACTGTGGTTCATGAAAAGAGCAGACATGCGATGCCACCAGTGGATCCATGTGTGCTCTATGAGAGGAACACACATGAAATGACACCGGTGGATCCTTACGCGGTTTGTGAGAATAACAGACATGCAATGACACTGGTGGATCCATGTGTGGTCCATGGGAAGAACACACATGCAATGACACTAGGTGGATCCATGTGTGATTCATGGGAAGAACACACATGCAATGACACTAGCAGATCCATGTGTGGTCTGTGGGAAGAACACACATGCAATGGCACTGGTGATATGTGGTGTGTGAGAAGAACA
This sequence comes from Avena sativa, assembly GCA_916181665.1. NCBI lineage: Eukaryota > Viridiplantae > Streptophyta > Magnoliopsida > Poales > Poaceae > Avena > Avena sativa. The sequence continues at coordinate 503,204,166 of OV702289.1, forward strand.
CACATGCAATGACTGTAGCCGTGGTTCATGAAAAGAGCAGACATGCGATGACACTGGTGGATCCATGTGTGGTTCATGGGAAGAACACACATGCAATGACACTGGGTGTGGTTCATGATATGGTCAGTGGGAAGAACCACATGCAATGACTCTAGCCGTGGTTTATGAAAAGAGCAGACATGCGATGACTCTAACTGTGGTTCATGAAAAGAGCAGACATGCGATGCCACCAGTGGATCCATGTGTGCTCTATGAGAGGAACACACATGCAATGACACCGGTGGATCCTTACGCGGTTTGTGAGAATAACAGACATGCAATGACACTGGTGGATCCATGTGTGGTCCATGGGAAGAACACACATGCAATGACACTAGGTGGATCCATGTGTGGTTCATGGGAAGAACACACATGCAATGACACTAGCGGATCCATGTGTGGTCTGTGGGAAGAACACACATCCAATGACACTGGTGATATGTGGTGTGTGAGAAGAACACACATGCAATGACTGTAGTTGTGGTTCATGAAAAGAGCAGACATGCGATGACACTGGTGGATCCATGTGTGGTTCATGGGAAGAACACACATGCAATGACACTGGGAGTGGTTCATGATATGGTCAGTGGGAAGAACACACATGCAATGACTCTGGTGATATGAGGTTTGTGAGAAGAACACACATGCAATGACACCGGTGGATCCATGTGTGGTTAATGAGAAAAACACACATGCAATGACACTGGGTGTAGTTCATGATATGGTTTGTGAGAAGAACACACATTCTATGACTCTAGCTGTGGTTCATGAAAAGAGCAGACATGCGATGCCTCTAACTGTGGTTCATGAAAACAGCGGACATGTGGATCCATGCGTGGTCTATGAGTGGAACACACATGCAATTGCATTGGTTGATCCTTACGTGGTTTGTGAGAATAAAACACATGCAATGACACTGGTGGATCCATGTGTGGTCCATGGGAAGAACACACATGCAATGACACTGGGTGGATCCATGTGTGGTTCATGGGAAGAACACACATGCAATGACACTGGTGGATCCATGTGTGGTCTGTGGGAAGAATACACATGTAATGACACTGGTGATATGTGGTCTGTGAGAAGAACACACATGCAATGACTCTAGCTGTGGTTCATGAAAAGAGAAGACATGCGATGACACTGGTGGATCCATGTGTGGTCCATGGGAAGAACACACATGCAATGACACTGGGTGTGGTTCATGATATGGTCTGTGGGAAGAACACACATGCAATGACTCTAGCTGTGGTTTGTGACAAGAACACACATGCAATGACTCTAGCTGTGGTTAATGAGAAGAGCAGACATGCAATGACACTGGTGGATCCATGTGTGGTTAATGAGAAGAACACACATGCAATGAAACTGGGTGTGGTTCATGATATGGTTTGTGAGAAGAACACACATGCAATGACTCTAGACGTGGTTCATGAAAAGAGCAGACATGCGATGACTCTAACTGTGGTTCATGAAAAGAGCAGACATGCGATGCCACCAGTGGATCCATGTGTGCTCTATGAGAGGAACACACAAGCAATGACACCGGTGGATCCTTACGCGGTTTGTGAGAATAACAGACATGCAAGGACACTGGTGGATCCATGTGTGGTCCATGGGAAGAACACACATGCAATGACACTAGGTGGATCCATGTGTGATTCATGGGAAGAACACACATGCAATGACACTAGCGGATCCATGTGTGGTCTGTGGGAAGAACACACATCTAATGACACTGGTGATATGTGGTGTGTGAGAAGAACACACATGCAATGACTATAGCTGTGGTTCATGAAAAGAGCAGACATGCGATGACACTGGTGGATCCATGTGTGGTTCATGGGAAGAACACACATGCAATGACACTGGGTGTGGTTCATGATATGGTCAGTGGGAAGAACACACATGCAATGACTCTGGTGATATGTGGTTTGTGAGAAGAACACACATGCAATGACACCGGTGGATCCATGTGTGGTTAATGAGAAGAACACACATGCAATGACACTGGGTGTAGTTCGTGATATGGTTTGTGAGAAGAACACACATTCTATGACTCTAGCTGTGGTTCATGAAAAGAGCAGACATGCAATGCCTCTAACTGTGGTTCATGAAAACAGCGGACATGTGGATCCATGTGTGGTCTATGAGTGGAACACACATGCAATTGCATTGGTTGATCCTTACGTGGTTTGTGAGAATAAAACACATGCAATGACACTGGTGGATCCATGTGTGGTCCATGGGAAGAACACACATGCAATGACACTGGGTGGATCCATGTGTGGTTCATGGGAAGAACACACATGCAATGACACTGGTGGATCCATGTGTGGTCTGTGGGAAGAATACACATGTAATGACACTGGTGATATGTGGTCTGTGTTAAGAACACACATGCAATGACTCTAGCTGTGGTCATGAAAAGAGAAGACATGCGATGACACTGCTGGATCCATGTGTGGTCCATGGGAAGAACACACATGCAATGACACTGGGTGTGGTTCATGATATGGTCTGTGGGAAGAACACACATGCAATGACTCTAGCTGTGGTTTGTGACAAGAACACACATGCAATGACTCTAGCTGTGGTTAATGAGAAGAGCAGACATGCAATGACACTAGTGGATCCATGTGTGGTTAATGAGAAGAACACACATGCAATGAAACTGGGTGTGGTTCATGATATGGTTTGTGAGAAGAACACACATGCAATGACTCTAGCCGTGGTTCATGAAAAGAGCAGACATGCGATGACTCTAACTGTGGTTCATGAAAAGAGCAGACATGCGATGCCACCAATGGATCCATGTGTGCTCTATGAGAGGAACACACATGCAATGACCCCGGTGGATCCTTACGCGGTTTGTGAAAATAACAGTCATGCAATGACACTGGTGGATCCATGTGTGGTCCATGGGAAGAACACACATGCAATGACACTAGGTGGATCCATGTGTGATTCATGGGAAGAACACACATGCAATGACACTAGCGGATCCATGTGTGGTCTGTGGGAAGAACACACATCTAATGACACTGGTGATATGTGGTGTGTGAGAAGAACACACATGCAATGACTGTAGCTGTGGTTCATGAAAAGAGCAGACATGCGATGACACTGGTGGATCCATGTGTGGTTCATGGGAAGAACACACATGCAATGACACTGGGTGTGGTTCATGATATGGCCAGTGGGAAGAACACACATGCAATGACTCTAGCTGTGGTTCATGAAAAGAGCAGACATGCGATGACTCTAACTGTGGTTCATGAAAAGAGCAGACATGCGATGCCACCAGTGGATCCATGTGTGCTCTATGAGAGGAACACACATGCAATGACACCGGTGGATCCTTACGCGGTTTGTGAGAATAACAGACATGCAAGGACACTGGTGGATCCATGTGTGGTCCATGGGAAGAACACACATGCAATGACACTAGGTGGATCCATGTGTGGTTCATGGGAAGAACACACATGCAATGACACTAGCGGATCCATGTGTGGTATGTGGGAAGAACACACATCCAATGACACTGGTGATATGTGGTGTGTGAGAAGAACACACATGCAATGACTGTAGTTGTGGTTCATGAAAAGAGCAGACATGCGATGACACTGGTGGATCCATGTGTGGTTCATGGGAAGAACACAGATGCAATGACATTGGGTGTGGTTCATGATATGGTCAATGGGAAGAACACACATGCAATGACTCTGGTGATATGTGGTTTGTGAGAAGAACACACATGCCATGACACCGGTGGATCCATGTGTGGTTAATGAGAAGAACACACATGCAATGACACTGGGTGTAGTTCATGATATGGTTTGTGAGAAGAACACACATTCTATGACTCTAGCTGTGGTTCATGAAAAGAGCAGACATGCGATGCCTCTAACTGTGGTTCATGAAAACAGCGGACATGTGGATCCATGTGTGGTCTATGAGTGGAACACACATGCAATTGCATTGGTTGATCCTTACGTGGTTTGTGAGAATAAAACACATGCAATGACACTGGTGGATCCATGTGTGGTCCATGGGAAGAACACACATGCAATGACACTGGGTGGATCCATATGTGGTTCATGGGTAGAACACACATGCAATGACACTTGTGGATCTATGTGTGGTCTGTGGGAAGAACACACATGCAATGACACTGGTGATATGTAGTCTGTGAGAAGAACACACATACAATGAATTTAGCTATGGTTCATGTAAAGAGTAGACATGCGATGACACTAGTGGATCCATGTGTGGTTCATGGTAAGAACACACATGCAATGACACTGGGTGTGGTTCATGATATGGTCTGTGGGAAGAACACACATGCAATGACTCTGGTGATATGTGGTTTGGGACAAGAACACACATGCAATGACTCTAGCTGTGGTTAATGAGAAGAGCAGACATGCAATGACACTGGTGGATCCATGTGTGGTTAATGAGAAGAACACACATGCAATGAAATTGGGTGTGGTTAATGATATGGTTTGTGAGAAGAACACACATGCAATGACTCTAGCCGTGGTTCATGAAAAGAGCAGACATGCGATGACTCTAACTGTGGTTCATGAAAAGAGCAGACATGCGATGCCATCAGTGGATCCATGTGTGCTCTATGAGAGGAACACACATGCAATGACACCGGTGGATCCTTACGCGGTTTGTGAGAATAACAGACATGCAATGACACTGGTGGATCCATGTGTGGTCCATGGGAAGAACACACATGCAATGACACTAGGTGGATCCATGTGTGGTACATGGGAAGAACACACATGCAATGACACTAGCGGATCCATGTGTGGTCTGTGGGAAGAACACACATCCAATGACACTGGTGATATGTGGTGTGTGAGAAGAACACACATGCAATGACTGTAGCTGTGGTTCATGAAAAGAGCAGACATGCGATGACACTGGTGGATCCATGTGTGGTTCATGGGAAGAACATACATGCAATGACACTGGGTGTGGTTCATGATATGGTCAGTGGGAAGAATACACATGCAATGACTCTGGTGATATGTGGTTTGTGAGAAGAACACGCATGCAATGACACCGGTGGATCCATGTGTGGTTAATGAGAAGAACACACATGCAATGACACTGGGTTTAGTTCATGATATGGTTTGTGAGAATAACACACATTCTATGTCTCTAGCTGTGGTTCATGAAAAGAGCAGACATGCGATGCCTCTAACTGTGGTTCATGAAAACAGCGGACATGTGGATCCATGTGTGGTCTATGAGTGGAACACACATGCAATTGCATTGGTGGATCCTTACGTGGTTTGTGAGAATAAAACACATTCAATGACACTGGTGGATCCATGTGTGGTCCATGGGAAGAACACAGATGCAATGACAATGGGTGGATCCATGTGTGGTTCATGGGAAGAACACACATGCAATGACACTGGTGGATCCATGTGTGGTCTGTGGGAAGAATACACATGTAATGACACTGGTGATATGTGGTCTGTGAGAAGAACACACATGCAATGACTCTAGCTGTGGTTCATGAAAAGAGAAGACATGCGATGACACTGGTGGATCCATGTGTGGTCCATGGGAAGAACACACATGCAATGACACTGGGTGTGGTTCATGATATGGTCTGTGGGAAGAACACACATGCAATGACTCTGGTGATATGTGGTTTGTGAGAAGAACACACATGCAATGACTCTAGCTATGGTTAATGAGAAGAGCAGACATGCAATGACACTGGTGGATCCATGTGTGGTTAATGAGAAGAACACACATGCAATGACATTGGGTGTGGTTCATGATATGGTTTGTGAGAAGAACACACATGCAATGACTGTAGCTGTGGTTCATGAAAAGAGCAGACATGTGATGACTTTAACTATGGTTCATGAAAAGAGCAGACATGCGATGCCACCGGTGGATCCATGTGTGGTCTATGAGAGGAATACACATGCAATGACACCGGTGGATCCTTACGTGGTTTGTGAGAATAACACACATGCAATGACACTGGTGGATCCATGTGTGGTCCATGGGAAGAACACACATGCAATGACACTGGGTGGATCCATGTGTGGTTCATGGGAAGAACACACATGCAATGACACTTGTGGATCCATGTGTGGTCTGTGGGAAGAACACACATGCAATGACACTAGTGATATGTGGTCTGTGAGAAGAACACACATGCAATGACTTTAGCTATGGTTCATGTAAAGAGCAGACATGCGATGACACTAGTGGATCCATGTGTGGTTCATGGTAAGAACACACATGCAATGACACTAGGTGTGGTTCATGATATGGTCTGTGGGAAGAACACACATGCAATGACTCTGGTGATATGTGGTTTGTGACAAGAACACACATGCAATGACTCTAGCTGTGGTTAATGAGAAGAGCAGACATGCAATGACACTGGTGGATCCATGTGTGTTTAATGAGAAGAACACACATGCAATGACACTGGGTGTGGTTCATGATATGGTTTGTGAGAAGAACACACATGCAATGACTCTAGCTGTGGTTCACGAAAAGAGCAGACATGCGATGACTCTAACTGTTGTTCATGAAAAGAGCAGACATGCGATGCCACCGGTGGATCCATGTGTGGTCTATGAGAGGAACACACATGCAATTGCACCGGTGGATCCTTACGTGGTTTGTGAGAATAACACACATGCAATGACACTGGTGGATCCATGTGTGGTCCATGGGAAGAACACACATGCAATGACACTGGGTGGATCCATGTGTGGTTCATGGGAAGAACGCACATGCAATGACACTGGTGATATGTGGTTTGTGAAAAGAACACACATGCAATGACTCTAGCTGTGGTTCATGAAAAGAGCAGACATGCAATGACAATGGTGGATCCATGTGTGGTTCATGGGAAGAACACACATGCAATGACACTGGTGGATCCATGTGTGGTCTGTGGGAAGAACACACATGCAATGACACTGGTGATGGGTTGTTTGTGAGAAGAACACACATGCAATGACTGTAGTTGTGGTTAATGAAAAGAGGTTACATGCAATGATACCGGTGGATCCATGTGTGGTTAAGGAGAAGAACACACATGCAATGACACTAGGTGTGGTTCATGATATGGTTTGTGAGAAGAACACGCATGCAATGGCTCTAGCTATGGTTCATGAAAAGAGAAGACATGCGATGACTCTAATTGTGTTTCATGAAAAGAGCAGACATGCGATGACACCGGTGGATCCATGTGTGGTCTATGAGAGGAACACACATACAATGACACTTGTGGATCCTTACGTGGTTTGTGAGAATAACACACATGCAATGACACTGGTGGATCCATATGTGGTCTGTGAAAATAAGACACATGCAATGACACTGGTGGATCCATGTGTGGTTCATGGGAAGAACACACATGCAATGACACTGGTGGATCCATGTGTGGTCTGTGGGAGGAACACACATGCAATGACACTGGTGATATGTGGTTTGTGAGAAGAGCACACATCCAATGAACTCTAGTGGATCTATCTTGGCATAATTTGATGCATGCCACGATGTAATTCATTGTACATGACACTCACTTTCCATTTTATACTACTCAGTATCATCCTTGGTTTTATGTGGTACTACTCAGTTTTGGCCCCCTCCCCTCTCTCTATCTTTCGTAGAAGCACAAACCTGTGCTCACCCTGTTTGCTACTACCTGATTGGTTATCATAGTTGTCACGCGGATCGTGCACACCAACCGTTGATTCTGTGCGATCCAATGATGATCGTTGCGCACGTCGTGCCCTTCACAGTACAGCGTGAGACAACACGGACGTCTCCCTCAGCGAGACTTCTACAAGAAGGAACACGATGCCGTCCATGGAAAAAGTCGTCGAGCGGTCATGTCATGTTTAATAAATTCTGAAAAGCCTACTACTGCTACTACTATGCCACAACGCATGCGTCATTGAGTGCACGGTCATCGATGGACAGCTGCAATTTATTGCCACTTGATTTTAATAAGACATATCCCATTTTTTACGCAGCGGCTCTTAATCACCAATTTTAGGGCCATGTCAAACTTCGTACATAGAAATTGTGTGTGTGCCCTTTGCATGCGGCTCAATACAGAACTGCCATGCATGGCCCGGGAAAAAACGTGACGTACCGTGCGCGTGTCGCGGTGCACGGTGCAGTTGACTGCGCGACGCGTTACACGGTGGTGCAACGAAACATGCCTTGCTTCTATCCACCTTAACTATAGAGCCTCTCTCCGCACACCCACTCCCACTGTCGCTCACTGTCCCCACGCAACCCTCTCCACTGTCCCACCAGCATCCGCAAACTCTTGAGAATACCCCGTATGGGCCGGTGATGGCCGAGGAGGATAAGGTGGCCATCATCGCCTCCGTGGCCGCCGGTGAGGAGGCCCCCGTCTCCTCGCCGGTCCCCCTCAACGCGTTGAAAGAAGCCGTTGTCCCTGTCCAGGCTCTAGTCGAGGCATCGATGGTAGCTGTCGTTCTCGTCCAGGCCCCCGTCCCCGCTACCGTGGAGCCGCCGAAGAGGAGCCCCCCACCGGCGAGGAGGCCCCCGCCGGTCGCAAGCAGATCACGCACTTCTTGGGCACCTACGATCCAGATAAGTACATCGCTCCGCTGAACCCCTACGACACCGGCATCGACGACCTATGGTCGGAGGTAACTAGGGTTTGCTCCCCTCCCCTGGTTCTTCTACCGTTTGTTAGAAATAATGGGCTAATCTATTTAAAATTTAGCTGGTATTGTCATGTTTAATATTCTGGAATTAATCATGGAAATTGTGCCTAATTATCCAACATTGTTCCCATTGTTGGATTGTAGATCTTGGTTTATTAGGATTCGCTTGTTCGCATTTCGATTGCTCGATCTTCTTACACCATCTACTCCCCTATTTTCCCTTTCTTCCAATAGGTTTCCGGCAGCGACGTCTGCAGCGATGACGAGTCCATTCACACCAAGGCTCGTCGGGTGCTGAGGAGGCTGTGGGCCAGCAAGTACGACGGCTTCCTCAGAGGCCCCTACTACAGCTGCCCCTTCCGCAAGGGGGCGCCTACTGCTTGACGAGTCGCGCCGCTGGCGGCACCGACTTTAACACCTTACTGAAGCATGCAGAGGCCACGAGCTCCGGCATCCACAAAAGTGGCAAGCACGAGACCGCCTACATCGCTGAACACCGGGCTCTCTGCATTCACCTCCGAAACCTCCAGCGGGTGGCCATCAAAGAGGGTCGCATGCCTCCAATCAGGCCCAAGGACCCCAAGTCCAAGAAACTGGGCAGCAAGAAGTGGAGGAAGCGCCAGAGGGAGGAGGTGGAGGCGCGGGCGCTTGCAGGATGTACCTGCAGCTGCTAAGCAGCTTCTTTCTAGCTATATCCTATTTCTGGCTGAATGCATCGAACCTCGTTAAGCAACCTACTTTCTATCGCTATATCCTATTTAGTTGTCCACAGCTATATCTACATTTTTTTGTTTTCTGAATGAATGTATTCTGCTGGTGTGATTTGCTGCTCTAGATTTGCTACCTGATCGGAGACAAAAAGAGGTCCAAAAGGGAACGAAATATCGAAGTGAGAATCTTCTCTAGATTTGCTACCAATTTGGGCAAAATGAAACATATATGTTTAGCGAGACAGGAAAAGGGCACTCTTTCAAACTGCTAGTTAAGAAGCTACCATCTTGACAAGCTACAAGACACATACATAAACATAACACAACGAGGGTTAAATTTATTTTACTAGTATCACTTGAGGCGCTAGACATCTTGGCAAGCTAACTGAGTTCCACAAAACAGAAACATAACACTGACAAGTAAAATTTAATTCACTCCTCATAAGACCACTTGAGGCGCTTGCCATCGCTCCTAGGCGATGAACTACGACCATTCCAGGTACTCCACATCTCACGAACTGCTTTGTCCCACCTGGCATCTGACTTGGCTTTCCTATCTTTAGCGTCCTACGGCACAATTAGCGGTGCATCACAGGCCTGATTGTTGCCGCTAGAAGATGCTGCCTCTCTGTTTGCCGCTTCAGCTGCAACCTCTCTGTCAGCTGCTTCTTCAGCTGCAAGCTCTCTTTCAGCTACTTCTGCAGCCTCTCTATCAGCTGCTTTAGATGTAGCAAATTTCTTTGCATATGCAGCTTCAAACTCACCTATTCTGCATTTTCTACAAAGGGCTCCCCTAAGCTCGTCTTCCCTCTTGCAAATAGGACAAAACACGAGGTAACGTCGCAAAAAATGGATCTTCTTGTACAGCTGGTAGGTCACGTAAGCACCTATGGCTGCATACTTCAGGTTTATATCAGACAACGGCCACTCGTCCCAGAAATCGTGCCTATCCTTAGGGAAATCTTCCTTCATTTTGTCGTACGACTCATCGAGGATTCTAGTTGCGAGTGATGCCATTCCATCCTTCCTCGAGCCCCCTAGGATCTTGACAAGACTCTGAATATCGATCCACTTGTGCGCAAGAATTATAATTTCCTCTTGATACAATTTCGAAAAATTAGTTGTTGTGTCGACAGTGCAAAAAACAATGCCCTTTTCTACAAGGAACTGGCGCAGCGCCGGACATTTCCTGTCAGTCCTGAAAGTATGTAGTTTGTCATCACCAAAATTTGTAAATAAAAATATTTTGTCAATGCAAGATCATCATCTCAATATAATTTTGAAAATTTTAGTAAATGCAAGATCAAGACTCTCAACATTGTATTGTCATAATTTATTCGGTTTTGCTATTTCTCAGTCGACTGAACGAGTTGCACATTTCTTTTAACTACGGTTGCACTTTTCTTAGGTGATTGAGACTAAAGAAAATCTCAGTCGATTGAGACATAGGCAAACCCTAATTTATTTGGTCCTAAATAAAATCCAGTAGTTGCAAGATGAGCAAGTGGATAAAGAATAAGAGGAGAAAACCCTAAAAGCGGTTAGCTACAGAGAGCAGATCTACAAACCAGGAGAGGTGGTAGACGTGGACGTGTTTCCGCATGGCCAGTTGAATGACGGCGACTGCACTCCCTTCATATGGGTTCTCCGGGGTGTACTCGAGGTCCAATCCCACAAACTTGTCCTCGTCTATCCCAAGCAACCCTCGTACATGCTCAGGACACGCACCACTGTCTCCTCCTCGTTGGTGTAGACAACGTCTATCTTCTTATTGTCATGGGTAGTGAAGCTTGTTTCTAGAGTGCGTAGATCTTCCATGGCGGCAAGGAGAAGACGGGAAGAAGAGAGTAGATGACAGGAAGAAGAAGAGTGGTTTCTGCGAGGCAGGGGAACGGTGGAACTGTCAATGTGCTTTTAAGGTAGTGGTTAATGATTGGGATGGAAGTCCAAGGACAGACGCGTGGCGGTGGCCGTTCCAGCTTGTCAGTAAACAAAAAATAATTATAACACCGCTACATGTGCCCTGTTTTGTCACGTCAATACACTGGGTAGGGGGTGTTGTCCTATCCACTGTGCCAACACTGCAAGCCTACGTGACAGCCACCCCGCCTAAGCGACAGGAGCAACATAACGGCCAGAACTGATAGGGGCCCCAACTTTACAGCCGTTATCCTAATTTTTTTATTGAAACGTAAAGTTGAAATCATGCCGAAAAAGACTGAGTATATGGCACACCAACTGTAGTCACCCCTGCTGATTTCAGGGAACTTGGGTACCGTGTTACCTGTACACCCCAACTTTCGGGCCGCAAAATGATATTCTCAATGGCGTGATCACTATCAGGGGAGACTCGAAGAAAGCGCGAGAGTGCGAGGATGGAAATGCCACCTTTGCTAAAGCCATGTTGCACACCCAGGAGTACCGGGAGATCAAGAAGAGCATAGATCCGCCCGAGATGCCCGCAACGAAGAAGGAGGTGACAAAGCCAAATCCGGAGTTTAAGGCATCAGAAGAGACGAAAAAGACGCCGTTGAAGGATGATGACCCCTCCAAGGTGACCTAGATAGGCGTAGGCCTAGATAGCGCATAGGAAAGCACGCTCATCAAGTTCCTCCAAGCAAATCAAGATATCTTCGCATGGTAGCCATCTGACATGACTGGAGTACCTAGGGAACTTGCCGAGCACTCTTTAAATGTAAACCCGAACGCTAAACCCGTCAAATAGTCCCTACGACATTTTGGCGACGAAAAGCGTAAGACAATAGCTAAGGAACTAGCACGGCTCGAGTTAGCCGGATTCGTAGAAGAGGTCATCCACACTGAGTGGTCGGCCAATCCTGTAATGGTCCCTAAAAAGGACACCACTGATTTAAGGATGTGTGTTGATTATACTGCCTTGAACCAGGCTTGTCCCAAAGATCCGTTCGCTCTGCCTAGGATTGATCAAGTTATCGATTCTACGGCAAGCTCGGAACTCCTATGTTTTCTCGAAGCATATTCCGGTTATCACCAAATTTGGATGAAGGAATCTGACAAAGTCAAAACTTCATTCATAACCCCCTTTGGAATCTTCTGTTTTGTTACGATGTCCTTTGGACTGAAGAACACAGGAGCTACGTACCAACGCACAATGCAGTGTTGCCTCCATGATCAAATTGGACGCAGTGTACATGCATATGTGGATGATATTGCGGTGATGTCCAAAAAGAAGGAAACCTTGATTTCTGACTTGGAGGAAACATTTGCCAATCTACGAAAATACAACATAATGCTTAATCCAAAGAAATGCTTCTTTGGAATCCCAGCCAGAAAATTGTTAGGTTTTATCGTGTCTCAAAGAGGCTTATAGGTGAACCGAGACAAAATCAAGGCTATACTCAATATTTCCAGGCCAACTCGCCTGAAGGACGTACAAAGACTAACTGGTTGCATTTCCGCAGTTAGTCGGTTTGTAAGCCGGCTTGGTGAAAGAGCCGCACCACTATACAAACTCCTGAAAAGGACCAAGGATTTTGTATGGACCAACGAAGCTGAAGCTACACTACAAGACCTGAAAGCAGTACTCTCATATGCTCCTATCCTTGTGGCACCGGAACCACAAGAACCGATGTTCCTCTATCTTGCTGTGACAAATAAAGTCGTCAGTATCGTCATGGTGGTGGAGAGACCAGAGGGAAATCAGGAACACTTGGTGCAGCGTCCGACTTACTATCTCAGCGAGGTCTTAATAGAATCAAAGCAGCGGTATCCGCACTATCAAAAACTGGCTTACGGTGTATTCTTAGCATCTCGTAAGTTACGACATTATTTTCAGGAACATCCAATTACCATGGTGAGCACAGCTCCCATGAGATATATAATCAACAATAGTGACGCCACAGGACGCGTCGCCAAATGGGGCATAGAGCTTTTAGCTTTCTATATTGAGTACAAACCTCGTACAGCAATCAAATCCCAAATCCTTGCTGACTTTTTTTTGCTGATTGAGCAGAGACAAAGGAGAATATGACTCTCCCTGAGTCGTAATATTGGACCCTATATTTTGATGGGTCTAAGGCTCGCGGGGGAAGAGGGATGGCGTGGTGCTCAAATCACCCCAAGGTGATAAACTTTTATACGTGTTGCAGATTCACTTCATAGCGACAAATAATATTGCCGAGTATGAAGCACTGCTGCATGGAATCCGGATTGCTAAGGATATCGGCATCCGACATTTGATGTGTTACGGAGATTCAGATCTTGTTGCTCAGCAAGTGCCGGATATTTGTAATGCAAATAAGCACATGGCAACATATAAAGATGTCATGGATGATCTATCTAAATCGTTCGAAGGGTTTGAGGTTCAACACACCCCTCGAGCAGAAAATCAGGAAGTAGATGCATTATCTCGGATAGGCTCTGCACGGAAAGAGGTCTCGGATGGCGCTTTTTTAGAGCACCTCAAAGTTCCCTCAATAAAGGGAGTAGACGAGGAATATCCGACCAAATCCGACTCACCTTTAATAGCAGTTATGGCTATAATTCCCAGCTAGACTCAACCCTACCTTGACTATTTGGTAGATGGCAAATTACCCGAAGACGAATTTCTGAGCCGGCAGATCATCTGACGAGCAAAATCCTATACTGTAGTTAGTGGTGAGCTCTATAAGCGGAGTGTGTCTGGGGTTTTTCAGGGTTGCGTATCTCCGGAAGAAGGAGTGGAAATCTTAAGAGAAATCCATGAAGGCGAGTGTGGTCACCACGCTGCAGCCAAATATCTAGTGGCAAAAGCTTTCCGACATGGTTTTTTCTGGCTTACAGCCAAGCCAGATGCCGAACGGCTGGTCAAGACGTGCAAGGGCTACCAAAAATACGCCAAACAAGCTCACGTTCCGGCTGATCAGCTGCGAACAATACCTATAACATGGCCTTTCGCGGTCTGGGGGCTTGACATGGTAGGACCGTTTAAACGGGCTCCAAGTGGATTTACTCACCTCTTAGTGATGGTGGATAAATTCACCAAATGGATTGACGCTAAACATGTCACTAGTTGTGATGGAGCAACAACCAAAAGATTTGTCGAGGATTTATAAACCGGTATGGTTATCCGCATAGTATTATCACGGACTACGGGAGTAATTTATCTATGGGAGAACTTGCCGAATTCTACAACGAACAAAATATCCGGCTTGACATTGTGTCAGTCGCACATCCGCAGGCTAATGGACAAGTTGAGAGAGCAAATGGTTCAATCCTACAAGGCCTAAAACTAAGACTCGAAGCACCGCTACGACGTGCTGCAGGGGCTTGGGCAGAGGAATTACCTTCTGTAATATAGAGTTTGTGAACAACTCTGAACAGGTCAACTGGATACACACCTTTCTTCTTGGTCTATGGTGCAGAAGCAGTTCTTCCTAGTGACTTGATTCACATTTCTCCTAGAGTGGCCGCGTATATCGAAGAGGACGCCGAGATTTCTCGACAAAATGATCTCGACTTAGTCGAAGAAGTTCGCGTCGTTCCTGAGATGAGATCAACAGCCTATCAGCAGAAGTTACACAAGTATCATGGCTAGAGAGTTAGAAACTGGTCTTTTAATAAGGGTGATTTGGTTCTCCGGCTTGTGCAGCAAAGAAAGCACAAACTTTCCCAATATGGGAAGGGACATTTTTGGTTAGTCGAGTATTACACAATGGTTCATACTACCTAACTGGTATGTGACCAGTCAAAGAAAGACCTGCTACTAAGAAGAGAAAGAGAGCTGGAGGCAGTGCAAATCCAGATGAGTTAGACAGACCATGGAATATTGCTCAGCTACGTCCCTTTTATTCTTAGTTTATCCTTCTTTGTAATCATATATGTGTACATGTTCTATGAGAAATAAAAGTTTTGGTTTCCTCAAGTTTTTTCTAAGAAGTTTTTACCACCTTATTTCCAAATGATCATGTCACAGTCGAAAATCCCAGAATACTTGAAAGTACTTTATGCTCATGTTTGTTCTGGTTTAGATTTTTGATTCTAAAATTGCTACCTTCGGGTATAAATCTAAATTTCCTAGTCTATACTTTGGTTATTTGTCTGATTGCTGGATGCGGGTATTTTTCGAGTAGTGAATTGTTGGTACTGGAAGCCGGCTTTGTTTCCGAGTTTAAATTGGTTTAGCAATTGAGCTCCGTTGCTCGGCAAAGTTTCCGTGCTGAAAGTGGGCCGGGTCATGAAAGGGACGAGGCGGAAAGCCAGATAAATGATAAGTACAGACAAAAAAGTACAAGTGCTTATGTAAACATTTCAGGCACATAGTATCAAAGTCAAAAGTGCTGAATAGATAAATTAAAACTTGGCACTAGCAAAAGTATCACACTACTTATTTACAGATCCATAATGTTTTCAGAATAACACATATGTTCTTTCTGATGATCTATGATGCAGGAGGAGAGGTAGGAGCTGCCGGCTTGCTGGATACATCGGCCTCGGCTTGATAACGTTCCGAGATGTTCAAATCCGATATGGTTTGATCATCGTCGGAAACTTAAGTTGTTTCTTCGGGAGGCGGAGGCGGCGTGTCCACACGGGTGAAGAAGGGAGTATCGTAGCACCCATATCCTGCGCAGTAGTTCATGATGGCCTTGATATCTTGCTCCTGGCCGTCTTCATCCACAGTAGAATACCCTCTGGTCACTTGCCAGATTTCCATGCTTCCATGGTGGCTCATAACCATGGTGAGAGCGTTCTGCGCTGCGGATCGAGCATAGGACATGTTCCAGTCTTGAACAAGCTGCGGCATATCCTTGGCCTTGTCTTGCACCTCAAAACCAGACATGTTGTGCATATCCAGAACCTTGAGAGCTTCGCTAATATCCTCGATGGATTGGCGGAAGTCATGAAGCAAATCACCGACTTGGGTAAGCCGGTGGGTGCGAGGCTCGGGAGAGGCAGAATCCATCAATTTTAGAGGACATGCTCATATAATGCAAAGGATAAGTCAAATAAACCCGAACTCTAGAGTCGGAAGATGTAGAAAAAACAGAGAAAGGGAAGCATACCAAGGATGACATCGTCGACTTTGGTCTTCTCTTCGCGAAGACTCTAGAGCTCAGCCTGGAGTGCCGTGGAAATGTCCTTCTCTCTGAATAACTCATCGTTGAGATCCGACATTTTCTGATCTTGAAGCGCAGTCTTGCGATCACGCTCATCGGTGGCCATGGAGCTAGACTCGAGAATCTGAGCAATGCTCTTCTCATGATAGGCCTTGAGCTTATGCAGCTCTTGGCGAAGTTCTTTGTTCTCCACCACCAAGGTTTTTAGATTCTCGGCCTCTTCGATCATGGCGCATGACTGTTTTACCAGTGTTGTATGTCAAAAAGAACAGTCAGTTCAACAAAAATTCGACTACGAAACAAAAAAGACAAGGTTTGAGTCTCGAAATGTTTTACCTTTGGCCTCATCCTTGGAAACCTTCAGCTGTGCATTTTCAAGTCGAAGAACTCTGATCTCTTTCAGCTTGTTGCAGATATTTTTTAATAATTCCTGGTTATATGAATTAACTTTCTGTAAGTTAGAATACCCAGAGTTAGAAGTCTACTAAAGACTCGGGCTAATATTGTAACTAATATCAGCACGAGCCTTGGGGGCTACACTAGTTCATTCTTTGGCATCCTACATAAGCATAAACCCGGATTTGACTATCCAACTTCATTCTTGGGGGATAGAGGATAGGATATAAACTAACATAAAGGAAAAAGTGAGTTGGAATTCCGACTTACATGTTGTTCATGTGTGAGCTTGCTCAAGCACATGTTCACTTCAGTTGTAACCTTCTCAGCAAGGGTGAGCGGGATCACTGGTGGAGGTGGTAATACACCAACTCTCAGTCCCTCGTCGCGAAGGCGGACTTGTTCAAGAAGTTCGGAGTACTTGATGTCCTCCGCTTCTTGTGCTTCTTCTTCGGCAGACAGATTCCGGCTTTCTAAGCACTGTCGGGCCAGACGCTGGATTTCCTCCGCAGATTTCCAAGACAGGCCAAGTTTGGCAAGTCCCGGATTACTTAGGAGATTATCGGTGAAGATTTCTGTCGAGGGATCATTACCCGAAGAGGGTTCATCCTTATAAAAACCTGAGTCACTCATGGTGACATCAGTCTGCGATTCAAAGATCGCTGGATCTGTTGACGGAGCCAGATCTTCTACAATGGTCGGAGATGGCGTAATCTCCGGCGCTGCAGAAGGCTGAGGAGCGGGAGTCGGAGGAGCCACGGCAGAAGAAGCCAGTTTGAGTTTCGACTGGTGTAGGGGCTTCGCGGCAGCATCCTTCCCCTTTCCCTTGATGAGTTGTTTAGCTCTGAGAAGAATATAGAACAAATAACATTACAACTCAGAAGGAACTACAAGCAAAATACAAAGACCTCGTGAAGAAATATTACCTCTTCACAACTGGCACTTCCTTTGTGCCGATAGCCACTATCGGAGATTTGTGCTTTCTAGGCACAATATCCGGCAGTGGGACCAATTCCTCCTCCTGAGAAAACTCGAGAGGATATCCATCGATAGGAGCTAATTCTGACTTGGGGAGGTCGAAAAGCTGAAACGAAGATAGTATCTCAGTATTGCAAAATAACTTAAAGGTGAAACACATAAAAGGGTTGTTGTTAAAGCTTACCAGCACGACAGGATCTTCCGCTGTATGCATGTCCAGGGACAGCTCCAGAATCTTCCTCGCAATCCGCTCCCTTATCAGCCATTTGATTTGGAATATATAATCTTGCGGCTTTAAGGCCTGGGAGTTGATGCGGAGGGAGTCCTTTTTCGACGTCGTGATGGAATGCATCAGTTGGTCGCCATGGTGTTGGAGAGGTTGGATCCAGTGAGAAACCCAGCACTGGACCAAGTCGGACCCTCTCAGGCCCTTGTGCTTCATCAGATATTCAATCCGCCTCTTGGCGAGAAGCAAATCGTCACTGAGAGCCGGAGCGACCTTATCCCAAGATGCTTGAGATGTGGCGGCTCCATCGACGAAAGCCGGAATTGCAGTAGCTTTGCCGGGAGCGGGAATATCCTTATGATAGAAAAAGGTAGTCGTCCATTGTTTGACCGACTCACTAGCTAAAATCCGAGGATCAATACGCTCACACCTAACCAAAAAACTAATAGTACCGGTAATTTAAGGATTACCAGCGGTGATGGAATTTCTCCAGACATGGAAGTAGTATCAGAAGAGAGTCAGACTCGGCCTAATGCCGAGATACCCCTCACACAAAGAGGCGTACAGGCTCATGTCTAAGATGGAGTTCGGGGGAAGATGGTGGAGATGAACACCATAGTGATATATAACCTCAGAAAAGAATTCCGAGGGAGGAAAGGACAGACCTCTGTCGAGGTGAGTGCCGAAATGCACTCGCTCGTCGGTGTGAGGGTTGGGGACGGTTTCGCCGAACCCGCTCCACCAGTCGCCAGCACGGAGGAGCCCTTCGTTTTCTACGCCGAGGAGCTTGGCGTCGTCGAGGATGCACAGGATCCAAACCCTGCGATTACTTTCTTTCTCTGCCGTCGCCGCCGCCGCTGCTGCCGCCGCCATGCCAGAGGATGAAGAAGAAGCAATTCTCTTCGGTGAGCCGACGACCTTGGATGGGCGGTGCTGAGGTTTTTTCTGGAGGCAGAGGAGCGCTAGGTACTGGGGAGGCGTAGAGGGGAAGGAAACAGCGCTGGGAATAGGTGAAGAAGATGAGGAAAAGAAATCCTCACCCCTTATAACTACCAAGCCGCGCCAAGATTCGTGCAAATGTTACAGTAAATACGCCATGCATCATGGAAAGAACTGGGAAGCCCCCACGCGATGATTACGCCGCCTCGATCTCCACGCACGCATTGAAACGATGCCTCGGTTCCGTGAAAGGCGGACTCACCAACGGCCGTGCTGACAGGAAATGTCTGTCAGTGACATGACTTGACCATGACTGGTGTCAGATGACGTCACAGACCAAGTTCCGGCTTAGTTTGAATTTCGAGCTGGAAATCTGAATAACTTATTTATAGGTCCGACTTATTTTAAGACCCGGATCATATCTTTTATTTTGAAGTTTCAGGAACCCTTCAAGATTCTGCAAGCCGAAGTTCAAGCTAGATGATGATGAATCCAACTTTGGATCTTGGAGACTTCCGGGGGCTGCTGTTGGGGATATACTTTTCGGGTATCCTCACAGTTCCTCACTGACCAGGGTGACCCACTTCGGGTTAGAGCTTTGCTTTACGGGCGGCCTAGTCAGGGACAAGAGACGGAGTCCAATCCAGCTACAGGAAGGCCCAGAAGACTTACCAACATAGGCCCATAGTGTTAGTTGTAGTTCCAGATGTACTCTATAACCGACTCATAGTCGTAGCCAGATAGATCTCTCCTGTAAACCTTAGGCCAGATATCTATATAATCCGTCCTAGGGAGAGCCTTTAGGGCAACCCTTACTATCACAATCTCAACTCGCACAAGAGAACCCTTTGTAACCCATATTCCGGCTCTACCGTATTACTGGATTGCTAGCAGGAGTAGGATCCATCCAAAGACGGTGGATTCGAACCTGGGTAAACTTGTGTGCTCACCGTCTCGGAACAACGTACGTCTCGCACCCCTCTCTTCCACATGCCTCGATGACCCCTCATGGCGTACTTGTCATCAATCCGATGACACACAATGATGCCAGTTGAGAATGTGTCCAACCATGCCTAGGAACCCTAGAAGCATGATGGGATTCAACTGCCACATGGAGTGTAGCACTAGCTTGAAAGATGCTGCGTCACCACACCCACTTGGATGTGTGTGTGTATGTGTCATTGTGAATCATTGTGGTTTTGGAAAAGAACTCATGCAATGATGCCTCTCCAGCATTTGTCCAACCATGTCGATGAACCCTAGCAGCATGCTGGAATTGAACTACAACATGTAGTGGAGTACCAGTTTGAAAGACGCTACATCACCACAACCACTTGGATGTGTGTGTATGTATCAATGTGCATCATTGTAGTTTTGGAAAAGAACACATGCAATGATGCCACTCCAACATGTGTCCAACCATGTCTAGGAACATTAGCAGCATCATGGGATTCAACTACAAAATGGACTGTAGCACTAGTTTGAAAGATGCTGCATCACCACACCCACTTGGATGTGTGTGTGTCAATGTGCATCATTGTGGTTTTAGAAAAGAACAGATGCAATGATGCCACTCTAGCATGTGTGAAACCATGTCCAGGAACCCTAGTAGCATGCTGGGATTCAACTGCCACATGCATTGTAGCACCAACTTGAAAGATGCCGCATCACCGCACCCACTTGGATGTGTGTGTGTGTATCAATGTGTATCATTGTGGTTTTTGAAAAGAACACATGCAATGATTCTTCTCCAGCATGCGTCCAACCATATCTAGGAACCCTAGAAGCATGCTGGGATTCAACTACAACATGGAGTGTAGCACTAGTTTGAAAGATGCTGCATCACCAGACCACTTAGATGTGAGTGTATGTATCAATGTGCATCATTGTGGTTTTGGAAAAGAACACATTTAATGATTCCACTCCAGCATGTGTCCAACCATGTCCAGGAACTCTAGCAGCATGCTGGGATTCAACTACAACATATAGTGTAACACCTGTTTAAAAGATGCTGCATCGCCATACCCACTGGGATGTGTGTGTCTATCAATGTGCATCATTGTAGTTTTGGAAAACAACATATGTAATGATGCCACTTATTCATGTGTCCAACCATGTCCAGGAACCCTAGCAGCATGTTGGGATTCAACTGCCACATGGAGTGTAGCACCAGTTTGAAAGATGCTGCATCACCACACTGTAGCATCCCGGAAAAACCACTACTAGAAATTCGCTTGATGCTTTGTGTGTGCATCATCATGACTACATGCTCATGTCATCAGGCCACATTGCATTTGATCAACATGATGACAGCACGCATATTTTACCTAAAACTATTTTCCAAAACCCTATCTTTGTTTCCTATTTGCCTCCCTCTTTATTTCAAATTAAAACCCCGACCTTCTGGATATTTTTGTTTGTCTAAAACCTATTTACTAAGCGAGACCCTAGGCCAAAAGCCCAGCCAGCCAGCCTACCACCCCAGGCCCGACCCAGACCTAAGCGAAACCCTAACCTAAACCGCACCCAACGACAACCACCCGCAAACCTAGTCCCTACCGCTGCACCGCACATAGCACGCTACCTAAAGCACACACGCACACGCCGCGGTACACGGACACCCGAGCAACGCACCCCCGTCCCGCACGGAACCACCCCACCTACCGTGACCGGCCCCACCACTTCCCCCTCGACCCCGCCTTCCTCTCTACCGCGAGCGCCTCGCCTCCTCTCTGGCCTCGCATCGTGCCACTGCCATGCCCATGCCTCGCCTTCCTCTGTTCCCGTGACCGAAGCCTTTTCCTCCCTCTGCATCACGATTCCCTCCTCCCTCCCCCTTCCTCGGGCCCCTGCGAGCATCACCGCCAGTGCTCCCCGTCGCTAACGGCCGCGCCCGTCGCTGCCCGCCTCTGGCTGCCCTGTCGCCTCGGTCTCGCCTCCTTGCACATGGTCACCGCCTCACCGCCCGAGCTCCTCTCCCGGACGTAGAGCTCCATCCGCTGCCGGAGATACCGCTGTCAGCGAGCTGAGCCCCGCGAAGCCCGCCGCCTGCAGGAGCCTCCCGGCGCTGCGCGGAGCCTCCCGAGCCCCGCGTCCAAGCCCGCCGCCTGCAGGAGCCTCCCGGCGCTGCGCGGAGCCTCCCGAGCCCCGCGTCCAAGCCCGCTGTGGCGCCTCCTCGACCTGCATACATCGCCTTGCCGCCAGAGCCCTGCTGCCTGGTGCGCCTACCCCGTGAGCTCGCGTTCGCCAGAGCCCGGACCCCGTGCATCTCCTTCGTCCTCCCCGCTTTATAAGGCCGCGTCCTCCCAGCTCCTTCCCGGCCCGCAAGCCCCTGCAGCGCATCATCGCCGTCAGCTCCGTCTCCTCTGCGGACCGCCCCTCCGTTCGACCTCCCCGGCGTCCTCGCGAGCTCCCCACAGCATGACCCCAAGGTCGCGTCTGTCGCCCCTCCCGCTGCCGTCTTCACCACCACCCCAAGGGCACATTCCTCTTGTGCTCACCCCTGCACCACCACCCCAAGGTCACGTCTGTCACCCCTGCGCTTGCGACCTCTGCTCTTGCTCGGTTGACCATGTGGCTGCCATGTTGTTGCCTGTTTGATGATATGTATTGTGATGGTGCTCGTGACCTTGCTCAGGTGATGTTGCGTGGCTGTTGTTATGGAGCATGAACGCCACTCGATGACCCATCTAGACCAAGACCAAGTTCGTAACGCCAATTTCTTCCGAGAATCCATGTAACATGTGATGATGCCTACCCAAGCTCGTCCACGAGGCCGTTTGCCGCTGAGAACCCGCCTCATCCGAAGACCGGACCAACGCCAATTCAAGATCATCGACATTTAAACTAGGGGAGATGACACCAGATCGACAAGATCTCCATCGTGGACTCCAAGATCTGCTTCACGATCCGATGACCCCAAAGCCGAACCAAAGACCGATCCTAGAGACCATCCCCGAACCCGTCGAATCCTCGGCGAACCCAAGATCGCCAATTTCCGATATGTGATCCTATCTGAGACCTCCTATTTTTATAATATATATGAAATATACTTGGTGCATATGAATTGAACATGCTTGCATACGTACTGTGGTTTGGGGGCATTATGCCGATTCATCTAATATTTAATATGGAGACAATATGCGGGCTTTCTAGTCTTATATTGACACTATTTAATTTTGCATAGCGAACCGATGACATGTTTTTCCTTGTTAAGCCAACATTTAAATTGCGGGGTAGCTAAACAACATTAACCTATTATTTAATTGTTTGGACCCCGGTTTCTCTTAATGTTGCCTAGTTGCATCACATCTTTGCCATGCCATGCATCATACATGCATCATGCCCGAACTCCTACTATAGTATTAAATAGTGCATACGGTGTTTCTTTTAGTGCTTTGCTTCTTCGCAAATTAGGCCGTTAAGATGATGCGAGTATCGACATGTTATTCGGATAATATATCTTCGGCAATGTTTACCAAGCGAGCATTCTCCCCCTTTCTACCTATTTTGTGTTATAGTCTTTACTTCCTCCTGTTGATCTATTGCTATCCGTGTTGCGATGCTTTAGTCTTTATGTACCTGTGATATCCCTTGCAGCCTTTATATTGCCTTGGACACCTCCTATTACCTGTTGTTTGGTAGATAGTCGGCCTTGCGTGTCGTAGTCGCTTGCTTAGGTGCTGCTTCACGCCGTTGTCGTTCCACCATTGTTGGAAGGTTGGCGCATGTTTAATGGTGGAGATGATCATGGCTTTCAATATAACTTGTCAATTAAAATGCTGGGAATAGATATAACTAATGCAGAGGCACCGATGGGCAATAGCTAATAATTGGTTTTTAACCACCCACTTATGTCCACTTAGGACCTGAGTTCTTGACACATGTTCCGATATCGAGCGCGCTAACCACGGGTGGGTGTGTGGGCACCCCATCGACTTACTATCTGATTTCCAAGTACTGTGCTGGGGGCCACAAAGTAGTTTGGGGCTTTATTACTATCATGTACTTATGCCATGCTTTACTGCTTTATTTACGATTGCGCGTAGAATGCTTGTACTATTTAGGATTGCGAAGTGTTTTCGTGATATCGACAAGCCCAGTCACAATTTCGGGTTCCTAGTCGTTTACATCCATTGGCGCAAATCCTGGGTCCATCTCGGAGCTGACCGACTTTGTTGCGGGTATCTTAGCTGGGTGGCCCCCATGTACTTGCTTTGGGTCTAGGAAACGTCGTGTCCGAGGCCCCACCGCATACCGTTGGGTTTATGTTCAGGATCTTGCTCATATTCGGATATGACAATAAGGGTTGAAGTGTGTGTGGATACTTTGGTGCACCCTTGTAGGGTTAAATCTTTTTGAAAAGCCGTGTCCGCGGTTATGGATGACTTAGAGCATAGTTTCTCGATCATAGAAAACTATGACTAAAGAATTGTTGTTATAATATGACTTGTATCTGATATGACTAGTAAGTTGGACAACCACCATGGAATGAATGAATAAAACTGCCAATCGTGTGAGTTTCCTTGGCCTGACTTCCTCGTTTGGTCTCGAGGGGGCATTACGAGGATGGGTATGTTTGGTGTTAGTATCAGGTTGGTTCCGAATAGGTATTTATTATCCCTCTCTAATAGCCGATAGTTGTATCGAGTCTCTATAGGTTATGTAGTGCATGCTTCGTTGCCGCTTCAGTCCACCATACCTATGTAGGCGAGAGCCGCCGAATTCTAGGCTCGCCGTGTACTGGCCTCAGTACTGACCGCTCTCTTTTTCCTTTGCCCTTTGTCGGCACCCCTTTTGTTTTAGTAGGTATATGTTTGTCGTCATTAGAAGGGTTACCCTTCCGGCTTGGCCTGGGCAGGGTTATGGACGCCATTGATTATTCTTCAGGGCTCTTAGCCCCATTTGTATCTTATCCATACTCAGATGTCATATCGTTTTCAAGGTGATTTGGATATTTGTATTGTATATGTGTATTCTTCACTCATGAAGTCGTGTTCTATATATATATATGTTTTTGTGGGTTCCATCGTGAACTATTGTGTAATGGTATTACTTTGTTTTCCACCCGCACGTAAGTGCCTAGTGGGCATCTTTGAATCATTTCTGTGCAGGTTTGGCGGGAATCGCTAAATCTTGCATAGGGCCGATTCGAGGGTGTTACATAGTGGTATCAGAGCTCAGCCGTTGCGATACCCCCACTGGTCCAGCCTGCAGGATAACCTAGCAAACGGACGATGTAGAGTGTAAAAACTATTTTGCAAAATTGGTTGGATAGATCTGACTAGGTCTGCTTTTACTCCTTACCCCTATGCTTTCTCCTCTTACCTCTGCATGTTTTGAATCTATTCCCTTACCTTCTTCGAGTCCAGGATTTCTCGTGGTTGGGTTTTCGTCATACCTTCAGGGTTTCTCTTCCTCCCTTTTATCACGGTGGGGCTACAATCATCTAATCTGCATCTCGTTTGTTGTGCCCTTCACCTAATCTTTTTGGTCCTCGAACTCTTCATCTGTATTTGCACCTTGTCGGATATCCATATTGTTGGGAAAACATATGAGAAGGATAAGCATTGGTGAAGTTGGAGTATACCTTGAGCATGTGTTGTTCATGCTAATATAACCATCATGGAACCTAAAACTTGTGTCTTTTCATATGATTTCTTTTATATCTTGCGGCGTTTTCCAACATGACGACATCATCTATGAAGATTCTGCATCACCCCTATGTTCCGAACACCATTTGTGAGGATCTTTAGTCTAAATTCCGAGAGTGGTTGTATAATTATCCTATTCATGTACGGAGTAATGTTTTGGGTGCGGGATTGAGTAGCTACCATACCACTACTCTTATCATTCGCTCTTGTACATTGAATCGATGGATCAAGCAATTGTACTCCTTCCATGGAAGTTAGAGGTGGCCTTACCTTTTGAGACCTCTACCTTCATCTTTGTTTCTCCGGAGTGCTCTCTCGACGAAGGTGAGCAACGACCCCTTGTTGGTGGTGTCATGAGGATCTACACGAAGTGAGAAGATTCAGATCATCAGCCTTCTTCCTCGTACCATGAGGCGAATCTCGAGGGCGAGATCCATTGTTAGTGGTGTCAAATTGTAGCATCCCGGGAAAACCACTACTAGAAAATCGCTTGGTGTTTTTGTGTTGTGCATCATCATGACCGCATGCTCATGTCATCAGGCCACATTGCATTTGAGCATCATCATGACACCATGCATATTTTGCCTAAAACTATTTTCCAAAAGCTTACATTTGTTTTCTATTTGCCTCCCTATTTATTTCAAATTAAAACCCCGACCTTCCGGATATTTTTGATTGTCTAAAACCTATCTACTAAAATGTTTTGTCTTAAAAATAAATCATAAAAATGTTTTAAAAACTAGGGGAGGTAGCCAACTAGGCCAAAGGTCCAGCCAGCCAGCCTACCACCCTAGGCCCGACCCGGACCTAAGCAAAAGCCTAACCAAAACCGCACCCAACGACAACCACCCGCACACCTAGTCCCTACCGCCGCACCACACATCGCACGCTACTTAAAGCACACACGCACTTGCTGCAGTACATGGAAACCATGGGCAACGCCCCCGTCCCGCACAGAACCACCCCACCTACCACGACCGGCCCCACTACTTCCCCCTCGACCCCATCTTCCTCTCTACCGCGAGCGCCTCGCCTCCTCTCTGGCCCTGCGTCGCGCCGCCGCAATGCCCATCGCCCGTGTTCCTCTGTTCCCAGGACCGAAGCCTTGTCGCCCCTTTGCATCACGATCCCCTCCTCCTGCCGCCTCCATCGGGCCCCTATGAGCATTGCTGCCAATGCTCCCCGTTGCTATTGGCCGCGCCCGTCGCTTCCCGCCTCTGGCCGTCCCGTCGCCTCGGTCTCGCCTCCTCGCATGCGGTCGCCGCCTCACCATTCGAGAACCTCTCCCGGACGTAGAGCTCCATCTTCCGCCGGAGATCCCGCTGTCAGCGAGCTGAGCCCCACGAAGCCCGCCGCCTATAGGAGCCTCCATGCGTTGTGCGGAGCCTCCTGAGCCCCGCGTCCAAGCCTACCGTGGCGCCTCCTCGACCTGCAACCACCACCTTGCCGCCAGAACCCCGCTGCCTAGTGCGCCTACCCCGTTAGCTCACGTCCGCCGGAGCCCGGCACCTGTGCGTCGCCTTCGTCCTACCCGCTTTGTACGGTCGCATCCTCCCAACTCCTTCCTGGCCTACAAGCCCCTGCAGCGCATCGTCGCTGTCGGCTCCATCTCCTCTACGGACCGCCCCGCCGCTCGACCTCCTTGGTGTCCTCGCGAGCTCCCCGTAGCATGACCCCAAGGTCGCGTTCGTCGGCCACCCCGCTGCCATCTTCACCACCCACCCCAAGGGCACCTTACGCCTGTGCTCGCCCCTGCGCTGCCACGCGCGCCTGCGACCTCTGATCTTGGTCGGTTGACCATGTGGCTGCCCTGTTGTTGCCTGTTTGATGATGGGTATTGTGATGGTGCTCGTGACCTTGCTCAGGTGAAGTTGCGTGGTGATGACCCACAAGTATAGGGGGTGTATCGTAGTATTTTCGATAAGTAAGAGTGTCGAACCCAACGAGGAGCAGAAGGTGCTGGCTAGTGGCTAGGAGCAGGAATTCTCTGTAAATACTTAGCAAACGGATTTTTAGGGGTTTTTGATAATGTAGGAAAATAAAGTACGAGTAAATAAAAGACAATAAGAATAAATGCAGCGAGTGGCCCAATCCTTTCTTTAGCAAAGGACAAGCCGGTTGTATTACTTAAGATGACCAAACGTTCTCGAGGACACATGGGAATACCGTCAAGTGGTTTTGCTTCATATAGTTGATTAATCTTATTTAGTTTGCTAAGTGTTGTGTGGGTGAACCTGTGCTAATGTACCGACCTTCCTAGGACTAATACATACTTGTGATTATACCCCTTGCAAGCATCCACAAGTACAAGAAAGTAATTAAGGTAGAAACCTAACCACAACTTTAAACTCTAAGACCCTGACATCCCTTGTGCAATGGTTTCCTAACGGGGGTTCAGGTTTCTGTCACTCTGGCAACCCCTACGATTAGTAGCCAAATACACAATGTATTCTCCTAGGCCCATATAGGTGAAGTGTCATGTAGTCGATGTTCACATGACACCACTAGAAGAAGTACACCACAACTTAAATATCAAACTATTGAATCTTTCTCAACACAATTCCACTACTAACATCATGACTTCTCCCATGTCCTCAAGAACAAAACGAACTACTCACAAGACATCATATGGATCATGATCAGAGATGGAATAATGATGTGTAACAATCTGAACATAAACAATAATTCAATGGTTCCACTCAATAGCATCAACTACAAAGAGTAATCAACACCGAGAAAGTTTCCCCTAAGAACTATGCAAAATTCAACCCAATTGTTACAGCGGTATGGAGATGGTGATGAGGGTGATGGTGGAGATGATGGTGGTGATGATGATGATGATCCTGATGAAGTCCAGCTTGATGATGGTGTTGATGGCGACGAGCTTCCCTCTCCGAGAAGGAATTCCCCCGGCAGAATTCTGTCTGTTGGAGAGATCTTTCTCTCTCGGTGTTTTCCGCCCCGCAGAGGCGGCGGAATCTTTCTATGGTCGCCAGAGGGGAGAGCCAGGGGTGGACCAGGGCAGCCACACCACCTGGTGGTGCGGCCTAGGCTGGCCTGCGCTAGGGGTTGGTGTGGCCCCCCTGTGGCCCATCTCAGCCTCCCCTTCTAGCTTCCTTCGTCTTCTGAAAATAGGATTTTCCATGTATTTTCCCGGATTTTTTGATGTTCGCGAATTTTGCCTCCAAACAGCACCTTTTCCATCAGAATCCTGACTGCAGCGGTCCATGCTCCAAAAGTCATCAACCATGCAAAAACAGATGAAATAACATAAGTATCATCCCTTAATATGAAATATATCAATGAATAACAGTAAATTATGATATAGAATAGTGATGCAAAATGGATGTATCAACTCCCCCAAGCTTAGACTTCGCTTGTCCCCAAGCGAAACTGAACTGAATAAACATGACGTCAGGTTTATGGAGTGAAGAGTCAATAAAAGAATATAGACAGGAAGCATCACATTCATTAATACATAGATCATAATAGAAGACAACTCACTATTATATAACTTAACTTGCAATAAGTAAAGGAACCACAATAAAGATACATAAAGTGAATCATAATTGGTAATGGCAAACTTAGCTCTTGGTCGAAGAATAGTTGACAATTTGTTGGAGTTCACAAATAATTGATTTTCAATGATAGCTTTCAAAGTAGTAAACACCAAGATAAGAGCAATGTGCAAAACAAGGAACATAAGAAACATGATTGAATAAATCATCATATGAATGAATGAAACACAACAACTCAAAATACTTGCTGAGATAGAAGGGAATAGGTTTACTGACTCAACTAAAAGGTAAAAGAAAGGCCCTTCACAGAGGGAAGTAGGGATTTCAAGTTTCATAAAGAGCTTCCAAAAATTATGGTACTTATTAGCTTTCATCTCTCATTGCCCCTATCATAGGCATCTTTATGTGATTAAGGTTAAAGTGATCAAATATGAGGATATGCTTGACAAGTTGTAAGTTGAAAATCTCATGTCCCTTGAATACGAGGGTCGCTCCTCATGCTACTCAAGTTTAGTCACTGGTAAGTTCTTGTCAAAGTAAGTACATGTTTATCATAGAGAACCGCCAACGGCGTACCCCTTGCCCGATGATACGGAAGAATCCCCATATCAAAATGACAAGGCAAGCAGACAACAAGCATCTCAACAATCTTCTTATTTACCATGGGAATATGCTTGATGGGGATATGCCAAAGGGGGTATGCCCAGCAGGACGTTCTGAGTGGGCCGAAAGGCCTGCGAGTGCATCTGGAGGACAGCGACTGGACTGTAAAGGAAGGAGAGGCCCATCGACTGGCGACTGGAAGCCCAGAAGCGTAGCAGAAGCCCAGTCGGATTAGGTCAAAAGTCCCCGGATCCTTATCTTGTTCAGGGACGGCTTGTAAATCCTAGCGAGGTGCTTCATATATAAACCTCCCTAGGGTATCCTAAACCACAAGTTCCATCATACACCCCCTCGAGCAACTCGCTGCCTAACCACCGAGCTCGCCACCCCTGTAACTCACTCTCTCATAATCTAATCTAGCAGGAGTAGGTCTTTACCCTTAGGGGGGGCGAACCTGGGTAAACCCATGTGCATCCGCCCCCATCTCGCACCGTAGATGGCCGCCAACTATTTCTCACGAAACACTCAATTGCCGCCAGTGGCAGTGACTGCCGCGGCCATTTCCACGACAGTGGCGCCCACCGTGGGGCATAGCGGGACTGGCCTGAGTTCTGCGGCGAGACCCTATTCGCCGATCGATCGGCCGCTCGCCACCGGACGCATGATCGCCATCAGCGGGATCTTGCAGATCCTACACAGCA
Source organism: Avena sativa (assembly GCA_916181665.1). NCBI lineage: Eukaryota > Viridiplantae > Streptophyta > Magnoliopsida > Poales > Poaceae > Avena > Avena sativa. The sequence goes on from OV702289.1 coordinate 503,234,713, forward strand.
GCTACATCCCGGTGTCACGCCCGGTCACTCACGCCGCGGTGATGCCGATCGGCTCCATCAACCTCTTCGTCGGCTTCACCGACGCGGTCGATCCAGCCGCGACGGTGATCGTCGGCGGGTCGCCTCCACACCGCGATCTGCTTTCGGAGGAGCAGGTCCGCTCCATCAGGGGCCTCGTCACCGAGTATGACTCGGCCTCTAGCGATGCGGCCGAGACTAACGCCTCCACCAACGACGACGCCGACTCCGCGACCCCTGCATCGGCCAACGGATCCATCACCACCGCGTCACGGGAGGACTCAATCACGCGAGTCTCCAACCCCAAGGATTTCTAGGATCCCTCCATCCTGGGGATCTTCGACTCCGACTCCGGCTCGGAATCCCCCGAGGATTTTTGCGCCAGATCCAATCGCTTCAACATGATCTACATGGCGGGTAGCACGGCCGCCCCGCCAGATCTGTTCTCTACACCGATCCCTCCGATCGCGACGGCCACGGAGGTGGAGCAAGCCCGCCTGCGGCTCCAGGAAACACAACGCAACGAACTCGCCGAGCGCGAGAAATACCGCCTCGAACGAGAGACGGCGCGAGAGCTGTCACTCTATCACCAGTGCCGCATCAGGACCGACCTAAACCCCGATGTTCAGGGCCGCGTCCTGAATTTCAACGACGAGGGCTACCCCACACGTGCCGCCGAGCGCGAATACTGCAAGAACGCGCCGCCAGGAGGGAGCAACCCCGTGAGACCACCACCTAGAGCGCCGGCGACTAGGGCCCCTCCACCACCCATGGGCCATGCGCCCCCACCAGACCAACCACGGATCATCATCTCACCTCAAGCCCGGGACGCCAACGGGCTACCACTATACTCCACCCCGATGGACAATGTCGTCGCGGCTAATGCCGCGATCGCCAACCTCGATGTCCAAGGCGATGGCGCACTACAGATCCAGTATGCCAAGGCCCTACTCGTCAGGGCCGTCGAGCAATAGGCCGCGGGAGTCGACCCACGGGGGCGGATGTATTCCCGCTCGTCAGCAAGCAGGGCAGCATCAAGCGGCCACCCCACCGTGGCTAACGCATTGGTTTGCCTACCAACCCAGCCCCTGGTGAACCAACCACATGCCGCCAACCCCACGTTGTCAACCAACGAGCCGCGACCGGCGAACAACACGGTCGCTGCCAACGGGCAGCCCCTCGATGCTCGAACGCACATCATCAACAATCAGGCGTGGCGGTTGCGCCAGCCCTACGACCCGCGACACAACCTCTCCAACCGTGGTGACCCGGAGCCAAGAGGCTCGCTCAACCGAGTCGGGGAAAAATACCCCGCCAATTTCAAGGCCTCCAAGGAAATCGAGAAGTACGACCCGACGTACGACCCCGCCGTTTGGCTGGACACATACCTCATGGCAATGGGGATCACAGGCCACACCGACCTGCTCGCCGCTCGCTACCTCCCCCTGATCATGGAGGGTGCAACACGGCAGTGGATCAACAAGCTACCCGCCGACAGCATCGATTCCTCGGAAGAAATGCGGGATGCCTTCGTTAGGCACTTCGAGGGCTCCTACACCCGTGCCACCACCATAGAGGACCTGGAGCAATGCATCCAGGGACAACGCGAGTCGACCCACCGGTGGATCCAAAGGTGGCAAGAACTATGGATAAACGCCTCCGGCATCCACCCAGACACGGCGATACACTGCTTCAAGAACGCGTGCCGGTATGAACCCCTCGTCGCCAAGATCAAGAGGGTCTACCGGACGCTCGACAACATCCCAGACCTCCTCGAGATTGCCAAGCGCTATGCGTAGGAGGACCCCAACCAAGATTCCGACGACGAGTCGGGAGGAACACGCCGCAGTAGCATCCATGATAGCGGGCGCCTACACGACATGCGCTACAGCAACACCCGCATCACCGGCAAGCGCCGCACGGACGGGCGAGTCGACTTCGTCGCCAACACCGGCTACGGCCAGTGCGACTCCAAGAACTACCGCCGCGATGGAGGAAACTACCGCGACAGCGGGAACTACTGCGCCAACAACACGACGAGGCCGAAATTCGACCCCGCCGCCTTGCTCAACCAACCCTGCATCTGTCATAGCAGGGAGGGAAAACCGGCCACCCACACCACCGCCGATTGCCACTCCCTTAAAGAGATTGAAAAGGCGAGACGTGCAAGGGAGGACCCCAACAACAACCCACATCGGGACAATGGGAATGGCGGCGGCTTCGGAACTGCCGTCGGGTCGCTACATACCTTCACCGGGCTCGGCACCAAGCGTGAGAAGAAGGTACTCGCCTGCGCGGTTGCCGTCAATGCGGTGACGCAAGTCGACATCCCCCGCTTCCTAAACTGGTCCGAGCAGAGCATCACCTGGAGTCTCTAGGGCCACGTGCCAAGAATCGAGTACCTGGGGCGAGTCGCCCTGGTGGTCAGGCCAAAGGTGGCCGACTACAGGCTGCCCAAGACGTTGATGGACGGTGGGAGATCCATCAATATCCTGTACCTAGACACGTTTAAAAGGCTCCAGCTCCTAGAAACAGCCATCGAGCCAACACTGACGACCTTCCATGACATCGTCCCCGGTCGGAAGGCGTACCCGATCGGGAAAGTGACGCTGCCCGTCACCTTCGGCACTCCGGCAAACTACTGCACGGAGAGGATCGTCTTCGAGCTGGTAAACTTCTGCAGTCCCTACCACTACGTCTTGGGCCGCCAGGCATTCGCAAAGTTCATGGCGACCCCACACTACGCCTACAACATGATGAAGCTCCCCGGGCCGAGCGGCATCATCACCGTCCACGGCGACCCCGACATGGCCGTGGAATGTGAGGAAAAAGGCGTCGAGCTCGCCGACACCGTCATCGCCGTGGAGACCGACCACGCGGAGGAGCTCGCGAAATACACGGCCAACATCAACTAGGACGACCCCACCATCCTGAAGAAACCGATCGCCGCGAACTCCACGTTCGAGGCGACCACGCACACCCGCACCGTCAAGCTCGTCCCAGGCGACTCCAGCCAGACGGTCACCATCAGGGCGCACATGAGCCCCGCATAGGAAAGCGCACTCATCGAGTTCCTCCGTGAGAACCGCGACATCTTCGCATGGAAGCCATCTGACATGCCAGGTGTCCCGAGGGAACTCGCTGAGCACAAACTTAATGCCGACCCCAAAGTGCGACCAGTAAAGCAGTCGCTACGGCCCTTCAATGAAGAGCGCCGCTGAGCAATCGCCGAGGAAGTCTAGCGCCTGATAGCCGCAGGCTTCATCCGGCCAATCAAGTACTCCAAGTGGCTGGCAAACCCAGTCCTGGTTCTCAAAAAGAACAACACACGGAGAATGTGCATTGACTACACCAACCTCAACAGCGCCTGCCCGAAGAAGGAGTTCCTCCTACCGCGCATCGATTAGATCATCGACTCGGCCACGAGATCGGAGTCGCTGTGTTTTCTCGACGCTTACTCTGGCTATAACCAGATCAAGATGACAGTCGAAGACAAGGAGAAGACGGCGTTCATCACGCCATTCGGCGCATTCTGCTACATGGCCATGACGTTCGGCCTCAAGAACGCAGGCGCCACATACCAGAGGTGCATGCAGGAATGTCTAGCGAGCCAAATTGGCCACAACATTCACGTTTACATCGATGACGTGGTGGTAAAATCCACCCGCCAGGACGACCTGCTCGCTGATCTAGCCGAAACCTTCGCAAACTTGCGGAGGTACAACATCAAGCTGAATCCTGGAAAATGCACCTTTGGCGTACCCACCGGACAGCTTCTGGGATACGTAGTCTCCAAGCGAGGCATTGAAGCCAACCCCACCAAGATCGACACCATCGCGCGACTTGGGAAACCCGAGTGCCTGCGCGACGTCCAAAAGTTGGCAGGGCGAGTCGCGGCCCTCAGTCGCTTCATCCCTCGACTAGGCGAGAAGGCAATGCCCCACTACCGCCTGATGCACAAGAACCCAACGTTCCAATGGGACGCGGAAGCCGACGACGCACTCAAAGCGCTCAAAGAAGTGCTACTTGCGGCACCACTGCTCGCCGCGCCACTCGACAAAGAGCCATTGCTCGTTTACGTCGCGGCCTCCAATCGAGTCATCAGCGCCGTGATGGTCGTCGAACGACCGGAAGAGGGCAAGGAGCGCCCCATACAACGACCCGTATACTACATCAGAGAAGTCCTAACAGACTCACGATAGCGCTACCCGCAATACCAAAAACTGGTGTACGCTGTGTTCCGAGCACAGCGGCGGCTCCCACACTACTTCCAGGAGCACCCAATCACGGTGGTATCCTCCGCGCCCCTGCAAGACATCATACGCAACCGCGAGGCAACTGGGAGAGTCGCCAAGTGGGCCGTTGAGATCAGCGTCCACAACATCAAGTACGAGCCCCGAAAAGCGATCAAGTCACAAGTCCTGGCTGATTTCCTTGCAGACTGGGAAGAAGCACAGCAGCCAGAGAAGCTCCCATACCTCCACTACTGGTCACTCCACTTCGACGGCTCCAAGAACGCCGATGGCGTGGGGGCTAGGGTCATACTGACCTCCCCCAAAGGAGACATGCTCCGCTACGTGCTCCGCCTCAACTTCAAGCCCTGCACCAACAATATGGCGGAATACGAGGCCCTCCTCCATGGCATGAGAGCTGCCAAGGAGATGAACATCAACCGCCTACGATGCTATGGAGACTCCGACCTAGTCGCCGGCCAAGTGGCCGGGACGTGCGACGATGTCTCCCCAACAATGGTTGCGTACCACCAAGCCGTCGACCAGTTGGGAGGACACTTTGACGGCTATTCCGTCGAGTGGATCGATAGGCGCAAAAACAAGGAGGCAGACGCCCTTTCCCGCATCGGATCGACCCGACAGGCACCACCAGTATGCGTCTTCCTCGACATCATCCATCAACCCTCAGTCAGCGCACCAAAGGAGATCGACGTAGGAATCCCACTGCAACCAGAACCGGCCTTAGTCGCCATGGTTGTGGAACCTAGCGACTGGACAGTGCCATACGTCGCCTTCCTGGAACACAAACTCCTACCGAGCAACAAGACAGAGGCGCGAATGATCGTGCGCCGCTGCAAATCCTTTGTCATCATCAACGGCGAGCTCCACAAGTACAGCACGACCGGCGTGTTCCAGCGCTGTGTACAGCCAGAAGAAGGCCGCAAGATCCTCCAGGATATTCACGCTGACGACTGCGGCCATCACGCTGGCGCCAAGTCGCTAGTCGCCAAGGCCATGCGGCACGGTTTCTACTGGCTAACCGCACGCGCCGACGCCACCAACATCGTCCAACGATGCGTCGGGTGCCAGAAGTACGCCAACCAGACTCACCTTCCTGGCTCGGCACTCAAGACAATCCCCATCACGTGGCCATTCGCCGTATGGGGCATGGACATGGTAGGCCCATTCAAGAAGGCCCCGTCTGGTTTCACTCACCTCCTGGTCGCAGTCGACAAGTTCACCAAATGGGTCGAGGCCAAGCTGATCAAAAAGTGCGACGGCAAGACGGCCACCAAGTTCCTCCGCGAACTCATCTACCAGTATGGCTACCCGCACAGCATCATAACAGACAACGGCACCAACTTCGCCAAGGAGGCCATGGCAGAATTCTGTGAGGAGCACAGCATCCGACTCGACCTTGCATCAGCCGCCCACCCGGAATCCAATGGCCAAGCAGAGCGCGCCAATCAGAGCGTCCTCCATGGGCTCAAGCCGCGACTGCAGGTGCCCCTCGAGCGCACCCCAGGATGCTGGGTCGACGAGCTCCCCTTTGTGATATGGGGGACCCGCACCTCCGTCAACCGATTAACCGGGTTCACGCCTTTCTTCATGGTATATGGCGCCGAATCCGTAATGCCAACAGACTTGGAGCACGACTCCCCTCGAGTCACCAATTACGTCGAGGCGGCCAACGAGATCGCCCGCCAAAATAGCGTCGATCAACTTGACGAGGCACGCGACCTGGCTCGCTCCCGCACCGCCATATACCAGTAAGGACTGCGCCGCTATCACACCCGCCGAGTGCAAACTCGCACCTTCCAGGAAGGCGACCTGGTCCTACGACTGGCCCAAGACAAGAAGGGCATGCACAAGCTCTCCCCCCATGGGAGGGGCCATTCTCGATAGGCCGAGTCCTTGGCAACGACGCCTATTACCTCATCGACATACGGGGTGATGGCCAATTGGAGGTCGGGAGGCCATGGAATGTAAACCTCCTCAGAAAGTTCTATACTTAGAACCCCACACTGTACTCCATCGGAATATATAATGAAATTCATTCGGATCGCACAAATTGTGCCCACTTGCCATATTCTTGTGCCACTCGCGCTCGTACATGCCAGCAATACGCTACTTACGGAAGTCAACCTCTGGTCGAGCGACCGGCACGACAAAGTAGTGCGACACAAGTGCACCGGAAGTATTCGGGCCTTGGGTCGTCCATGAAAAACGCCAACCTGGAGCCGCCATTGGAGTCGCCTAGCCCGACTGGCCCGCCGGGCCAAGACATCCGATACACGCTTCCCATAGCGCTCTGTCCCTCCCACCCTTGCGCAACACGACTCGAACGGTTAGGTACCACGCACGGGGACTCCGCAAAACGGGAACCCCACGCGACTCGGGAACACACCAAGTAAGAGAGCTGCCTAGGGCTCGCCAAGCAACTGGCTCTCCGAGTCAGGGGAGGAGACGTGTTACAAACAATGCATTCACAACCTGCACCAATACGGTCGGGCACCACGCTCGGGGACTCGCTCACTAGACAGCCCCACTCACGCTCGGGGACTTGCCACTCAGAAGACGCGAGGGATAAAAACAAAAGAGTAAACAAATCAAAAACACAAAAGTACACACTCGAGTTATACCCCACTAAAGGGCGGACATGCTCGGGGACTCGCTCAATCAAAACAATTCTTGAACAAAACATTTTCCTAATCATAACACGAGTCGATCAACTCCCAGTGGCATACATTGCAAAAAATACCATACAGCATTTCGCCACTTGGCATACATTACAACCTTTACATTTGCTTACTCCATAGGCCATGATGAAAAAGAAGCGCCACCACCCTTGTCGCGCCCAAAAGGCTGCCACGGGTTCGTCGGTTACGTTGTCAGCGACTTCGCCAACAACGACCGGAACGGCTGCTCTGACTTCATGTCGCGATGCTATGGCTCGGGGTCGCCAGGCGCCAACACCGTATCCTGATACGGCAGCAGATCCCCCATCGCCAAGACACAGTCGGCATAAGGAGTGGCCCTCGCGGTCAGCCTCAGCACCTCCGACATCTCCACCGTGCCGGTCGTCGATGGATAGCCACTCTTCACATCGTCAAGATCGAAGTCATTGGGGAAGTGTGCAAGACCCAAACTCAACTCCGTGGCGGCCCCGCGTTTGAACGCCAAGCGCATCATCCACTCCACAACGTCGGGCACCTCCTCCAGATAGCGCCATACCTCCGTAAGCCCCCTAGGGATGACTTCGGTAGGAGACGTTCCCTGAAGAGCCGCCTGGACACACAACACCGAGGCTGTGGCCGCATTCACCACGGAAGTGATGCACTGCAAGGCGGTGTACGTCTGCACCACCGGGTCGCTTTGGCCTACCACAGCTGCAAAGTCAGCTGTCAGTGAAACAATGAAACCCCCAAAGAGGGGACTTGACAAAAGGCTAAAGCAAAGACAGAGACTCACCAAGGAGTTTGTGGAAGTTCTCCTTGACGTGCTTCTCCAAGGCAGTCTGCTCGTTATGCAGCCCCACGATGATGGAGTCTGTGGCCTTGCGTTCCTCTTCAGCCGCGGAAACGGCAGCCTTCGCCAGTTCCTCTAAAGAAATTGAGGCTGCCTTAGCCTCTTCCAAGTCCTTGACCAGAGAGGCTAATCGCCCATTCGCCGCGTCTAGTTCGGCGAGTGGGACATACCCCTCACGGGCCTTGGAGATCTCAGCCGAGAAACCATTTGTAACCAAAGATATCAGAGTATTGCACACAACCAGCTCACACCAGGAAAAGAAGAATAAGGCCGAACAGACACTCACCAATAGTCTCCTGAAGCCGTTGGTTCCCCTCCTGCGCTTCGCGCAAGTCACGCTCCAAGCGCTCTCTCGCAGCCTGCCGATCAGTTGACTCCCTTTGCAACCCCTGTAAACAAAAAAGTCAACTAAGCATTGGACAGAACAAGATCCAGTTCCCAGCCGCTGAAATTCAGCGACTAGGAACTCGGGGACTGGAGAAGGAAGAAAACCATAATCCAGCTCCTAGCCGCTGAAATTCAGCGACCAGGAACTCGGGGACTAGAGAAGGAAGAAAAAGAAAAACAATTCCCAGCCGCTGAAATTCAGCGACTAGGAATTCGGGGACTGGACATATCTGAATAGCGGCGCCGAGCATCTTGTGAAGTTCCCCGGCGTCAGTCGATGGGACCGTGAAGGAGATGCGCACGTGGCGGGACCCAATGTCCCCAACACCTGGAAACACCTTCACCATAAAACAAGGGAACATCGCGGACGCCCTGGCAGGGGCGCTGGTTGCCGAGACTGGCGCCTCCGGCACGGACGCAGCCAGGGCTGGCTCTGATCGCGTCGCCGCCACCTCTTTGGCGATTGGCGCGGCAGCTGGCTCCGCGGCGCTTCTCTCGGTCGCGGCGTCGTTAGCGCCCCCTTCTGCTTCTTCGCAACTTCAGCGGCCGCCACATCTTCGGACACTTTCCGCTTCTTGGGTAAAACGCCCTCTCCCACGCCAGTGGCCAGTGGAATCTTAGCCATCGAAGGGCGACCAATCTTCTTAGCGCTAGACCTGCACGAGCCCATTCAATCAGCACAAGCTCGACACAAAAGAATTAAGGAGAATTGGGACAAGGAAGCACAACTCACTTGGCGACTGGAAGGACGCGAAGCCCAGTACTAATATGGGCGGGCTTGTCCAACTCGGGACCCATCTTGCGGCTGAGCCCCCTCTCGAAGATGTCCAAAGCCCACGAAACCGAGGGCTTCCTTGACGATGAAGCCGCAGTCGCCGGTATCTCTGGCTCCGACGCCGCCGCCTTCGACGACTGTGGCGGCTTGGGCACCGTCGCCTCAGCTGCTTCTTGGCTTGGAGCTCCCGAGATCGGCGGCGCAATCGCCGCCAGGGGAACCTCCGTGTCCTTGCCCTCCAACCCCTTCGTTGGGACTGCGTCCCTTGGGGCCTTGTGCGAGACTTCGGGAGATCCTTCGTCGTCGGAGTCGTCGTCAGACTCGAACACCACTGACGACCTGACCGGTGATGCAGACCTTTTTGCTGGCGACTTGGGCCGGCGTGGGGGCTTTGACGGCGTAGTAGTGCGCTGGGACGTTTTCTCCTGGGCGACCTCGTCGCCTTCTTCGAGCTCGTAGAGGCTATGGCTCGCTCCGACCTCTCGCTGTCTCTGCATCTGGGTCTTGCGAGCCACAGGCGCTGGGGGAGGGACTTCTTCTTCTTCCCCGTCGCTGTCGGAAGGATCTCCCTCAGAGTCCTCCTCCAGTTCCTAGGGAACCTCTTCGTCAAGCGGAGGAAGCCAACCCTCCAATACCTGAAAAAGCTGAGAGCCACCACGAGTCAGAAACACCAAGCGAGAAGACTAAAATTGAAGTACGAACACAACGATTTGAAAGAGAACTTACTGTGGGGGCTTCATTCTTCACGGGAGTATACGGGGCGACCCCGACCGCCGCACCGGTGAACTCCGCGTCGGTAATATTTTTCAGGGAGGCCTTGTAGTCCTCGGCCTCCCATGACTCCTTGCTGGTTCGAGACGGGTCGTGCTTCCCGCTGTACTCGTACATGTAGTGCGGACGAGCCGCTAGCGGAACCAGGCGCCGCCCGAGCTAGCAATTGTAGAGGTTGATTGGAATCAACCCCTAGTCCTTCAGCTTTTGGATCTGATCCATCATTTCTGCGACGGCCATCCGCTGATCTTCAGGAAGCTTCTTCAGCGCCAACCGACGGGGCTCGCTCCTCTCAGCGACGAACTCGGGAAGAGATACCTCGCCAGAGGGAGTGGCCTCCTTGACGTAGAACCAGCTCTTCTTCCACTCGTTGGCGGCCTTCTTCGGCAGGAGGAGCTTGACGAAGTTGGCCTTCGGCTTCAATTGGAAGGTAACCCCGCCTGCGGCCAGCATCAAGCCGCTGGACGTCTCGCGCTCGATGCGGCCGTGGAGCTCCAGCCATAGTGGGAAATATGGCCTGCAGCCAAGATAGCATTCACAGAAGGCGACGAAGATCGCCAGTTGCTCGATGTTGTGTGGACCAAGATCTGAGGGCCTGATCGCGTAGTATGCGCAAAAGCGGCGGAAGAAGAGCGAGGTGGGGAACCCTAAGCCCCTCTCAAGATGGCTGGTGAAGCAGATGAACTCGCCGGGTCGTGGTTTCGGCTCGGTCTCAGAGGAGGGGGAGCCCGCCAATTCCCCTTGTGGAGCACCCCGGCGTCCTCAAAGGATCTCAGCTGGGCCGTGGTGCACTTGGATTTTCCCCATGAGCCTTTGGGAGGTGCCATCGAGTAAAGATGTGGAATCGCGCGACACAGGGAGAGTAAGTCGGGAGGACGCAGGAAGGCAGAACAAATGAGGAAGAACGAAGAATGCGGAGAAGGATTGCGCAGCTGATCTCTCACTCCCCTTATATGGGAAACGTCACCCGCCAAAATCGGGGTAGCCGTTTCCTACAATAATTGCGTCGTATTTACCGTTGGAAATTCCAACGGATAGTTTGACCAGGTTTTGACGGTCCAACTCCTATGGTCTATTCGCCACCCGCCAGTCTCTCCTCTCGCCGACACGACGACTGGGCAGCAATGATGTTCATTGAAATGACGAGTGGGGCCGTGGGGAAATTCTCCTCGGTTCTAATAAAGTCCATCGCCGACTCGACTGGACACCCAAATTGGGCTCGCTTACTTCAAACGCCAAAAGGACGCCCGCGCCTGCATCAACGATGGCCTCGGGGACTACGGATGGGGATATGCCAAAGGGGGTATGCCCAGAAGGACGTTCCGAGTGGGCCGAAAGGCCTGCGAGTGCATCTGGAGGACATCGACTGGACTGTAAAGGAAGGAGAGGCCCATCGACTGGCGACTGGAAGCCCAGAAGCGTAGCAGAAGCCAAGTCGGATTAGGTCAAAAGTCCCCGGATCCTTATCTTGTTCGGGGACGGCCTGTAAACCCTAGCGAGGTGCTTCATACATAAACCTCCCTAGGGTATCCTGAACCACATGTTCTGTCATACACCCCCTCGAGCGACTCGCTGCCTAACCGCCGAGCTCGCCACCCCTGTAACTCGCTCTCTCATAATCTAATCTAGCATGAGTAGGTCTTTACCCTCAGGGGGCCGAACCTGGGTAAACCCATGTGCATCCGCCCCCATCTCGCACCGCAGATGGCCGCCAACTCTTCCTCACGAAACACTCACTCACTGCCAGTGGCAGCGACTGCCGTGGCCATTTCCACGACAATGCTACTTTTTTATCTCTTTCCTCTTTTCTCATCTCTTTTTTTTCTTTTTCTCAATCTCTACTCTTTTCTATTTTTTATAAGAAGAATGCTTCATAGATGCTCGTTATGGTTACGCTGCAGGTTTCCACCATGACGACATGGATTAGACCGGCAGCCCAGGCGTTTCTCTAACACACATACATAACTCCATGGACTTACAAGCTCCCCTTTCATTTCACACCGACGACATCCATAGACAAAAGAACATGATATCAACTAGGTACAAAGTACCAGTGCAATGTTGAAAGCGTTCCCCATGATAGCATGGTTCTGCTAATTCACAACTTACAAAGTGCAAGCATATACGCAACATAGATGGGCACAATGGTTCAAGTTTATTAAATGCAAGAAAGTAAAGTGTGCCATCAAGTTCGTGAGAGCTTTAATCACTAATTTTCACATAACAAGTTTAATTTGGAAGATAGATAAAACCAAGAATTTAGTTGGAATAACAATAGTGCTAATAGGTAGGTATGGTGGACACAAATCGCATAGCTTTGGTTTAAGGATTGGATGCACGAGAAGAATTCCCTCCTTGTGTAGGTTTTTGGCTAGCAAGGCTGGGTAACAAGTATAAGAGTTGAAGGAAACAAACAAACATACAAGCGATAAAAACAAACATGCAATCTTCCTTGGAAGCACAAAAGATCTTAACCAGAGAATACTAAATTTATGAGCAAATCAAGAAAGAAAGATGATGAAATTATATTTCTTTAAGAGTACTTCTATCTTTTTTTCATTCAACCCTAAAAAATAGTGTTGCTACTGACCAAGCTAGGTTGGCCAAAACCAACTAAATTAACTCAATGATCCCAAAGTGATACCAATACTAACAACAAGATCAATCATATAGCCATGAATTGAAAACTAATATAAGATATGCAAAAGAGTAAATGATAGAACTTCTCATTAATATTCCATAACGGCGACTCACACAAAGGGATACATAGATATCTAACGAGGGGGGGACACTTCCATAATGCAAACCATCCTGCATAATAACTTCTCTATTCATGATATGACTCTACTAAAAAGGTAAAAAGATAGAGGATAGTGATGTGATAACGCGGCACTCCCCCAAGCTTGGAACAAACCAAGGGGATGCCAAAAACTGATGACGAATTACTCCTTCGGTGGTGGTGGTATTCTCTCGATGAGCACTTTGATTAGTTTCCCCATGTCCTCAATCTCGAAGGTGAGATGACGAATCAACTGTGAGTTTTGCTCAATGCGGCTCATGATCATGTCGGGTTGCGAATTCCAGCTCTTGCGATTCTTTCCCCACTCTTCCTCCTTGAAGTCTTCTTTTCCTGCATGGCTAGAACGAGGCAAATCCCAATTGGAGGGTAGTTTCTCCTTGGGCATATTCTGGTATTGATGCTCATGGATAAGAGTATGGGAAGGATTCTTGGTGCGTGGAGGAAGTGACCGTGGAGCCAAACAGTGACGCAGAGGTTTCCCTCCAGTTGACATTCGTGCAGTCCTTCTGACCCTGGCAGGTTTTGTCAACACTCCAATGCTTGCAATGGTAGTGCCGGTGTGTGTATGTTGGCCTTGCTCCTCTTCATCTTCACTCTTGATCTCCTCCTCCTGACCGGGGTCTTGGAGATTTTCCTCCATAGGCTCCTTTCCCTTATCCTTGGCGGACACCATTGTGCTTCTAAACTTTCAAAAATAGTTCCTGGCAGAAACAGATCGAAACAAAAACATGACGAGAACATGATATACGAACCTCGGGGGATCCGGGGGATTATATATTACGAAGTTTCACAACAAGAGGAAGGTACTGGGAGAAAACGTGTCGGAGACGGAGGCCGAGGTGGCCACACCACCTGGTGGCGCGGCTAGGGGTGGGCCCGCGCCACAGGGTGGTGTGAGCCACCCTGGCTCCATTTCCGTCCCTCTTTTGCTTCGTAGCTTTCCATGTTGGCAAAAAACTGCAAAAATATCACTGGACAGATATTTCGTGGAACTTTTCTTACCAGAACTGTTACCTATTTGAAAACGGACTCTACAGGTCTCTGAATTTGGTATTTAGTAGATTCTTTCAGAGTCACCACTTGAATAACATCAATTTCTTCATCTTCATACACTTATTGCTTGAGTCATGAAACCTTTCACTTCCTTATTACACCCTTATCTCCACTAACCTGGAAATTTCTTTGACACAAAACTTCACATAGTTCTCATTAGCAACATTAGTATAAGTGAAGTGATAAAACCTTTTGAGTCCAATTTCAACTAAAAACCATCAAAACATAAGCTACTGTAGCAACTCCTTCCGAAAACCCAAAAAGAATTAAAAAATGAAATCGATTAAAGAAGCAAATGCAAGAGTGGCAAAACCTGTCAAAACAGACCATCGGGTAAAGATCAATTTTTTCGAAGATCTTCTGTTGCTCAAATCAAAAAGCGCAAAACTAACGAAAGTTAAATAACAACCTGGGGCAGAAGCACAAACAATTACAGCTCAATCCGACATACAGATATCTCTCATGAATTTTTACGGTGAAGCACAAAATATGTTTCGGGACAGCAAGTTCCCCAAATCTTACGTCTCTCTCATTAGAGGTTGATCTTGACACAAAAACCAAACAAAAAGGATAAGGAGAGGTTATTCCTGAAACAATAACTTCCAAGACTCAAAGAAACAAAAACAAACTGAAAACACAAATAAATTGGGTTGTCTCCCAAAAAGCTCTTTCTTTATAGCCATTAAGATGGGCATGATAATTTCAATGATGCTCACATAAGAATATGAATTAAAGTGAAAGAGAGCATTAAGAAGCAAAAATACACATGTTTAAGTCTAACCCACTTCCTAGGCAAGGGAATTTTATAAACAAACAAGTTGTTGAAACCAGAAACCACTAGCGTAGGAAGGCAAAAGAAGTGCAACATTAAAACTTTCAGCATAAAACGAGGAAACTTTATATTATTGAGATACATAAGAACACTTTTCCCTCTCTCATAGTAACTTTCAGTATCATGCATAAATTTAATGATATAGCTATCACAAGAACCATCGTAACAATGATCACTTATTCTAACAGAAAACACAGGAATACTAGTTCTTATAACACTACTTTGTGAAACAATATTAGAGGTATCCTTATGTCCCTCTTCTACATATTTAGTGACAAAGTCTTTCACATTTGCTATTATAGGTTCATCATCCATTTGTTTATGAGGTTCAACAGCTTTATTTGTACTTTCATTAACCATACTAGCTATCATAGAATGTTCCTTTACCTTAACAGGGAAAGGCATTTTCTCAATGTAAGGTTCAGATGAAACATGATTGGTAGTATAAACTTCAGTATTTCTTGCAGGAACACTCTTAGCAATATCTTTATAAGGTTCATGATACTTATTCCACTTCTTTTTAGGCACTTCAATGTAGGAAGCAAAAGCCTTAAAATAAGTTTCAATAGCTTGAGAGTCTAGACCATAAGCATTTTTAATATTTTGAAATTCATCAGTTCCCATAAAAGATTCAATGCATTCATAATCATAATTTATACCTGACTTTCTTCCTTTGTCATTCTCCCATGCTTCAGCATTATCTTGAATATTGTCCAGAAGATCCCATTTAGCTTCTTCTTCCATGCGAGTGAATGATCTAGCACAAGAAGCATCCAATAAATCATTATCATGAAGAGAAAGCCTTGCATAAAAGTTATTGATAATAATATTGTTGGGGAGCTCATGAATGGGACATTTGAGCATTAGTAACTTCAATCTCCCCCAAGCTTGAGCTGTGCTCTCTCCATCAAGAGGCCAAAAGTTGTATATTTGATTCTGATCTTTATGAATCTCACTAGGAGGATAAAACTTTGAATAAAAGAGAGGTACTATTTCCTCCCATTCAAGAGCTTGACCATTCTTCAGCAGCTTATACCATTCTCCAGCTCTTCCTTTTTGTGATAATAAGAATAACTTCTTATTGACTTGATCTGTAGTAATACATGCACACTTGAACAACCCGCATAATTCGTGTATAAAGAGTAAATGATCACCGAGATGGACAATTCCATCCCCAACATAGTAGTTATCCATAACACAATCAATAATTCTTGTAGGTATTTTAAAAGTATCATTCTCAGCAGGTGGTGGTTCATCTACTACCTTAGCAGTGGTAGTAGCATTACGAAATAAGAAACTCGGCGAATTATCCATATTGAAAATAAAGCAACTAACAGAAATAAACAATACTCACAGTAGAGGTTTCCTTTACCAGTTCCACTCTCCAATAGCGCTTCACTCACCGGCAACAGTGCCAGAAAATAGTCTTGATGACCCACAAGTATAGGGGGTGTATCGCAGTATTTTTGATGAGCAAGAGTGTCGAACCCAACGAGGAGCAGAAGGTGCTGGCTAGTGGCTAGGAGCAGGAATTCTCTGTAAATACTTGGCAAACTGATTTTTAGGGATTTTTGATAATGCAGGAAATAAATTACGAATAAATAAAAGACAATAAGAATAAATGCAGTGAGTGGCCCAATCCTTTCTTTAGCAAAGGACAAGCCGGTGTATTACTTAAGATGACCAAACATTCTCGAGGACACATGGGAATACCGTCAAGTGCTTTCTCTTCATATAGTTGATTAATCTTCTTTAGTTTGCTAAGTGTTGTGTGGGTTAACCTGTGCTAATGTACCGACCTTCCTAGGACTAATAAATACTTGTGATTATACCCCTTGCAAGCATCCGCAAGTACAAGAAAGTAATTAAGGTAGAAACCTAAGCACAGCTTTAAACTCTAACACCCTGACGTCCCTTGTGGAATGGATTCCTAACGGGGGTTCAGGTTTCTGTCACTCCGACAACCCCTACGATTAGTATCCAAATACACAATGCATTCCCCTAGGCCCATATAGGTGAAGTGTCATGTAGTCGACGTTCACATGACACCACTAGAAGAAGTACACCACACCTTAAATATCAAACTATTGAATCTTTCTCAACACAATTCCACTACTAAGATCATGACTTCTCCCATGTCCTCAAGAACAAAACGAACTACTCACAAGACATCATATGGATCATGATCAGAGATGGAATAATGATGTGTAACAATATAAACATAAACAATAATTCAATGGTTCCACTCAATAGCATCAACTACAAAGAGTAATCAACACCGGGAAAGTTTCCCCTAAGAACTACGCAAAATTCAACCCAATTGTTACAGAAGTATGGAGATGGTGATGAGGGTGACGGTGGAGATGATGGTGGTGGTGATGATGATGATGATCCCGATGAAGTCCATCTTGATGGTGGTGTTGATGGCGATGATCTCCCCTCTCCGGGAAGGAATTCCCCGGGCAGAATTATGTCTGCCGGAGAGATCTTTCTCTCTCGGTGTTTTTCGCCCCGCAGAGGCGGTGGAGTCTTTCTGTGGTCACTCCCCGAGTCTTATGGTTGTGGGAGGATAATATACGCCAGAGGGGAGAGCCAGAGGTGGACCAGGGCGGCCACACCACCTGGTGGCGCGCCCTAGGCTGGCCCGCGCCAGGGGGTGGTGTGGGCCCCTTGTGGCCAATCTCAGCCTCCCCTTCTGGATTCCTTCGTCTTCTGGAAAAATAGGATTTCCCATGTATTTTACCGGATTTTCTGATCTTCACGAATTTTGCCTCCAAATAGCACCTTTTCCATCAGAATCCTAACTGAAGCGGTCCATGCTCCAAAAGTCATTAACCATGCAAAAACAGATGAAATAACATAAATATCATCCCTTAATATGAAATATATCAATGAATAATAGTAAATTATGATATAGAATAGTGATGCAAAATGGACGTATCACGTGCCTGTTGTTCTGGAGCACGGACGCCACTTGATGAACCATCCAGACCAAGACCAAGTCCGTAATGCCAAGTTCTTCCGAGAAGCCATGTACCATGTGTCGATGCCTACCCAAGCTCGTCCACGAGACTGTTTGCCACCGAGAACCCGCGTCATACAAAGACCAAACCAGCACCAATTTAAGACCATCGACATTGAAACTAGGGGCGATGACGCCATATCGACAAGATCTCCATCGCGGACTCCAAGATCTGCTTCAAGATCCAAATACCCCGAAGCTGAACCGAAGACCGATCTCAAAGACTGTTCCCGAACCCCGTCGAATCATCGCGAACCCAAGATCGCCGATTTCCGATGTGTGATCCTATCTAAGACCCCCTATTTTTATAATGTATATGAATATACTTGGTGCGTATGAATTGAACATGCTTGCATACATATTGTGGTTTGGGGGCATTATGTCGATTCATCTAATAGTTAAATATGGAGACCATATGCAAGCTGTTCTAGTCTTATATTGACCCTATTTAATTTTGCATAGCGAACCGATGCCATGTTTTTCCTTGTTAAGCCAACATTTAAATTGTGGGGTAGCTAAACAAAATTAATCTATTATTTAATTGTCGGGACCCCGGTTCCGCTTAATGTTGCCTAGTTGCATCGCATCTTTGCCATGGCATGCATCATGCCCGAACTCCTATCGTATTATTAAATAGTGCATCCGGTGTTTTTTTAGTGCTTTACTTCTTCGCGGATTAGGACATTGAGTTGATGTGAGTATCGACAAGTTCTTCAGATAATATATCTTCGGCAATATTTTCTAGGCGAGCATTCTCCCCCTTTCTACCTGTTTTGTGTTTATAGTCTTTACTTCCTCCTATTGATCTATTGCTACTCCTGTTGTGATGCTTTAGTATTTTCGTACTCGTGATATCCCTTGCAGCCTTTATATTGCCTTGGACACCTCCTGTTACCTGGTGTTTCGTAGATAGTCGGCCTTGCGTGTCGTAGTCGCTTGCTCAGGTGCTTCTTCACATCGTTGTCGTTCCGCCGTTGTTGGAAGGTTGTCGCATGTTTAATGGTGGAGATGATCATGGCTTTCAATATAACTTGTCAATTAAAATGTTGGGAATATATATAACTAATGCAGAGGCACCAGTGGGAAATAGCTCATGATTGGTTTTTAACTGCCACTTGTGTCCACTTAGGACCCGAATTCTTGACACCTGTTCCGAGATCAAGCGCACTAACCACAGGTGGGTGTGTGGGCACCCCATTGGCTTACTACCTAATTTCAAAGTACTGTGCTGGGGGCCACAAAGTAGTTTGGGGCTTTATTACTATCCTGTACTTATGCCATGCTTTACTGCTTTATTTATGACTGACCATGGAGCGCCTGTACTGTTTAGGATTGTGTAGTGTTTTCGCGGTATCGACAAGCCGAGTCACACTTTCAGGTTCCTAGTCGTTTATAGCCATTGGCGCAAACCCTGGGTCCGTCTCGGAGCCGGCTGACTTCGTTGCGGGTAGCTTAGTGGGGTGCCCCCCATATACTTGCTTTGGGTCTAGGAACGTCGTGTACGAGGCCCCGTCGCATACCGTTGGGTGTATGTTCAGGATCTTGCTCATATTCGGATTTGACAATAAGGGTTGAAGTGCGTGTGGATACTTTGGTGCACCCCTTCAGGGTTAAATCTTTTCGAAAAGCCGTGTCCGCGGTTATGGACGACTTGGAGCACAGTTTCTCGATCATAGACAATTATGACTAAAGAATTTCTGTTATAATATACTTGTATCTAATATGACTAGTAAGTTGGACAACCACCATGGAATGAATGGATAAAACTACCAACCATGTGAATTTCCTTGGCATGACTTCCTCGTTTGGTCTCGAGGGGGAATTATCAGGATGAGTATGTTTGGTGTTAGTATCAGGTTGGCTCCGAATAGGTCTTTCCTATCCCTCTCTAATAGCTGACAGTTGTATCAAGTCTCTATAGGTTGTGTAGTGCATGCTTTGCTGCCGCTTCAGTCCACCATAACTATGTAGGCGAGAGCCACCAAATCCTAGACTCACCGTGTACTGGCCTCAGTACTGACCGCTCTCTTTTTCCTTTGCCCTTTGTCGGCACCCCTTTTGTTTTAATAGGTATAAGTTCGCCATCATTGGCAGGGTTACCCTTCCGGCTTGGCCTGGGCAGGGTTATGGATTCCATTGGTTTTTTCTTCAGGGCTCTTAGCCCCATTTGCATCTTATCCGTACTCGGATGTCGTATCATTTTCAAGCTGATTTGGATCTTTGTACTGTATATCTGTATTATTCACTCATGAAGTCGTGAAGTCGTGTTGTATATATCTGTTTCTGTGGGTTCCATCGTGAACTATTGTGTAATGGTATTACTTCGTTTTCTACCCGCACGCAAGTGCCTACTGGGCATCTTTGAATTATTTCTATGCTGGTTTGGTGGGAATCGCTAAAACTTGCATAGAGCCGATTGGAGGGTGTTACACACACCCACTAGGATGCGTGTGTGTGTGTCAATGTGCATTGTTGGGGTTTTGGAAAAGAACACATGCAATGATACCAGTCTAGCATGTGTCCAACCATGTCTAGGGACCCTAGCAGCATCATGGGATTCAACTACCCCATGGATTGTAGAACCAGTTTGAAAGATGTTGCATCACCACACCCACTTTGATGTGTGTGTGTATGTATCAATATACATCATTGTTGTTTTGGAAAAGAACACATGCAATGATGCCACTCCAGCATGTGTGCAACCATGTCCAGGAACCCTAGCAGCATGCAGGGATTCAACTTCAACATGGACTATAGCACCAGTTTGAAAGAGCCTGCATCACCACACCCATTGGGATGTGTGTATCTATGTGCATTATTGTGGTTTTGGAAAATAACACATGCAATGATGCAACTCCAGCATGTGTGCAACCAGGTCTAGGAACCCTAGCATCATGCTAGGATTCAACTGTAACATGCAGTGGAGCATTAGTTTGAAAGATCCTGCATCACCACACCCACTTGGATGTGTGTGTATATGTATCAATGTGGATCATTGTGGTTTTGGAAAAGAACACATGCAATGATGCCACTCCAGGATATGCCCAACCATGTCGAGGAACCCTAGTAGCATGCTGGGATTCAACTGCAACATGTAGTGGAGCACTAGTTTGAAAGATGTTGTATCACCACACCCACTTGGATGTGTGTGTGTATGTATCAATGTTCATCATTGTTGTTTTGGAAAAGAACACATGCAATGATGCCACTCCAGCATGTGTCCAACCATGTCCAACAACACTAGTAGCATGCTGGGATTCAACTGCAACATGCAGTGGAGCACCAGTTATAAAGTTGTTGCTACACCACACCCACTAGGATGTGTGTGTGTATTAGTGTGCATCATTGTGGCTTTGGAAAAGAACACATGTAATGATAACACTCCAGCATATGGCCAACCATGTCTAGGAACCCTAAAAACATGCTGGGATTGAACTGTTGCATCACCACACCCGTGGGATGTGTGTGTGTGTCAATGTGCATTATTGTGGTTTTGGAAAAGAACACAAGCAATGATGCCAGTCTAGAATGTGTCTAACCATGTCTAGGAACCCTAGCAGAATACGAGGATTTAATTGCCACATGGAGTGTAGCACTAGTCTGAAAGATGCTACATCACCACACCCACTTGGATGTGTGTGTATGTATCATTGTGCGTCATTGTGGTTTTGGAAAAGAACACATGCAATGATTCCACCCCAGCATGTGTCCAACCATGTCCAGGAAGCCTAGCAGCATGCTAGGATTCAACTTCAACATGGAGTGTAGCACTAGTTTGAAAGATGCTTCATCACCACACCCAATGGGATGTGTGTGTGTGTTTGTATAAATGTGCATCATTGTGGTTTTAGAAAAATAACGCGTGCAATGATGTCACTCAAGCCTGTGTCCAACCATGTCCAGCAACCCTAGCAGCATCCTGGGATTCAACTGCAACATGGACTGTAGCACCAGTTTAAAGATGTTGTATCACCACACCCACTAGGACATGTGTGTGTCAGTGTGCATCATTGTGGTTTTGGAAAATAACACATGCAATGATGCCACTCCAACATGTGTCCAACCATGTCCAGGAACCCTAGAAGCATGCTGGGATTCAACATCAACATGCAGTGGAGCACCAGTTTGAAAGATGTTGGATCACCACACCCACTTGGATGTGTTTGTATGTATCAATGTGCATCATTGTGGTTTTGGAAAAGAACACATGCAATGATGCCACTCCATAAAGTGTCCAACCATATCCAGTAACCCTAACAGCATGCTGGGATTCAACTGCAACATGAAGTGGAGCACCAGTTTGAAAGATGTTGCATCACCACTCCCACTTGGTTGTGTGTGTGTATATACCATTGTGCATCATTATGGTTTTGCAAAACAACACATGCAATGATGCCACTCCAGCATGTGGCCAACCATGTCCAGTAACCCTAGCAGCATGCTAGGACTCAACTACAACATAGAGTGTAGCGCCAGTTTGAAAGATGCTTCACCACCACACCCAATGGGATGTGTGTGTTTGTATCAATGTGCATCATTGAGGTTTTGGAAAATAACACATACAATTATGCCACTCCATCATGTGTCCAACTATGTCCAGGAACCCTAGCAGCATGCTAGGATTCAACTGCCACTTGGAGTGTAGCACAAGGTTGAAAGATGTTGCATCACCACACCGACAGGGATGTGTGTGTGTACCAATGTGCATCATTGTGGTTTTGGAAAAGAACACATGCAATGATTCCACTCCAGCATGTGTCCAACCATGTCTAGGAACCCTAGCAGCATGCTAGTTTTCAACTTCAACATGAAGTGGAGCACCAGTTTGAAAGATGTTGCATCACCACACCCACTTGGATGTGTGTGTATGTATCAATGTGCATCATTGTGGGTTTGTAAATTAACACATGCAATGATGCCAGTCTAGCATGTGTCAAACCATGTCTAGGAACTCTAGCATCATGCTAGGATTCAACTACCACGCGGAGTGTAGCACCAGTTTGAAAGATGTTGCATCACCACAACCACTTGGATGTGTGTGTATTTATTGATGTGCATCATTGTTGTTTTTGGAAAAGAACACATGAAATGATATTACTCCAGCATGTATCCAACCATGTCCAGGAACCCTAGCATCATGTTGGGATTCAACTCCAACATGGAGTGTAGCACCAGTTTGAAAGATGCTGCATCACCACACTGACTGGGATGTGTGTGTGTGTATGTAGAAATATGCATCATTGTGGTTTTGGAAAGAGCACAAGCGATGATGCCCCTCCAGCATGTGTCCAACCATGTCGAGGAACCCTAGCAGCATGCTAGGATTCAACTACAACATATAGTGTAGCACTAGTGTAGCATCCCAATTGTCTAACAATTGCAATGCTACTAGCCTAGTCTATATAATGGCTACTTCATATATATAATTGTTGCATCATAATCACATCATGCTCATGTCATCATGCCACCTTGCATTTGAGCATCATATAAAACCCTTTTTGTTTTGGATCTTCTCTCATATGCATTAATAATTGTATTTGCCTCTTGATATTGTATTTGGTTATTGATATATTGTTTAATGCCCAAGTTGAGTTGGGGGCATATCTTTTAATTCACTCCACCACCCTTTCTTACACCACCTTATAATTCCACCACCCCATCTCCATGAGCTTGTATTTTTATTTTTCCTTTGGCATTTAATCTAGCTCATGGGAGATAGGATGGATCTACTCCCACAAATCCTTAGCTTGGCCTTAAACCATCTTTTGGGAATGCATAAAAATAATGCCATGTTAATAATTTTGTTTTCACAAAAACAAGCATGTCATTAATTAATTTTGCATGGGCCATGCAACCATCTCCAACTTTGGTTCTCCTTTGCTTTTAGTTGGACTTTTGGGTGAATCTCCCATCTCTCTCTACCTCTCTTCATGCTTGTTCTTGTTTGGGTCATGCTAAAAACCTACATCTATCTCCATCCATACCCTCACCACCTTTTTATCTCACCCTCTCTTTTTCTTGTCTAGATCTTGTTTGAGCTTGGCATGTTCTTGCTTGATCTAGTTTGGAGCATGCAAGCTTCTAAAACCCTAATCCATCACCCTCCCTCTCTTATCCCCTATCTGAGATCCTACCCTAATCACCTACACCTCTACCACCATCTCTCACCTAAGCTAAACCCTAAACCTAACCCCTCATCTACCCTAGTTACACCCTACCACCACCATGGGAATCATCTAACCTAACCTCACCCTCTCCTCTTCACCTATGCCGAGCCTCCCCAGGCCGGACCCACCTGGCCATCCTCTCTCCCTGGCCACACCCCAGCTACCTACCCCTCCCCAACCCAGACCAAACCCTAACCGAGCCTAGCTCACCCGAGCCCGAGCCTCTAACCCTAGCCGAGCCTCACCTCTCTCTCTCTAGCTCTCTCTCCCTGCCTCAGCAGCCCCACCCCGAGCTCCCCTCAACCGCCTGGCCCACCTGCAGTCACTCCCCCCATGCCTACCTGCCCCTGCCCTGCCGAGCCAGCTAGCGCACGTGAAGGAGAGGAGGGAAAAAGGGGCCGAAGCCACCTCTATCCCGAACCACTCCCCCACGGCACCTCCCTCTCCCTCTCTGCTTTATCTCCTTCTCCACCACACCTCTGCATCCCCCAGATCTCCCCAGGCCGCTCCCCTCTCTCCCTGCTTTCCCTCACCACCGTCTACCCCATCGCCGGCCACCGTCGGCCTCCACCTTCCCTCCTCTTACCAGCCGGAGGCGCGGCGATCACAGGCGTTGGGGAAGGCCGAGCCGAGCACCAGCGTCGCCCTGTGCACAGAGCCGAGAAGGAGGAGCCCCAGAACCGCTGCACCACGCCGAGCCCGACGCGAAACCCTAGCTCCGGTCCGTCTGCGTCGTCGCCGATCCCCGGCGCCCCAAGCTGATCCGACCACATCAACCAACTCCCGGTGAGCGCCTTGACCTCCCTGACACCTCCGTCCTCGCCGTGGCTCCCTGCGTTCGCCAAACCTTCTGTCGAGCAACCTCTGAGCGTCGGCGTGCACGCGCGTCTGCTCGTTGCGCGCCGCGGTAGCTACACCTAGCCGCCGATCTGCTCTCTGTCAACAACCCCCACCCTACCGCACTGGTTACGCCCCGCAGCGCGCACCCCCGCCACCCAGGATCGACCCCCCGCCTCGCGCCGGGCACCGATCTGTCGCTCGTTGCAGAGAAAGAAGAGGAATAGTACGGGCTGTGGTAGTTTTACAGATCGCCCCCCCTTTTTGTTTTCTGCTCCACCCGCGGTACCTCGTGGCCCACCAGTCAGCCGCGCCGGCGCGTTTACAGAAACCCCCCGGCTTTTCCTGTTCGCAACCCGCGCTCCAGCCCCAGCCCCACCTGTCAGATCATGTTCCTTACGCCGCTGTCACGTGGACCCCGTGGCCGCTAGCCCCACCTGTCATTCGCTGAGGCTAGCTAGCTCGAAGTGAGAAAAGCTTTTCCGGGCGCATGTCGTCCCAGTCAGCAGCTGGCCCACCCGTCAGCGGCTGGGTCTGTATCTGCCTGAGTAACAAAAGTTTCTGTCTATTTCTGTTTTAATTTAAACCTTTTTCAAATTAATTCAAATTCAAATTTAAATCTGTTTTCAAATAACTTTTAAAATATAAATCCAAATAATACAAATAATATATGTTTTCAAATCAGAAAAATGTGAGGAATTCAAATATGCCCTCCAAAATATATTTTGGACACTTTAAATTTCAAGTTGACTAAAATTACAATAAAATGCCCTTTTCTTTTAATTAATTAATAACTTTTGTTTTATAACTCCAAATTTAACAAATGATATGTCTAAAATGATTAGCTCGATGAGACCTTTCTGTTTATGCATTCCATGTTCTGAATTGCAGCATGCATCATATAAATATAATGTATACAGCAACTTAATTGAGGTTAAAATGTGTTTCAAACCCAACAAAATGTTTATTTCTTGTATTCCACACCTCACCCATGCCATGCTACATTATTGCCATGCAAATTATGCATCATTCATCATGGCATGATTGTTTGCTTGTCGCATTTTAATTCATATGCTTGTGCACTTTATTTATGTTGGCCCTTGTTTGTTTGGTTCTTCTTCGAATAGACGCTGAGCAGGGGATATATCAAGATACCCAGGAGCACTACCCAGATCCTTCTCTCGCTTCAACTGAGCTGCCAGGCAAGCACTACCACATGCTTGCATACATATAGTACCTATTGCCTCTATCTTATTCTTGCATCATTGAGTCGCGATTGCATTAAACTGAATCCCAAGTACTGCATAGCTTTTACTTTTAAACTCCACCGAAGCTTGTTCCTCCATCCCATGAGCCATTACTACCGGAGTTGTTTGAGCCATGCGAGTCATAGAACAGCATGTGTAGGGTATGTGAGTGTCTGATGGATAACAAGGTACCTAAACAACTTAACCTGAGTCGTAATGGGATAACTAATGAAAGTGGCATCGGTGAGCAATATCTGCTATTTGGTTTTTCATGCTCACTTGTGTCCCGTAGGACCCCGAGTACTTGATTCCTGTTCCTTGAATATTCGCGCTATCCACATCCGGGAGGCCTATGGACCCCCCTGAGCCAGAGCTTGATTCATTCTTATTTCTTGGGGCCACAATTAGTTTGGGGCTTTATTACTATACTGTACTTATGCCATGCTTTACTGCTTAATTTAAGATTGTGCGAGGAATGCACCTGTACTGTTTAGGTCCGTGACACGTTTTCGCTGTATCGACAAGCCCAGTCACATTTTCGGGTTCCCAGTCGTTTACAGCCGTCCACACAAACCTTGAGTCCGTCTCGGAGTCGGCCAACTTCGTCGCGGGTAGCTTAATGGGGTGGCCCCCTGAAATATTTCTGAATCCTGTGATCGCTTTGTCGTGTCTGCCTTGTTGGGTTTTGATTTGGTTTTTCCGAGGTTGATCGAGTGTGTGTTGCTATTTGTGCACCCCTGCAGGGTCAAAATCTTTCTGAAAGCCGTGTCCGCGGTTATGGACGACTTGGAGCACAGTTTCTCGATCATAGACAAGTATAACTAAAGTACCGCTTTTAATTTGACTAAGTACCTGACTAGTAAATAGTGCAATACTCATGGAATGGATAATAAAAACTGCCAACGGATGGGGGTTGTTTGTCCGCTTCCTCGTCGGTAAGCGAGGAGGAGGATGGATCTGTTATATTACCGTTATAACTGTTGTTATTAATTCACGGACATCCGTCTATCTATGGTTAGGCGGATGGTGAGTGAGTATCTTTAGAATTGTTAGGGTTTATCTTTTGCTGCAATTGCGTCACCCCAGGTTGTGTCCCCTTTAGAGGCATAAAGACTTGCTGAGTACCCCTAGGGTCTCACACGATAAATTGTTTGATTCAGATGAACAGGTAAACTCGCAAGATGGATACTGGGTGGAAGAGACGGACGATGTGGGCAACGATCATTCGGTGTAGAGATTCCGGGAACAGGGATCCGTGAGATCTGTGGGCGGAATGTGCTTATTTATGGGGCATCTTATGCCAATTTGCTTCTTATCCGTACTCGGATCTTGTTTTCCGCTTCCGCTTGATACTCTGATGTTTGATGTATGAGGAGATATCCTAAACTATTATATCTATCTAGGATATTTGGATCTTGCCGTATGGCGTTGCAATATTTCTATTTCTTTTAGATGGAATGGCTCTGAGAACTATTGTATGGTGGCTTGCATACATACTCATTTGTGTATGTAGTTGATCCCTTCGCCTGCCGATTACGCCGCCCGTTCTTGTCCCGATGTTTGGAAATGGTTAGGACGGCCGAAAGGTCTACCTGTGAGTGGCATTTGGGCCCCACCGTACTATTTTAACCATTTCCGCTCATCCAGGCTTGTAACTAGGAGCGTAATTCACCGAGGTAGTTACAATTGGTATCAGAGCCATCCCGCCCTTCAGGGTCTCAGCCAAATGGTCGTTGTCAGTCTAGCAAATATTTTTGGTAGTTATGTATACTAGGGAAAAACAACAACGCGAGAGTAGGACTGCTTCCACTTTTCTTCTTACCCAACCACCCACCCTTTTCTGGTAAGGAAGTGTAACGTTTTCAATCCTCTTCTTAAAAATTCAAACTAGGATTCACGTGTTCTGGGTTTCCGTAGTACCATAGAAAGTGTGTGTGTGTGTGTGTAATTCCTTGTCTATCTGTTGCATCCAATTTGTTATTGTAATTTGCCTTTGGTTATCAACTGTTGGTACATTCCATACTGACAGGCTTTTGAAAACCGGCGCAATCTACCTGACTCCTTGTTAACCGGTGCCATCTTCTTAAGGGTGTCCTTCCTTCTAGCAACTCCACATTCTGTGAAACCATCAGTTGCTAATCTCTACCTGATAAGTGATTTTGCGCATCTATTGGTATTTTAATGCCGAAAAATGCGGAAATTTTTTCTTTGATACGTCTGTGTTTCCACACTCCTTTTCAGTCATGTGTGAAACATTATCTATCTCCCTTTTATCAGCATGTCCATGCTAACTCATTCTTTTGTCACCGGCGCTTAATCTCCAAATCTCTTGGGATAATTACATAACATGTGTCGATCCAATGCTGGTGATTGTAATTTGGTTCTCGGCATAGCTATATGACACTTATCATGAGTGGAATATGGAAAATGCAATCACCACTATCCTCCAAATGGCGACGGTTATCTCCTGTGATTTTGAGTACACCGTGATCATATCTATGCATATTCAAGCATCTTTGGCAATCCGGAGTTTCTCAAGGCACTACGGCGGTCTATCATCTGTTCATCATGCTGCACATCTTTTTGAACTCCATATCTGCAAATTCTCCTTGAGACGAGGGAATTGCATCTTTTCGCTTCTGATAGCTTTGCTTAAGGTATGAGCTATCATCGGTTCTTAACCAAGATCTCTTTATCTTTGTAACCGGTGATCCAATCGACAATGTGAACCAGGTGACATCTCTTTTTCTTCCGAAGGACCATATAATCTATTCTTCCAGTGCATCTTCTTCAACACGAACCCGTGCTCCAATATTGATCTTTCTAAAAGCGTTGAGCTCAGAAAGTGTTTCGAGCATTTGTTCGTTTCTCCCGCCTCTTGAACTTGGTATTCTAGGAATATCCTGTTAATCCATGGTGGTATATGTTGATAATATGCTTGCCTATTCCATATCAATGGAAGGACATGGAAGATCATCTGTGTCTCTTTCTCTCAAGCTTGGTGAGCACTGCCTGTGTGCAAAGTCTCAAAGTGAGAATTCTGACTTTTTGAAGTCACCTATCTCGGCCACGTCCTTCTGCTAAATAGATCGCTCCAATTCTGGAATCAGCAAGTCCATTGTTATTCCATCTTCCATCTTCAATCAAACCCGGAGTTTTCCTTGTTGGCAAGTTATCATCGTCGTTCCGCTAAAGATTTTCCCCAAAACTGCTAAATCTCTCTCTATCTTTTCAAGAACAACATGGAGTTCTTTTCACCTCAGTCTCGTCAAGTAATCTCTTGAAACCCTCTCGCTTTATCGTCTATGCTCAATCCACCGGAGGCCATGGAGACCTTCCAGATCTTGTATTCCTTCTGTTCAAGTCGGTGCTATCTTTTCTGTAGCTGTTGAATCTTGCAGTTCTTCTCCGTAATCTTCCTTCAAATCTTTCTGGTGGCTTGGTACTTCCGACATGACGACAACATCATCATCTTTATCTATCTATGAATCCGGCGAATCGTTTGCATCTATCCTTGTTTTCTAACGAAGTTCCATGAGTTTTGTCAATACCTTCAGTCTGTTTCGGTAGTTGGGTTGCATGGTTTTCTTATTCATGTGCGGAGTAATGCTTTGAGTGCGGGATGGAGTAGATACCATACCACTACTCTTATCATTCGCTCTTCTACATTGAATTGGTGAATTAATGTGATTTCACTCATTCCACGGAAGTTAGAAGTGGCCTTTATCCCTTGATACTTTTATTTCCGTCCTTGTTTTTCCGGAGTGCTCTCTCGAAGAAAGTAATCAATAATCTCTTGTTGGTGGTCTGTCCATTCTAGATGGAGCAAAATCAACAATTATATGGTGGAAACAAACGCAAACTCCTTTCGGCCCTCGTCTTTCTACCGATGCTCGACATCCCCAAGCAAGATGAAAGGAAACTATCTCTCTTTGTTTCATCAATTCTTTTTCTGTGGTAAAGCCAATTATGGTTGATGCCATCAGCCGAAAATCTATTGCGTCAGCCTCAAGGCTAAAGAAAGCAATAAGTATCTCTACAATACACTCCAGATCCTCCATATTCTTTGCTTCTCGGGATTCCACCATGATCTGGCTTCATATCCATCTCTGGAAGTTATATCCGCGCACCTCAATTGCGTGATCCTTTGGGTCTTACCGGCGCAAGAAGAATCTAATCCGATGATGTCTAACTAAATCTTTCTGTTGATATCAAGGGACTCTATTGTTTGAAGGCAATATTGTTTCCGTACTTCACTTCTCAAATCCGAGAGCAGATACGATGCTATTGTCATAGTGGTTCAAACCTCTCCAACCTAGCTCTTTTCTTCCGGCGAGACAAAGATTCATCCTCTCTAGTATCGGTAAATCTTTAATCTTAACGGTGTGTCTTTCTTTATCCATGATACATCATCTTCTCCTTTCTTTCACAAGTGGATCTATTCTTTTATCATGTTTCTTGAGAAAACCGAAGCTATGGCCATCCTATCCTTCTTGTCTCACGACAATCCTTCAACTCTTCTAACCCGTTGTTTCTCAAACAAAACGCAAGGCTCGCAACAAGCCTAGCAAGTTTTGCAAGGTAGTGGTCGCACCATTTCGTTGTTCATCAAATTGGGAACGTGAGGGTCACCTTCGTTCGAACACCCGCCTCTCCTTGTGTTGTTTTCTTTTTCTAGGAATCTCGGGGCGAGATTCTTGTTTAGTGGGGGAGAGTTGTAGCATCCCAATGGTCTAACAGTTGCAATGCTACTAGCATAGTCTATATAATGGCTACTTCATATATATAATTGTTGCATCATAATCACATCATGCTCATGTCATCATGCCACCTTGCATTTGAGCATCATATAAAACCCTTTTTGTTTTGGATCTTTTCTCATATCCATTAATAATTGTATTTGCCTCTTGATATTGTATTTGGTTATTGATATATTGTTTAATGCCCAAGTTGAGTTGGGGGCATATCTTTTAATTCACTCCACCACCCTTTCTTACACCACCTTATAATTCCACCACCCCATCTCCATGAGCTTGTATTTTTATTTTTCCTTTGGCATTTAATCTAGCTCATGGGAGATAGGATGGATCTACTCCCACAAATCCTTAGCTTGGCCTTAAACCATCTTTTGGGAATGCATAAAAACAATGCCATGTTAATAATTTTGTTTTCACAAAAACAAGCATGGCATTAATTAATTTTGCATGGGCCATGCAACCATCTCCAACTTTGGTTCTCCTTTGCTTTTAGTTGGATTTTTGGGTGAATCTCCCATCTCTCTCTACCTCTCTTCATGCTTGTTCTTGTTTGGGTCATGCTAAAAACCTACATCTATCTCCATCCATACCCTCACCACCTTTTTATCTCACCCTCTCTTTTTCTTGTCTAGATCTTGTTTGAGCTTGGCATGTTCTTGCTTGATCTAGTTTGGAGCATGCAAGCTTCTAAAACCCTAATCCATCACCCTCCCTCTCTTATCCCCTATCTGAGATCCTACCCTAATCACCTACACCTCTACCACCATCTCTCACCTAAGCTAAACCCTAAACCTAACCCCTCATCTACCCTAGTTACACCCTACCACCACCATGGGCATCATCTAACCTAACCTCACCCTCTCCTCTTCACCTATGCCGAGCCTCCCTAGGCCGGACCCACCTGGCCATCCTCTCTCCCTGGCCACACCCCAGCTACCTACCCCTCCCCAACCCAGACCAAACCCTAACCGAGCCTAGCTCACCCGAGCCCAAGCCTCTAACCCTAGCCGAGCCTCACCTCTCTCTCTCTGGCTCTCTCTCCCTGCCTCAGCAGCCCCACCCCGAGCTCCCCTCAACCGCCTGGCCCACCTGCAGTCACTCCCCCCATGCCTACCTGCCCCTGCCCTGCCGAGCCAGCTGGCGCACGTGAAGGAGAGGAGGGAAAAAGGGGCCGGAGCCACCTCTATCCCGAACCACTCCCCCACGGCACCTCCCTCTCCCTCTCTGCTTTATCTCCTTCTCCATGACACCTCTGCATCCCCCAGATCTCCCCAGGCCGCTCCCCTCTCTCCCTGCTTTCCCTCACCACCGTCTACCCCATCGCCGGCCACCGTCGGCCTCCACCTTCCCTCCTCTTACCAGCCGGAGGCGCGGTGATCACAGGCGTTGGGGAAGGCCGAGCCGAGCATCAGCGTCGCCCTGTGCACGGAGCCGAGAAGGAGGAGCCCCAGAACCGCTGCACCACGCCGAGCCCAACGCGAAACCCTAGCTCCGGTCCGTCTGTGTCGTCGCCGATCCCCGGCGCCCCAAGCTGATCCGACCACATCAACCAACTCCCGGTGAGCGCCTTGACCTCCCTGACACCTCCGTCCTCGCCGTGGCTCCCTGCATTCGCCAAACCTTCTGTCGAGCAACCTCTGAGCGTCGGCGTGCACGCGCGTCTGCTCGTTGCGCCCCGTGGTAGCTACACCTAGCCACCGATCTGCTCTCTGTCAACAACCCCACCCCACCGCACTGGTTACGCCCCGCAGCGCACACCCCCGCGACCCAGGATCAATCCCCCGCCTCGCGCCGGGCACCGATCTGTCGCTCGTTGCAGAGAAAGAAGAGGAACAGTACGGGCTATGGTAGTTTTACAGATCGCCCCCCCTTTTTGTTTTTTGCTCCACCCGCGGTACCTCGTGGCCCACCAGTCAGCCGCGCCGGCGCGTTTACAGAAAACCCCCCGGCTTTTCCCGTTCGCAACCCGCGCTCCAGCCCCAGCCCCACCTATCAGATCCTGTTCCTTACGCAGCTGTCACGTGGACCCCGTGGCCGCTAGCCCCACCTGTCATTCGCTGAGGCTAGCTAGCTCGCGGTGAGAAAAGCTTTTCCGGGCGCATGTCGTCCCAGTCAGCAGCTGGCCCACCCGTCCGCGGCTGGGTCTGTATCTGCCTGAGTAACAAAAGTTTCTGTCCATTTCTGTTTTAATTTAAACCTTTTTCAAATTAATTCAAATTCAAATTTAAATCTGTTTTCAAATAACTTTTAAAATATAAATCCAAATAATACAAATAATATATGTTTTCAAATCAGAAAAATGTGAGGAATTCAAATATGCCCTCCAAAAAATATTTTGGACACTTTAAATTTCAAGTTGACTAAAATTACAATAAAATGCCCTTTTCTTTTAATTAATTAATAACTTTTGTTTTATAACTCCAAATTTAACAAATGATATGTCTAAAATGATTAGCTCGATGAGACCTTTCTGTTTATGCATTCCATGTTCTGAATTGCAGCATGCATCATATAAATATAATGTATACAGCAACTTAATTGAGGTTAAAATGTGTTTCAAACCCAACAAAATGTTTATTTCTTGTATTCCACACCTCACCCATGCCATGCTACATTATTGCCATGCAAATTATGCATCATTCATCATGGCATGATTGTTTGCTTGTCGCATTTTAATTCATATGCTTGTGCACTTTATTTATGTTGGCCCTTGTTTGTTTGGTTCTTCTTCGAATAGACGCTGAGCAGGGGATATATCAAGATACCCAGGAGCACTACCCAGATCCTTCTCTCGCTTCAACTGAGCTGCCAGGCAAGCACTACCACATGCTTGCATACATATAGTACCTATTGCCTCTATATTATTCTTGCATCATGGAGTCGCGATTGCATTAAACTGAATCCCAAGTACTGCATAGCTTTTACTTTTAAACTCCACCGAAGCTTGTTCCTCCATCCCATGAGCCATTACTACCGGAGTTGTTTGAGCCATGCGAGTCGTAGAACAGCATGTGTAGGGTATGTGAGTGTCTAATGGATAACGAGGTACCTAAACAACTTAACCTGAGTCGTAATGGGATAACTAATGAAAGTGGCATCGGTGAGCAATATCTGCTATTTGGTTTTTCATGCTCACTTGTGTCCCGTAGGACCCCGAGTACTTGATTCCTGTTCCTTGAATATTCGTGCTATCCACATCCGGGAGGCCTATGGACCCCCCTGAGCCAGAGCTTGATTCATTCTTATTTCTTGGGTCCACAATTAGTTTGGGGCTTTATTACTATACTGTACTTATGCCATGCTTTACTGCTTAATTTAAGATTGTGCGAGGAATGCACCTGTACTGTTTAGGTCTGTGACACGTTTTCGCTATATCGACAAGCCCAGTCACATTTTCGGGTTCACAGTCGTTTACAGCCGTCCACACAAACCTTGAGTCTGTCTCGGAGTTGGACAACTTCGTCGCGGGTAGCTTAATGGGGTGGCCCCCTAAAATATTTCTGAATCCTGTGATCGCTTTGTCGTGACTGCCTTGTTGGGTTTTGATTTGGTTTTTCCGAGGTTGATCGAGTGTGTGTTGCTATTTGTGTACCCCTGCAGGGTAAAACTTTCTGAAAGCCGTGTCCGCGGTTATGGACGACTTGGAGCACAGTTTCTCGATCATAGACAAGTATAACTAAAGTACCTCTTTTAATTTGACTAAGTACCTGACTAGTAAATAGTGCAATACTCATGGAATGGATAATAAAACTGCCAACGGATGGGGGTTGTTCGTCCGCTTCCTCGTCTGTAAGCGAGGAGGAGGATGGATCTGTTATATAACCGTTATAACTGTTGTTATTAATTCACGGACATCCGTCTATCTATGGTTAGGCGGATGGTTAGCGAGTATCTTTAGAATTGTTAGGGTTTATCTTTTGCTGCAATTGCGTCACCCCAGGTTGTGTCCCCTTTAGAGGCATAAAGACTTGCTGAGTACCCCTAGGGTCTCACACGATAAATTGTTTGATTCAGATGAACAGGTAAACTCGCAAGATGGATACTGGGTGGAAGAGACGGACGATGTGGGCAACGATCATTCGGTGTAGAGATTCCGGGAACGGGGATCCGTGAGATCTGTGGGCGGAATGTGCTTATTTATGGGCCATCTTATGCCAATTTGCTTCTTATCCGTACTCGGATCTTGTTTTCCGCTTCCGCTTGATACTCTGATGTTTGATGTATGAGGAGATATCCTAAACTATTATATCTATCTAGGATATTTGGATCTTGCCGTATGGCATTGCAATATTTCTATTTCTTTTAGATGGAATGGCTCTGAGAACTATTGTATGGTGGCTTGCATACATACTCATTTGTGTATGTAGTTGATCCCTTCGCCTGCCGATTACGCCGCCCGTTCTTGTCCCGATGTTTGGAAATGGTTAGGACGGCCGAAAGGTCTACCTGTGAGTCGCATTTGGGCCCCACCATACTATTTTAACCATTTCCGCTCATCCAGGCTTGTAACTAGGAGCGTAATTCACCGAGGTAGTTACAACTAGTTTGAAAGATGCTGCATCACCACACCCATTTGGATGTGTGTTTATGTATCAATGTGCATCATTGTGGTTTTGGAAAAGAACACATGCAATGATTCCACTCGAGCATGTGTCCAACCATGTCCAGGAACCCTAGCAGCATGTTGGGATTCAACTGCAACATGGAGTGTAGCACCAGTTTGAAAGATGCTTCATCACCACACCCAATGGGATGTGTGTGTGTTTGTGTCAATGTGCATCAAT
This sequence comes from Avena sativa, assembly GCA_916181665.1. NCBI lineage: Eukaryota > Viridiplantae > Streptophyta > Magnoliopsida > Poales > Poaceae > Avena > Avena sativa. Next base: position 503,269,923 of record OV702289.1, read on the forward strand.
GTGGTTTTGGAAAATAACACATACAATGATGCCACTCCAACATGTGTCCACCCATGTCTAGGAACCCTAGCAGCATGCTGGGATTCAACTGCCACATGGAGTGTAACACCAGTTTGAAAGATGTTGCATCACCACACCCACTAGGATGTGTGAGCGTGTCAATGTGCATTGTTGTGGTTTTGGAAAATAACACATGCAATGATACCAGTCTAGCATGTGTCCAACCATGTCTAGGAACCCTAGAAGCATGCTGGGATTCAACTGCCACAAGGATTGTAGCACCAGTTTGAAGATGTTGCATCACCACACCCACTTGGATGTGTGTGTATGTATCAATATGCATCATTGTGGTTTTGGAAAAAAATGCATGTAATGATGCCACTCAAGCATGTGTCCAACCATGTCTCGGAATCCGAGCAGCATGCTGGGATTCAACTGCAACATGCAGCGGAGCACCAGTTTGAAATATGCTACATCACCACACCCACTTGGATCTGTGTGTATGTATCAATGTGCATCACTGTGGTTTCAGAAAAGAACACATGCAATGATGCCACTCCAGCATGTGTCCAACCATGTCTAGGAACACTAGCAGCATGCTGGGATTCAACTGCAACATGCAGTGGAGCACCAGTTATAAAGATGTTGCTACACCACACCCATTGGGATGTGTGTGTGTATAAATGTGCATCATTGTGGCTTTGGATAAGAACACATGTGATGATGTCTGTCCATCATATGTCCAACCATGTCTAGGAACCATAACAACAATGCTGGGATTCAACTGCTGCATCACCACACCCACTGGGATGTGTGTGTGTGTGTGTCAATGTGACTCATTATGGTTTCGGAAAAGAACACATACAATGATGCCAGCCAAGAATGTGTCCAACCATGTCTAGGATTCAACTACCACATGGAGTGTAGAACTAGTTTTAATGATGCTGCATCACCACACCCACTTGGATGTGTGTGTGTTTGTATCAATGTGCATCATTATAGTTTTGGAAAAGAACACATGCAATGATGCCACTGCAGCATGTGTCCAACCATGTCCAGGAACCCTAGCAGCATGTTGGGATTCAACTGCAACTTGTAGTGGAGCACCAATTTGAAAGATACTGCATCACCACACCCACATGGATATGTGGGTATGGATCAATGTGCATCATTGCGGCTTTGGAAAAGAACACATGCAGTGATGCCACTCCAGCATGTGTCCAACCATGTCCAGGAACACTAGCCGCATGATGGGATTCAATTGCAACATGCAGTGGAGCACCATTTATAAAGATGTTGCTACACCACACCCACTGGGACGTGTGTGTATCAATGTGCATCATTGTGGCTTTGGAAAACAACACATGTAATGATGCCATTCTAGAATATGCCCGACCATGTCTAGGAACCCTAACAACATGCTAGGATTCAACTGCCACATAGAGTGTAGCACCAGTTTCAATGATGTTACATCACCACACCCACTGGGATGTGTGTGTGTGTCAATGTGCATCATTGTGGTTTTGGAAAAGAACACATGCAATGATGTCAGTCTAGCATGTGACCATGTCTAGGAACCCTAGCAGCATGCTAGGATTCAACTGCCACATGGAGTGCAGCACAAGGTTGAAAGATGTTGCCTCACCACACTGATAGGGATGTGTGTGTATGTACCAATGTGCATCATTGTGGTTTTGAAAAAGAACACATGCAATGATTCCACTCCAGCATGTGTCCAACCATGTCTAGGAACCCTAGCAGCATGCTAGTTTTCAACTTCAACATGAAGTGGAGCACCAGTTTGAAAGATGTTGCATCACCACACCCACTTGGATGTGTGTGTATATATCAATGTGCATCATTGTGGTTTTGTAAATGAACACATGCAATGATGCCAGTCTAGCATGTGTCAAACCATGTCTAGGAACTCTAGCAGCATGCTAGGATTCAACTACCACACGGAGTGTAGCACCAGTTTGAAAGATGTTGCATCACCACACCCACTTGGATGTGTGTGTATTTATTGATGTGCATCATTGTTGTTTTTGGAAAAGAACACATGCAATGATGCCACTCCAGCATGTATCCAACCATGTCCAGGAACCCTAGCAGCATGTTGGGATTCAACTGCAACATGGAGTGTAGCACCAGTTTGAAAGATGCTGCATCACCACACCGACTGGGATGCGTGTGTGTGTATGTAGCAATATGCATCATTGTGGTTTTGGAAAGAGCACAAGCGATGATGCCCCTCCAGCATGTTGCCAACCATGTCAAGGAACCCTAGCAGCATGCTGGGATTCAACAGCAACATATAGTGTAGCACTAGTTTGAAAGATGCTGCATCACCACACCCATTTGGATGTGTGTTTATGTATCAATGTGCATCATTGTTGTTTTGGAAAAGAACACATGCAATGATTCCACTCCAGCATGTGTCCAACCATGTCCAGGAACCCTAGCAGCATGTTGGGATTCAACTGCAACATGGAGTGTAGCACCAGTTTGAATGATGCTTCATCACCACACCCAATGGGATGTCTGTATGTTTGTATCAATGTGCATCAATGTGGTTTTGGAAAATAACACATACAATGATGTCACTCCAACATGTGTCCACCCATATCTAGGAACCCTAGCAGCATGCTGGGATTCAACTGCCACATGGAGTGTAACACCAGTTTGAAAGATGTTGCATCACCACACCCACTAGGATGTGTGAGCGTGTAAATGTGCATTGTTGTGGTTTTGGAAAATAACACATGCAATGATACCAGTCTAGCTTGTGTCCAACCATGTCTAGGAACCCTAGAAGCATGCTGGGATTCAACTGCCACAAGGATTGTAGCACCAGTTTGAAGATGTTGCATCACCACACCCACTTGGATATGTGTGTATGTATCAATATGCATCATTGTGGTTTTGGAAAAAAATGCATGTAATGATGCCACTCAAGCATGTGTCCAACCATGTCTAGGAATCCGAGCAGCATGCTGGGATTCAACTGCAACATGCAGTGGAGCACCAGTTTGAAATATGCTGCATCACCACACCCACTTGGATCTGTGTGTATGTATCAATGTGCATCATTGTGGTTTTCGAAAAGAACACACATGGAATAATGCCACTCCAACATGTGTCCAACAATGTCTAGGAACACTAGCAGCATGCTGGGATTCAACTGCAACATGCAGTGGAGCACCAGTTATAAAGATGTTGCTACGCCACACCCATTGGGATGTGTGTGTGTATAAATTTGTATCATTGTGGCTTTGGATAAGAACACATGTAATGATGTCAGTCCATCATATGTCCAACCATGTCTAGGAACCATCACAACAATGCTGGGATTCAACTGCTGCATCACCACACCCACTGGGATGTGTGTGTGTGTCAATGTGCCTCATTGTGGTTTCGGAAAAGAACACATAGAATGATGGCAGTCTAGAATGTGTCCAACCATGTCTAGGAACCCTAGCAGCATGCTAGGATTCAACTACCACATGGAGTGTAGAACTAGTTTTAATGATGCTGCATCACCACACCCACTTGGATGTGTCTGTGTTTGTATCAATGTGCATCATTATAGTTTTGGAAAAGAACACATCCAATGATGCCACTGCAGCATGTGTCCAACCATGTCCAGGAACCCTAGCCGCATGTTGGGATTCAACTGCAACTTGTAGTGGAGCACCAGTTTGAAAGATACTGCATCACCACACCCACGTGGATGTGTGGGTATGGATCAATGTGCATCATTGCGGCTTTGGAAAAGAACACATGCAGTGATGCCACTCCAGCATGTGTCCAACCATGTCCAGGAACACTAGCCGCATGATGGGATTCAATTGCAACATGCAGTGGAACACCATTTATAAAGATGTTGCTACACCACACCCACTGGGATGTGTGTGTATCAATGTGCATCATTGTGGCTTTGGAAAACAAAACATGCAATGATGCCATTCTAGAATATGCCCGACCATGTCTAGGAACCCTAACAACATGCTAGGATTCAACTGCCACATAGAGTGTAGCATCAGTTTGAATGATGTTACATCACCACACCCACTGGGATTTGTGTGTGTGTCAATGTGCATCATTGTGGTTTTGGAAAAGAACACATGCAATGATGTCAGTCTAGCATGTGTCCAACCATGTCTAGGAACCCTAGCAGCATGTTGGGATTCAACTACCACATGGAGTGTAGCACCAGTTTGAAAGATGCTGCATCACCACGCCCACTTGGATGTGTCTATATGTATCAATGTGCATGATTGAGGTTTTGGTAAAGAACACATGCAATGATGCCCCTCCAGCATGTGTCCAACCATGTCCAGGAACCCTATCAACATGCTGGGATTCAACTGCAACATGGAGTGTTACACCGGTGTGAAAGGTGGTTAATCACCACACCCAATGGGATGTGTGTGTGTTTGTATCAATGTGCCAATCACACTCGTACGCTTCGCAATATGCTACCCACGGAAGTCAACCTTTGGTAGAGCGACCGGCACGGTTAAGTAGTGCGGCCCAAGGGCACCGAACACATTCGGGCCTTGTGTCGTCCATGAACACACCACCCCGGAGCCCCCATTGGAGTCGTGTTGCTCGACTGGCCCGCCTGGCCAAGACAACCGATAAACCCTTTTCATAGCGACCTGTCCTCCCCATCCTCGCTCACAGCGACTCGAACGGTTAAGTACCACGCACGGGGACTTTCCTACAATAACCCCTACGCGGCTTGGGAACACACCATGTAAGAGAGCCTGCCCTGGACTCGCCACACGACTGACTCTCCGAGCCAGGGGGAGAGACGTGTTACGAACAACGCACCAGATCCTCATGCTCGGGGACTCACCTAAACTGACCCTGCCTGCGCTCGGGGTCGCCAAGCGACTGGCTCCACGAGTCGATTCCAACCAAAAATAAAAACTCAATATAATCAAACTTACACACAAACGAGGTAAACCCCAATAAAGGGTGGACGCGCTCGGGGACTCGCTCACCTAAAAATCAACAAAGGACATACTTCACCATGCATTGCGAGTGGACTAACTCCTCTTACTTCCATGCATATACATTGTTTACATTACAAAGTGCCCAATCACCATAACTTACAAAAGCCCCTTAGGGCAGCAACTCATTTTGCAGGGTCCGACGAAGAGGCACCGCCATCACCCTTGACCTGGACGAATGGCTCCCACGGGTTCGTTGGCTATGTCGTTAACGACTTTGACAATGCCAACCGGAAGGGCTGCTCCGACTTTAGGTCACGGTGCTCCGGCTCAGGGTCGCCCGATGCCACCACTGTCTCTTGGTACGGCATAAAATCTCGCATCGCCAATACTCGCTCCACGAATGGAGAAGCCTTGGCAGTCAACCTTAGAACCTCTGAGATCTCCACCGAGCCAGTCGCCGAAGGGTAACCACTGGTGACGTCATCAAGGTCGAAGTTGTCAGGGAAATGAGCAAGTCCCAGGCTCAACACTGTGGTGGCCTCGCGCCTGAAGGCCGATCGCGCCATCCACTCGACAATGGCGGGCGCCTCCTCCAGATAACGCCAAACCTCAGACAACCACCCAGGAATAACCTCAGTGGGGGACATCCCTTGAAGCATGGCTTGGACACATAGCGTCGAGGCGGTGGCTATGTTCACCACTACAGTCACACATTGCGAGGCATCGAAGGTTTGAACCACTGGGTCGCTTGGTCCTATGAGGGTTGCAACGTCAGAAACCCAACATCACTAAGGACTCACCCGCTCGGGGACTCGCTGCATACTGAAAAGGAAAGAGAAGACACTCACCAAGAAGCTTACGGTAGCTCTCCGTCACATGTTTCTCAAGAGCACCAAGGTCACCTTACAACCCGAGGATGACTGACTAGGAGGCCTTCCGATCCTCCGCCGCCGCGGTGACTGCAGCCTTGGCCCTCTCCTCAGAAGAGATCATTGATGCCTTCGCCTCCTCCAGCTCCTTCATCAGTGAGTTGATTCGCTCCTTCGCTGAATCTAGTTCAGCAGCCGGAACATATCCCTCGCGGGCCTTGGAAATCATAGCAGGGAGTCCATCTATGAGGCAAAAACATCTCAATTCAGCTTTGCTCAAACAACAGTGGCTTGGGCTCGCCAAAGAAAACACCCACTCACCAGCAGTTTCTTGAAGTCATCGGTTGGCCTCCTGCGTTGCACGCAGGTCGTGCTCTAGGCGCTCCTTCGCGGCTTGCCGATCAGATGATTCCATTTGCATGCCCTAACAATATAACAACAATAAGGGATTGGACAACTAAAATCCAAAGTGCCTAGCCGCTGAAAATCAGCGACTAGACCCTCGGGGACAGGACGACTAAAATCCTAAGTGCCTAGACGCTGAAATTCAACAACTAGACCCTCGGGGATTGGATTACTAAAAACTCTAAGTGCCTAGCGGCTGAAATTCAGCGACCATGCACTCAGGAAGTATATGTACCTAAATGGCAGCTCCAAGCATGCAGTGAAGCTCGCTGGCGTCTGCTGAAGGGACCACAAAGGATGTGTGCCCGTGCTGCCCAACGTCATCATCGATGATCTCTGGAATTTGCAGCGATTGAGCCTCCACTGCTATCGAAAACGCCTTCACCATGAAGTGGGGAAACGACGTGGCCACCCTCACCGGGACACTAGTCGTCGGGGCCAGTGGCTCTGATGGCGGGCCCTCTTTGATTGGCTCCGACTAAGCGGTCATCACTTCTTTGGCACAGGTAGCAGAGTCACCTTCCTCCGTGTTTCCCCCTGCCTCGACGTTAAAGATGCCCCTTTCTTCTTCTGCTTTGCGCCTGCACCCAGCGCATCTTCCGCAACAGGCTTCGTCTTCTTGGAGGGGTCAGCCTCCCCTATGGCATCAAATGGCGAAATCTTGGCCACTTTAGGGTGACCAATCTTCTTGGTGCCGGACCTGTGAAGGAGACAGGATCAGCGAACCAATTATGCAAAGAAATATTGAAGCATCGGAAAGTAGAACATCAAACTTACTTGGCGACTGGGAGATAGCGTAGTCCCGTGCTGTTATGGGCAGGCTTATCTAGCTTCGTGGCCAACTTGCACGAGAGTCCCTTCTCGAAGACACCCGCGACCCATGACATCGTGGGCTTCTTCGATGTCGAGGTTGCGGTCGCAGGGACCTCCGGCCTGGGTGACACAGCTACTTCCTCCGGTAGCGGCTACCTAGATCCCATGGCTTCAGAAGCCCCTAGTTCGGCGGCAGCCGGGACCATCGGCGTGATCGTGGCAAGCGGAACCTCCGATTCCGCCGCTGCATCTGTAGCTTCCGTTCCCTTCATCGAAGTTGTATCCTTAGGGATTTTGGTTGAAGCTTCGGCCGCCTCATCACTGGACTCCTCATTCGACTCAAACGCCACCACCGATCTGGGTGGTGATGCTGGCTTTGGTGCCGGATTCTTCACAAGCGACTTCAGCTTCCATGCGGGCTTCGCCGGCATGGCCATTCGCCGTGAGCTATGCTCCTACGGGATCTCGTTGTCATCATCACGCTCTTCAAGGCTTTGACTTGCCTCGATCTCGCGCTGCTTCTGCATGTGAGTCTTGCGGGCCGTGGGCATTGGTGGGGGAATCTCACTCGCCACTTTTTCGCTCTCTAAGGATTCCCCTTCGGTCCCCTCTTCGAGCTCTTTGGGAATTTCCTCGTCGAGCAGGGGAAGCCAGCCCTCAAGGATCTGAAATAGCTGAGAGTAGACAGAGAAAGTGATCCGATTAAGAATTACGACTGAACATGACGAGCCGCGGGTGCAAATTGCACCCGCACGAGTCGAGGCTAAAAACAAAGCGACAGAGAAAGGCTTACCATGGGAGCTTCATTCTTCCTGGCTATGTATGGAGCGAGCCCGGCCACCGTGTCGGTAAACTCCACATCCGTGATTTTCTTCAAGGTGGACTTGTAGTTCGTGGCATCCCAAGACTCCTTGCTTGTCCTGGAAGGGCCATTCTTCCCAGTATACTCATACATCCAGTGGGGCCGGGTCGCCAATGGGACCAGCCGCCGCCCGAGCCAGCAGTTGTAGAGATTGGTCATCTCCAGCCCCTTGTTCTTTAGCACCTAGATCTGATCCATCATTTCAGCAAAGGCCATCCTTTGGTCGTCGGGGAGCTTTGTTGCTATCAGCCAATGGGGATCGCTCCACTCTGCAACGTACATAGGAACCACCACCTCCCCGAAGGGAGTGGATTCCTTCACATAGAACCAGCTCTTCTTCCACTTGCTCGTGGCTTTCTGCGGCAGCAGGAGCTTGAAGAAAATTGCCTTCGGCTTCAATTGGAAGGTGACGCTGCCCGCTGCCAAGATAAGCCCGCCAGATCCGTCACGGCCGATGTGGTCGTGGAATAGCTCCTGCCACAGCGGGAAGTAGGGCCGACATCCAAAGTAGCATTCGCAGAAGGTGATGAAGATCGCTAGATGCTCGATGTTGTGCAGACCAAGATCAGACGGCTTGATCGTGTAATACACGCAGAACCTCCAGAAGAAGATCGAAGTGGGGAATCCCAAATCCCTCTCCAGATGGCTCGGGAAACAGATGAATTCGTCGGTGCGAGGCTTCGGCTCGATCTTGGTTGCAGAGAACCCTCGCGTCCTTGAATGACTTGCGCTGCACAGCGATGCACTTGGACTTCCCCCACAGGTCCTTCGGAGGCACCATCGGGGAGAAGATGAGGTCGCTCAGTCCGGAAATTCTGGATTGTGGAGAGATAGAGAGACTGGGAGTGCGCGGGAGTGAGGAATGTGGAAGAAGATCTGCAGGTTTCCTCGCCATTCTCCTTATAAAGACGCGCTACACACCAATCTCGGGATAGCCGTTACTCGCGGTAATTACGCCGAAGTTTCCGTTGGATTACCCAACGGCTAGTTTGACAAAGTTGGTGGTCCAACTTATTTTAGTCGACTCGCCTGATGGTACGCCCTATCCAATTGACAGGGTGCAGCGACTTGAGGATAAGTCCATTCGCCAATGTTGTGACTGGAGACCAGGTGGGAAAATTTCCTCCTTTATCGGTGGAGTCCATCACCGATTCGACTGGGTGTCCAAATTGGACTCGCCTACTCTGACTGCCAAATGAACACCTGCGCTAAATCGACACTGGCCTCGAGGACTATTGATGGGGATATGCCGAATGGGGTATGCCTAGCAGGACGTTTCGACTAGGCCAAGGGCCTTGCGAGTGGGCCTGTAGGATAGCGACTAGAATGCGACTAAGGAGCAAGCCTGGCGATTGGAAGCTGGAGGCCCAGAAGCATACCTAAAGCCCAGTCAGATTAGGTCAAACCCTCTGAATCCATGACTAGTTCGGTTGTAAATCTGTAAACCCTAGTGAGGTACCCCCTATATAAACCTCCATAGGGTTCCCTTTGTACTCACGTTCCATCATACACCCCTACAAGCGACTCGCTGTATTGCCGTTGAGCTCGCCACCCCTGTAACTCGCTCGCTACCAATAAAATCTAGCAGGAGTAGGTCTTTACCCTTTGGGGGACAAACCTCAGTAAACTCATGTGTCTCCGCCCACATCCTTCTCCGTAGATGGCCACTAGCCCTTGTCCTCGATCCTATCAATTGTTACCCCTGGTAGCGACTGTCGTGGTCATTCCCACGACAACATACAATGATGCCGGTCTAGCATGTATCCAACCATGTCCAGGAACCCTAGCAGCATGCTGGGATTCAACTACCACATGGAGTGTAGCACCAGTTTGAAAGATACTACATCACCACACCCACTAGGATGTGTGTGTGTGTGTCAATGTGCATCATTGTGGTTTAGGAAATGAACACATGCAATGATGCCAGTATAGCATGTGTCAAACCATGTCTAGGAACCCTAGCAGCATGCTAGGATTCAACTACCACATAGAGTGTAGCACCAGTTTGAAATACATTGCATCACCACACCCACTTGGATGTGTGTGTATTTATCAATGTGCATCATTGTCGTTTTGGAAAATAACACATGCAATGATGCCACTCCAGCATGTATCCAACCATGTCCAGGAACCCTAGCAGCATGTTGGGATTCGGCTGCAACGTGGAGTGTACCACCAGTTTGAAAGATGCTGCATCAACACACCGACTGGGATGTGTGTGTGTATGTAGCAATGTGCATCATTGTGGTTTTGGAAAAGAACACATGCAATGATGCCACTCCAGCATGTGACCAACCATGTCTAGGAACCCTAGCAGCATGCTGGGATTCAACTGCAACATATAGTGTAGCACCAGTTTGAAAGATGCTGCATCACCACACCCACATGGATGTGTGTTTATGTATCAATGTGCATCATTGTGGTTTTGGAAAAGAACACATGCAATGATGCCACTCTAGCATGTGTCTAACCATGTCCAGGAACCCTAGCAGCATACTGGGATTCAACTACAACATGGAGTGTAGCACCAGCTTGAAAGATGCTTCATAACCACACCTAATGGGATGTGTGTGTTTGTATCAATGTGCATCATTGTAGTTTTGGAAAATAATACATACAATGATGCCTCTCCAGCATGTGTCCAACCATATCTAGGATGCCTAGCAGCATGCTGGGATCCAACGGCCACATGGACTGTAGCACTAGCTTGAAAGATGCTGCATCACCACACCCACTAGGATGTGTGGGTATCAATGTGCATCATTGTGGTTTTGGAAAAGAACACATGTAATGATACAAGTATAGCATGTGTCCAACCATATCTAGGAACCCTAGCAGCCTGCTGGGATTCAACTGCCACATGAGTGTAGCACCAGTTTGAAGATGTTGCATCACCACACCTACTTGGATGTGTGTGTCTATATATCAATATGCATCATTGTGGTTTTGGAAAAGAACGCATGCAATGATTCCACTCCAAGATGTGTCGAACCAAGTCCAGGAACCCTAGCATCATGCTCGGATTCAACTTCAACATGGACTATAGCAGCAGGTTGAAAGATGCTGCATGACCACACCCACTAGTTTGTGTGTGTATCAGTGTGCATCGTTGTTGTTTTGGAAAATAACACATGCAATGATGCCACTCCAACATGTGTCCACCCATGTCCAGGAACCCTAGTAGCATGCTAGGATTCAACTGCAACATGTAGTGGAGCACCAGTTTGAAAAGATGTTGCATCACCACACCCACTTGGATGTGTGTATGTATCAATGTACATCATTATGGTTTTGGAAAAGAACACATGCAAGGATGCCACTGCAGCATGTGTCCAACCATGTCCAGGAACCATAGCAGCATGTTGGGATTCAACTACAATTTGAAGTGGAGCACTAGTTTGAAAGATGCTGCGTCACCACACCCACTTGGATGTGTGTGTATGTATCAATGTTCATCATTGTGGTTTTGGAAAAGAACACACACAATGATGCCACTCCAGCATGTGTCCAACCATGTGCAGGAACACTAGCAGCATGCTGAGATTCAAGTGCAACATGCAGTGGAGCACCAGTTATAAAATGTTGCTACACCACACCCACTGGGATGTGTGTGTGTATCAATGTGCATCATTGTGGCTTTGGACAAGAACACATGCAATGATGCCACTCGAGCATATGTCCAACCATGTCTAGGAACCCTAACAACATGCTATGATTCAACTACCACATAGAGTGTAGCACCAGTTTGAACGATGTTGCATCACCACACCCACTGGGATGTATGTGTGTGTCAATGTGCATCATTGTTGTTTTGGAAAAGAACACATGCAATGATGTCAATCTAGCATGTGTCTAACCATGTCTAGGAACCCTAGCACCATGCCAGGATTCAATTGCCACATGGAGTGTAGCACCAGTTTGAAAGATGCTGCATCACCACACCCACTTGGATGTGTGTGTGTGTATGTATCAATGTGGATCATTGTGGTTTTGGAAAAGAACACATGCAATGATGCCACTCCAGCATGTGTCCAACCATGTCCAGGAACTGTAGCAGCATGCTAGGATTCAAGTGCAACATGGAGTGTTACAACGGTTTGAAAGATGCTTCATCACCACACCCAATGGGATGTGTGTGTGTGTGTTTGTATCAATGTGCATCATTGTTGTTTTGGAAAAGAACACATACAATGATGCCACTTCAGCATGTGTCCAACCATGTCCAGGAACCCTGGCAGCATACTGGGATTCAACTGCCACATGGAGTGTAGCACCAGTTTGAAAGATGCTGCATCACCACACCCACTAGGATGTCTGTGTGTCAATGTGCATCATTGTAGTTTTCGAAATGAACACATGCAATGATGCCAGGCTATCATGTGTCAAACCATGTCTAGGAATCCTAGCAGCATGCTAGGATTCAACTACCACACGGAGTGTAGCACCAGTTTGAAAGATGTTGCATCACCATACCCACTTGGATGTGTGTGTATTTATCAATGTGAATAATTGTGGTTTTGGAAAATAACACATGCAATGATGCCACTCAAGCATGTCTCCAACCATATCCAGGAGCCCTAGTAGCATGCTAGGATTCAATTGCAACATGGAGTGTAACAACAGTTTGAAAGATGCTCCATGATCACACACACTAGGATGTGTGTGTATCAATGTGGATCATTGTGGTCTTGGAAAAGAATACATGAAATGATGCCACTATAGCATGGGTCCAACTATCTCCAGGAACCCTAGCAGCATGCTGAGATTCAATTGCCACATAGAGTGTAGGAGCAGTTTGAATGATGCTGCATCACCACACCCACTAGGATGTGTGTGTGTGTTAATGTGCATCATTGTGGTTTTGGAAAAGAACACATGCAATGATGCCAGTCTAGCTTGTGTCCAACCATGTCTAGGAACCCTAGCAGCATGTTGAGATTCAACTGCAACATGGACTATAGCACTAGTTTGAAACATGCTTCATCACCACACCCACTAGGATGTGTGTGTATCAATGTGCATCATTGTGGTTTTGGAAAAGAACACATGCAATGATTCCACTCCAGCATGTGTCCAACCATGTCTAGGAAGACTAGCAACATGCTAGGTTTCAACTGCGACATGAAGTGGAGCACTAATTTGGAAGATGCTGCATCACCACACCCACTTGGATGTGTGTGTGTGTATCAATGTGCATCATTGTTGTTTTGGAAAAGAACACATGCAACGACACCACTCCATCATGTGTCCAACCATGTCCAGGAACCCTAGCAGCATGCTGGGATTCAACTACCAAACGTAGTGTAGCACCAGTTTGAAAGATGCTGCATCACCACACCCACTTGGATGTGTGTGTATGTATCAATATGCATGATTGTCGTTTTGGAAAATAACACATGCAATGATGCCACTCTAGCATATGTCCAACCATGTCTAGGAACGCTAACAACATGCTGGGATTCAACTGCCACATAGAGTGTAACAAAAGTTTGAACGATGTTGCATCACCACACACACTAGGATGTGTGTGTGTCAATGTGCATCTTGTGGTTTTGGAAAAGAACACATGCAATGATGTCAGTCTAGCATGTGTCCAACCATGTCTAGGAACCCGAGCAGCATGCTAGGATTTAACTGCCACATGGAGTGTAGCACCAGTTTGAAAGATGCTGCATCACCACACCCACATGGATGTATGTATTTTTGTATCCATGTGAATCATTGTGGTTTTCGAAATGAACACATGCAATGATGCCACTCCAGCATGTGTACAACCATCTCCAAGAACCCTAGCAGCATGCTAGGATTCAACTTCAACATGGATTGTAGCACCAAATCGAAGATGCTTCATCACCACACCCAATGGGATGTGTGTGTGTTTGTCTCAATGTGCATTATTGTGGTTTTGGAACAGAATACATACAATGATGCCACTCTAGCATGTCCAACCATGTGTAGGAAGCCTAACAGCATGCTAGGATTCAACTTCCACATGGAGTGTAGCACCAATTTGAAAGATGCTGCATCACCACACCCACTTAGATGTGTGTGTGTGTGTCAATGTGCATCATTGTGGTTTTCGAAAAGAACACATGCAATGATGCCAGTCTAGCATGTGCCAAACCATGTCCAGGAACCCTTGCAGCATGCTAGGATTCAACTACCACATCGAGTGTAGCACTAGTTTGAAAGATGCTGCATCACCTCACCTACTTGGATGTGTCTGTATTTATCAATGTGCATCATTATGGTTTTGGGAAATAACACATGCAATTATGCCACTCCATCATGTGTCCAATCATGTCCAGGAATCCTAGCAGCATCATGGGATTCAACTTCAACATGGAGTGTAGCACTAGTTTGAAAGATGATGCATCACCCCACCCACTTGGATGTGTGTATGTATCAATGTGCATAATTGTGGGTTTGGAAAAGAATACATTCAATGATGCCACTCCAGCATGTGTCCAACCATGTCCAGTAACTCTAGCAGCATGCTAGGATTCAACTACCACATAGAGTGTAGCACCAGTTTGAATGATGCGGCATTACCACACCCACTGGGATGTGTTTGTGTCAATGTGCATCATTGTGGTTTTGGAAAAGAACACATGCAATCATGCCAGTCTAGGATATGACCAACCATGTCCAGGAACCCTAGCAGCATGCTAGGATTCAACTGCCACATGGAGTATAGCACCAGTTTGAAAGATGCTGCATCACCACACCCACTTGGATGTGTGTGTGTATGTATCAATGTGCATCATTCGGGTTTTGGAAAATAACACATGCAATGATGCCACTCCATCATGTGTCCAACCATGTCCAGGAACCATAGCAGCATGCTGGGATTCAACTGCAAGACGGAGTGTAGCACCAGTTTGAAAGATGCTTCATCACCACACCCAATGGGATTTGTTTGTGTTTGTATCAATGTGCATCATTGTGGTGTTGGAAAAGAACACATACAATGATGCCACTCTAGCATGTCCAACCATGTCCAGGAACCCTAGAAGCATGCTGGGATTCAACTGCCACATGGAGTGTAGCACCAGTTTGAAAGATGTTGCATCACCACACCCACTTGGATGTGTGTCAATGTGCATCATTGTGGTTTTGGAAAAGAACACATGCAATGATGCTATTCTAGCATTTGTCAAACCATGTCTAGGAACCTAGAAGCATGCTAGGGTTCAACTAGCACATGGAGTGTAGCACGGGTTCGAAAGATGCTGCATCACCTCACCCACTTGGATTTGGTTGTATTTGTAAATGTGCATCATTGTGGTTTTGGAAAAGAACACATGCAATTATGCCACTCTAGCATGTGTCCAACCATGTCCAGTAACTCTAGTAGCATGCTAGGATTCAACTACCACGTAGAGTGTAGCACCATTTGTAATGATGAGGCATCACCACACCCACTTGGATGTGTTTCTGTCAATGTGCATCATTGTGGTTTTGGAAAAGAACACATGCAATGATGCCAGTCTAGGATGTGACCAACCATGTCCAGGAACCCTAGCAGAATGCTAGGATTCAACTGCCACATGGAGTATAGCACCAGTTTGAAAGATGCTTCATCACCACACCCAATGGGATTTGTTTGTGTTTGTATCAATGTGCATCATTGTGGTTTTGGAAAAGAACACATGCAATGAGGCCACTCCAGCATGTGTCCAACCATGTCTAGGAACCCTAGCAGCAGCATGGGATTCAACTACAACATGGAGTGTAGCACCAGTTTGAAAGATGCTGCATCACCACACCCACTTGGATGTGTGTATGTATCAATGTGCATAATTGTGGTTTTGGAAAAGAATACATGCAATGATGCCACTCTAGCATGTGTCCAACTATGTCTAGTAACTCTAGCAGCATGCTGGGATTCAACTACCACATAGAGTGTAGCACCAGTTTGAACGATGATGCATCACCACACCCACTAGGATGTGTCTCTATGTCAATGTGCATCATTGTGGTTTTGGAAAAGAACACATGCAATGATGACAGTCTAGCATGTGTCCAACCATGTCTAGGAACCCCAGCAACATGCTAGAATTCAACTGCCACATGGAGTGTAGCACCAGTTTGAAAGATGCTACATCACCACACCAACTTGGATGTGTGTGTGTATGTATCAATGTGCATCATTCAGGTTTTGGAAAAGAACACATGCAATGATGCCACTCCATCATGTGTCCAACCATGTCCAGGAACCCCTAGCAGCATGCTGGGATTCAAATGCAACATGGAGTGTAGCACTAGTTTGAAAGATGTTGCATCACCAAACCCAATGGGATGTGTGTGTCAATGTGCATCCTTGTGGTTTGGAGAAGAACACATGTAATGATGGTAGTCTAGGATGTGTCCAACCATGTCCAGCAACCCAAGCAACATGCTGGGATTTAACTATCACATGGAGTGTAGCACCATCTTGGAAGATGCTGCATCACCACATCTACTGGGATGTCTGTGTATGTATCAATGTGCATAATTGTGGTTTTGGAAAAGAACACATGCAATGATGCCACTCCAACATGAGTCCAACCATGTCTAGGAATCCTAGCAGCATGTTGGGATTCAACTACAACATGGAGTGTAGCACTAGTTTGAAAGATCCTGCATCACCACACCGATAGGGATGTGTGTGTGTATGTACCAACATGCATCATTATGGTTTTGGAAAGAACACATGCAATGATGCCACTCCAGCATGTGTCCAACCATGTCCAGGAACCCTAGCAGCATGCTAGGATTCAACTACAACATATAGTGTAGCACCAGTTTGAAAGATGCTGCATCACCACACCCACTTGGATGTTTGTGTATGTATCAATGTTCATCATTGTGGTTTTGGAAAAGAACACACACAATGTTGCCACTCCAGCATGTGTCCAACCATGAGCAGGAACACTAGTGTCAACACCCGGATTTTTAATCCCGGATGCCTGTTATGCCATACCTCTCAATCCCAGGATTACCATTTTTGCAAGACATAACAGATTGGATATCACAGTACATCATCCATTACAAACCATAAATAAGGTCTTACTACAAATAAAGGATCTCATGATCCAGTCTTAGTACAATCAAGTAACATAATAAATAGCATAGCGGTGGGGTCCATCTTTAGAGTCACAGGCAATGCTGACGATGGAATACAGTCCTAGTTATCATAGCCGTCCTGCTGTCCTTCACCTTGGTAATCTCCTTCATAGTCTGGCCAAGGGAATAGCCAGGGACAAAAGCCATGAGTACTCTTTAAGTACTCGCAAACTATCACTAACAAGTAAGATAGTTCTAGTAGGAATGCTAACTCTAAGTTTAATTGTGAAGTTAAGTTTGAAACCTAAGCTGAGTTCAGAAACAAACAAAGATAAAAGAAGTTTGAAAACACCTAAGTGGGAACTTAATCATCATAGTCACAACTCTGTTGTGGTTAAGTCATGTCACCATTCATTTCATAAGTTGTTTTGAAAACATTTGACAACAGAACAGTATGGCCACTCCAACTCTCCATAACCGCGAACGCGGCTATTTGAATAGTTTGACACTCTGCAGAGGTGGTACACTTTCACCAAAAGATTTGATACATCTGTCCAGGATAACCCTGATTCATCATACTTAGTATGCAGATAATCAAACATAACCTTTCCTTTACACACCCTAGTATAAACACCTCTCCTATGAGCATGGCCTCCCAACCATGACCATCTGTCATCTTGGGCACTGCATAGGTGGACAACATTGAGAGGTAGCCTCAGCTCAACCTCTCCCGTGAGTGAACAAATACTAAGGCATATAAACTTCCGGCTAAGCCTTACCCAATTCAGGTATTGTGGTTGTACAGTAAAATTGTTCCGTCCTAGTGACGCTTAGTAGCACAGAGGGCGACTGACAAGGGGGGTCCGCCTGTCAGCGAGACTTAAAACCCGAAACGGTTTCTAGCGATCTGGGCCACATGATTATAACGCGGATCAACGGTTCATAGTGGCCGTCGATGACGGACTCGTCGCCGGCGAGACCGAACCCTAAACGGCCGGTGGGGGTCTACTGGGGACGTACCAGGGCTCCAGCTAGTGCGGCGAGGTGGGCTATCGAACTAGACGGCGACGGCGGACTCAGGCGAGGTAGCGGTAGGGGTTGAGGTGGACGGAATCGACGGCAACGTCTCCTCCTCTACAGCGGCCTCCTCTGGTGCAATTCCAGCGAACGGCTGCTCGAGCGGCTCCGGCGAGAAAGGGGAAATGTTCAGGGGAGAGAGGGGAGTGGAATGGGGTGAAGAGATGGTGCTGGGGAGGCCTGCTTATATAGGCGCGACGAGGGGACCGACGGGTGTGGGCAGGCTTCTCCGGCGAGGGCGGTACATGGGGCTACCGGCGTGGGCGAGGTAGGCGGACGGTGGGCGGTTCCCTAGCGGTGCTCTACGGCATAATGGCGACGCTAGGGGCGGTGGTATTTGGTCGGGGGTTCCCACGCTCTAGGAGACAAAGGCGGTGCTCGACGGCGAGCATGGCAACTATGGGCCACGCAGCGGTGCACGGCCGTGTCTGGCGGGGTGCTGGGGTCGAGGCAGAGCGGCGTGCGCGATATGGCGTCAAGGCGCGGTCTGCTGCGTGCTGGCAGCTATCACGCTTTGGCACGGTCTGGCTTGCTCGCAGACAGAAAGGGCAGGGCGGCTAGGGAGTGGTCCAGGGGCTAGGGTTGATCGAGGGGTGGACCGTGCGTGGCGGTAGGGTTGGGCGGAGCTACTGGCACGCTGGTTTGGCGCGGCGCGGTCTCTGGCATGCTGCCCACTTCTGGCCGGCGGTAACCTCATTCGGGCGGCGAGCCACTGCTGCAACGGCTAAGGGGGAAGCTGGTTGGGGACTTGGTTGGACTCAGGGGGGACAGAGGATAGTAGAGAGGGTCCAATGGGGGACAAGGGTTTAACTTAGCAACAATATTAGTTAGGCAGATGATCTATGCCCACCACCTATTCGACACAATGGCCGCAAGAAACTTTTGTTTGAATTTTGGGCTGATTTTTTGTGGAGTGATGTAACTTATGCTTAGGCATCTAGGTGTTCTTGGGATTTAAAAATGGAGTTCATTTGAGTGGTTTTTGAATAAGTGTGATCTATACATATGAACTACATTCAATTTTCAAATGTCATTTAAATTTAGTGTTTGAAAGTTTTTGGTAAACAAAGTGGGCCTTGGTACATCACTACTTGTACTAGCAAGGGGTGCAAAGAACGATAATTGTTTCTGTTAAGATTTGAGTTCTAGGAATAGCCAAAGTAGGCTAGTTAGTTAAAATGACACAAATGACCATTTCCTTATTTTATTCTTTTTGAGTTCTTTTTCTTTGGGATTTGTTTGGGAATGATCTAGATGATGTTTAATTCACCTTAGAATCATTTTACAATCAATGGATCACTCAAACATGGCAATTCAAACAACTCCTATTTTATATGCACCCACATATGAATGCTTAAATATTTTTAAATAGAAAAAGTTTTTGTTAACCCTAAATTGGGTAGATTTGATCTTGATTAACTTTGGATTAAGTTTTGGGATTTTACAAACCTTCCCCCCTTAAAAAAAATCTCGTCCCAAGATTTAAGAAAGAAAACTAGGTACTAAAGAGATCTGGGAACTTCGTCCTAATGTAATCTTCTTGCTCCCTAGTGGCTTCCTCTTCGGTATGGTTGCTCCATTGAATCTTGAGAAACTTGATACTCCTAGTCCTGGTGGTTCTGTAGGCTTCCTCCAAGATACGGATGGGCACTTCATGATATGTCAGGTCCTTGTTGATATCAACAGCTCGGTGATCGATATTCTTGAAAACTTCGGTCTTCTCCGGCACTTCTAAACATTTGCAAAGTAACGAGATATGGAACACATTGTGAATGGCAGACATCTCTTCAGGAAGTTCCAGTTGATAAGATACTTCTCCTCAGCGATTCAGGATCTTAAAAGGCCCAATATATCTGGGGGTAACTTTCCTTTCAGACTAAAACGCTGGGTTCCCTTCAATGGCGAAACCTTGAGATATACAAAATCTCCGACATTGAAAGTCAGGTCTCTTCTTCTCTTGTCAGCATAACTCTTCTGTCTGGATTGGGCGGTCTTGAGGTGCTCACGGACCTTGTGAACCATCTCTTTGGCTTCTCGGAGAATGTCGGGTCCAAAGATCTGACTCTCTCCTACTTGCGACCAATTCAAAGGGGTGCGACACTTTCTTTCATATAGGAACTCAAATGGTGCCATTTGCAAACTAGCTTGAGAACTATTGTTATATGAGAATTTTGCGAAAGGCGGGCAGTTTTCCCATTTTGATCCGTACTCCAACACACAAGCTCTCAACATATCTTCTAGAATTTGGTTGACTCTCTCAGTCTGTCCATCAGTTTGCGGGTGATAAGCAGTGCTGAAGTTCAACTTGTTTCCTAATCCTTCCTGGACTTTCTGCCAAAATCTCGAGGTAATTTGAGTTCCTCGATCTGATACTATGGTTTTGGGGGTTCCATGCAGACTAACAATTCTAGCAATGTACAACTCTGCTAGCTTCGAACTCTGATAGGTTGTCTTGACAGGTATAAAGTGAGCGACCTTGGACAGTCTGTCAACGATGACCCAGATTGAGTCATTTCCCCTACTCGAAGTAGGCAGACCGGTGATAAAGTCCATTCCGACGGAATCCCATTTCCATTCCGGAATCTGCAATGGTTGCAACAGTCCTGCGGGTCTCTGATGTTCCGCTTTGACTCTTAGACGGATGTCACACTTGGCAATGTAGCTCCCGATTTCTCTCTTCATCTTGTGCCACCAAAATTGCTCTTTCAAATCTTGATACATCTTTGTTCCATCGGGGTGGATAGAATAAAGAGTATCATGAGCTTCTTGCATGATAACTTGCTTCAGCTCCGAATCAGCTGGCACACATATACGGCTTTTGTACCACATAATTCCTTCTTCGTCTTCAGTGAATCCAGGTACCTTTCCTGTACCAATACGACGTTTGATTCCTTCGATACTTTCATTTCCCTTCTAGGCTTCCTTGATTTGGCTAATCAAAGTGGGTTGAAGTTCAATGCTAGCTAATACTCCTTTGCTAACTAGCTCAGTTCTAAACTGCTCCAACTCCTCATACAAACTTGGTTGCTTCTCCTTGATCATGGTGTTTAGCCTACACGGCAATCTGCTAAGAGCATCCGCTACCACATTGGCTTTGTCGGGGTGATAGTGAATGTTAAGGTCATAATCCTTGATTAACTCTATCCATCTCCTTTGCCTCATATTCAGCTCCTTCAGAGTGAAAATATACTTCAAACTTTTGTGATCCGAGTAAATATCACAGCAATTACCCATAAGATAATGACGCCATGTCTTCAATGCCAACACTACGGCTGCTAACTCAAGATCATGGGTCGGAAAGTTTTGCTCATGCTGCTTCAGTTGTTGAGACAGATAAGCGATGACTTTTCCTTCTTGCATCAATACACATCCGAGACCAATCTTGGATGCATCACAATACACATCAAACGTCTTCTTGATATCTGGCATGATCAATATTGGGGTTGAAATCAATCTCTTCTTGAGCTCCTGGAAACTGGCTTCACATTTGTCGGTCCATTCGAACTTCTTGTCCTTCTTCAACAATTGGGTCATGGCTCGGGCGATACTAGAGAATCCTTCTACGAACTTGAGGTAGTATCCCGCTAATCCGAAAAATGCACGGACTTGGATTTGAGTGGTTGGGGCTTCCCATTCTTCGACATCTTTGATCTTGGCAGGATCAACAGCTACTCCTCCGGCAGACACAATATGTCCTAGGAATCCTACTTCTTTCAGCCAAAACTCACACTTGCTAAACTTGGCATACAACCGATGCTCTTTAAGGGTTTCAAGGATGATTCTTAGGTGTTGATCATGCTCTTCTTCTGACTTGGAGTAGATAAGGATATCATTGGTAAACACAATGACAAACTTATCCAGAAAATTCATAAAGATCTTATTCATGAGATTCGTGAAATAAGCAGGGACATTGGTTAATCCAAAAGACATAACTGTGTACTTGTATAAACCATAGCGAGTAGTAAAGGCGGTCTTCGGAATATCCGTTGCACGAATCTTAAGTTGGTGATACCCAGTACTAAGATCAATCTTTGAGAATACCTGGGCACTAGTCAACTGATCAAATAGATCTTCTATCTTTGGCAACGGGTACTTGTTCTTGATGGTGACGTCATTTAGCTTTCTGTAATCTGTGCACAAACGGTTGCCTCCATCTTTCTTGTCTATGAATAACACTGGCGATCTCCATGGCGATGCGCTTGGTTGAATCAAGCCTGTTGCTAACATAGCATCCAGCTGCTTCTTCAGTTCCACTAACTCTGAGGGGTTCATGCTATAGGGTCCTCGGGGGTATGGGTCCGGTTCCAGGGATTAGTTCAATAATGAACTCAATATCCCTATCCAGGGGCATACCAGGCAATTTATCTGGGAATACGTCAGGGTATTCACGGACTACTCTGACTTAGTCAATGATGGGCAAGGCTAGACTCTTGTTGCACTTGAATTGACGGGGTAAGGTTTCAGATATATGCTCTACTGTTACTCTAGAGCTACTAGTCATGGTGATGGCTTTCTTAGCACAGTCTATCAGTCCTTTATGCTTTGACATCCAATCCATTCCTAGTACTACTTCCAAACCTTTGGTTCCAAGAACTATTACATTAGCATAAAAATCTATCCCATGGATTCTTATAGGTCCAGCTTTGCAAATTTTTCTAGCTTTTGTGGTTGAACCGGGAATTTGAACTATCATGACATGCTTCAGGTTGGTTGGGTGAATCTTACTAGTGCATGCAAATTCTTATGTGACAAATGAGTGTGATGCTCCCGAATCAAACAATACTCTTGCTAAAACTGAGTTGACAGAAAACATACCCAGCACTACATCTGGCGCTTCTTAGGCTTCTTCGGCGTTCATGTGGAAGAGACGGCCGTTGCGGTTATGAGGGTTCCCTGGGGAGAATCTTCTTCCTAGTTGAACACGACGCTACTGTTGAGATGAGGCATTCACATTGGTAGTGGCGGCAATCTTCTTGGGGCACTCATTGGAATAGTGACCCTTCACTCCACACTCGAAACAAGTGATCTGAGACTTGTCTTTTGCTGCCACGAGCACAACATTGCTTCCAGTTCTAGGTGCAGTGTTGTTATTGTTGTTGTTGTTGCTCTTGGGATGGGCACGCTTGAAATTGCTGGTGTTTCCAAGGTGATTGTTGTTTCCTTCGGACTTCACATTTCCTCCGCTACGGTTGGGGCAGCTTGGGCGAGACATTGGGGGTCGATTGTTCCTCGGTGCATATCCTGTTGCAGGGTTGGGATGGTACTTCTGGTGACTATTGGATCCAGCTTGGTGCATCATAGGACGTTTGTGGTTGTCGTTTGCCTGGTTAATCTTCCCTTCCATCTGAATGGCAGAGTTGACTAGCTCTTCGAGATCCTGGAAACGGATGTTGACGAGGACAGTCTGCATCTCATCAGGCAGTCCGTTCAGGAATCTCTCCTTCTTCTTGGACTCCGTGTTAATCTCATCAGGTGCATACCTGGCAAGGGATAGGAATCTATCACGGTACTCCACTACACTTATTCTTCCTTGCTTCAACTCTCAAAATTCATCCCTCATTCTGGTACCTAGACCCCGAGACACGTGGGTGTGACTGAACTTGATTTTGAAGGCCTCCCATGTCATCACTTGACCATGGTTCATTGTGCGGATACTGTTCCACCATGCTCTTGCATCTCCTACCAAATAGTGGGTGGCAAAGAGAACTTTCTCGTTGTCATCAACTCTGGCTATTTCCAAATTGTTCTCCATTGTCTACAACTAGTCATCAGCATCCAGTGGGATCTCCGAGGTGCTAAAGATTGGGGGATTGGTATTCTGGAAGTTTTTCAGCTTGGATCCTTGATGATCCTGATTTCCATGTCCTTGGTTGTTTTGGGCCATCTGGGCGATCTGCTGCAGTGTTGCTAAGTTGGCTTGGCGCTCTGCCCTTCTTGCTTCACGGTCTGCAACTAACATCTGCATAATCTACAGCATTGGGTACTGCGATGAGCTTCTCCCTCCGGGGTTTCCACGAGTCATCTGAAGATTGAGATGGATAAAGGGGTAAGAGGGAAAATTCTAAGGTTCATGGTTTTGATTTCAAGCTAAAACTTTGAGTTTGACTCAGGTTTTGCAACTAACTTCTTTTCATTCATTCAAGCAAGCACATGATACAAACACACACACCACAACATCAAAGGAAAACAGATGGTTTTAAGAACCATTCTATAAGCTACGATACAATGGGACCGATACATCTCATGTTATGACAGTGCTCTAGTGCATCTACTCATCATCGATGAAGGCGGAGTCATCATCGTCGGTGTAGAAGTCCACGGCATCTTCCTCCAGAAAGTCGTCATCATTGCTGAGGTAGGAGTCAATATCCCCTTGGATATCTTCACCTTCCTCTTCTTCTTCCTTTAAGGCAAGCTGAGCTTCTTGCTCCTTGATGGTCTTCTTGAGGTCGGCCACCTTCTTGTGAAGACGGTCGATGGTGCGATCCTTCTTGGCACGCTGACGGCGAAGAGACTGACGATCCTGGACTAGCAGTGAGAAAGTCTAGGCCTTCTGGGCAGCAATAGTGAGGTTGTGGTTGGCTAGCTCTCTTGCATTGTCCAACTCCTTCTAGCGGTCGTATAATAGGAAGTCGAGGTTCTCCACTTGGTGCTTCAGTATTGGGTGACTTGGCATATCGAGCGGCATTCCCATGGAATCACACCTTGCATAGTGAACAAAGCGGGTTCCCTGGATGAGGTTGACACTGAGGGCACATAGACGTGCGAGAGCTTCATGCATTGCCCTGGCTAATCCATCTAGCCAGTTGTTCTCTCTCACCGAGAACCGAATCCTCCCAGATACTGGGGCTTCTATCTTGCCTCGAAGATCAGCAGTCACTAGCCATTGCAAATCTCCTCTTGGTGGACCCGGGAGTGGAGCTCCAAGGAATTCCGGATGAGGACGCTCCAAGAACTCAGACAGTGCATCCAAATCCCTCTCGAAGATCAGTTGGCCTCCATTGCCCAACTAGTAGAACTTGCTGTATTGAGCTTCCATCTATAAGAATTTAGGATGAGGAAGTTAGTGAAGTGATCAAGTGTGTCAAAGTTTTATGTAGTAATGTAAGAATTTGGAGGAACATGAATTTTTTTGAGAAAAATAATCCCCAAGGGTAAGAGAGGATATAGTTTTCATAAATACTCACTTTGGTTTTCGAAACTAAGTTTTTGTTCGGACGTCCATTCTAACTAGAGTCTCCTATGGTCAGGATGGCTCTGATACCAACTTGTCAACACTCGGATTTTTAATCCCGGATGCCTGTTATGCCATACCTCGCAATCCCAGGATTACCATTTTTGCGAGACATAACAAATTGGATATCACAGTACATCATCCATTACAAACCATAAATAAGGTCTTACACAAATAAAGGATCTCATGATCTAGTCTCAGTACAATCAAGTAGCAGAATAAATAGTGTAGCGGTGGGGTCCATCTTCAGAGTCACATGCAATGCTGATGATGGAAGATAGTCCTAGTTATCATAGCCGTCCTGTTGTCCTTCATCTTGGTAATCTCCTTCATAGTCTCGCCACGGGAATAGCCAGGGACAAAATCCATGAGTACTCTTTAAGTACTCCCAAACTATCACTAACAAGTAAGATAGTTCTAGTAGGAATGCTAACTCTAAGTTTAATTGTGAAGTTAAGTTTAAAACCTAAGCTGAGTTCAGAAACAACCTAAGTGGGAACTTAATCATCATAGTCACAACTCTGTTGTGGTCAAGTCATGTCACCATTCATTTCATAAGTTGTTTTGGAAACATGTGACAACGGAACAATATGGCCACTCCAACTGTCCATAATCGCCGACGCGGCTATTCGAATAGTTTGACACTCTGCAGAGGTGGTACACTTTCACCACAAGATTCGATACATCTATCAGGGATAACCCTGAATCATCATACTTAGTATGCAGATAATCAAACATAACCTTTCCTTTACACACCCTAGTATAAACACCTCTCCTATGAGCATGGCCTCCCAACCATGACCATCTGTCATCTTGGGCACTGCATAGGTGGACAACATTGAGAGGTAGCCTCAGCTCAATCTCTCCCGCGAGGGAACTAATACTAGGGCATATAAACTTCCGGCTAAGCCTTACCCAATTCAGGTATTGTGGTTGTACGGTAAAATTGGAATGGTATCGTATCTGAACCCAACCATCAGTTTTGTAAAAGGGTTAAGGCTCATGCCTCGACATTTTCATCATCGTAAACCATTTGTGTTTCTCAACACATGTCAAAACATCTCAATAGAATGACTCATCATTCCAAGGTTTTCACAAGTCATTTTCACCAAGTATTCCGATCTAAAGTGATCTATTTTTTTGTTTATCTCTAAATTACTAAGTTAACAGTGTTCACTAAGGTGGGATGCTAAGATCAATCTCATGCCATAGAATGACATCTAAGTATAACTAGATAGGTCAAGTTTTATACTCTTTATGCTACCCTTAAAACAAGTAAAGGACTTTGGTAAAGTAAAGAAAGGTAAAGCTTGGAATTAAAACTTGGAATAGGTATAAGTCCAAAATGGTATAACCAAAGCATGCCTAATGCCTTTGCTTAGGTCATCTAACTTGCAAGGGTTAACTTGCATTGATAATGATGGCTTGCTAATATAATACTTGCAAGTGTTAGCTTGCCTTGGGTAGTGCAGTGGTTGAAGTTTTCTTCCTCCTCCTCTTGGTAGAACTCGTCCTCCTCGTAAGCTTGGTCGGTACTATCGTCTATAAAGACATACGGAGTACACAATCACCAAACAATACTTAACTAGTCTACTTAGCACACTAAGGCACACATTTGATGATCTAATATCATCACAGGCATCACAAGGTTTAATGAACTAGTTTCATTTATTTTATTTGAGAAAAGTAATTTCTACTCATTGAAATTAACTAAGATTTAATATTCTCCAATTAAAATATGGGATCATGTGGACACATGTCATCACCACATATTCTAACATATGGGAATGTGATTTAAAGGTTGGATCACATTTTAATAAGTTTAAGTTTAATATTTAATGATTTAAAGTGACTAGAAATGCCTATATAGCATTATTTTGGTACTAGTCCAAAGTCACTGCATTGAAACCTTAATATTATTATATATTCAGAAAGGTATGGTTAAATGTGATTTTTGAGAGTTGGAATCAACTCAAAAGCTATTATGGTTGATTTTATAAAAATGTTTGAATGTGCAAAAGCTACTTTTTATTATTTTAACTAGGTGAGATCTCTAACTCTAAATGATTTAGATCCAACGGGTTGGATAGATATTTTCAGTAGCTTTCTAACAAAATTGGAATCACTCAATTTGATTCAGTAAATCTTCCTGAATTGATTTTTGAACTAAGTGACAGAATTGAGTTTAAACCTAAATAGAAAAAATCCTAATTTGAATTAATGGGTCAGCGCGGGAAAACTAACGGGCCGGCCCAGTGACGCTCAGCAGCACAGAGGGCGACTGACAAGGGGGGTCCGCCTGTCAGCGAGACTTAAAACCCGAAACGGTATCTAGCGATCTGGGCCACACGATTATAACGCGGATCAATGGTTCATAGTCGTCATCGATGATGGACTTGTCGCCGGCGAGACCGAACCCTAAACGGCTGGTGGGGGTCTACTAGGGACGTACCAGGGCTCCAGCTAGTGCAGCGAGGCGGGCGATCAAACTGGACGGCGACGGCAGACTCAGGCTAGGTAGCGGCAGGGGTTGAGGTGGACGGAATCAACGGCAGCGTCTCCTCCTCTACAGCGGCCTCCTCTGGTGCAATTCCAGCGAACGGCTACTCGAGCGGCTCCGGCGAGAGAGGGGAAATGTTTAGGTGAGAGAGGGGAGTGGAATGGTGTGAAGAGGTGGTGCTGGCGAGGCCTGCTTATATAGGCGCGACGAGGGGACCGACGGGTGTGGGTAGGCTTCTCCAGTAAAGGTGGTACAGGGGGCTACCGGCGTGGGCAAGGTAGGCGGACGGTGGGCGGTTCCCTGGTGGTGCTCTACAGCGTAATGGCGACGCTAGGGGCGGTGGTATTTGGTCGGGGGCTTTTCGCGCTCTAGGAGACAAAGGCGGTGCTCGACGGCGAGCATGGCAACTATGGGCCACGCAGCGGTGCACGGCCGTGTCTGGCGGGGTGCTGGGGTCAAGACAGAGCCACGTGCGCGATATGGCGTCAAGGCGCAGTCTGCTGCGTGCTGTCGGCTATCGTGCTCTGGCGCACTCTAGCTTGCTCGAAGAGAGAAAGGGCGGCGTGGCTAGGGAGTGGTCCATAGAGTGGTGTGGGGTTGATTGAGGGGTGGACCGTGGGCGGCGGTAGGGTTGGGCGGAGCTAGGGGCACGCTGGTTTGGCATGGCGCGGTCTCTGGCGTGCTGCCTGCTTCTGGCTAGCGGTGACCTCATTCGAGCGGCGTGCCACTACTCCAACGGCTCAGGGGGAAGCTGGTTGGGGACTTGGTTGGACTCAGGGGGACAGAGGAGTGTAGAGAGGGTCCAATTGGGGACAAGGGTTTAACTTAGCAACAATATTAGTTAGAAAGATGATCTATGCCTTCCACCTGTTCGACACAATGGGCGCAAGAAACTTTTGTTTGAATTTTGGGCTGATTTTTGGTGGAGTGATGTAACTTATGCTTAGGCATCTAGGTGTGCTTGGGATTTAAAAATGGAGTTCATTTGAGTGGTTTTTGAATAAGTGTGATCTATACATGTGAACTACATTCAATTTTCAAATTTCATTTAAATTTAGTGTTTGAAAGTTTTTGGAATGAAACAAAGTGGGCCTTGGCACATCACTACTTGTACTAGCAAGGGGTGCAAATAACCATAATTGTTTCTATTAAGATTTGAGTTCTAGAAATATCCAAAGTAGGCTAGTTAGTTAGAATGGCACAAATGACCTTTTCCATATTTTATTCTTTTTGAGTTCTTTTTCTTTGGTATTTGTTTGGGAATGATCTAGATGATGTTTAATTCACCTTAGAATCATTTTACAATCAACGGATCACTCAAACATGGCAATTCAAACAACTCCTATCTTATATGCACACACAAATGAATGCTTAAAGATTTTTAAATAGAAAAAGGTTTTGATAACCCTAAATTGGGTAGATTTGATCTTGATTAACTTTGGATTAAGTTTTGGGATGTTACAACTAGTAGCATGCTAAGATTCAAGTGCAACATGCAGTGGAGCACCAGTTATAAAGATGTTGCTACACCACACCCACTGGGATGTGTGTGTGTATCAATGTGCATCATTGTGGCTTTGGACAAGAAGACATGCAATGATGCCACTCGAGCATCTGTCCAACCATGTCTAGGAACCCTAACAACATGCTAGGATTCAACTACCACATAGAGTGTAGCACCAGTTTGAACGATGCTGCATCACCACACCCACTAGGATGTATGTGTGTGTCAATGTGCATCATTGTTGTTTTGGAAAAGAACACATGCAATGATGTCAGTCTAGCATGTGTCTAACCATGTCTAGGAACCCTAGCACCATGCCGGGATTCAACTGCCACATGGAGTGTAGCACTAGTTTGAAAGATGCTGCATCACCACACCCACTTGGATGTGTGTGTGTATGTATCAATGTGGATCATTGTGGTTTTGGAAAAGAAAACATGCAATGATGCCACTCCAGCATGTGTCCAACCATGTCCAGGAACCCTAGCAGCATGCTAGGATTCAAGTGCAACATGGAGTGTTACACCGGTTTGAAAGATGCTTCAGCACCACACCCAATGGGATGTGTGTGTGTGTGTTTGTATCAATGTGCATCGTTGTTGTTTTAGAAAATAACACATACAATGATGCCACCTCAGCATGTGTCCAACCATGTCCAGGAACCCTAGTAGCATACTGGGATTCAACTGCCACATGGAGTGTAGCACCAGTTTGAAAGATGCTGCGTCACCACACCCACTAGGATGTGTGTGTGTCAATGTGCATCTTTGTGGTTTTGGAAATGAACACATGTAATGATGCCAGTCTATCATGTGTCAAACCATGTCTAGGAATCCTAGCAGCATGCTAGGATTCAACTACGACACGGAGTGTAGCACCAGTTTGAAAGATGTTGCATCACCATACCCACTTGGATGTGTGTGTATTTATCAATGTCCATCATTGTGGTTTTGGAAAAGAACACATGCAATTATGCTACTCCAGCATGTCTCCAACCATGTCCGGGAACCCTAGTAGCATGTTGGGATTCAATTGCAACATGAAGTGTAACAACAGTTTGAAAGATGCTCCATCATCACACACACTAGGATGTGTGTGTATCAATGTGGATCATTGTGGTTTTGGAAAAGAATACATGAAATCATGCCACTACAGCATGTCTCCGACTATCTCCAGGAACCCTAGCAGCATGCTGAGATTCAACTGCGACATAGAATGTAGCACAAGTTTGAATGATGCTGCATCACCACACCCACTAGGATGTGTGTGTGTGTTAATGTGCATCATTGTGGTTTTGGAAAATAACACATGCAATGATGTCAGTCTAGCATGTGTCCAACCATGTCTAGGAACCCTAGTAGCATGCTGGGATTCAAATACAACATGGATTATAGCACCAGTTTGAAACATGCTGCATCACCACACCCACTAGGATGTGTGTGTATCAATGTGCATCATTGTGGTTTTGGAAAATTACGCATGCAATGATGCCACACCAGCCTGTGTCCAACCATGTCTAGGAAAACTAGCAACATGCTGGGTTTCAACTACGACATGAAGTGGAGCACCAGTTTGGAAGATGCTGCAACACCACACCCACTTGGATGTGTGTGTGTATCAATGTGCATCATTGTTGTTTTGGAAAAGAACATATGCAAGGACACCACTCCATCATGTGTCCAACCATGTCCAGGAACCCTAACAGCATGCTGGGATTCAACTTCAACATAAAGTGCATCACCAGTTTGAAAGATGCTGCATCACCACACCCACTTGGATGTGTGTCTATGTATCAATATGCATGATTGTCTTTTTGGAAAAGAACACATGCAATGACGCCACTCCAGCATGTGTTTAGCCATGTCCGGAACACTAGCAGCATGTTGGGATTTAACTACAACATGCAGTGGAGAACCAGTTATATAGATGTTGCTTCACCACACCCACTAGGATGTGTGTGTATCAATGTGCATCATTGTGGCTTTAAAAAAATAACACATGCAATGATGCCACTCCAGCATATGTTCAACCATGTCTAGGAACGCTAACAACATGCTGGGATTCAACTGCCACATAGAGTGTAACACATGTTTGAACGATGTTGCATCAACACACCCACTAGGATGTGTGTGTGTCAATGTGCATAATTGTGGTTTTGGAAAAGAACACATGCAATGATGCCAGTCTAGCATGTGTCCAACCATGTCTAGGAACCCTAGCACCATGATGGGATTCAACTACCACATAGAGTGTAGCACCAGTTTGAACGATGATATATCACCACACCCACTAGGATGTGTGTCTGTGTCAATGTGCATCATTGTGGTTTTGGAAAAGAACACATGCAATGATGATAGTCTAGCATGTGTCCAACCATGTCCAGGAACCCCAGCAGCATGCTAGGATTCAGCTGCCACATGGAGTGTAGCACCAGTTTGAAAGATGCTGCATCACCACACCCACTTGGATGTGTGTGTGTGTGTATGTGTATGTATCAATGTGCATCATTCGGGTTTTGGAACAGAACACGTGCAACGATGCCACTCCATCATGTGTCCAACCATGTCCAGGAACCCCTAGCAGCATGCTGGGATTGAAATGCAACAGAGTAGCACCAGTTTGAAAGATGTTGCATCACCACACCCACTGGGATGTGTGTGTGTATCAATGTCCATCATTGTGGTTTTCAAAAACGACACATGTAATGATGACACTAGAATGTGTCCAACCATGTCCAGGAATCCAAGCAGCATGCTGGGATTCAACTGCCACATGGAATGTAGTGCTAGATTGAACGATGCTACATCACCACACCCACTGGGATGTGTGTGTGGGTCAATGTGCATCCTTGTGGTTTGGAAAATAACACATGCAATGATGCTAGTCTAGGATGTGTCCAACCATGTCCAGGAACCCAAGCAACATTCTGGAATTTAACTATCACATGGAGTGTAGCACCATCTTGGAAGATGCTGCATCACCACACCTACTGGGATGTCTGTGTATGTATCAATGTCATCATTGTGGTTTTGGAAAAGAACACATGCAATGATGCCACTCCAACATGAGTCCAACCATGTCAAGGAATCCTAGCGGCATGTTGGGATTCCACTACAACATGGAGTGTAGCACTAGTTTGAAAGATGCTGCATCACCACACCAATAGGGATGTGTGTGTATGTACCAATGTGCATCATTGTGGTTTTGGAAAAGTTCACATGCAATGATGCCACTCCAGCATGTGTCCAACCATGTCCAGAACCCTAGCAGCATGCTGGGATTCAACTACAACATATAGTGTAGCACCAGTTTGAAAGATGCTACATCACCACACCCACTAGGATGTGTGTGTACCAATGTGCATCATTGTGGTTTTGGAAAAGTACACATGCAATGATGCCTCTCCAGCATGTGTCCAACCATCTCTAGGAACCCTAGCAACATGTTGGGATTCAACTCCAACATGAAGTGGAGCACCAGTTTGAAAGATGCTGCATCACCACACCCACTTGCATGTATATGTGTGTATGTATCAATGTGCATCATTAGGTTTTTGGAAAAGAACAGATGCAATGATGCCACACCAGCATGTGTCCAACCATGTCTTGGAACATTAGCAACCTCGTGGGATTCACCTACAAAATGGAGTGTAGCACCAGTTTGAAAGATGCTGCATCACCACACCCACTTGGATGTGTGTGTTTAACAATGTGCATAATTGTGGTTTTGGAAAAGAACACATGGAATTATGCCACTCCAGCATGTGTCAAACCATGTCCAGGAAACCTAGAAGCATGCTGGGATTCAACTGCCACATACATTGTAGCACCAACTTGAAATATGCTGCATCACCACACTGAAATGGATCGTATGGGCACCTAGAAGGGGTGAATAGGTGATTTTTATGCTTTTTTAATTTTAGGCTTAGCATAAAGATAAATTCTCTAGATAAACTATTAGGTGGAATTTCCCTATATGCAAACCTATCTACTAGCGTGTAAAGAGCGAGTGGAAGAGGAACGGGTAAACCGTAGTGAAGAACGCGGAGACACATGATTTGTTTGACCGTAGTTGCTTCCTTGTTAAGGGAAGTACGTCTGCGTTGGAGGGGTGGGTGGTACTAAGACCACCATGCCACAATAGGCCTCACCCTGTTCTCTGATGGATCCCGCCACCAAAGGCCTAATCCACCTTTCTACTATAGGGACCCTTCGAGGCGGGTACCAGTGCCTTTACACAACTAGAGGGGCACAACTCCACAATCAACTTGGAGGCTCCCGTAATGACAACAAGCTGCCACAAGAACAAGTTATCAATAACAAGGAACGAGATATAGATATTGACAAGAATACTAGATCAGGGATTTCTCCAAATGAATGGAGAGGAGTTAATGCGCTTGATTCGTGATGACGATGGCGATTCTCTCCTCCTTCAATTCCCCCAAAGATCGAAGCCTTCAGGTGGTTGAAGTGGGAGATCTAGAATGGGAGCTCTTGCGAAGTGTCTGAATAATTTCGAGTGAATCAAGAGTTTTGAACATTGGGGAAGGAGGGATATTTATACCCCCTTTCAAAACCAAGCCGTTGGAGTCTTTGGGGGCTGGATTATCCGGCCCTAGTGAGGGGTCGGATTATCCGGCCTAGGGAAAACTCCGCTCCAGACTCAGAATATCGGGCAGATAATCCGCGCCCTCTCTGAGTGTCGCGTCGAGCTTGCCCTTGATCGTGTTCTGGGGGCTAGATTATCCGGCCCCATGTGAAGGCCGGATTATCCGGCCTGGGGAGGAAAAACCGCCCCAGTTCAGATTTTCTAGGAGAAAATCCGACCGGACTCCGAGCGACGCGCCTTGGCAGGCTTTGGTAAAATTCTGGGGGCCGGATTATCCGGCCTGGGGAAGAAAAACCGCCGCAGTTCGGATTTTCTGGGCGATAATCTGCCCCCTCTCTGGGTGACGCGCCTTGGCAGCCTTTGATCAATGAGGTAGGCCAGATTATTCGGCCCTTGGTGGGGCGGATAATCCGGCCCCCCAAAAAACTCCTGCACACTTAGCGCACATGAGAAAACTCCACAGTACTGTTATCTAACACACAAAACACAGGAAAACGTGAAATGTTCTTTCAATCTCCCCCTTTTTGGTGTTAGATGACAATACAAGGATTTGCAGGAAAGGATCACAAGACTACCAGCAATAAACATTGAAGAGACTCCCCCTCAATGTGTGCATATTAGAATTTTGCATTTGAATACAAATGCACACAAATAGGTGAATCTATTCCATTGACATATGAACAACATAATCATACCACCGAGATAGGGAGAGAGGCATCCTTGAAATAGCCACAATTATCAACGTGATAACCAATATAAGCGCCTTGCTCGATAAAGATTCCCAGCATACTAGGATGTGAATAAATGAATCCATAAGCATAATCCATGAGATAAATCCAGACAACCACCGTCACAGGGTCTCAAACAAAACACAAATCACAAATTTAAAGTTCAACGCTAAATGGGCACAAGCGAGAAAACGACGAATAGGAAAAAATGCAAGTGCTTATGCCCGACCCATGCAAATCCTCGAAGACCTAATAGAACTACTTCTCCCCCTTTGGAATCGAGACGCCAAAAAGGAAGAAGAGCGATGCTAGCGCCCCAAGGGATCACTCGTAGTCCTCATCCTCGTCCTCGTCCTCGTCCTCGTTCCCATCCTCGTCCTCATCTTCAAGCTCCTCTGTGTCATCATCCTCATCATTAGCAGTGGACGCAGAGGGGAACAAGTGATGCTCTAGCTCTCCATAGTTCAGCCCGGAAGAAGAGTTCCACCGGGCATATGGTGTGGGAGGGTTAGGAGCCGGGGGATCATCAGAAGCACCGGACACATGGTGAAGGATGAGCTGCTGAGAGTGAGCCAACTCATGGCGCTGCTTGTACTCCTCATATTGGCCCTTGCGCGTGTACACGCCCATGCATAGGATGTGCCGCTGGAACCAGTTACACTGCTTGATCTCACGAGCAACTGGGGGCACTAGAGGCCTGTGAGCATCCCTCATGAGACCCTCAGGAGCAGAAGAGGGGTGAGAGGTCTTCCGAACCTTGGTGTAGATCTTCTTTGCCTTATGCACAACATCAATGTTGAAATCTTCAAAAGGAAGCAGGTGTCTGATGAGCATCGTAATGTAGGGAGCATAAGGAATGGACAGCCGATTGAACATTGCATCAATCAATTCATGGTAGAGGAAGTCCATCACATCTATCTTGTATTGATCTTGGGCTCCTTGCCCTTCCTTTTGGACACCCCCTTTCTAGTCCTCTTTGCTTGTTCAGCCATGCGCTTCTCTTCGTTCTTTCTTCTCCTCAACTCAACCTCGTCCACTAAGTTACCCTGTCCGTCGTCCCAAAAGTATTTACCACGAGGACGGCTCTTGTAGGTCTTGGGAACACTAGAATCACCCTCACTCATTGGAGGAAGAACACGGAGGATAAGGTACCTGGAGGCGCGGAGAAGAAGATCCGGCGAGGCCCAGAAAATCCGGTGGCCGGAGAGGCTCCGGGGAGGGTGGGGGACAACAGGCGGCGGCTGAGGAGGAGGAGAGGGTTGGGGAGAAGTGCTGCTCGTTATGAGTCCTTCCCCCCGATCCTGCCCTTTAAGATGAAATCTGCTAGGGCCGGATTATCCGTCCTACACTTGGGCCGGATTATCCGGCCTCGAAGCTGAATTTCTGTTGTACACAGATTCAGGCCCGCGCATCCCCAAACAACACCCCCACAAGGTGTACAAGGGACTTGTGTGCAAGGATAGATGGCTTAGGGGCGGAGAAAGGCTTAGGATTAAGAAAGACAAACTGATATAGTACTATACACTCAAAATTGCAATAACCAAATCAAATAAAAGCCAAAATTGAGTGTGATTCCCATAAGAACATGAGATGAGCAAAAACAACCAAAAAGATCCATCAAAATCCAATTCTCCTCAAGGGAGAGGGCGGTGGCCGAAGCCACCTTGTTGGAGTGTATGGTGTGACACCGCGAAGATATATCTTGGGTTCACGACCAATACTCATCAATAAGCTCACATATCACAAAATGATATTAAGAGAAATGATTTATCTTCCTTTTGGCATTATGGGGGGAGGGTTATCCCAATTAATTAGGACCACACTCCCCCTATATCCATGCGCACATCTAGACCAAAAGACTGAGATGTATGAGTGAGTGCATGGGTAATCAAGACAAACTCCTGGAATCAATGATATTTAGCTCATTCCTCAAGTAGCAGAATCTTGCTTCATCAAGTGGCTTCGTAAAAATATCAGCAAGTTGGTTCTTCGTGCTCACAAAAGATAGATCAATATCGCCTCGAGCAACATGGTCTCGAATAAAATGATTCCGAATCTCAATATGCTTTGTCCTTGTGTGCTGTACCAGATTGTACACAATTTTGATTGCACTTTTATTATCACATAAAAGAGGCACTTTGTCACAATTGACACTGTATTCCTTTAAAGTTTGCCTCATCCACAATAACTGAGTGCAAGCACTAGCAGCAGCATATTCAACTTCGGCGGTGGAGAGAGAGATACAATTCTGCTTTTTAGATGACCAACACACTAGAGACCTTCCCAAGAATTGACAAGCTCCAGAAGTGGATTTCTGATCATCCTTACCACCAGCCCAATCTGAATCAGTATAACCACATAGAGAGAAATTGGAGCCCTTGGGATACCATACACTAAAGTTAGGGGAATGAACCAAATATCGAAAGATCCTCTTGACTGCCACTAAGTGGCTTTCTTTAGGAGCTGCTTGATACCTTGCACACACCCCCACACTCAACACAATATCGGGTCTAGATGCGCAGAGGTAAAGAAGAGAGCCGATCATGGACCGGTATACCTTTTGGTCCACATCTTTACCATGTGGGTTTAGTTCAAGGTGACATTTTCTTTGCATCAGAGTGGCGACACCATTAAGATCCATCATCTTCAATATCTTGAGCATGTCTTGGATGTACTTTGCTTGATTGATGAAGGTTCTTTCTCTAAGTTGCTTGATCTCGAATCCAAGAAAGAACCGTAATTCCCCCATCATAGACATCTCAAACCTGTCAGTCATAAGCTTTGAAAATTCATCATTAAAAGCTTTATTACTAGAACCAAATATGATATCGTCTACATATAGTTGGCATACGAAGAGCTCCCCCTTAACCTTCTTAGTAAAAAGAGTGGGATCGATTTGCCCAACTTCGAAGCCACGGTCTAGCAAAAGCTCTTTAAGGTGCTCATACCACACACGTGGGGCTTGTTTAAGGCCATAGAGTGCCTTATCGAGTTTGTAGACATGATTCGGGAAGTTAGGATCCTCAAATCCTAGGGGTTGCTTTACATATACCAACTCATGTAGATGACCATTAAGGAAAGCACTCTTGACGTCCATTTGCTGCAATTTAAAATTGTTATGGGCAGCATAAGCAAGAAGGATACGGATGGACTTAAGTCGAGCCACTGGAGCATAGGTCTCGCCGAAGTCAATGCCCTCAACTTGAGAGTAGCCTTGTGCCACAAGTCTCGCCTTGTTCCTCACAACAATGCCATTCTCATCTTGCTTTTTTTTAAATATCCATTTGGTGCCGATAATATTGCGGCAATCTTTGGGTTTCTCCATGAGTTTCCAGACCTTGTTGCGCTCGAAATTATTCAATTCTTCATGCATAGCAACAACCTAGTCTGGATCTTCAAGAGCTTCAAAAACTTTCTTGGGTTCCACCATTGAGATGTGAGCTTGATGCTCACCAAAACTCGCCAATTCCCTTCTTGTAGAAACCCTTCGTCGAAGGTCACCTACAACCTTGTTGAGGGTGTGACCCCTTAACTCAAGGTTCCGATCAGCACGAGCCTTGCGACGAAGTTCAATAAGCTTGTTGTCTCTTGGTGGAAAAGTTTCATCACTTGAATCTTCATTGGAATCATTTGCTCGACCTTGATTAGAATCTGGGATAATAGTAGTAGGCGGTGATGAAGTGTGCCCTTGAGGTGGGTCAGCAGCCATAACAGGAGACTGCTGAAAAACAGGTGATTCAGGGCCGGATAATCCGGTCGATGGAGAGGCCGGATAATCTGGCCTGGGAGAACTTGTAGCAGCTTCATCAGGCTGCCTGGGACTTGCTTGAACTGGCGAGGGGGCGGATAATCCGGGGCCAGCCGGAAAATCCGGTCTAGAGCTTGCAGCGATTTCTTCAGCACCAGGAGCAATTTGGTCGTCAGGAGTAGGGTGGTCGGATAATCCGGTGTCAATCGGATAATCCGGCCTAGAGCTTTCTGGAACATCTTGACCTTCAGCAGTTGATGGAGATGGTGTAGAAGTTACTCCTGTGGTTGGAACATGATGAGTATGTTTAGATGAGGGCTCTTCATGAGTAGAGCATTGTCCTTCCCGATCCGCCACAAGGGGTTCCTCAATGGGGCGGAAAAATCACACGCCCATTCTTCTTATGGCATCTTGGGGTATTTCAACATCTGCATCACAAACATCAACTTGCCCCGCACGGGAGCCGTCATTTTCTTTGAACACCACACTACAAGATTCTACAAAAGTTCCATAGAGCTTATTGTAGACTCTATAAGTGTGGGATTCTGCACCATAACCAACAAAAATACCTTCTAGAGCCTTAGATTGAAACTTACATAAACGAACTCCCTTGATGAGAAAGAAACACTTACACCCGAATACCCGAAAGTATGATATGTTTGGCTTGTTACTGGTAAGTATTTCATATGGAGTCTTATCCAAGATTTTACGGAGGTATAAACGGTTGGATGAGTGGCAAGCGGTAGAGATTGCTTCATCCTAGAAATTATAAGGATACTTGAATTCGACTAGCATTGACCTTGCCATATCCATTAGAGTCCGATTTTTCCTCTCAGCTACACCATTTTGTTGAGGGGTGTACGCAGCGGAATATTGATATCTTATCCCCTCTTCACTTAGGAACTCATTTAAGGTGTAGTTCTTGAACTCAGAGCCATTATCACTTCTTATAGAGAGAATAGGGATGTTGTGTTGATGTTGAACCTCGTTGGTGAAGTCGATGACCGCTTTTTGAGTTTCACTCTTCAACTTGAAGAAATAAACCCAAGTGTATCTTGAGTAATCATCAACGATCACAAGACAGTACTTCTTCCCACCGAGGCTTGCATGAGATGGAGGTCCAAAGAGGTCCACATTTAGGAGCTCTAAGATCCTTTTTGACGAGATAATAGTCTTTCTACGATGAAGAGAGTCATGCATTTTCCCTTCAACACAAGCCCTGCAAACACGATCTTTGGCAAAGGAGACATTTTCTTTTAGTCCAAGGATGTGGCCACCCTTGTGGAGACTTTACAAAGTTCTCATATTGATGTGGGCTAGTCGGCGATGCCATAGCCAACCCACGTCAGCCTTTCTGAAAAGACACGTCGGGCCTGTAGTGGTTTTCCCCGAAGAGTCCACCATGTACAGGTCAGTTTCGACATATCCCACGAAAGCGACTTTTAGAGACTTTCTCCACAAGAGTATGTACCACCAAATCAGCATCAAGATAAACTGCAAAGCCCATCTTACCAAGGGCGCGAACTGAAAGTAAATTGTACCCGAGGGTCTCAACAAGCATGACGTCCACGAGAGAGATATCGTGAGCTACCACAACTTTGCCAAGACCCAATACCTCAGATTTTGACTTGTCACCATAGGAGACGGCTATATGATCATGATTTGGCCACATCTCTGTGATGATCTCCTTGCTTTCGGTCATATGACTTGTGCATGCGCTATCGAGTACCCATTTAGACCCACCAGAAGTATAACCCTACAAGAAAGTTACTTCTTGGTTTTAGGTACCCATTTTTCAATGGGCCTCTCATGTTAGTGACAAGGGTATTGGGGACCCAAATAGACCAAGGAATGTAACAATCATAAGAGCCTACATAACTAGCATAAACATCACCATAATAATCGCAATATAACTCAAAGTTAGGATTGTTAGCCCCTACAAAACCATCATAATTAGACTTGTCATTGGTGATGTTGCTAGTCTTTGGTTGAGCAGTCATGATCTTCTTCTTCTTGTTGTTTTTCTTGTTCTTTGTCTTGGGAATGTAACCAAGACCTTCTTTTCTATTGTTTGTCCTTTGCTTGCTCAGTATCTCATCAAGAACCTCTTTACCTTTGTGTTGAGAACCTCTTGCGAGATCTTCTTTTCCATAAGATGATGTGGAGGCACTTGGCACATCATACAGCTTCAGTTGAGTTTGGAGCTGATCATAAGACTCATTTAGAGTAGAGTGATCACTCTTCAATGCCTTGTGAGCACTATGAAGTTTATCAAACTTCTCCAAAAGTCTAGCATGAGCAGCCCCAAATTCAATCCTTTCTTTGATTAGTTTCTTTAACTTGGTAAGAGCATTGTCATGTTCTTTGATGAGCTGAGCCAAACTTCTTCATGTGACTCCTCAATGGATTCGAGTCTCTCTTCCAAAGATACTCGAGCTTCCTCTTCTTCTTCCAAAGCATTCTTCAAAGAAGCTATGTCCAAGGCATCTTCTCTTTCAATGCTGCCCTTTTCTTCAAGAAGATCTTCGGCTTGAGCAAGTTGACTCATAAGAGCATCAAAATGGAGTTTGTGCTCACCTTGCAGGTTAGTGAAAAAGTTGTCCAAAGCAATAACTTCTTCTTTCATTTTAAGACTATCATGATCATGCATATCCAAATTTATGTTAGTCTTAGGAAATGAAGAGCTAGAATTTGATACCTCGGACCCTCTTGCCATAGGCAAGTGGTGTTGTTATTGATGAAGTTCTCGTTTGGCGAGTCGAAGAGAGATGATGGAGTCGATGTGGTGGCTATAGCAGCCACCTCGCGAGAACTATCTTCATCCTCTTCATCTTCACTTGTAGAGGAGTATTCTTCTTGTGCCACTAAGACGATCTTGGGTTGCTCCTTGTAGGGGCCATTCTTTTTAATAAATGGCTTCTTCTTAGGTGCCTTGGATATTTCTTTAAGATTGAGCCTGCCACCATTGTCTTCTCTATTTTGATAAGGACACTCGGCTACAAAGTGCAGCCTATCTCCATAGTTGTACCATGTTCTCAGTTTTGGGCCGCTTTCTCTTCTTCCACTCGACCCATTCTTGCGCTGGAGTTCTGGCTTGGCCTTGGCAGTATCCTTCCAAAATTTCCTTGCGTAAAACGCCATGTACTCACCATGAGCATGTTTGACTTCACCGGGGCAGTCCATGGAGGCCCCCTCAAAAGCTCTTCCATCCTCATCTTGCTCAACAACATTAGCCTTTAGAGCAACATTGACTCCCTTTTGCATTCCAATGGCACGAGCCCGGGCATCTTTAGCGTTCTTCGCGGCAACTCTGAATGATGCCATTTCTTGCATGACTTCATTGGATGTCATTTGATGGAGTTGTGTCTACCTTGCAAGCTCTTCAAATCAGTTGGCTCGAAAGGCATTAAGGCACTCACATATTTTATTTTTATCCATGCATCGTCAATGTGGGTGGCTCCATGCTTTCTAAATGTTGTTGCAATGCCCTTGAGTCTTCTATACATGTCTTCATGGTTTTCACTATCCAACATGTAGAACCCTTCAGCTTCATTACTCAGGGCATCATACCTATTCCTTCTCATGCTTTCATTCCCAATAAAGAGATTGGTGAGGGCATCCCAAGCTTCTTTAGCTATGTTGAGATGTTCAATGTGGGGCATGTCCTCGGGACCCACACCAAGTTGTATCATGTGAAGAGTCGTCGCATTCAATTGGCTGTCCATAACTTCTCTTCTTGTCAGACTGGAATGATCTCAAATATGAAGACCCTCTTCAATAATCCTCCAAAGTTCAATTAAGGAGCTGCAAACATGAGACTTCATTAAGAATTGCCAGTGATTAAAAGAGGATGCAATAAGCTTGGGTGGATCACCCCTATTGTTTATATGAGGATGAGGGATAGGTGGATCGGGGGAATATACGTGATGAACCTCACTATATTCCTCCTTACCACTTCCCTTCTTGGAGGTGGAACCATTATGTTTTTCACCTACCACTTCATCGTCCTTGGATCCGGTGTTAGCCTTATCCTTGGATGATGGTGTGGCAGCCTCAGAGGAGGATGGAGATGGGGCTATGGATGATGTGAGAAGAGCAATCATTTGATTCATCTCCTCCATCTTGGCCTCAAAGGATTTCAACAAGGTTGTTTCCAACGTCTTGAGGTCATCCATTATGACCTTATCCATAGCCTCATCCCCATCTCCCTTGGTACCCATACTTCTCTTAGGCGGTTAAGCCCGAATAAAGAGTCGGGGCTCTGATACCAATTGAAATGGATCGTACGGGCACCGAGAGGGGGGTGAATAGGCGATTTTAATGCTTTTTCAATTTTAGGCTTAGCACAAAGGTAAATTCTCTAGATAAACTATTAGGTGGAATTTCCCTATATGCAAACCTATCTACTAGCGAGTAAAGAGCGAGTGGAAGAGGAACGAGTAAACCGTAGTGAAGCACGCGGAGACACAGGATTTGTTTAACCGTAGTTCCTTCCTTGTTAAGGGAAGTACGTCTGTGTTGGAGGGGTGGGCGGTACTAAGACCACCACGCCACAATAGGCCTCACCCTGTTCTCCGATGGATCCCGCCACCAAAGGCCTGATACACCTTTCCACTATAGGGACCCTTCGAGGCGGGTACCGGTGCCTTTACACAACTAGCAGGGCACAACTCCACAATCAACTTGGAGGCTACCGTAATGACAACAAGCTACCACAAGAACAAGTTATCAATAACAAAGAACGAGATCTAGATATTGACAAGAATACTAGATCAGGGATTTCTCCAAATGAATGGAGAGGAGTTGATGCACTTGATTCGTGATGACGATGACGATTCTATCCTCCTTCAATTCCCCCAAAGATCGAAGCCTTCGGGTGGTTGAAGTGGGAGATCAAGAATGGGAGCTCTTGCAAAGTGTCTGAATAATTTCGAGTGAATCAAGAGTTCTGAACGTTGGGGAAGGAGGGATATTTATACCCCTTTCAAAACCAAGCCGTTGGAGTCTTTGGGGGCCGGATTATCCGGCCCAAGTGAGGGCCCGATTATCCGGCCTAGGGAAAACTCCGCCCCAGACTCAGAATATCCGGCAGATAATCCGCCCCCTCTCTGAGTGTCGCGCCGAGCTTGCCCTTGATCGTAATCCGGCCCCATGTGAAGGCCGGATTATCCGGCATGGGGAGGAAAAACTACCCCAGTTCGGATTTTCCGGGAGAAAATCCGACCGGACTCCAAGCGACGCACCTTGGCAGGCTTTGGTCAAATTCTGGAGGCCGGATTATCTGGCCCATGCGAAAGCCAGATTATCCGGCCTAGGGAAGAAAAACTGCCCTAGTTCGGATTTTCGGGCGATAATCCGCCCCCTCTCTAGGTGACGCGCTTTGGCAGCCTTTGATCAATGAGGTAGGCCTGATTATCCGGCCCTTGGTGGGGCGGATAATCCGGCACCCAAAAAACTCCTGCACACTTAGCGCACATGAGAAAACTCCACAGTATTGTTATCTAACACACAAAACACAGGAAAACAAGAAATGTTCTTTCACACACCCACTTGGATGTGTGTGTGTCTATCAATGTGCATCATTGAGGTTTTTGAAAATAATGCAAGCAATGATTCCACTCTAGCATGTGTCTAACCATATTCAGGAACCCTATCAACATGCTAGGATTCAACTACAACATGGGGTGTAACACCAGTTTGAAAGATGTTGTATCACCACACACACTTGGATGTGTGTGTATGTATCAATGTGCATCATTATGGTTTTGGAAAAGAACACATTTAATGATGCCACTCTAGGATGTGTCCAACCATGTCCAGGAACCCTAGCAGCATGCTAGGATTCAAATGCAACATGGAGTGTAGCACCAAATTGAAAGATGCTT
Source organism: Avena sativa (assembly GCA_916181665.1). Classification (NCBI taxonomy): domain Eukaryota; kingdom Viridiplantae; phylum Streptophyta; class Magnoliopsida; order Poales; family Poaceae; genus Avena; species Avena sativa. The sequence goes on from OV702289.1 coordinate 503,314,165, forward strand.
CATCACCACACCCAATGGGATTTGTGTGTGTTTGTATCAATGTGCATCATTGTGGTGTTGGAAAAGAACACATACAATGATGCCACTCTAGCATGTCCAACCATGTCTAGGAACCCTAGCAGGATGCTGGGATTCAACTGCCACATGGAGTGTAGCACCAGTTTGAAAGATGTTGCATCACCACACCCACTTGGATGTGTGTGTGTTTTTGTCAATGTGCATCATTGTGGTTTTGGAAAAGAACACATGCAATGATTCTATTCTAGCATTTGTCAAACCATGTCTAGGAACCCTAGCAGCAAGCTAGGATTCAACTACCACATGGAGTGTAGCACAGGTTCGAAAGATGCTGCATCACCTCACCCACTTGGATGTGGTTGTATTTGTAAATGTGCATCATTGTGGTTTTGTAAAAGAACACATGCAATTACGCCACTCCAGCATGTGTCCAACCATGTCTAGGAACCCTACCAGTAGCATGGGATTCAACTACAACATGGAGTGTAGCACCAGTTTGAAAGATGGTGAATCACCACACCCACTTGGATGTGTGTATGTATCAATGTGCATAATTGTGGTTTTGGAAAAGAATACATGCAATGATGCCACTCCAGCATGTGTCCAACCATGTCTAGTAACTCTAGCAGCATGCTAGGATTCAACTACCACATAGAGTGTAGCACCAGTTTGAACGATGATGCATCACCACACCCACTAGGATATGTGTCTATGTCAATGTGCATCATTGTGGTTTTGTAAAAGAACACATGCAATGATGATAGTCTAGCATGTGTCCAACCATGTCCAGGAACCCCAGCAGCATCCTCGGATTCAACTGCCACATGGAGGGTAGCACTAGTTTGAAAGATGCTGCATCACCACACCCACTTGGATGTGTGTGTGTATGTATCAATGTGCATCATTCAGGTTTTGGAAAATAACACATGCAATGATGCTACTCCATCATGTGTCCAGCCATGTCCAGGAACCCCTAGCAGCATGCTAGGATTCAAATGCAACATGGAGTGTAGCACCAGTTTGAATGATGTTGCATCACCGCACGCACTAGGATGTGTGTGTGTATCGATGTGCATCATTATGTTTTTCGAAAAGAACACATGTAATGATGACACTAGAATGTGTCCAACCATGTCCAGGAATCCAAGCAGTATGCTAGCATTCAACTGCCACATGGAGTGTAGCAATAGATTGAATGATGCTGCATCACCACACCCACTAGGATGTGTGTGTGTCAATGTGTATCCTTGTGGTTTGGAAAAGGACACATGCAATGATGCCAGTCTAGGCTCTGTCCAACCATGTCCAGGAACCCAAGCCACATGCTGGGATTTAACTATCACATGGAGTGTAGCACCATCATGGAAGATGCGACATCACCACACCTACTGGGATGTCTGGGATTAAACTGCCACATACATTGTAGCACCAACTTGAAATAGGCTGCATCACCACACCCACTTGGATGTGTGTGTGTCTATCAATGTGCATCATTGAGGTTTTTGAAAAGAACGCATGCAATGATTCCACTCTAGCATGTGTCCAACCATATTTAGGAAACCCATCAACATGCTAGGATTCAACTACAACATGGAGTGTAGCACCAGTTTGAAAGTAGTTGCATCACCACACACACTTGGATGTGTGTGTATGTATCAATGTGCATCATTGTGGTATTGGAAAAGAACACATTTAATGATGCCACTCTAGCATGTGTCTAACCATGTCCAGGAACCCTAGCAGCATGCTGGGTTTCAACTACAACATGTAGTGTAGCAACTGTTTGAAAAATGTTGCATCATCACACCCACTGGGATGTGTGTGTCTATCAATGTGCATCATTGCAGTTTTGTAAAAGAACACATATAATGATGTCACTCCATCCTGTGCCCAACCATGTCCAGGAACCCTAGCAGCATGTTAGGATTCAACTGCCACATGGAGTGTATCACTAGTTTGAAAGATGTTGCATCACCACACCCACTGGGATGTGTGTATGTCAATGTGCATTGTTGTGGTTGTGGAAAAGAACACATGCAATGATACCAGTCTAGCATGTGTCCAACCATGTCTATGTACCCTAGTAGCATCATGGGATTCAACTGCCACATGGAGTGTAGCACTAGTTTGAAAGATGCTACATCACCACACCCACTTGGATGTGTGTGTGTATGTATCAATATGCGTCATTGTGGTTTTGGAAAAGAACGCATACAATGATGCCACTCCAACATGTGTTCAACCATGTCTAGGAATCCTAGCAGCATGCTGGGATTCAACTGCAACATGGACTATAGCACCAGTTTGAAAGATGCTGCATCAGCACACCCACTGGGATGTGTGTGTATCTATGTGCATCATTGTGGCTTTTGAAAATAACACATGCAATGATGCAACTTAGGCATGTGTCCAACCATGTCCAGGAACCCTAGCTGCATGCTGGGATTCAACTCCAACATGTAGTGGAGCACCAGTTTGAAAGATGTTGCATCACCACACCCACTTGGATGTGTGTGTGTATGTATCAATGTGCATCATTGTGGTTTTGGAAAAGAACACATGTAATGATGCCACTCCATCATGTGTCCAACCATGTCCAGGAACCCTAGAAGCATGCTGGGATTCAACTGCAACATGTAGTGGAGCACTAGTTTGAAAGATGCTGCATCAACACACCCACTTGGATGTGTGTGTGTATGTATCAATGTGCATCATTGTGGTTTTGGAAAAGAACACATGCAATAATGCCACTCCAGCATGTGTCCAACCATGTCTAGGAACACTATCAGCATGCTGGGATTCAACTACAGCATGTAGTGGAGCACCAGTTACAAAGTTGTTGCTACACCACACCCACTGGGATGTGTGTGTGTGTATCAGTGTGCATCATTGTGGCTTTGAAAAAGAACACATGTAATGATGCCACTCCAGCATATGTCCAACCATGTCTGGGAACCCTAACAACATGCTGGGATTCAACTGCTGCATCACCACACCCACTGGGATGTGTGTGTGTCAATGTGCTTCATTGTGGTTTTGGAAAAGAACACATGCAATGATGCCAGTCTAGAATATGTCCAACCATGTCTAGGAACCCTAGCAGCATGTTGGGATTCAACTACCACATGGAGTGTAGCACCAGTTCTAATGATATTGCATCACAACACCCACTTGGATGTGTGTGTGCATGTATCATTGTGCATCATTGTCATTTTGTAAAAGAACACATGCAATTATGCCACTCCAGCATGTGTCCAACCATGTCTAGTAACCCTAGCAGCATGCTGGGATTCAACTACAACATGGAGTGTAGCACCAGTTTGAAAGATGCTTCACCACAACACCCAACGGGATGTGTGTGTGTTTGTATCAATGTGCATCATTGGGGTTTTGGAAAAGACCACATACAATTATGCCACTCCAGCATGTGTTCAACCATGTCAAGGAACCATAGTAGCATGTTGGGATTTAACTGCCACATGGAGTGTACCACTAGTTTGAAAGATGCTACATCACGACACCCACTTGGATGTGTGTGTATGTATCAATGTGCATCATTGTGGTTTTGGAAAATAACACATGCAATGATGCCACTCCAGCATGTGTCCAACCTTGTTTAGGAACCCTAGCAGCATGCTGGGATTCAAGTGCAGCATGCAGTGGAGCACCAGTTTGAAAGATGTTGCGTCACCACACTCACTTGGATGTGTGTGTTTATGTATCAATGTGCAGCATTGTGGTTTTGGAAAAGAACACATGCAATGATGCCACTCCAGCATGTGTCCAACCATGTCTAGGAACCCTAGCAGCATGCTAGGATTCAACTGCAACATGTAGTGGAGCACCAGTTTGAAAGATGCTGCATCACCACACCCACTTGGATGTGTGTGTGTATCAATGGGCATCATTGTGGTTTTGGAAAAGAACACATGCAATGATGTAACTCCACCATGTCCATGAACATTAGTAGCATCGTGGGATTCAACTACAAAATGGAGTGTAGCACCAGTTTGAAAGATGTTGCATCAACACACCCACTTGGATTTGTGTTTATCAATGTGCATCATTGTGGTTTTGTAAAGAACACATGCAATGATGACACTCTAGCATGTGTCAAACCATGTCCAGGAACCCTAGCAGTATGCTGGGATTCAACTGCCACATGCATTGTAGCACCAACTTGAAAGATGCTGCATCACCACACCCACTTGGATGTGTGTGTATGGTTCAATGTGCATCATTGTGGTTTTTGAAAAAAACACATGCAAAGATTCCACTCCAGCATGTGGCCAACCATATTCAGGAACCCTAGCAGCATGCTAGGATTCAACTACAACATGTAGGGTAGCACCAGTTTCAAAGATGATGTATCACCACACTACTTGGATGTGTGTGTATGTATCAATGTCATTGTGGTTTTGGAAAAAAACATTTAATGATGCCACTCCAGCATGTGTCCAACCATGTCCAGGAACCCAAGGATCATGCTGGGATTCAACTACAACATGTAGTGTAGGACCTGTTTGACAGATGCTGCATCACCAGACCCACTAGGATGTGTGTGTCTATCAATGTGCATCATTGCAGTTCTGGAAAAGAACACATGTAATGATGCCACTCCATCATGTGTCCAACCATGTCCAGGAACCCTAGCAGGATGCTGGGATTCAACTACAACATGGACTATAGCACCAGTTTGAAAGATGCTGCATCACCACACCCACTGGGATGTGTGTGTATCTATGTGCATCATTGTGGTTTTGGAAAATAACGCATGCAATGATGCAACTCTAGCATGTGTCCAACCATGTCCAGGAACCCTAGCAGCATGCTGGGATTCAACTGCAACATGTAGTGTAGCACTAGTTTGAAAGATGTTGCACCACCACACACACTTGGATGTGTGTGTATGTATCAATGTGCATCATTATGGTTTTGGAAAAGAACATATGCAATGATGTCACTCCAGTATGTGTCCAACCATGTGCAGGAACCCTATCAGCATGCTGGGATTTGATGACTGCAAGTGCACAGATCATTTGTAGCTAGTTTCGAAATAAAGATATCGATCCCACAGGGAGCAGGAGTCTAAAGTCTAATAACTCTTGAAATAAATATTACGATAGAAATGCTAAATTAAGTTCTAAGTAAAAATATAAAATGCGAGTATTGTGTAAAAGGGTGTTTTTGGGTTTTAGGTATAAGAGCAATAATAAAGTAAAGCAAAATAACTTAATACAGAAAGTAAGTATCGCTTATGTAAGAGAGATTGGAACTGCAATACGGAAAAAGCGTTCTTAGGGAGTAGCGGATACACCACTAGTATTATGAGGATCTAAGATAAAGATTATTATCACGAACATTCTCAACTATATATGTGTGGGAGGAACTCCGTATTTGGAAAATTAGGCAGCAACCACTGCTCACATCATCCTCATAACCACAATAGTCAACAATTGACATCAATCGAGTTACTGTGCTATTAAGGGACGTAATCCCGTAGGAAGTATCCCATGGCATGGATAGTGTTTCGTGAGTTTCCTTAGTTTCCCAAGTTGATATGTAAGGGATGCCAACAACTTTGTAGTCACTGTAAGTGCTAGTACGCCTCCGTCTACCAACTAGTAGTTCCCTCCATCAAGTCCCCACGAGAGGCAAATATTGAGAGGTCGACTTCCCTCAACATCAAGATGTAGAGAATCTAACACATGGTCACAATGATGAATATCATAATAGACTTTATCTTATTTCAATCTCATACTAGGGTTTCTCCATCTCCCCAAGAACTAAAGATCTACTCAGACATGGAGGCAATCAACATCATGGCAATGGTAATGGAAACAATCATAGATGAATAGTACTTTTATAAATCCACAACGAGTACGGGAATTACAACAAGATCTAGACAAGGATGTAGATGGGATGGATGGAGATGGTGATGATGCAGAGGTGGATGATTAAGATCGATGCCTTAGCCTCCCGGATCTATGCAAGGCGAAGATGGATCCTTGTGGATGAGTTCCTCCTCCAGATGCCTTCCGGAGGTGAGGTTTCTGCGATTTCTGGGTGTTCTGTATGTCGTCTCCTCGAACCAATTGCACGGGGTGAAACTATTTGACGAGGCGGAGGCGGCGCCAACTATATGGCTGGAGCTATACAGCCAGAAAATTTGCTCCCGCCGTATAGTTGGTCGTTGAACCTTCTACCTCCCTTGTTCACTTTTGGTTTTCTTCTGGTATTATTAATATTTGCCAAATAAGGGATTTACATTGTTTTTAGCTCCTTTTCTCCATAGTACAACTTCTCCAAGAATTGTATCCATTGGATCCATGTTTTGTCCTGATCCTGGTGAAAATAGACATAAAATGTGCGTGCGAGCGCCGTAAAATACCAAGATCCTACATCTATAGTGAAAAATAATAATATAAAACATGATGCAAATATGCACTCATCAACTTCCCCAAGCTTAGACTCTTGCTCGTCCTGAGCAAGTTTTAGCTTAATGGATGTGATCCTCATGTTCATGAAGCTAAGTCGATTAAAATGAATGAGGCAGTTGCAGCATGTGTTTATCATATATGATCATAGGAACAAGTTCGTGAATAGTACCTTACTTGAACCATCTGAATAATATTAGCAGGCTTCCACACCTTAGTTATCAATAGTTCATAAAAGATGAATCTCAACATAATGTAAAAGTATCCGGTTCAACCGAATGAGTTAACGAGGTAGTCCCAAGTGTTTTAGGATCAACATATTCACTTGGGATTCAAAATCTCAAAAGTGTCTCTTTGTCATACTACAATACAGTGGTATATGCCTATTTTCTCTTTGCACACTCGCTCCTTTTCTTCTTTCTTTTCTTTTTATTTTGCATATATGTTCACACTTTGGTTTTAAGTATTGTGCAAAGGAGCTAGCCATATATTCCACCTTATGTAGGAATTCAAAGTTTAATGATCTCAATTATCAAATTTCAACTATATATGAAGCATTCTTATGACTTGGAGATTCTACCTCGACTTGTTCTCACTCTATTTTTGATTGCACTTTCATTTTCTTTTGTTCAAGGTTTCTTTTTAACTTAATTGTATAGATAATTTTCTCTTTGTAAATCAAACCGTAGACTTACAGCATATTGACCAAATTATCTTTATGTGTTCCATTAATACCAATGGTGTGGAAGACTCCTATTGTTATCATCAAATGCAAGTAAAATCATACTCAAGCCATTCATATATCATTAAGGCAAACGCAAACTCAATATTGCTCCATATATAATAATAAACTCGGAATTTCATAAAATGGATCGACTATTCCTGAAGGGAATTCTAATGATGCAAACTTTATTTCTAGTTTGAACTAATGCAAAAATAATAATAATAACTTATAGGATAGATTACATGGTCTTAAAGATCTCCCCAAGCTTGCAATCAAGCCAGGCGGGATGAATTAATCCCTTGCGATTATTTGATACCGTGATTGTTGTAGATCACTGTGGCGCCATGGCGTGTAACACCGTGGTGCGTAGCTTCTTTTTGGTCTCCTCCAGAGTAGTTATGCGTCTTTAGCACCTGCACAGATCAGATTGCAGAGTGTCTACTCTATCTGCGAGCTTAGTCACAAATGGAAGGAGGTCTTCCTTCTTCTCCATCCCATTGAGATGCTGACGAACTTTGACGCGATGGAGTAGCTCCTGTTTCTGATATATCTATAGTGCTCGCACGCGATCCTTGGTCCTAGCGACAACTTCTTCTTCCTCATCCATAATTGATGGATCGGGGAAGTGGAAACCGTACCTCCACTCTTCTTGAGGCTTAACCTTCATACGAGTGCCAATGGTTGGCTTCAAGAGTGGAACCTCCCCTTACTTGCTAGCACCTACACCAATATTAGATAATTCCTTACGTTTGTGCGGTCTTGGATCTGTGGTGATGAACTTGACTGTCTCCACACACCCTTTTCCATGTGGCTTGCGATCTTCTCTCTCTTGTTGAGATTTCTTCATCGCCACCCAATTGATCTTCGGTGGATCATAGACGTCTCGGTGGATGTAGACGTCAACCACGTCATCTTCGGAATCGTCGCTGAAGTAGCTTGGCTCGACGTACTCCTTGTACCTCGGTCTAAACCTCTCCACCTCCTCGTCATCATCCTCCATGGACAGGCTGCTAGATCGGTCCTTGGAAGGAGCAATGAGCCCCATGGGTTTCACAGCCTGGGGCGGGATAACGCATTGCTAGATTGGTTCCTATAGATTATGATTAGAGAGAGAGAGAGAATAGCAGTATATATAAGGGGGGTCAGAGGTCGGTAAAACTCGCGAGAAACACCAAATTGTCAACAAAGAAAAGAATCTTATTGAAACAGGGAAAGAAATCACGGATTTGGAAGTGTCATGTCGCGTAACGACCAACTATACGGGCGTCTTGTATAGGTTCGGCCATATAGTTGGTTCCAGGAAGATATTTCCAAATATCTCGAGTCCAGGTCGATTAAATCATGAACCAGAACCGACAATAACGTTTTTTATGAACAGAAAACAAACAAAAAGTGTCCGAGAGTTTAACGACCAACTATACGGCCAGAATTTTTGCTCCGGTCATATAGTTGTGACCGTATAGATACAAACATCGAAAATCAAAAGTGTCTGAGAGTTTAACGACCAACTATACGACCGGAATTTTTGCTTTGGTCATATAGTTGCGACCGTATAGATATAGACACCAAAAAGCAGAACTATCTAAGAGTTCAACGACCAACTATACGGCCGGAATTTTTGCTCCGGTCGTATAGTTGAGACCGTATAGGCTCAGATATCAAAAACAATTTCACAAAGATGATATAGAGAGTTTAACGACCAACTATACGGTGGGAGCTCCCTCTCCGGTCGTATACCTCCGCCCGTATAGTTGGTAAAACCCCTCTAAAACTTCAGAAAAACACAAGGATTTCAAAGGCAAAAAATTTAGGAGGAAAATTTGTGAAAATGAATCACTTATTTGGGTAAGAACACTTACCTTGCACTTACCATTTGATTATTCGGGGATAAGAAAGTTCTTCCAACAGCAAAGACTTCTTCTCCCATGAAGGAATTAACCTTAATTCGTTAAATAATTCTCGTAAATGAAAATCACCAGGACTGAAGTTCCTCTCAACAAGATTGGTGTCTTGCTGGGCTATCATGGACACTGCATTTAACATCTTTATTTCCTACCTCTGCATAATCTGCAACTCAAATTCTTGAAGTGAAAGAATCCAACAGATCGGTCTTGGCTTATGTTCTTTCCTCTCAAGGAGTTCTTTTAAACCATCACGATCTGTATGAACACTCACCTTTGCATCAACTATGTAAGAGCAAAATTTATCACAAGAGAAAAATACAGCAAACAGTTCCTTTTCTTCCTTGGGGTAATTCTTCTAAGCACCATTTAGATTTCTACTAGCATGATGTATAATATTAAATCTATGACCAATATGTTGTCCCAGAGTTACTCCTACAACATCATCACTAGCTTCACATATTAAGTCAAAGGTTATATCCCAGATAGGTCGTTTAATGATAGGAGAACGAGATAAAGCATTTTTTAGTTGATCAAAGGCTTCAAGACATTTATCATCAATATTAAATCTTACTCCATTTTGTAGGAGGTTAGTCAAAGGTTTAGATATTCTAGAGAAATTTCTAATGAACCTTCTATAAAAACCCACATGACCAAGGAAACTTCTTATACCTTTAATATCCCTAGGTCGTGGCATTCTCTCAATTGCCTCAACCTTAGCTCTATCAACTTCAATTCCCTTACCTGATACCTTGTGTCCAAGTATTATACCTTCTTTGAACATAAAATGGCATTTCTTCTAGTTTAGAACAAGATTGGTTTCTTCGCAACGCTGCAAAACTCTTTTGAGATTATCCAAGTAACTCGTAAATGAAGTTCCATAGATAGAAAAGTGATCCATAAATACTTCCATTATAAGTTCTATGAAATCAGAAAAAATAGCAGTCATGCATCTTTGAAAATTAGCCAGAGCATTACATAAACCAAAAGGCATATGTCGGTAAGCGTGTAAATCATAAGGACTAATGAAAGTTGTTTTAAGTTGGTCATCGGGATGAACAACTATTTGAGAAAAACTAGAGTATCCGTCCAAGTAACAAAAATGAGTGTGGTTTGCTAACCTCTCTAAAGTTTGATCTATGAATGGTAAAGGATAGTGGTCTTTCCTAGTTTCTTTATTTAATTTTCTGAAGTCTATGCACATCCTATGCCCAACAATAGTTCTAGTAGGTATCAATTCAATATTTTCATTAGGAACAACAGTGAAACCACCCTTCTTAGGGACACAATGAACATGACTTACCCATTCACTTTCTTTAACAGGATAGATTATACTTGTGTCTAGTAGGCGTACAATTTCTTTTCTTACCACTTCTTTTATTTCAGGCTTGAATCTTCTATTAAATTCTGCAACTGGTTTAGCACCTTCCTCCATGAATATTTGATGGACGGCTATCATGGGACTGATGCCCTTCAAGTCATCCATTGAGTACCCAAAGGCCTTACAATGCTCCTTAAATATCTCCATAAGTTCTTCTTCTTCTTTTCCTGAAAGTTTAGCACAAATAATAACAGGAAATTTATTTGTATCATCTAGAAACCTGTATTTGAGATTATCTGGTAGAGTCTTCAACTCTAGGGGTGGTAATTCCTCGTCCCCTCTCTTTTTCTGGATCTTCAAAAGCCTCATCGGTTGCAGGTCCCAATATGGGAAGTGAATCAAATTCATCTTCTAGTTCTCCTAGGGACTTGTCCTCCATAACTATTTCTTCATAATTTGGATCTTCATTTATTTCTTCTTATTGATTACCAAAGAAAGAGCCACCATTTCTTCAATAGTTCTCTCTTCCTCTTCTTCTTGTATTTGTGGAGGTATGTCTTTAAATTTGGAAAATGGAATTTATTTTCCATTCCCCCAAGTTTAAGAGACACAATCTCCTTGAAATTAACATAGGCACCTATATCACCCAAGAAGTTTCTTCCAAATATAATAGGGCAAAGAGTGTCAGCTGGCATATCAACAACTAAAAAATCAATGGGAAAGTTTTTATTACCAATTGTGACAGTTGCATCATCAACTACTCCCATTGGAATTCTAAGATTTTTATTGGCTAACATAATTGTCATATCAGTATTTTCAATTGTAGCTGGTTCTATTTCTTCTTTTATTTCTAAATAGAAATCATAAGATATAACATTAACTTTCGTGCCATGATCACATAAACCGTAATGCGAGGTTTCTTTAGATATGCAGGGAAGAATAGGCTTACCCACATCTTTTACCTTTGTTTTACCTTCAACCAATATGAAAGTCTCTTCATCAAGTTCAACTATGTTACAATGTGCGTACATAGCCATAATTGCTTCCTTGGATACTTCTTCATCTTTGGTTTCCGCCAGATGTTCCACAACATCTGGCAAATTTTCTTCTTCCTTTTTATCCTGTACTGCCTTGACCTGTTCATATTCAAGAATATGCACTTCAAGAAAAGTTGGCTTTTACAACAGATGATTTTCGTGGTTGAAGGCCCATTTTTCGTGGCCAAAGAGTCTTGCACGATGGATGGCCTTCGTGGTAAAAGCCCCGTCACAAATGAATTAACCATGGTTTTTTTCGACCGTGGCGGATCACACCCTTCAACCACGAAAACTTGTTCCATCGTAGATCTGTTCGCCAGCAACGCTAACGGCTGACGTCATGCAAACTCCCACGTGGCAACCGCCGTTAGCGCCCAGTTACCCTCGTTAACGGTCATAGAAATCAAGGCAAAAGCTAGGCCCAGCCAAGGGCTGCTAAATACTAACTGGGCCAGCCCATCAGGGGAGCCCAATAAGAAGATGGCTCGTTACTGTTTTGTCCTGCACTATTTGAAATGGGCCCAAAAATGTAGGCAACTGCAGCCCGCGAACTTTCAGGCACGATTCTGTTTCGGCCTACAGAAGGCCCATGTTGGTCCAACACTGTGCTGCCACTTGAGGTCTGCACAAATCCGGCCCAGCACTGTTCAAGCATGTTGCTAGTCTAGCCTTTTACTGTTTAGTCCAATTACTATTCCAGCCTTTTAGGAATTTCGACCCATTACTGTTGAGGCCCTCTAGTGTTTGGGCTTTTGCCTGTTTAGGCCAGCACTATTTGGCATGTTACTATACTGGCTTACCACCATACTGGCCTTTTGTTGTTGATACCTTTTACGGTTCCGGCCTTTTCTCTTCTCTAGCCTTTTACTATTCTGGCATTTTACTGTTCTGGCCTTTTACTATTCTGGCCTTTTGCTATTCTAGCCTCTTACTGTTCTGGCCTTTTACTGTTCTGGCATTTTACTACTACGGCCTTTTACTGTTCTATCCTTTTATTGTACTGGCCTTTTATTGTACTGGCCATTTACTATTTTGGCCTTCTACTTTTTTGGCCTTTTCCTGTTCTTGCCTTTTACTGTTCTGGCCTTTTACTATTTTGGTCATTTTGGGACATCCATGCGCATGTTGTTTCAACATTCGGCATGCTACTGCTCCGGCCTATTACTGTTTCGGACTTTTTTGCGAGCGTCTAATTTTCGCAGAACAAGCGAATATCAAGACATCAATTAATAAACACACAGAAATTAAAATTACTTATTACACAATGATAGAAGTTTCTTACAACAGGTTATACAGTAAGATCGTAATTCTGACAGATTACAACGTGTCAGTACCATCAATAAGAGATCGGTACATGGCGATTCACTTCAATGTATCATATGTCCACTTCTTCAACATTTCAGCTACAGATCTAAGAGCAGCTACACCCTTTCGTTCTGCATGCAATACAACATTTATATATTTATCACCTGCAGGAGTTGTTCTAGGTGGACTATTAAGTAAGTTGTTTCCTTCAGAAATGCAATGGGAGGATGAATGGGACGAGGGATCACAACTTTCAGTCCTGCCTTCCAAGGACTCCTGCTAGGTTTTAACTGTAGTCTGCTAAAATATGGTGAAACAGGTTAAAACAAACAACAAGGGAAACAAGTAGTATTATATAAAGTAGAGATCATTTAAAGTAAGTATGAACTTACAATAGCACGTTCAGGCTGACAGTAGCTGCTTCTCGAGCGGGTGCGACTCTTGGTCAATCTGCCAAAAGAATCTAAGCAGAGCAGTTGGAACTCTAGTCCTTGTACTCCATTGTCATTTCTCTGCATGACATTTGAAACCAAGTTGGTTGGTTTGGAAGGATGAAAAATCTTGAAAAACACCAAAAACATAGCATTAAAAATTACCAAATGTATGTTTCAAACTAGATAGCTAGTTTACAAGGATGAAAGCAGGTGAAAACACCAACATATAGCATTAAAAATGACCAGATATATCATCCAAACTAGATGGACATTTTCCGAATTAAGCATTCGAACATATATTCACAATTTAACATAAATGCGTCATGGTAAGTTCTTAGGTAGAATGACTTATTAACTTATTAGGCATGTAGGTTATACAACTAATTAACATGACAAGAAACTGGCCTAAGTAACACAAGGAAACCTCATGATTTAGCCTTACTGGGCGTCATATTGTCAGTGTTGGATCCTCTATGAGCTGCTTGCATGACCCGTGCGAGCGCTCGGAAAGAATAGAATCTATGAGTTCGTGTTGGAGGATTAAACCGATAGTATGAGAATAAAGAAAGGGAATAAAAGCGAGAAGCTAATGATGTGCATAGGACCTACAAGATGAAGGGTGCAAACGAAATGGCAATAGCATCCAGGATATTGAGCAACATCCTAACAATTTTGTAGCTTACGAGTACCAAAATATAGCAAACGGGTAAGAGAAATTAGCGCTGCGCAGCGAGGACGGGTGGGACGGCCAAGTGGGCGGCAGGGCCGGCGGCTTGGCATCTCGGGGTCAGCAACAAATGATTCAGTGAAGCGGCCCCGGTAGGGTAGACGACAGCGTTGGCAAAGCAGATCCTGTGTTGCGAGGGAGTCGATGAAATAGTTCTGGTGAAGAGCGCCTGCAGTGGAAGAGCTCCGGTGTGGAAGAGAGGGCTGACAGTGAAGAATCTAGAGGAAGGTCAAGGTTGGAGGGGTGTGGGCGGGGAAGAGATGATGGGGGGATATAGGTGGGATGACGCACATTTACTACCTATACCCCTCTATTATTGCAGTACTTCCACGGTCCTTGTTTTCGGAGCAGGGATAGAAGAGGAATTTTGCATTTTCAAAAAGCGGGGTGGGATATTTGAATATATGTGCGCGGGATGTTTCGGTGCCATGCGGAAAATTTGAGGTTGAAGCTTCCGATGTACGCTACTCCGACGTGGCCGCTCTCACGTGTTGGCCCCGTCTAGACCCACACACCAGCGACAGTAAGCTTACCAACATATAAATGAGTTTCCACGCATTTGCCAAAATTGATAAACAATATATTTTGCAGGCTTTCATACAAGATGACCAAGGTCACGGCCATATCTTTGTTATAGTTTATAATAGCGTGAATTTCATGAATTTCCAAACTTTCATGAATTTCCAAACTTTGTAGCTAAATCTATGCAATAAAATGACTTTTTGACAATCTGAAGTAAATATGTCTAATTTCGAACTAGAAAGTGTTTGATATACCTTGCTCTCGGCTTTTTAAAATAATTCAAAGATATCAAGTAGTCAAATATTGGAGAACCACAGAGAGTTTCGCAAAATTCAACTTTCTGATATGAATGGTAATGACACCTAATTTCGGCCATTTTAAAAAAATACGAAGAAACAATATATAAAAAGAAATGCATCCATTATTTTCTCTCTTCGTGTCTCAATAGGTGCACTAGCTAGTTTCCATGGAAAAATATAATCTTGAAATTTGATAACTTCTGAGAAAAAATTGTATCACAATATATGGAGTACCATGTAAGAATATGCATGGCTTTCAAACCAGATGACCAAGGTCATGGCCATATCTTTTCTATAGTTTATAATAACCTAGCCATATTTGTTATGGTGTGTTGGCATTTAAAATATTATTTACAATGGAAGCTTCCGAATTGGAAGTTATTTAAATTTTCCAAGGCACAACAATGGCTTTAGTCATGAAGCTACTACAAAACATGGCTTAAAATCCCACTGCCTTGGTTTTCACTCAAAGTATATATAGCATGGGATTAAGTTTAGGGTTCGGGGTTTTATTTTGGGTTGATGGTTTAAGGGTTCATGGTTTATGGTTTAGGATTTTAGGGTTTAGGCTTTTAGGGTTTAGTGTTTTAGTGTTCATGATTTAGGGTTTAGGGTTGTTTAGGGTTTTAGGGTTTATGATTGTTTAGGTTTTAGGGTTTAGGGAATTTTCAATAATAATGTTCAAGCTTTATATATATGGTTATATTCATGGAATAGAATGGCGTTATCGTAATTTGATAAAAGTATTTCAAAATTTGATCTATAAGTGCATTATACCTCCTTGGTAAGGGTTAGGGTTCTAGGGTTAGGAAATTAGGGTTCTAGGGTTAGGAGGTTATTAGGGCTTACGGTTAAGGGTTTTTGATTTTCAATAATGTTCAAGCTTTATTCTTATATTCATGTAATATAATGGCGTTACCACAATTTAATGAAAGTATCTCAAATTTTGATCTATAAGTGCACGGTACCTGCTGGTTTAGGGTTTATGGGTCGATGATTTAGGGTTTTACAGTTTAGGTTTTATGGGTCGATGATTTAGGGTTTTACGGTTTAGGTTTTATGGGTTGTTTAAGGTTTAGGGATTAGCGATTTTTCAATAATGCTCAAAGATTTATGCTTATATTCGTCGAATAGAATGGCGTTACCTGCTTTAATGAAAGTATCAAAAATGTTGATCTATAGGTGCATGATACCTGCTTGGTTAGGGTTTTACAGTTTAGGTTTTATGGTTGTATAGGGTTTAGAGTTTAGCGGATTTAGAATAATGCTCAATTTTTATTGTTATCTTCGTTGAATAGAATGATGCTACCTTATTTATTGAAAGTATCTCAAATTTTGATCTATAAAGTGCATGATACCTGCTTGATTAGTGTTTATGGGTTCAGGGTTTGGGGTTTTAGGGTTTAGGTTTTAGGGGTTGCTTAAGGTTTAGGGAATTTTCGATAATGCTCAAGATTTATGCTTATATTTGTCGAATAAAATGGTGTTACCAAATTAGACGAAAGTATATCAAATTTTGATCTATAAGTGCATGCTATGTTCTTGGTAAGGGTTTAGGGTTTCGAGTTTTAGGGGTGTAGGGTTTTGGGTTTTAGGAATTTTCAATAATGTTCAAGTTGCTTTATGCTTATATTCGTGGAATAGAATGGCATTACATCTATTTATTGAAAGTATCTCAAATTTTGATGTATAAGTGTATGATACCTGCTTTGGTTAGGGTTTATGGGTCGAGGGTTTAGGGTTATAGGTTTTTACGGTTTAGTTTTATGGGTTGTTTAGGGTTTAGAAAATTTTCAATAATGCTCAAGATTTATGCTTATACTCATAGAACAGAATGGGTGTTAGCTGATTTAATGAAAGTATCTCAAATTTTGATCAATGTGTGCATGACACCTGCTTGGTTAGGGTTTATGGCTGAGGGTTTAGGGTTTAAGTTTTAGGGGTTGTTTAGGGTTTAGGGAAGTTTTGATATTACTCAGGATGTATGCTTATATTCGTTAAATAGAATGGCCTTACCCAATTTAATGAAATTATCTTAAATTTTGATCTATAAGTGCATGCTACGTGCTTGGTGAGGGTTTCGGGGTTTAGGATTAGGGGTTTAGGTTTTCGGGAATTTTGTCAACACACGGATTTTTTTTATCCCAGATGCCTGTTATGTCATTCATTGCAATCCCAGGATTACCATTTTTGCGAGACATAACAGATTGGATATCATAGTACATCATCCATTACAAACCATACATAAGGTCTTACACAAATAAGGATCTCATGATCCAGTCTTAATACAACAAGCAACGGAAATAAAAGATAAGCGTAGCGGTGGGGTCCATCTTCAGGGGCACCGCGCAATGCTGGCGAAGGCAGATAGTCCTAGTTATCATAGTCGTCCTGCTGACCATAATCTTGGTAATCTCCTTCATAGTCTGGCCATGAGAATAGCCAGGGACATAAGCCATGAGTACTCTTTAAGTACTCTCAAACTACCAATAACAATTGGTATAGTTGTAAAATAAAGTGCTAACTCTAAGTTTAACTATAAGGTTAAGTTTGAAACCTAAGCTGAGTTCAGAAACAAAGAAAGATAAAATAAAGTTCTAGAATCACTTAAGTTGGGAAGCTAGTGTCATAGTCACAACCCTGTTGTGGTCAAGTCAAGATTCATCATTCATTTCATAAGTCATTTTGAAAACATCTGACAACAAAACAGTATGGCCACTCCAACTGTCCATAACCGCGGACGCGGCTATTCGAATAGTTTGACACTCTGCAGAGGATACATCTGTCAGGGATAACCCTAAATCATCATACTTAGTATGCAGATAATCAAACATAACCTTTCCTTTACACACCCTAGTATAAGCACCTCTCCTATGAGCATGGCCTCCCAACCATGACCATCTGTCATTTCAATAGAATGACTCATCATTCTAAGGTTTTCACAATTCATTTTCAGCAAGTGTTCCCATCTAAAGTGACTCAAGTTTTTATCTAACTCTAAACTACTAAGTTAAGAGTGTTCACTAAGGTGGAAAGATGGGATCAATCTCATGCCATAGAATGACATCTAAAGTTATCTAAATAGGTCAAGTTTTATACTCTTTATGCTACCTTCAAAACAAGTAAAGGACTTTGGTAAAATTAAAGGAAGTAAAGCATGGAAAATAATACTTGGGGTAAGTAATAGTTAAAGTGGTATAACCAAGCATGCCTAATGCATATTGCTTATTTTCTCTAGCTTGCTAACAATAGCTTGCAAGTGTTAGCTTGCATTGTTAATGGTGGCTTGCTAAGTATTATGCTTGCAAGTGTTAGCTTGCCTTGGTTGGTGCAGTGGTTGAAGTTTTCTTCCTCCTCTTGATAGAACTCCTCCTCCTCGAAAGCTTGGTCGGTACTATCGTCTATAAATACATACGGAGTACACAATCACCAAATAATACTTAACTAGGCACACATTTGATGATCTATTATCATCACTAGCATCACAAGGTTTTATTAACTAGTTTTATTCTTTTTATTTAAGAAAAGTAATTTCTACTCATTGAAAAAATAACTAAGATTTAATATTCACCACTTAAAATATGGGATCATGTGGACACATGTCATCACCACATATTCTAACATAGGGGAATGTAATTTAAGGGTTGGTTCATAATTACTTTGGTTTAAGTTCATTATTTAGTGATTTAAAGTGACTAGAAATGCCTATATAGCATTATTTTGGTACTAGTACAAAGTCACTGCATGTAAACCTTAATATTATTACATATTCAGATAGGTATGGTTAAATATGATTTTTGAGAGTTGGAATCAACTGAAAATCTATCATGGTTGATTTGATAAAAATGTTTGAATGTGCAAAAGCTTTTGTCTTGTTATTTGTACTAGGAGAGATCTATAACTCTAATTGAATTAAATCCAATGGGCTTGGGTATATCTTTTCAGTAGCTTTCTAACAAAATTGGAATCAGTCCATTTGGATTTGTAAATATCTTTGAATTGATTTTCCAACTAGGGGACAGAACTAAGTTTAACCTAAAATAGAAAAATCCTAATTTGAATTAAATGGGTCACGCGGGAACGAAAACGGGCCGGCCCAGTGGCACTCTGCGGTGCGGGGCACAGCTGACAGGGGGGTCCACCGGTCAGCGGCTCTTTACACGCGAAGCAGTACAGGGCGATGTGGGCTGTTAGATTAGAACTAGGATCTACGGCTAGGGCTCGTCGTCGATGACGAACAAGTCGCCGGCGAGGTCTAACCCTATTGGCTCAATGGGGGTGCTTAGGGGGCGTACCAGGGCTCCAGCAATGACGGCGAGGCGGGCAAATGAACTGGTGGACGATGGCGAGGTCAGGGGTGGTCGCCGTAGCTCCTAGGGTGGACGAAATCAGCGGGGCCCTTCTCCTCTAGAAGTGGCCAGCTCCGGTGGAATTTCGGCGACTACAAGCTCGAGCGCCTCCGGGAAGAAGTGGTACTGATCAGTGGCGAGAGGGGAGGTGAGTGGTGTGCAGAATAAGGCTGGGGTGGCCTCCTTATATAGGCTCGAAGACGGGACAGCACGGCGTGGCCAGGCGACGGTGGCGACATGATCTCCCAACGGGGGTGCGGTGGCCAGCGCGGCATGGCCTCCCGACCATGACCATCTGTCATTTCAATAGAATGACTAATCATTCTAAGGTTTTCACAATTCATTTTTAGCAAGTGTTCCCATCTAAAGTGACTCAAGTTTTTATCTAACTCTAAACTACTAAGTTAAGAGTGTTCACTAAGGTGGAAAGATGGGATCAATCTCATGCCATAGAATGACATCTAAAGTTATCTAAATAGGTCAAGTTTTATACTCTTTATGCTACCTTCAAAACAAGTAAAGGACTTTGGTAAAATTAAAGGAAGTAAAGCATGGAAAATAATACTTGGGGTAAGTAACAGTTAAAGTGGTATAACCAAGCATGCCTAATGCATATTGCTTATTTTCTCTAGCTTGCTAACAATAGCTTGCAAGTGTTAGCTTGCATTGTTAATGGTGGCTTGCTAAGTATTATGCTTGCAAGTGTTAGCTTGCCTTGGTTGGTGCAGTGGTTGAAGTTTTCTTCCTCCTCTTGATAGAACTCCTCCTCCTCGAAAGCTTGGTCGGTACTATCGTCTATAAATACATACGGAGTACACAATCACCAAATAATACTTAACTAGGCACACATTTGATGATCTATTATCATCACTAGCATCACAAGGTTTTATTAACTAGTTTTATTCTTTTTATTTAAGAAAAGTAATTTCTACTCATTGAAAAAATAACTAAGATTTAATATTCACCACTTAAAATATGGGATCATGTGGACACATGTCATCACCACATATTCTAACATAGGGGAATGTAATTTAAGGGTTGGTTCATAATTACTTTGGTTTAATTTCATTATTTAGTGATTTAAAGTGACTAGAAATGCCTATATAGCATTATTTTGGTACTAGTACAAAGTCACTGCATGTAAACCTTAATATTATTACATATTCAGATAGGTATGGTTAAATATGATTTTTGAGAGTTGGAATCAACTGAAAATCTATCATGGTTGATTTTATAAAAATGTTTGAATGTGCAAAAGCTTTTGTCTTGTTATTTGTACTAGGAGAGATCTATAACTCTAATTGAATTAAATCCAATGGGCTTGGGTATATCTTTTCAGTAGCTTTCTAACAAAATTGGAATCAGTCCATTTGGATTTGTAAATATCTTTGAATTGATTTTCCAACTAGGGGACAGAACTAAGTTTAACCTAAAATAGAAAAATCCTAATTTGAATTAAATGGGTCACGCGGGAACGAAAACGGGCCGGCCCAGTGGCACTCCGCGGTGCGGGGCACAGCTGACAGGGGGTCCACCGGTCAGCGGCTCTTTACACGCGAAGCAGTACGGGGCGATGTGGGCTGTTAGATTAGAACTAGGATCTACGGCTAGGGCTCGTCGTCGATGACGAACAAGTCGCCGGCGAGGTCTAACCCTATTGGCTCAATGGGGGTGCTTAGGGGGCGTACCAGGGCTCCAGCAATGACGGCGAGGCGGGCAAATGAACTGGTGGACGATGGCGAGGTCAGGGGTGGTCGCCGTAGCTCCTAGGGTGGACGAAATCAGCGGGGCCCTTCTCCTCTAGAAGTGGCCAGCTCCGGTGGAATTTCGGCGACTACAAGCTCGAGCGCCTCCGGGAAGAAGTGGTACTGATCAGTGGCGAGAGGGGAGGTGAGTGGTGTGCAGAATAAGGCTGGGGTGGCCTCCTTATATAGGCTCGAAGACGGGACAGCACGGCGTGGCCAGGCGACGGTGGCGACATGATCTCCCAACGGGGGTGCGGTGGCCAGCGCGGCATGGCCTCCCGACCATGACCATCTATCATTTCAATAGAATGACTAATCATTCTAAGGTTTTCACAATTCATTTTTAGCAAGTGTTCCCATCTAAAGTGACTCAAGTTTTTATCTAACTCTAAACTACTAAGTTAAGAGTGTTCACTAAGGTGGAAAGATGGGATCAATCTCATGCCATAGAATGACATCTAAAGTTATCTAAATAGGTCAAGTTTTATACTCTTTATGCTACCTTCAAAACAAGTAAAGGACTTTGGTAAAATTAAAGGAAGTAAAGCATGGAAAATAATACTTGGGGTAAGTAATAGTTAAAGTGGTATAACCAAGCATGCCTAATGCATATTGCTTATTTTCTCTAGCTTGCTAACAATAGCTTGCAAGTGTTAGCTTGCATTGTTAATGGTGGCTTGCTAAGTATTATGCTTGCAAGTGTTAGCTTGCCTTGGTTGGTGCAGTGGTTGAAGTTTTCTTCCTCCTCTTGATAGAACTCCTCCTCCTCGAAAGCTTGGTCGGTACTATCGTCTATAAATACATACGGAGTACACAATCACCAAATAATACTTAACTAGGCACACATTTGATGATCTATTATCATCACTAGCATCACAAGGTTTTATTAACTAGTTTTATTCTTTTTATTTAAGAAAAGTAATTTCTACTCATTGAAAAAATAACTAAGATTTAATATTCACCACTTAAAATATGGGATCATGTGGACACATGTCATCACCACATATTATAACATAGGGGAATGTAATTTAAGGGTTGGTTCATAATTACTTTGGTTTAATTTCATTATTTAGTGATTTAAAGTGACTAGAAATGCCTATATAGCATTATTTTGGTACTAGTACAAAGTCACTGCATGTAAACCTTAATATTATTACATATTCAGATAGGTATGGTTAAATATGATTTTTGAGAGTTGGAATCAACTGAAAATCTATCATGGTTGATTTTATAAAAATGTTTGAATGTGCAAAAGCTTTTGTCTTGTTATTTGTACTAGGAGAGATCTATAACTCTAATTGAATTAAATCCAATGGGCTTGGGTATATCTTTTCAGTAGCTTTCTAACAAAATTGGAATCAGTCCATTTGGATTTGTAAATATCTTTGAATTGATTTTCCAACTAGGGGACAGAACTAAGTTTAACCTAAAATAGAAAAATCCTAATTTGAATTAAATGGGTCACGCGGGAACGAAAACGGGCCGGCCCAGTGGCACTCCGCGGTGCGGGGCACAGCTGACAGGGGGTCCACCGGTCAGCGGCTCTTTACACGCGAAGCAGTACGGGGCGATGTGGGCTGTTAGATTAGAACTAGGATCTACGGCTAGGGCTCGTCGTCGATGACGAACAAGTCGCCGGCGAGGTCTAACCCTATTGGCTCAATGGGGGTGCTTAGGGGGCGTACCAGGGCTCCAGCAATGACGGCGAGGCGGGCAAATGAACTGGTGGACGATGGCGAGGTCAGGGGTGGTCGCCGTAGCTCCTAGGGTGGACGAAATCAGCGGGGCCCTTCTCCTCTAGAAGTGGCCAGCTCCGGTGGAATTTCGGCGACTACAAGCTCGAGCGCCTCCGGGAAGAAGTGGTACTGATCAGTGGCGAGAGGGGAGGTGAGTGGTGTGCAGAATAAGGCTGGGGTGGCCTCCTTATATAGGCTCGAAGACGGGACAGCACGGCGTGGCCAGGCGACGGTGGCGACATGATCTCCCAACGGGGGTGCGGTGGCCAGCGCGGCATGGCCTCCCGACCATGACCATCTGTCATTTCAATAGAATGACTAATCATTCTAAGGTTTTCACAATTCATTTTTAGCAAGTGTTCCCATCTAAAGTGACTCAAGTTTTTATCTAACTCTAAACTACTAAGTTAAGAGTGTTCACTAAGGTGGAAAGATGGGATCAATCTCATGCCATAGAATGACATCTAAAGTTATCTAAATAGGTCAAGTTTTATACTCTTTATGCTACCTTCAAAACAAGTAAAGGACTTTGGTAAAATTAAAGGAAGTAAAGCATGGAAAATAATACTTGGGGTAAGTAATAGTTAAAGTGGTATAACCAAGCATGCCTAATGCATATTGCTTATTTTCTCTAGCTTGCTAACAATAGCTTGCAAGTGTTAGCTTGCATTGTTAATGGTGGCTTGCTAAGTATTATGCTTGCAAGTGTTAGCTTGCCTTGGTTGGTGCAGTGGTTGAAGTTTTCTTCCTCCTCTTGATAGAACTCCTCCTCCTCGAAAGCTTGGTCGGTACTATCGTCTATAAATACATACGGAGTACACAATCACCAAATAATACTTAACTAGGCACACATTTGATGATCTATTATCATCACTAGCATCACAAGGTTTTATTAACTAGTTTTATTCTTTTTATTTAAGAAAAGTAATTTCTACTCATTGAAAAAATAACTAAGATTTAATATTCACCACTTAAAATATGGGATCATGTGGACACATGTCATCACCACATATTCTAACATAGGGGAATGTAATTTAAGGGTTGGTTCATAATTACTTTGGTTTAAGTTCATTATTTAGTGATTTAAAGTGACTAGAAATGCCTATATAGCATTATTTTGGTACTAGTACAAAGTCACTGCATGTAAACCTTAATATTATTACATATTCAGATAGGTATGGTTAAATATGATTTTTGAGAGTTGGAATCAACTGAAAATCTATCATGACTGATTTTATAAAAATGTTTGAATGTGCAAAAGCTTTTGTCTTGTTATTTGTACTAGGAGAGATCTATAACTCTAATTGAATTAAATCCAATGGGCTTGGGTATATCTTTTCAGTAGCTTTCTAACAAAATTGGAATCACTCCATTTGGATTTGTAAATATCTCTGAATTGATTTTCCAACTAGGGGACAGAACTAAGTTTAACCTAAAATAGAAAAATCCTAATTTGAATTAAATGGGTCACGCGGGAACGAAAACGGGCCGGCCCAGTGGCACTCCGCGGTGCGGGGCACGGCTGACAGGGGGGTCCACCGGTCAGCGGCTCTTTACACGTGAAGCAGTACGGGGCGATGTGGGCTGTTAGATTAGAACTAGGATCTACGGCTAGGGCTCGTCATCGATGACGAACAAGTCGCCGGCGAGGTCTAACCCTATTGGCTCGATGGGGGTGCTTAGGGGGCGTACCAGGGCTCCAGCAATGACGGCGAGGCGGGCAAATGAACTGGTGGACGATGGCGAGGTCAGGGGTGGTCGCCGCAGCTCCTAGGGTGGACGAAATCAGCGGGGCCCTTCTCCTCTAGAAGTGGCCAGCTCCGGTGGAATTTCGGCGACTACAAGCTCGAGCGCCTCCGGGAAGAAGTGGTACTGATCAGTGGCGAGAGGGGAGGTGAGTGGTGTGCAGAATAAGGCTGGGGTGGCCTCCTTATATAGGCTCGAAGACGGGACAGCGCGGCGTGGCCAGGCGACGGTGGCAACATGACCTCCCAACGGGGGTGCGGTGGCCAGCGCGGCATGGCCTCCCAACCATGACCATCTGTCATTTCAATAGAATGACTCATCATTCTAAGGTTTTCACAATTCATTTTTAGCAAGTGTTCCCATCTAAAGTGACTCAAGTTTTTATCTAACTCTAAACTACTAAGTTAAGAGTGTTCACTAAGGTGGAAAGATGGGATTAATCTCATGCCATATAATGACATCTAAAGTTATCTAAATAGGTCAAGTTTTATACTCTTTATGCTACCTTCAAAACAAGTAAAGGACTTTGGTAAAATTAAAGGAAGTAAAGCATGGAAAATAATAATTGGGGTAAGTAATAGTTAAAGTGGTATAACCAAGCATGCCTAATGCATCTTGCTTATTTTCTCTAGCTTGCTAACAATAGCTTGCAAGTGTTAGCTTGCATTGTTAATGGTGGCTTGCTAAGTATTATACTTGCAAGTGTTAGCTTGCCTTGGTTGGTGCAGTGGTTGAAGTTTTCTTCCTCCTCTTGATAGAACTCCTCCTCCTCGAAAGCTTGGTCGGTACTATCGTCTATAAATACATACGGAGTACACAATCACCAAATAATACTTAACTAGGCACACATTTGATGATCTATTATCATCACTAGCATCACAAGGTTTTATTAACTAGTTTTATTCTTTTTATTTAAGAAAAGTAATTTCTACTCATTGAAAAAATAACTAAGATTTAATATTCACCACTTAAAATATGGGATCATGTCGACACATGTCATCACCACATATTCTAACATAGGGGAATGTAATTTAAGGGTTGGTTCATAATTACTTTGGTTTAAGTTCATTATTTAGTGATTTAAAGTGACTAGAAATGCCTATATAGCATTATTTTGGTACTAGTACAAAGTCACTGCATGTAAACCTTAATATTATTACATATTCAGATAGGTATGGTTAAATATGATTTTTGAGAGTTGGAATCAACTGAAAATCTATCATGGTTGATTTTATAAAAATGTTTGAATGTGTAAAAGCTTTTGTCTTGTTATTTGTACTAGGAGAGATCTATAACTCTAATTGAATTAAATCCAATGGGCTTGGGTATATCTTTTCAGTAGCTTTCTAACAAAATTGGAATCACTCCATTTGGATTTGTAAATCTCTCTAAATTGATTTTTCAACTAGGGGACAGAACTAAGTTTAAACTAAAATAGAAAAATCCTAATTTGAATTAAATGGGTCGTGCAGGAACGAAAACGGGCTGGCCCAGTGGCACTCCACGGTGCGGGGCACAGCTGACAGCGGGGTCCACCGGTCAGCGGCTCTTTACACGCGAAGCGGTACGGGGCGATGTGGGCTGTTAGATTAGAACTAGGATCTACGGCTGGGGCTCGTCGTCGACGATGAACAAGTCGCCGACGAGGACTAACCCTATTGGCTCGGTGGGGGTGCTTAGGGGGCGTACCAGGGCTCCAGCAATGACGGCGAGGCGGGCAAATGAACTGGTGGACGACGGCGAGGTCAAGGGTGGTCGCGACAGCTCCTAGGGTGGACGAAATCAGCGGGGCTCTTCTCCTCTAGAAGCAGCCAACTCTAGTGGAATTCCGGCGACTACGAGCTCGAGCGCCTCCGGGAAGAAGTGGGACTGATCAGTGGCGAGAGGGGAGGTGAGTGGTGTGCAGAATAAGGCTGGGGGTGGCCTCCTTATATAGGCTCAAAGACGGGACAGCGCGGCGTGGCCAAGCGACGGTGGCGACATGGCTATGGGCTGCTAGCGGCATGGATGCGAGCGGTGATCGATGCACGATTTCCTGCGGTGCTCTACGGGGTAATGAAGCTGCTAGGGGAGGTGGCAAATGGTCGGGCGGTGCTCATGCTCTAAGCGCCAGAGGCGGCGTTCGACACGGCGTGCGGTGGCTGTGGGTCGCGCGGCGGTGCACGGCCGTGTCTGGCAAGTTGCTGGGGTCGAGGCGGAGCGGCGCGCGCGGGATTAGGTCGAGGCGCGGTCTGTGGCGTGCTGGCAGCTTTGGCGCTCTGGCATGCTCTGGCTACGCGCAGAGACTTAGTGTGTGGCGGTTCCTCGGTGGTCCAAGGACGGGCAGTGAGCATGGGGTGGACCGTGGGCGGCGGCAGGGTGCCGCCTAGCTTCCTAGAGCGGCAGAGAGGGAGGGCGGTCTGCTGCTGTGTTGGCAAGTTTGGCCGGCGAGCTTGTCCTCTGGGTGGCTCGACACTGCTACTAGGGACTAGGGGATGGGGTGCTTATTGCTTGGTTAGATCAAATGGAGATAGAGGGAGTGAATTGAGGTCAATTGGGTGGCAAAACCCTGTAGAAAACAGTGAGTTAATACTAGGTGTAATCTCTGCCTGCCAAGTGTTTATGAAAATGGCCGAAAGAAATTTAGTTTTGAATTTTGAAAATATTTTTGGTGGGTGTGTTAGTCATAAGCTTGATCATCTGTGGTTGCTTGGGTTTTGAAAATGAAGCTCATTTGAGTGGTTTTTGAATGAGTGGGATCTTCCCATATGAACTAGATTCAATTTGCAAATGCCATTTAAAATTAGTGTTTGAAAGTTTTTGGCAGATCACAAGGTGGGCCTTGGTACATCATTACATGTACTAGCAAGGGGTGCAAAGATCCACATTTATTTCTGTTAAGAATTGAGTACTAGGAATAGCCAAAGTAGGCATGTTGATTAAAATGGCACAAATGACCATTTCATTCTTTTATTTATTTTTATTTATTTTTCTTTGGGATTTGTTTGGGAATGATCTAGATGGTGTTTATTTCACCTAAGAATCATTTTACAAGCAATGGATCACTTAATCATGGCAATTCAAAACAACTCCTATTTAAATACACACACTTATGAATGCTTTAATAATTTTAATTGGAAAAGTTTTTGTTAACCCTAATTTTGATGATTTGGATCTTAATAACCTTGGATTGACGTTTTGGGATGTTACAAACCTTCCCCCCTTAAAAAAAATCTCGTCCCGAGATTTACGAAAGAAAACTAGGAACTAAAGAGATCTGGGAACTCTGTCCTAATGTAGTCTTCTCGCTCCCAAGTGGCTTCCTCTTCGGTATGGTTGCTCCATTGAATCTTCAGAAACTTGATACTCCTGGTCCTGGTGGTTCTGTAAGCTTCTTATAGGATACGGATGGGCACTTCACAATATGTCAAGTCATTGTTGATCTCCACAACTCTGTGGTCGATGTTCTTGAAAACTTCCGTCTTCTCCAGCACTTCCAGGCATTTGGGAAGTAATGAGATATGGAACACATTATGGATGGATGACATCTCTTCTGGCAGTTCCAGTTGATACGATACTTCTCCTCGACGGTTCAGAATCTTGAAGGGCCCGATATATCTGGGGGCTAACTTTCCTTTCATACTAAAGCGTTGGGTTCCTTTCAATGGCGAAACCTTGAGATATACAAAATCTCCAACATTGAAAGTCAGGTCTCTCCTTCTCTTGTGGGCATAACTCTTCTATCTGGATTAGGCGGTCTTAAGGTGCTCACGAACTTTGTGAACTTTCTCTTCGGCTTCTCGGAGAATGTCGGGTCAAAAGATCTGACTCTCTCCTATTTGCGACCAATTCAAAGGGGTGCGGCACTTTCTTCCGTATAGGAACTCAAATGGTGCCATCTGCAAACTAGCTTGATAACTGTTGTTATATGAGAATTCTACGAAAGGCAGGCAGTCTTCCCATTTTGATCCATACTCTAACATAGAAGCTCTTAACATATCTTCTAGGATCTGGTTGACTCTCTCAGTCAGTCCATCAGTTTGCGGGTGATAAGCGGTGCTGAAATTTAACTTGGTTCCCAATCCTTTCTAAACCTTCTGCCAAAATCTCGAGGTAAACTGGGTTCCTCGATCTGATACGGTGGTCTTGGTTGTTCCATGTAGACTAACAATCCTAGCAATGTACAGCTCTGCTAGCTTCGCACTCTGGTAGGTACTCTTGATAGGTATGAACTGAGCTACCTTGGACAGTCTATCAACTATGACCCAGATTGAGTCATTTCTCCTACTTGAAGTAGGCAAACCAGTGATAAAGTCCATTCCGACGGAATCCCATTTCCATTCCGGAATCTTCAATGGTTGCAACAGTCCTACGGGTCTCTGATGCTCTGCTTTGACTCTTTGACATATGTCACATTTGGTGATGTAGCTTCCGATTTCTCTCTTCATCTTGTGCCACCAAAATTGCTCTTTCAAATCTTGATACATCTTCGTTCCTCCGGGATGGATAGAATAAAGAGTATCATGAGTTTCCTGCATGATATCCTGCTTCAGATCCGAATCTGCTGGCACACAGATATGGCCTTTGTACCACAGAACTCCTTCTTCGTCTTCAGTGAATCCTGGTACCTTTCCTGTACCAATACGACATTTGATTCTGTCGATACTTTCATTTCCCTTCTAGGCTTCCTTGATTTGGCTGATTAATGTGGGTTGAAGTTCAATGCTAGCTAAAAATCCTTTGCTGACTAGCTCAGTCCTAAACTGCTCCAACTCCTCATACAAACTTGGCTGCTTCTCCTTGATCATGGTGTTTAGCCTGCAAGGCAATATGCTAAGAGCATCCGCTACCACATTGGCTTTGCCGGGGTGATAGTGAATGTCAAGGTCATAATCCTTGATTAACTCTATCCATATCCTTTGTCTCATATTCAGCTCCTTCTGAGTGAAAATATACTTCAAGCTTTTGTGATCTGAGTAAATCTCGCAGCAATTACCCATCAGATAATGACGCCATGTCTTCAATGCCAAAACTACGGCTGCTAATTCAAGATCATGGGTCAGATAGTTCTGCTCATGCTGCTTCAGTTGTCGAGATAGATACGTGATGACTTTGCCTTCTTGCATTAATACACATCCAAGACCAATCTTGGATGCATCACAATACACATCAAACGGCTTCTTGATGTCTGGCATGATCAATATTGGGGCTGATATCAATCTCTTCTTCAGCTCTTGGAAACTGGCTTCACACTTGTCGGTCCATTCAAACTTCTTGTCCTTCTTCAACAATTTGGTCATGGGTCTGGCGATGCTTGAAAATCCTTCGACAAACTTGCGGTAGTATCCCGCTAACCCGAGGAATGCACGGACTTGGGTTTGAGTGGTTGGGGCTTCCCATGCTTCGACATCTCTGATCTTGGCGAGATCAACAGAGACTCCTCCGACAGACACAATATGTCCTAGGAATCCCACTTCTTTCAGCCAAAACTCACACTTGCTGAACTTGGCAGACAACCGATGTTCTCTCAGGGTTTCTAGGACGATTCTCAGATGCTGCTCATGCTCTTGTTCTGACTTGGAGTAGATAAGGATATCATCGATAAACACAACTACAAACTTATCTAGGAAATTCATAAAGATCTTATTCATGAGATTCATGAAATAAGCAGGGG
Source organism: Avena sativa (assembly GCA_916181665.1). NCBI lineage: Eukaryota > Viridiplantae > Streptophyta > Magnoliopsida > Poales > Poaceae > Avena > Avena sativa. The sequence continues at coordinate 503,344,119 of OV702289.1, forward strand.
CATTGGTTAATCCAAAAGACATAACCGTATACTCGTATAAACCATAGCGAGTAGTGAAGGCGGTCTTTGGAATGTCTGTTGCACGAATCTTAAGTTGGTGATAACCAGTCCTAAGATCAATCTTTGAGAATACCTGGGCTCCAGTCAACTGATCAAATAGATCCTCTATTTTTGGCAAGGGGTACTTGTTCTTGATGGTGACGTCATTTAACTTTATGTAATCTGTGCACAAACGGTTGCCTCCATCTTTCTTGTCGACGAATAACACTGGTGATCTCCATGGCGATGCGCTTGGTTGAATCAAGCCTGTTGCTAACATGGCATCTAACTGCTTCTTCAGTTCCACTAACTCTGAGGGATTCATGCTATAGGGTCTCTGGGATATGGGTCCAGTTCCGAGGATTAGTTCGATAATGAACTCAATATCCCTATCCGGGGGCATACCTGGCAATTCATCTAGGAATACGTCGGGGTATTCACAGACTACTCTGACTTGGTTTATGGTGGGTAGGGCTAGACTCTTGTTGCACTTGAATTGACGGGGTAAGGTTTCCGATATATGCTCTACTGTTATTCCAGAACTACTGGTCATAGTGATGGCTTTCTTAGCACAGTCTATCATTCCTTTATGCCTTGACATCCAGTCCATACCTAGTACTACTTCCAATCCTTTGGTTCCAAGTACTATAAGGTTGGCATAAAAATCTATCCCATGTATCCTGATAGATACATCTTTGCAAATTTTTCTAGCTTTTGTAGTTGATCCGGGGATTTGGACTAGCATGACATGCTTCAAGTTGGTTGGGTGAATCTTACTAGTGCATGCAAAATCTTCGGTGACAAATGAATGTGATGCTCCCGAATCAAACAATACCCTTGCTAACACTAAGTTGATAGAAAACATACCCAACACTACATATGGCGCTTCCTGGGCTTCTTCGGCGTTCATGTGGAAGAGACGGCCATTGCGGTTGTGAGGGTTCCCTGGGGAAAATCTTCTTCCTGGTTGAACACGACGCTGCTATTGAGCTGGGGCATTCACATTGGCAGTGACTGCAGTCTTCTTGAGGCACTCATTGGAATAGTGGCCCTTTACTCCACACTCGAAACAGGTGATTTGGGACTTGTCCTTTGCTACGACGGGCACAACATTGCTGCCAGTTCTAGGTGCAGTGTTGTTGTTGTTGTTGTTCTTGGGAGGGGCATGGTTGAAATTGTTGATGTTGCCAGAGTTGTGGTTATTTCCTCTGAACTTCACATTGCCTCTGCTACGGTTGGGGTAGCTTGGGCGAGACATTGGGGGTCGGTTGTTACTTGGTGCATATCCTGGTGAGAGGTTGGGACGGTACTTCTGGTGACTGCTGGATCCAGATTGCTGCATCATACAACGTCTGGGGTTGTCGTTTGCCTGATTAATCTTCCCTTCCATCTGAATGGCAGAGTCGACTAGCTCTTCGAGATCCTCGAAACGGATGTTGACGAGGACAGTCTGCATCTCATCATGCAGTCCGTTCAGGAATCTCTCCTTTTTCTTGACCTCTGTGTTGATCTCATCAGGTGCATACCTAGCTAAGGACAGGAATCTATCATGGTACTCCACTACCGTCATTCTGCCTTGCTTCAACTCTCGGAATTCATCTCTCATTCGGGTGACTAGACCCTGCGGCACGTGGGTGCGACTGAACTTGATTTTGAATGCTTCCATGTCATCACTTGACCATGGTTCATTGTGCGGATATAGTTCCACCATGCTCTTGCATCTCCTGCCAGATAGTGGGTGGCAAAAAGAACCTTCTCGTTGGCATCCACTCCCGCTACTTCTAAGTTGTTCTCCATTGTCTGCAACCAGTCATCAGCATCCAGTGGGTTCTCTGAGGTACTAAAGATTGGGGATTGGTATTCTGAAAGTTTTTGAGTTTGGATCCATGGTGATCCTCGTTTCCATGCCCTTGGTTGTTGAGAGCCATCTGGGCAATCTGTTGTAGTGTTGCTAGATTTGCTTGGCGTTCTGCCCTGCTTGCTTCTTTGTCTGCGATGAGATTCTGCAAGATCTGTAGCATTGGGTCTTGCGACAAGCTGCTTCCTCCTTGGTTTCCACGAGTCATCTGAAGATTGAGGTAGATAAAGGGGTAAGAGGGAAAGTTATAAGGTTCATGGTTTTGGTTTCAAGATTAAAACTTTGAGTTTGACTCAGGTTTTGTAACTAACTTCATTTCATTCATGCAAACAAGCACACGATACAAACACACACCACAACAACAAAGGAAAACAGATGGTTTGAAGAACCATTATGCAAGCTACGATACAGTGGGACCGATACATCTCATGCTACGAGATTGCTCTAGTGCCTCTACTCATCGTCGATGAAGTTAGAGTCCTCATCGTCAGTGTAGAAGTCCACAACATCCTCCTCCAGAAAGTCATCATCATTGCTGAGGTAAGAATCCATGTCCCCCTAGATGTCTTCACCCTCCGATTCTTCCTCCTTTGCTGCAAGCTGAGCTTCTTGCTCCTTGACGGTCTTCTCGAGGTCGGCCACCTTCTTGCAAAGACGGGCGATGGTGCGATCCTTCTTCTCGCGCTGGAGGCGAAGAGACTGACGATCCTTGACTAGCAGTGAGAAAGTCTGGGCCTTCTGGGCGGCAATGGCACGGTTGTGGTTGGCGAACTCCTTGGCATTGTCCAATTCCTTCTGGCGGTCGTACAATAGGAAGTCAAGGTTCTCCACTTGACGCTTCAACTCCGGGTGACTTGGCATCTCCATTGGCATTCCCATGAAGTCACGTCTTGCATAGTGAGCAAAACGGGTTCCCTGGAGTTGGTTGACACTAAGGGCACATAGACGTGCAAGAGCTTCATGCATTGCCCTGGCTAATCCATCTAGTCAGTTGTTCTCTCTCACGGAGAACTGGATTCTCCCGGACATTGGTGCTTTGATGCTTCCTCTAAGATCAGCGGTGACTAGCCACTGAAAATCTCCTCCTGGGGGTCCTGGAAGTTGAGCTCCAAGAAAGTCTGGATGCGGGCGTCCTAGTAACTCAGATAGTGAATCTAGATCCCTCTCGAAGATCAGCTGACCTCCGTTTCCCAGCTAGTAGAACTTGCTGAACTGAGTCTCCATCTACAAGAATTAAGGATGAGGAGAATAGTGAAGTGATCAAGTGTGTCAAATTTTAAGTAGTAATGTAAGAAATTGAGGAACATGAATTTTTGAGAAAGAATGAATTGCCAAGGATAAGAGAGGAAATAGTTTTTCATAAATACTCACTTTGGTTTTGAAACTAAGTTTTTGTTCGGACGTCCATTCTAACTAGGGTCTCCTATGGTTAGGATGGCTCTGATACCAATTGTCAACACCTGGATTTTTAATCCCAGGATTACCATTTTTGCGAGACATAACAGATTGGATATCACAGTACATCATCCATTACAAACCATACATAAGGCCTTACACAAATAAGGATCTCATGATCTAGTCTTAATACAACAAGCAGCGGAAATAAAAGATAAGCGTAGCGGTGGGGTCCATCTTCAGGGGCACAGGCAATGCTGATGAAGGCAGATAGTCCTAGTTATCATAGCCGTCATGCTGGCCATCATCTTGGTAATCTCCTTCATAGTCTGGCCATGAGAATAGCCATCGACAAAAGCCATGAGTACTCTTTAAGTACTCGCAAACTACCACTAAAAATTGGTATAGTTCTAAAATGAAGTGCTAACTCTAAGTTTAACTATAAGGTTAAGTTTGAAACCTAAGCTGAGTTCAGAAACAAAGAAAGATAAAATAAAGTTCTAGAATCACTTAAGTTGGGAAGCTAGTGTCATAGTCACAACCCTGTTGTGGTCAAGTCAAGATTCATCATTCATTTCATAAGTCATTCTGAAAACATCTGACAACGAAACAGTATGGCCACTCCAACTGTCCATAACCGCGTACGCGGCTATTCGAATAGTTTGACACTCTATAGAGGTGGTACACTTCCACGACAAGATTCGATACATATGTCAGGGATAACCCTGAATCATCATACTTAGTATGCAGATAATCAAACATAACCTTTCCTTTACACACCCTAGTATAAGCACCTCTCCTATGATCATGGCCTCCCAACCATGACCATCTGTCATCTTGGGCACTGCATAGGTGGACAACATTGAGAGGTAGCCTCAGCTCAAACCTCTCCCGCGAGGGAACTAATACTAATGCATATAAACTTCCGGCTAAGCCTTACCCAATTCAGGTATTGTGGTTGTACGGTAAATTTGGAATGGTATTGCCTCCGAATCCAACCATCAATTTTGTAAAAGGGTCAAGGCTCATGCCTCAACATTTTCATCATCATAAACCATTTGTGTTTCTCAACACATGTCAAAACATTTCAATAGAATGACTCATCATTCTAAGGTTTTCACAATTCATTTTCAGCAAGTGTTCCCATCCAAAGTGACTCAAGTTTTTATCTAACTCTAAACTACTAAGTTAAGAGTGTTCACTAAGGTGGAAAGATGGGATCAATCTCGTGCCATAGAATGACATCTAAAGTTATCTAAATAGGTCAAGTTTTATACTCTTTATGCTACCTTCAAAACAAGTAAAGGACTTTGGTAAAATTAAAGGAAGTAAAGCATGGAAAATAATACTTGGGGTAAGTAATAGTTAAAGTGGTATAACCAAGCATGCCTAGTGCATCTTGCTTATTTTCTCTAGCTTAATTATAGCTTGCTAACAATAGCTTGCAAGTGTTAGCTTGTATAGTTAATGGTGGCTTGCTAAGTATTTCTACTCTCGTCTATAAATACATACGGAGTACACAATCACCAAACAATACTTAACTAGGAACACATTTGATGATCTATTATCATCACTAGCATCACAAGGTTTTATTAACTAGTTTTATTCTTTTTATTTAAGAAAAGTAATTTCTACTCATTGAAAAATTAACTAAGATTTAATATTCACCACTTAAAATATGGGATCATGTGGAAACATGCCATCACCACATATTCTAACATAGGGGAATGTAATTTAAGGGATGGTTCATAATTACTTTGGTTTAAGTTCATTATTTAGTGAATTAAAGTGACTAGAAATGCCTATATAGCATTATTTTGGTACTAGTCCAAAGTCACTGCATGTAAACCTTAATATTATTACATATTCAGATAGGTATGGTTAAATGTGATTTTTGAGAGTTGGAATCAACTCAAAAGCTATCATGGTTGATTTTATAAAAATGTTTGAATGTGCAAAAGCTTCTATCTTGTTATTTGTACTAGGAGAGATCTATAACTCTAATTGAATTAAATCCAACGGGCTTGGGTAGATCTTTTCAGTAGATTTCTAACAAAGTTGGAATCACTCCATTTGGATTTGTAGATCTCTCTGAATTGATTTTCCAACTAGGGGACAGAACTAAGTTCAAACTAAAATAGAAAAATCCTAATTTGAATTAAATGGGTCGCGCGGGAACGAAAACGGGCCGGCCCAGTGGCACTCCGCGGCGCGGGGCACAGCTGACAGGGGGGTCCTCCGGTCAGCGGCTCTTTACACGTGAAGCGGTACGGGGCGATATGGGCCGTTAGATTAGAACTAGGATCTACGGCTAGGGCTCGTCGTCAACGACGGACAGGTCGTCGGCGAGGTCTAACCCTAGTGGCTCGGTGGGGGTGCTCAGGGGGCGTACCAGGGCTCCAGCAATGACGGCGAGGCGGGTAAATGAACTGGTGGACGACGGCGAGGTCAGGGATGGTCGCGGCAGCTCCTGGGGTAGACGAAATCAGCGGGGCCCTTCTCCTCCAGAAGCGGCCAGCTCCGGTGGAATTCCGGCAACTATGATCTTGAGCGGCTCTGGGAAGAAGTGGAGACTGATCAGTGGCGAGAGGGGAGATGAGTGGTGTGCAGAATAAGGCTGGGGTGGCCTCCTTATATAGGCTCCTTGACGGGACAGCGTGGTGTGGCCAGGCGACGGTGGCGACATGGCTACGGGCTACTAGCGGCATGGCTGCGAGCGGCGATCGATGCGCGGTCTCCTGGCGGTGCTCTACGGGGTAATCGCGCTGCTAGGGGCGGTGGCAAACGGTCCGGCGGTGCTCACGCTCTAAGCGGCAGAGGCGGCGTTCGACACCGCGTGCGATGGCTGTGGGTCGCGCGGCGGTGCACGGTCGTGTCTGGCGGGTTGCTGGGGTCGAGCCGGAGCGGCGCGCGCGGGATTAGGTCGAGGCACGGTCTGTGGCGTGCTGGCGGCGTTGGCGCTCTGGCGTGCTCTGTCTGCGCGTAGAGACTTAGTGGGAGGCGGTTCCTCGGTGGTCCAGGGGCTGACAGTGAGCGTAGGGTGGACCGTGGGCGACGGTAGGGTCGTGCCTAGCTTCCTAGAGCGGCGGAGAGGGAGGGGCGGTCTGCTGCTGCGTTGGCAAGTTTGGCCGGCGAGCATGTCCTCGGGGTGGCTCGGCACTACTGCTAGGGACTAGGGTATGGTGTGCTTACTGCTTGATTAGATCAAATGGAAACAGAGGGAGTGAATTGAGGTCAATTGGGTGGCAAAACCCTGTAGAAAACTGTGAGCTAATACTAGGTGTAATCTCTGCCTGCCAAGTGTTTGTGAAAATGTCCGAAAGAAATTTAGTTTTGAATTTTGAAAGATTTTTGGTGGGTGTGTTAGTCATAAGCTTGATCATCTGTGGTTGCTTGGGTTTTGAAAATGAAGCTCATTTGAGTGGTTTTTAAATAAGTGGGATCTTCCCATATGAACTAGATTCAATTTTCAAATGCCATTTAAAATTAGTGTTTGAAAGTTTTTGGCAAATCACAAGGTGGGCCTTGGTACATCATTACATGTACTAGCAAGGGGTGCAAAGATCCACATTTATTTCTGTTAAGAATTGAGTACTAGGAATAGCCAAAGTAGGCATGTTGATTAAAATGGCACGAATGACCATTTCATTCTTTTATTTATTTTGATTTGTTTTTCTTTGTGATTTGTTTGGGAATGATCTCGATGATGTTTTCACCTAAGAATCATTTTACAAGCAATGGATCACTTAATCATGGCAACTCAAAACAACTCCTATTTAAATGCACACACTTATGAATGCTTTAATAATTTTAATTGGAAAAGTTTTTGTTAACCCTAATTTTGATGATTTGGATCTTAATAACCTTGGATTGAAGTTTTGGGATGTTACAAATTTTCAATAATGTTCAAGCTTTATGCTTATATTCATGGAATATAATGGTGTCACCCAATTTAACGAAAGTATCTCAATTTTTGATCTATGGTTGCACGATACCTGCTTGGTCAGTGTTTAGGGGTTTAGATTTTATGGTTTAGGATTCCGTGAATTCTCAATAATATTTTCAAACTTTATGGTTATATATATTCATGGAACAGAATGGTGTTACCGCAATTTAATGAAAGTATCTCAAAAATTGATCTACAAGTCGATGATACCCCGCTTGGTCATACTTTTTGTTAAATAAAATTGAAGGTACCCAAGTACTAAAACAAGGGAGAAACACGAAGAGTTCCTTGAGATTTAGGTGTGTCTTGGTTGGGCTCTAATTCTGGCTTTTGATTTTTGGCTTATAAAGCTACGAACGTGTTTTTGGCTTTTTTAGCTTTTACTCTGACATAGTGGAATGATAGTATATGCCAGGTTGGATGAGTTTAACGATTTTATCTTGGTTTAGCGAAAAATGTTCGAATTTTGAACAACAAGCGATGGGAATCTCTACTTCCCGTAATTCTGGCTCACTGACATGTGGGTCACTTGCATAGTGGGTCCAAAAAGTCAGTGTAGGTCGGAGTGGGCATGTAGGTAAATATTGAAGAAGGGCTAGGAAACATGGATGGGGTGATGCACTTGGGAGAACACAAATTTACCACCTATATCCCTCTATTATTGCAGTGCTCCCTCGGATTCTTGTTTCTGGAGCAGGGATAGAAGAGGAATTTTGTATTCTAGAAAGAGGTGAAGAATGTTTGAATGGATGCGCGGGATATTTTAATGGATGGGTGCGATGTTTGGGCGCCATACAAAATTTTAAGGTCGAAACTTCTAGCATACGCTACTTCGGCGTGGGGCCTCTCAGACGCGCTGTCACCGTCTAGGCCCACACGCCAGTGAGAGTTGCTTCCTAGCATTTAAACGAGTTTCTAGGCATTTGCTAAAAAAATTGAACAATTTAAGGCTTTCAAGAAGATGACCATCGTCCAAAAGAAAGGTTATCAAGGTCATGGAAATAGTTTATGATGACGTGTCCGTATTTGGTAGATCGGTGCATCTTTGCAAATCAACCAATATGTCTGCTTCAAAATTTGAAGTTTGTTTTCGAATATCCAAGTAATAACAATGTGTTCTATTGTGAAGCAAGCAACTACAAAGATGATGGATCAAAATGCCACCGCCCCCTTTTTCACACAATGTATAACGCCCTTTAAAGCTTCCATGCTAAATTTGTGCAATAAAATAATTTTTGGGGCTGGATGATTGAATGGATGGGTGGGATGTTCGAATGGGTGGGCGGGATATTTCGGCGCTCTACCGAAATTTTGAAGTTGAAGCTTATAAGGTACGCTACTCCCACATGGGTTGATATCCCCATCAGATAGACCCACATGCATGTATGCTTTCCACCATTTAATGAGTTTATAGACATCTGCCAAAATTAATGAACATTAATTCAAGGCTTTCAAACAAGAGGAGCAAGGTCACAGCCATAGTTTCTGTACCTTTTTCATGTTTTGTACTACTCCGTACATTGAAGCATCTTCGCCAACCAAGCTGACAAACCTGTTCATATTTGATAGATCGGTGCATCTTGGCATTTCAAGCAATTGTTTACAAAGGAGATTCCAAATTTGATGGATAATGCCCTACTTTCATGAGTTTCCAAGCTTCCTAGCTGAAGATGCTGAAATTAAATAACTTTTTGAAGATTGAAAGTAAGTATGTCTATTTACAAAGTACAAAGTGTGTGATATAGCTTGCTCTTGACTTTTTAAAAATAGCTTAAATGTACCGAATTAGTCAAATATTGGAGAACCATCAAGAGTTTTGCAAGATTTCAATTTTTTGATATGAATAGTAATGACACAAAATTTGGGCCAGTTTTTTTAAAAAAATAAAGAAACAAAATATAAAACGAAATACAACCATTCGTTTCTCCGTTGGTGTCTCACTATGTGCATTGGCTAATTTCCATGAAAATACATAAAATTTGATAAATCTTGAAAAACTCGTTTCACAATATGGTGTACCATGTTTGAACATTCATGGCTTTCAAAAACTTGATGACCAATCTCAAGGCCATAGTTGTTACCATACTTTATGATAATGTAACAATGTTTGGTAGATTGGTGCATATTGGTATTTCAATATTGTTTAGAAAAAGATCTTCCATATTTGGAGTTATTTGAAAAGCTCCAATTGATAATAATGGCTTTAATTTTGTCATACGATATATGGCGTGCCATGTATGAATTTGCATGGCTTTCAAACCAGGTGACCAAGGTCATGGCCATACCTTTGCTCTAGTTTATAACAACATGTTTGTATTTTGTAGATTGGTCCGTATTATTGGCATTTAAAATATTATTTATAAAGGAAGCTTCTGAAATTGAAGTTATTTTCAATTTTTCAAGCAACGACAATGGCTTTTGTCATGAAGAAACTACAAATAAGTATGGCTCAAAATCCCATTGCCCTAGTTTCCACACAAGATATATATAGCATGGGGTTTAGGGTTCGTGTTTTTTGGGTTGAGGGTTTAGGGTTTTAGGATTTATGGTATATGATTTATGATTTTAGGGTTTAGGGCTTAGGAGTTTAAGGATGGTGACATAGGTATGCCCTATAGTCACCTACTATTGTCCTACCTGGTGCGGCTTAATGGAAGGCTCAATCGACAACCTGCTAAGGTCCATGAAGTCCAAGATAGTTCGAGTATTATGAAGTCCATATCGACACGGACTCCCAAACGCACAAGACAAGGAAGTCTCAATACTAGAGTTTGCATCTAACTTCTAACCAACTCGTATTGGTACCTGAGAACTAGCCTCCCCCAATAGATAGATCTACGATCTCCCACATCACCACAATACTAGGTTAGGAGGGTCCAACGAGAAGGGCATCGCGAATCCCCCAATAGATAGATCTACGATCTTCCACATCACCACAATAGACAATAGATCTAGATATCAATCTCTTGCATACACATACGCCAGATCTAATCTGCGCATACACCGCCATCGACGACATTGTAATCCTTCAGATCATCATCTATCAAGAGAAGACAAGCAGGAGTAGGGTCCTCTACGAGGCCTGAACCTCGGTAAATCTTCATGTCTCCCTGTGTGCTTGTTTGCTAGCCGATCGAGATCTCCAATGCTCCTCAATTCCTCGAACCTAAGTCCATAACAATGGGCATTGATGAGTTTAACCCTCGTCAATTGACGCCGTCCGTGGGAACTAGGCGCGCTGATGTTGCGATCTCGACGGCTCCAACATTTACAATCTATGATTCGTCTTCTGGGCGGGATCCCTCATCATCTTCAACACACGGATCGCATCTGGCTACTTCATTATCTTGGCACGTTCAACTTTTGCAGAAATTTCTGATTTGGCATAGTCTGTGAAGAACGGCTATCTATGCATTGGACACAGTCTGCAGGGAGGCATAGTACCAAAACTCCAATCCACCAAGAAAAACAAACGTGAACCTACAAGTGCAACCATGGCACACAGCGATAGGCATGCCAAAAACAAGATGTAGCAGTATGAATCGGAAAATAATTGACCGTGTCTGCTTGACCTTGTCTCAGGCGAGGAAAGGAAAAAGAGGAGTTTGAATCAGATCATACCAATTGATCAGAAAAAACAGTAGTCAAACAGATGGAGTTTGGACCGGATGGTACCAGCAGATCGGCAGCAGCTATACATCCAATAGAGGTATCAAAGTCCAATTTAGAAAAAAATCCGTGCAGAACATCCTCGCATGGGCCAGTCATGACAGAAGCTACTTGATTGATTTCGAAAACTTCACATGCCCCATGTATGCATCGCCACCAACAGATCAAAGTCCAAAGGAAAAATAACCGAATCTGCCACATGTCTACACAAAGGCTGATTGCACATACGTACACACCATGAATACAAGTTGGCAGACTATTTGGCGTGAAGGTTTTTCGTCAACGTCATACATCAAGTCAGATTTGGCTCGTAATCCTGGTTATTTTCGGATCAGTCTCGGCCTGTCCGACCAGATTCTGAGACACCATCATAACAATCTTTGCAGTAGACTGTTTCTCCATGATTAACATCAACAAATGCCCCCACTTCAATCTTCGGCTACACGCGACTCGCTGCCGTGGCAACTCCATCTGCCGCGCGGGTCTGCCATGTTGACTATGTCCGCCCATCGATTTTTCTACACGTCCTTTCCATCAGCTTCCGTGACCACAACTCGTCAGTTACATCGGCTCCGCCTCGACTACATCAACCGCGCTGACTCTACACTCGAGGGCTCCACCGACTCCGCTGAGAGCCCCTTTGCCGCCCTCGGCTATGGCGACTTGCTATGGTCTTCACTTGCGGCGACCCACCCCGGACTTCGATTCTAGTGACTCGGGGGCTCCCTCGGCACCGGCGACCCGCTACGGTCTTCGACTCCATCATCCCGCTGCGGTCTACTACTACGGTGACCCGCCGTGGGCTTCGACTCGGGTGACCCGCAGGTTGCATCGGCTCCCGCGACCGCGACCCATCACCGCCATCAGCCAACGACCCGCTGCAATCTTCGACTACAGCTACCCACCACAATCTTTGGTTGGTGGTGAGTCACGCGCTGGTGTCGAGTCTGTCTGCCACATCAACTACCCATAAAGCTAAGTTCTCTACTCACAGATGATTTCTTTCTTACTTTAAATCGCACTCGAAGCACTCGGGGTCTGCGCCCTCTTCGAGTAACCTAATGTTCCATCGATTACACGCACTCGAGCACCTCATATAGCGACAGCCCGAGTAGCTGATTCTGCCTGATCGTCGAATCCTTAAACTCCGAGCACCTCGGCAAGGTACTGAGACTAAGGATAATCAGGCTAACAAAAAGGCCTAGCATACAGTGCAAAAGTGTCGACTCGATTGGCACCAGAATCTTACTTTACAATCTAACATGCAAATATTCTTTACAAGATATAAGTACTTCATAATTCTTAATGTTTTATGCAGCTTATAAGGATGTCAACTGCATCGAGCTATTCTATCGGGTCCTCCAACATGAGTCAACAAAACAACTGACTACGCCATACACTCAAGACCCGAGTCGAGTTCCTCATCGGATGGTTGCATCGCTTGATGCTACAAAGACGCGGTGCTAGTGACGCACCCGACAGAAGTGACTATGTCGACTCCAACTGCATCATCGATTCAAGCTCCTTATGCGTGACACGCTGACTCGATGCACTTCCGGGTCAGTGGTTTTTCCTCGCATGATTTTCGACTATCACTACAAGGTACAAGACTCGAGTCTCTGCCCGAGTCTACGACTCTGCCAGACACTCGGGGGCTACTCCAAACTGGAGCGCTGGACGCGCATACACAAGATCTTTGAGTGGCACGCTCTGAATCCTCACTTGAATCCATGATTCGACTAAGGACTCGGGGGCTACTGCCATAGGGAGCACTAATCGCGCATTCAGAAAATCATCTGAAGTACTTCCGGATCATTCTGTCTATGCAACCGATGACTATAAGTCTCTACTCGACTCTACGACTGGAACAAACACTCGGGGGCTACTCCCATAGGGAGTGCTGGTCGCGCACCCTATAGAAAACAAAAGATTCACAGTATAGTCCATTGTGTCAACTGCGTCCACAATGTTGACTCTCTTATAGCAATCGAATGCATTGGCGACTTCGCCCGCTATACACTACAATGTCAAGTTCAGAGACAATGTCTCCTTGGCCACCTAAAACACCTCCGTGGTGATAAACATTTGGATGCCATGTCTATGCGTAAAGATAAGACCTACAGATACAATCTGATGGCCTGGCAACCGCATCCGATGTGCTCTACCAGATAAATATCGCGCCTGTAGGTGTGACGAAAATCCCGACGGATGCCTTGGGTACATACTTACCAACTGGAGTTCGGCTCAGTAATGCCTCCACGACATGAGTCGAACTATGCAAGTAATTTCCAGATTCGAGTCCGTGGACTCGAGTTTGAGTAGGTAGCGTTGTTTTTGCCCTAAAACAATTAATTGGTCCCGATCCTTCGAGCGCACCATGCACATTTACCATCATCCCTATGAACTATTATGAATTCTGACTGACCCGATGAACTTCCAGGTGAAGTGCTTCGCACTCGATATAACTGTCGACTCCGACATCCTAATGCAAGGCTCAAGACAACTAAGTCTCCCCTCGAATCTACGATTCAGCTGGACACTCGGTGGCTACTGACATAGGTATGCCCTACAGGCACCTACTATTGCCCTACCTGGTGCGGCTCAATGGAAGGCTCAATCGACAACCTGCTAAGGTCCATGAAGCCCAAGATAGTTCGAGTGGTGTGAAGCCCATTTGGACACGGACTCCCAAACGCACAAGACAATGAAGTATCAATACTAGAGTTTGATTCTAACTTCTAACCAACTCGTATTGGTACCTGAGAACTAGCCTCCCCATATATAAAGGCTAGGAGGGTCCAACAAGAAGGGCATCGCGACTCCCCCAATAGATAGATCTACGATCTCCCACATCGCCACAATAGACAATAGATATAGACATCAATCTCTCGCATACACATACGCCAGATCTAATCTACGCATACACCGCCACCGACGACATTGTAATCCTTCGGATCATCATCTATCAAGAGCAGACAAGCAGGTGTAGGGTCCTCTACAAGGCATGAACCTAGGTAAATCTTCGAGTATTCCTGTGTGCTTGTTTGCTAGCCGATCGAGATCTCTAGTGCTCCTCAATTCCTCGAACCTAAGTCCATAACAATGGGCATTGATGAGTTTAACCCTCGTTAGTTGGTATTTAGGGTTTAGGGTTTTCTGGGTTTTAGGGTTTATGAATTTTCAAAAATAATGTTCAAGCTTATATATATATGCTGATATATATTCGTGGAATAGACTGGTGTTATCGCAATTTAATGAAAGTATCTCGGATTTTGATCTATAAGTGCATCATACCTGCTTGGTAAGGTGTTGAGGGGATGAGGGTTTAGCGTTTATGGTTTTTGGGGTTTAGGTGTTTAAGGTTTAGGTTTTTTGGGAATTTTTGATAATGTTCAAGCTGCTTTATATATGCTTATATTCATGGAATTGAATGGCGTTAGCACAATTTGAGGAAAATTTATCTGAAATTTTGATCTACAAGTGCATGTGATACCCCATTTACCAACGTCTTTTAGGTGGGGTTAAGGGTTCAGGGTTTTAGGTTTAGGGTTTAGGACATTTTCAATAATGTTCAAACTTTATTGTTATATTCATGGAATAGTGTCAACACCCGGATTTTTAATCCCATATGCCTGTTATGCCTTACCTGGCAATCCCAGGATTACCATTTTTAAGAGACGAAACAGATTGGATATCACAGTACATTATCCATTACAAACCATAAATAAGGTCTTACACAAATAAGGATCTCATGATCCAGTCTTAGTACAATCAAGTAGCAGAATAAATAGCATAGCGGTGGGGTCCATCTTCAGAGTCACAGGCAATGCTGATGATGGGAGATGATCCTAGTTATCATAGTCGTCCTGCTGGCCTTCATCTTGGTAATCTCCTTCATAGTCTGGCCATAGGAATAGCCAGGGACAAAAGCCATGAGTATTCTTTAAGTACTTGCAAACTACCACTAACAAGTAGTATAGTTCTAGTGTAAATGCTAACTCTAAGTTTAACTATACAGTTAAGTTTGAAACCTAAGCTGAGTTCTGAAACAAAGAAAGATAAAATAAAGTTCTAGAATCACTTAAGTTGGGAAGCTAGTGTCATACTCACAACCCTGTTGTGGTCAAGTCAAGATTCATCATTCATTTCATAAGTCATTTTGAAAATATCTGACAACGAAACAATATGGCCACTCCAACTGTCCATAACCACGGACGCGTCTATTCGAATAGTTTGACACTCTGCAGAGGTGGTACACTTTCACCACAAGATTCGATACATCTGTCAAGAATAACCCTGAATCATCATACTTAGTATGCAGATAATCAAACATAATCTTCCCTTTACACACCCTAGTATAAGCACCTCTCCTATGAGCATGGCCTCCCAACCATGACCATCTGTCATCTTGGGCACTGCATAGGTGGACAACATTGAGAGGTAGCCTCAGCTCAAACCTCTCCCACGAGGGAACTAATACTAATGCATATAAACTTCCGACTAATCCTTACCCAATTTAGGTATTGTGGTTGTACGGTAAAATTGGAATGGTATCGCATCCGAATCCAACCATCAGTTTTTGTAAAAGGGCTAAGGCTCATGCCTCAACATTTTCATCATCATAAACCATTTGTGTTTCTCAACACATGTCAAAACATCTCAATAGAATGACTCATCATTCCAAGGTTTTCACAATTCATTTTCACCAAGTGTTCCCACCAAGCTACCAAGTCAAGCGTGTTCACTAAGGTGGGATGCTAATCTCAATCTCATGCCATAGAATGACATCTAAGGTCATCTAGATAGGTCACGTTTTATACTCTTTATGCTACCTTCAAAACAAGTAAAGGACTTTGGTAAAGTAGAGGAAGTAAAGCTTGTAAATAAAACTTGGGGTAGGTAATAGTCAAAGTGGTATAACCAAAGCATGCCTAATGCATCTTGATTAGGTTATCTAGCTTAATTCTAGCTTTCTAACCATAGCTTGCTCAGTTTACTTGAAGTGCTAGGCTAGCCTTGGTTGGTGCAGTGGTTGAAGTTTTCTTCCTCCTCCTCTTTGTAGAACTCCTCCTTCTCGAAAGCTTGGTCGGTACTATCATCTATAAATACATACGGGATACACAATCACCAAACAAATCTTAACTATTCTACTTAGCACACTAAGGCACACATTTGATGATCTAGTATCATCACAATCATCACAAGGTTTAATGAACTAGCTTCATTCTTTTTATTTGAGAAAATTAATTTCTACTCATTGAAATTAACTAAGATTTAATATTCTCCATTTAAAATATGGGATCATGTGGACACATGTCATCACCACATATTCTAACATATGGGAATGTGATTTAAAGGTGGGATCACATTTTAATAGGTTTAAGTTTAATATTTAATGATTTAAAGTGACTAGAAATGCCTATATAGCATTATTTTGGTACTAGTCCAAAGTCACTTCATACAAACCTTGATATTATTGCATATTTAGATAGGTATGGTTAAATGTGATTTTTGAGAGTTGGAAACAACTCAAAAGCTATTATGGTTGATTTTATAAAAATGTTTGAATGTGCAAAAGCTTATGTCTTATTATTTTTACTAGGATATATCTTTAACTCTAAATGAATTAAATCCAACGGGCTTGGAAAGAACTTTTCAGAAGCTTTCCAACAAAATTGGAATCACTCAATTTGGTTCAGTAAATCTTCCTGAATTGATTTTTTAACTAAGGGACAGAATTGAGTTTAAACCTAAATAGAAAAATCTATATTTGAATTAACTGGGTCACGCGGGAAAGGAAATGGGCCGGCCCAGTGGCGCTCAGCGGCGTAGAGGGCGGCTGACAGGATGGTCCCGCTTGGCAGCGAGACTTAAAACCCGAAACAGTATCAAGCGATCTGGGCCACACGATTATAACGTGGATCAACAGCTCACAATCGTCGTCGACGACGGACTCGTCGCCGGTGAGACCGAACCCTAAACGGCCGGTGGGGGTCTACTGGGGACGTACCAGGGCTCCATCTAGTGCAGCGAGGCAGGCGATCGAACTGGACGGTGACGGCGGACTCAGGCGAGGTCACGGCAGGGGCTGCGGTGGACAGAATCGACGGCAGCGTCTCCTCCTCTGCACCGTGCTCCTCTGGTGCAATTTCGGCAAACTACGGGTCAAGCTGCTCCGTGGAGAGAGGGGAAAGATTCAGGAGAGAGAGGGGAGTGGAATGGTGTGAAGAATGAGGCAGGGGTGGCTTCCTTATATAGGCTCGACGGTGAGACCGAGAGGTGTGGGAAGGCGTCTCCGGCGAGGGCGGTATAGGGGGCTATCGGCGTGGGTGAGGTAGGCGGAAAGTGGGCGGATCCCTGGCGGTGCTCTACGGCGTAATGGCGCGGCTAGGGGCGGTGGCATGTGGTCGGGAGCGTTGCATGCTCTGGGAGAGAGAGGTGGTGCTTGACGCGGCGCTCGGCGACTGTAGGTCACGCAGCGGTGCACGGCCATGTCTGGCGGGGTGCTGGGGTCGAGGCGGAGCGGCGTGCACGGTATGGGGTCGAGGGGCGGTCTGCTGCGTGCTGGCGGCTATCGTGCTCTGACGCGCTCTGGCAAGCTCGCAGAGAGAAAAGGATGGCGACGCTGGGGAGTGGTCCAGGGGCTGGGCTTGATCGAGGGGTGGACAGGTAGGTGCGGTAGGGTTGGGCGGAGCTAGGGGACTTGCTGGTTTGGCGTGGCGCGCTTGCTGGCGCGCTGTCCGCTTCTGGCCGGCGGTGACCACAAAGTGGCGGTGCTCCACTGCTGCTCCAGGTTAGGGGTAGGCCGGTAGGGACTTGGTTGGACTCAGGGGGAAGAGGGGAACCAAATGGAGGCTAAAAACTCGACAAGGCTTTGATCACAAAATAGTAATAGTTAGGCAGAGTTTTTGTGCATGCCACCTGTTCGATCAAATGGCCGCAAGAGAAAAAAATTGAATTTTGGGCTGATTTTTGGTGGAGTGATGTATCTTATGCTTGATCTTCTAGGTGTGCTTGGGTTTTAAAAGTGGAGTTCATTTGAGTGGTTTTTGAATAAGTGTGATCTATACATATGAACTACATTCAATTTTCAAATGTCATTTTAATTTAGTGTTTGAAAGTTTTTGGAGTGAAACAAAGTGGGCCTTGGTACATCACTAGTTGTACTAGCAAGGGGTGGAAAGAACCATAATTGGTTCTGTTAAGATTTGAGTTCTAGGAATAGCCAAAGTAGGCTAGGTGATTAAAATGGCACAAATGACCATTTGTTTATTTTATTTTATTTTGATTTGTTTTTCTTTGGGATTTGTTTGGGAATGATCTAGATGATGTTTAATTCACCCTAGAATCATTTTACAACCAATGGATCACTCAAACATGGCAATTCAAAACAACTCCTAATTTAAATACATACACATATGAATGCTTAATAATTTTAAATGGAAAAGTTTTTTGTTAACCCTAAATTTGATGATTTGGATCTTAATAACCTTGGATTAGAGTTTTGGGATGTTACAAGTTGAATGGATTTACCGCAATTAATGAAAGATCGAATCTCAGATTTTGATCTATAAGTCCATGGTACCTGCTTGGTTAGGGTTTATATGGGTCGATGGTTTAGGGTTTTACAGTTTAGGTTTTATGGATTGAATAGGGTTTAGATTTTTTATCGAATTTTCAATAATACTCAAGCTTTATGCTTATATTCATCGAATAGAATATGGCGTTACCTAACTCATTGAAAGTATCTCAAAATTTGATCTATAAGTGCATGATACCTGATTAGTTAGGGTTTATGGGTTGAGGGTTTGGGGTTTTAGGTTTAGGTTTTATTAGGTGTTGTTTTGGGTATTTTCCATAATGCTAAAGATTTATGCTTATATTCATCAAATAGAATGGAGTTACCAGTTTAATGAAAATATATCAATTTTTGATCGATAAGTGCATTCTACATGCGGGGTTAAGGGTTTAGGGTTTTGGGGTTCAGGGTTTAGGGTTTAGGGTTTAGGGCATTTCCAATAATGTTCAAAATTTATTGTTATATTCGTGGAATAGAATAGTGTTACCACAATTTAATGAAAGATCGAATCTCAGATTTTGATCTATAAGTCCATGGTACTTGCTTGGTTAGGGTTTATATGGGCCGAGGGTTTGGGGTTTTAGGGTTTAGGTTTTATGGACTGAATAGGGTTTAGGGGGTTTATCAAATTTTCAATAATACTCAAGCTTTATGCTTATATTCGTCGAATAGAATATGGCCTTACCTAACTCATTGAAAGTATCTCCAAATTTGATCTATAAGTGCATGATACCTGATTGGTTAGGGTTTATGGGTTGAGGGTTTGGGGTTTTAGGTTTAGGTTTTATTAGGGGTTATTTAGGATTTAGGGTATTTTCTATAATGTTCAAGATTTATGCTTATATTCATCGAATAGAATGGAGTTGCCAGTTTAATGAAAATATATCAATTTTTGATCGATATGTGCATGCTACGTGTTTGGTAAGGATTTAGGGTTTAGTGTTTAAATTTTAGGGTTTCCGGAATTTTGAATAATGTTCAAGATTTATGCTTATATTCGTGGAATAGAATGGCATTACCACAATTTAATGAAAGTATCTCAAATTTTGATATATAAGTGCACAATACCTATATACCAGTGCATGCTACGAGTTTATGGGTCGAGGGTTTAGGGTTTTACAGTTTAGTTTTATGGGTTGTTTCCGGTTTAGGGTTCAGAGAATTTTTGGCAATGCTTAGAATTTATGCTTATATTCATCTAATAGAATGGCGTTACCTGATTTAATGAAAGTATCTCGCATTTTGATCTGTTAGTGCATGACACACCTGCTTGGTTAGGGTTTTTGGGCTAAAGGTTTTAGGGTTTAGTGTTTAGGGAATTTTCAACAGTGCTCAGGATTTATGCTTATATTCGTCAAATAGAATGGCGTTACCCAATTTAACAAAAGTATCTCAAATTTTGATCCATAAGTGCATGCTACGTGCTTGGTCAGGTTATGGGGTATAGGGGTTTAGTGTTTATTTGGGTTTTAGGGGTTTAGCTAGGGATTAGGTTTTTGGGAATTTTCAATAATATTCAAGCTTTATGCTTATATTCATGGAATAGAATGGTGTCACCCAATTTAACGAAAGTATCTCAATTTTTGATCTATAGTTGCACGATACCTGCTTGGTCAGGGTTTAGGGGTTTAGATTTTATGGTTTAGGATTCCGTGAATTCTCAATAATATTTTCAGACATTATGATTATATATATTCGTGGAACAGAATGGTGTTACCGCAATTTAATTAAAGTATCTCAAAAATTTATCTACAAGTCGATGATACCCTGCTTGGTCATATTTTTTGTTAAATAAAATTGAAGGTACCCAAGTACTAAAACAAGGGAGAAACACAAAGAGTTCCTTGTGATTTACGCGCTGCTTGGTTGGGCTCTAATTATGGCTTTTGATTTTTGGCTTATAATGCTAAGAACGTGTTTTTGGATTTTTTAGCTTTTACTCTGACATAGTGGAATGATAGTATATGCCAGGTTGGATGATTTTACGATTTTATCTCGGTTCAGCGAAAAATATTCGAATTTTGAACAACAAGCAATGGGAATCTCTACTTCCATTAATTCTGGCTCACTGACATGTGGGTCACATGCATAGTGGATCCAAAAAGTCAGTGTAGGTCAGAGTGGGCGGGTAGGTAAATATTGAAGAAGGGCTAGGAAACGTGGATGGGGTGATGCACTTGGGAGAACGCAAATTTGCCACCTATATCCCTCTATTATTGTAGTGCTCCCTCGGATTCTTGTTTCTAGAGTAGGGATAGAAGAGGAATTTTGCATTCTAGAAAGAGGTGAAGCATGTTTGAATGGATGCGCGGGATATTTTAATGGATGGGTGCGATGTTTGGGCACCATACCAAATTTTGAGGTCGAAGCTTCTAGCATACGCTACTCTGGCGTGGGGCCTCTCAGACACGTTGTCACCGTCTAGGCCCACACGCCAGCGGGAGTTGCTTCCCAGAATTTAAACGAGTTTCTACGCATTTGCTGAAATTTTCGAACAATTTAAGGCTTTCAAGAAGATGACTATCGTCCAAAAAAAAAGATGACCAAGGTCATGGAAATAGTTTATGATGACGTGTACGTATTTGGTAGATCGATGCATCTTTGCAAATCAACCAATATGTCTGCTTCCAAATTTGACGTTTGTTTTCGAATATCCAAGTAACAACAATGTGTTTTGTTTTGAAGCAAGCAACTACAAAGATGATGGCTAAAAATGCCACCGCCCCCTTTTTCACACAATGTATAACGCCCTTTCAAGCTTCCATGCTAAATTTGTGCAATAAAATAATTTTTGGGGCTGGATGATTGAATGGATGGGTGGGATGTTCGAATGGGTGGGCGGGATATTTCGGCGCTCTACCGAAATTTTGAAGTTGAAGCTTCTAAGGTACGCTACTCCCACATGGGTTGATATCCCCATCATATAGACCCACATGCATGTATGCTTTCCAGCATTTAATGAGTTTATAGACATCTGCCGAAATTAATGAACATTAATTTAAGGTTTTCAAACAAGAGGAGCAAGGTCACAGCCGTAGTTTCTATACCTTTTTCATGTTTTATACTACTCTGTACATTGAAGCATCTTCGCCAACCAAGCTTACAAACATGTCCATATTTGGTAGATCGGTGGATCTTGTCATTTCAAGCAATTGTTTACAAAGGAGATTTCAGATTTGATGGATAATGCCCTACTTTCATGAGTTTCCAAGCTTTCTAGCTGAAGATGCTGAAATTAAGTAACTTTTTGACATAAAGCCATTCGTTCGCAAAGTGCAATACTATGTGCATTAGTTTCCATGGTAAAACATAAACTTGTATTTTGACAAGTTTTGGATCAATTTTGATCTATGGTGACTGGTAGGTGGGCCACGTATATGGTGGTGCCCAAAGCAGGGTAGTTCAAAATTTCCAAAGTTATCCCTCCATACCCTTCGTGCTGTGTATTAACTTCCACCTCTGTCGCCTAGGCCTCACCCCCTTCCCCACAAAACAGACGTGCTTACGGCCGCTCCTCATCACCAACGTGCACGAAGAAGCTTTCCCTACCCGTCGGTCTTCTTGAGACACACCGGTGGGCACGTCGATGCCACGGTAGTCCTTCTATCTCTAGCTTGATCTGGTTGGCATTTTATTACCCTTTCAAATACGTAGTTTAATTTGTCCTCAATCTGCATGGCCATAGTTTATTCTGCGCTAATACCTTTGGCGATTTTTGCTATCAATATGTTTGCTGAAATGCATAGGCATATATAGTTTTTGTACTCCATCTATATGTTTCCTGATTTTCTTTTAATAATAACCAACCTTGTATGTCATAATTAAATAGATGGGCAGATTTTTGATAGAGATTGCTTCATTAGGTAGCACTAAACGTATCCTTAATGTTCTACGATTTATGGGATTTCTTAGAGCTCATTGTGACAACTCAAAAGTACATTGCCCCTGCCGGTTGTGTATGAATCGTAGGGTGTTGCCTCAAAGTATAGTGGAAGACCATATTTTTACATTTGGGATGCTAAGCACATATGTTAGATGGGTATTTCATGGTGAACCATATGATCATCCATATGAACCAGGGGAAGCACATCTTTATCATCAAGATCAAGTAGGGGAAGCAGATGTTGATCAACTAGATCAACTGACAGAGGTAGCTCCTCAGCATCTAGATCAACTTGGAGAAGGGGGAGGAGACAAAAAGCGCAAGCTGCATGAAACATGTTTCATTTCTAGTACTACCGCTATGCCATATGACAAGGTATATCTATAGAATGACAAATGTTCAGGTTGTGTGTCTTTGATGTTACTCTATAAACGTATCAGTTAATCTACTAATCACATAAGCATATGACCGAAGAGGACTTTGATGGTAATGACGATGACCTATTCATTGATGATCATGTACCTGGCTGTGGATCGGGTACACTGCTTTTGGATGGATTTGATGCAGGGATGCTGATCATCAGGGGTGTACTTTTGGTGCCATTTGGGTAGTCTCATGACCACTAGCCCAGTTGCAAAACTCTTGGGGTGTAGAGCTATCCCATGATTGGTTCGCTACTGACGTAGTACTATAATATGGAGCTACCTTATTATGATTTCTAGGCCTTTGTTAGCAGAACTATAATTGGAAACTATTCCGTATATTAGTATATATGGAGTATATGTGTGTTTGTTTGTGTTTCTAGTCTGAAATCCGACCTTATCATTTTATTGATTCCTAAACTGTTTTTGAGGCCCCAACGCTGGTGCCCTATGCTGCAACTACCGTCGTCTTGTCCACTGCTCCGTGAGATGAATCAGCAAAAGGATAATAAGTTGGGATCAATTTGATTCTAAGAGGGGCAATTTTCTTTGTCCTTGGAGAGGAACCCAGGAGAACTAGTACTGGTACCAAGGGAAGGAGGAGGTTGGCTTGGTCAATTATCTCACCCACTTGATGTGGGACCTGCTTTAACTCACCCCTGACGTGGGTCCCGCTTGAAACAGTTGTAGGCCACCACGTGATAGTTGGGATCAAAAATGCGGGATTCTCTCCTGACAAAATGTTCCCGCCACTGCCACTTAAAAATACTTATTGTAGAAAAAGTGTACTGCCCAGCCCGACTACTACTAGTACTACTACTCCCTACCCATACCTTTCTACCGACGACAAGACAAGAAACCATCACTAGATAGCTCACATCCAACAAGCAACTGTTGGAACTGGTGTAACCTCCGATTGGGAAGTTCTTGTTGAAATAGATGGGTGTATTTGCTCACCTTGAAATCCAGCTTTGCTTAATTTGCTTCCGATTGGGCCATTGGGGGTACTATTAGTACTAGGAGTAGTAGTATTCGGTATGCTTTGATTGTGGAGTTCTTGCTTATTGCTCACCTCGGAATCACCTAATCAGGATATTTTTCCTCTTATCTAATCGATTGGGTCATCTGGGTGGGGTGGGGGTGGTGGGGATGGGGATGGGGGTGGGGATGGGGGGACGTGGTACTGATTTCGTATGGATTCCGAATCAGGGCATGGTCACCGCTGTTCTGATTGGGGCATTTGGTCGGGTTCGATTTCGGTGTTCTTCACTTCTGTAACCTTTAGTTGCTACTCGTAATGTGCAATGTATTTTGCATCAGATTCTGTATGGAGAACTATGGGTCACTGGCGCGCACAGCCACTACAGACAGGGATGGTCCCGTCAGTTCCCTTAAAAGTTGCCTAAAAAGGTAACGTAGCAGTATATTCATTGCGTTCTTCCATTTTTTTCCAATGCTGAAAGTGGTTGGCTGCAACCTGGATGTATCCCTGTGCTAACGTTGTCTTTGTCTGCATCCTGTTTTTGTGGAAGCCTCTGTGACACCATCTCTTCTTCATTTACTGTAGCACGGTGGTACGTACCTACGAACGTGTGGTGCTCCAGGTGCGGCAAACAGGATGGTACCCCCACATGCCGCAGGATCCAGTGAGTACCAATACTCACCAAACAAAGGGAAGGCCACCGACCAGTTGGGAAGGCCCAGCTTAAAGAGAAAGGTATTTGTTCTTAATACCCTTATTACCATGGTGCAGTCAGATTTAAGTATTACTTGCTTGGTGTCATGCATGCTTATCAGATGTTCAGAAACATATGTGTGATTTTAATTCTGGCACTGTGTTTATGTGAATCCAAATCTAGATCTGTCAAACTGTCTCATACAGTCAGTATATGACTACTATGTACTGTACTCTCTCCGTCCCAAGGCTTAGGCATATACTATATTTTTTGAAAAGTCAAGCGACGGAAAGTTTGACCAAACTTTTGAAAAAAGTCAAAAACTATCAAGAACTATGATATTATGTACATACGATGTGAATATATGTTTCATGATGTATCCAAGGATATATAATTCATATTATATTTTTTTCCTAAAAACATGGTCAAACTTTACATAGTATTGAATTGTTGAGCTCTGTTGCTATTTATGCAGATTGAAGATGCTACTGCGGAGGCTGAGACTGCTGTAGAGGCTAGTAGATTTATGATGCCCGCACCAAAAGAGGACATCCTCTACACAACGAGGAAGCGCCAACACAATACCCAGGTGAGCAGTGACCTCTCTAAGAAGTGGGTATAATTTGGAAATCCACAATTTCACATGTTATGATTTTTCATGTTATTGTTATCAACTAGTACTATATGTTTACGCTCATTAGAAGTTCACAAAAATAAAATCTGTTTGCTTTATAGGTAATGGTTTTTTCTTATATTATTAGATTTATTTGCTCTTTACATAATTTAACCTTTCCACTTAATTTCAATCAGTACCACGCACCAGCTGCTCAGCCCTTTTTGCTACCCTCCTCTTGTCAATCTTGTGGATTGAAAGGGGGCCCCGTATGCCATTCCAAAGGCAGAGGGATGAAAATGGTGAATGGCCACCCTTCGCAAAGGGTACCCATGGTATCAGGTATGGATTCCAAGTGGTTTAGACCGACTTGATGTAAGATCTTGTATCTCACTTTTTTTGTTGTCGCCTTACTTCTCTCTCGATTTTCTCATGAAGGAAGTCCCTTGTGTCACTCGCCCCATTATAAACAAGATGTTCGAAAATGACAAGTTTCTAACTCTGTATAGTGAGGGCCCTAAAGGCATGCGGCAACTATATGATGTGGATGTCTCCTAGACAATGGCCACCACCTATTTGGGTGGCCGAGGTTGGTCCAAGTATGTCCGTGAGAATGGTCTTAAGCAGGGGACAAGGTATCATTCGATTTTAGCAAGCCTGAGCAGATACTTGCACGCCATCGTACACCTATCGACCGAAGGACCAAGAACGGAGGTAGTACTAATTAATTTGATTTTGTACTCATCACAACCTCTAATGATTTTCTTGCGACTAATTGTTCTGCACCATTGTCTTTACTCATCATATGACCATGACCACTTCCGCAGTCTGCTTCCCATTATGTACCATCCAGAAGGGTGCCAGCATCAAGCTGCTGGCACCGGCACCAGCATCGGCCCCAGTTCCTGCAATGGCACCTGTTGACCTCAATAGGAGAAAGAATAGAGGTAGTAACTTAATTCTCTTGTATACTCTCATCTCTGTCTAGGAGTTACTGTTGTATAAGAACCAATTTTGCTTGTCCACATCTCATATGCCTCTCTAACCACTCCTGTAGTCCCCTTACCTACCCCTCAGAAGGTAACCAGCACCAAGCTGCTGGCACCCCCAATGGCACTGGCCCTAGTTCCTTCTCTAGCACCTGTTGACCTAAGGAGAAAGAATGGAGGTAGTAACTTAATTTGCTTGTATACTCATCATATCCTCTGATCACTATCTTGTGAGTAACTGTTGTATAAGAGACCATTTTGCTTGTACACTTCTCATCTGCCTCTACCATCCCTGCAGTCAGCTGAGCTACCCCTCAGAAGGAATCTAGCATCAAGCTGCTAGCGCCGGCACCGGTTCTGGGCCTTCTGGCTCCTACACTAGCCCCTCTACAATTAGTGGCACCATCTCCTACACCAGCACCAGCCCCAGCACAGGCACCAGCACAAGCTCCTTCATCACCCTAGGCAGCACCTTGTCAGACCATATCCTACACATGTGTCATCACAAGGTCGCACCGGATTGTGTTTGTGAGTATATGGCAGCAAATAAACTGTTCTGAATGTCTTCTCAAGTTTCACATGATTCAGTGTATTGCTCGTAGTAATTATGCGTCTATCTCTTGCTTTGACTTAGAAATTGCCTAAGAGTGGCACAAAGTAACTCTAGGCTAGACGAAAGGGCACAATAGTCTTCATGATGCAGAGCGAAGGATTGCGAAATGAGGGACGCTACGCCATTAACTCGACTGATGGGCGCTTGGCAGCTACTTCTAGGTGGATCAAGTTCCGGAAAGCAGCCAAACTTACTATTGGAAGAACGGTCAAGGTCGATGTATCTGGCTGCCCTGAATGCCGCATGCTGTTCATGAACTTCCTAGTTGTCTAGCTCTTTGGCCGCATGCTATTGTAATTAATTATGTGGTTGTCCTATCTCCACTGATCATATATGGGTGGTAAAACTATGATAACCTTTTGCTGGATTGGAGCTATGACTAGTACGTACTGGTATGGTATATCTATATCTATATGACGGTTCCCTATATGACCAAATATTATGACAATGATTGTGTTCCAGTGATCGAGTGTGTATGGAGAAAAGGGCAAACTGATCGCGTGGCATGGTTTTTAGAGCTGAAACAAGAACTGTCTCTCTCTATAGTGATATTGAATTTCAGTGTCTGTATTGCTAAATCAATCACTTTGAAATGCTTCTAAATTGGTCAAGTGTTGTTAAATATGAACTAGGAATCTGTCGATTTTTTATGTCTCTATACTCCTTAATCTTTCAAATGGTATTGAATTTGTCAAAAGTTCTGTCGTTGTTGTTGGCTGCTTGCTCTAGAGCTTTTGCCTTTGTGTCATTGGTACCGTTGGATGCATTTTGGACAGAGATAAGAGGGCAAAGATATACAGCGTGATTTCACCAAGTGAAGTCATTGGATACTAGCCCTGTTTTGGCGCATGTGGTGTGAGTTCATTAGATATTTTTACATGAATATGTGTCAAAGGAATTATCGCTTTTTTTGCTCCCTCGAATAGGTTTCTGTTTGAACCTGGCGAGACACAGCCTAGTGAAATTTGAGATAGGAGTCCATTAACCATAGCCCAAAAACTTTTTAATTTGGCCTTTTTGGCATTGCCCCCCACCTCTAGAAAACTCTGCCTACCCATGTTTTTAAGAAACTAATCCATTATGTGGCTTTTTATAAATCAAGGTTCCAGTAGCACTGCTCTTTTATTTTAAGAGAGATAACATGGACACACAAAATATTTTTTAGAAGACTAATACCTAAGTTGTAGTACTAATACATGTTTAATGATTCAATTTCTATTAGTATCTTTGGTATAGTGGCAAAACACTCAGTCTATGTCTATTTGATTTGATTTGAAGGTCTTTAGTTCGAATCCCCTATGTGTACATATTTATATATATCTTGGGTTTACTTTTTTTTGAGAAAGGGTTTACTTTTTAATGCCGCATTACGGAGAGGCTGACATCATGGACCCACCAGCCTGCAGCATCCCTCGAGTTTAATGGTCGGGTTTGAAAAAAAAGTTAAATACTTGTAGAGAGAGGCTAGCAACAGGGACCCTCCCGCCAGAACATACCAGAGAGGGTGACATGGGGACCTCAGTAGCAAAACCATACATAGCTGCCACATCGAGCAACATTGCCAAGGTCAAGACAGCAGATGCAGCCAAAAAAAGTCCATCATACGTAGGTTTGATATAAAGAGAGTCCGACATGTGGGACCCAGTAGCGCGACCTTATACAGGTTCTGCCTCGAGCGACGTTGCCAAGTTCGAAACAGGGAGGCGCGAGCGAGAAAAAAGTCTAGCATGCACACGTTTCTTCTAATGAGAGGCTCACATGGGGGACTCAGCACCCTGGAAAAACGACCGATGCATCGAGCAACGCTATCAAGTTTGAAACACAGAGGCGTGACCGAGAGCAAAAATTCCATCATACACACATTTCTTCTAATGAGTGGATGACATGTGGGGTCTGCATCATGATTAAACGGTGGATGCAGCGAGTAACGCTATCAAGTTCAGAACACGGAGGCGCGACCGAGGGAAAAAATTCTATCACACACACGTTTCTCCTAATGAGAGTATGACATGTGGGGTCGAGGAGTTTGATTAAACGATAGATGCATCGAGCAGCGCTATCAAGTTCGGAACAGGGTAGCGCGAGCAAAGAAAAAAATTCATCATACACATGATTCTTATAATGTGAGGCTGACATGGAGGACCCAGCAGCGTGACTAGATGGCAGATAGATTGAGCAACGTTATGAAGTTGATATCGGGGAGGCAATAGCCAAGGGAAAAAATTCCATTATACACATGTTTCTTCTAATGAGAGGATGACATGTGGGTCCCAGGAGGTTGATTAAACGGTAGATGCATCGAGCAGCGCTATCAACTTCGGAACAGGGTAGCACGAGCGAAGGAAAAAAATTCCATCATACACACGGTCCTTCTAATGAGAGGCTGACATGTGGGACCTAGCATCCTGACTAAATGGCAGACGCATCAAGCAATGTTATCGAGTTCAAATCAGGGAGGCGCGACCAAAAAGTATGGTCCACAAGAGACACTAACGTCCAGGACCCACACGCCTCAAAAGACTTCGGCGAGTCAACATCGTGCAAGGAAACGAAAATCTTGCTTCTGCCACGCGCCAGCCGAGCTTCCTCCATGTTTTTAGCAGATCTGTCGTAGTAGAGGGACGCGAAACCGGAAAAATAAAGTTTTCCATCGGCCACGGCCGAGCCGAGAATTTCGCCACGGAAGACGCGCCTTCTACGATGACCGTCAAGCCAAGTCGTTGCGGAAGCAAACTTTTCTTGTAGTGATGCTTTCGTGTAGTGTTAGGAAAAGGGATTTCATTTATTGGTTCTAAAGAGGCCAGTGTTGTTTTATCTTCTCTTTTCTTCTCAGGTTCGGGTGGTGGATCATACTTGACCGGTCCCTCTTTTGGACCTTTAATATGTTTTGTAAAATCTTTAACAACTTGCAACACAAGATCTGAATCCAATTAAAGTTCCTTAGATAATTCTTTAACATGGCCTTTTTTATTATAGTCATGAATACAATCATGTTCTATTTCTACGCCTCCTTCACTTCCTAGACCAAAATTCCATGAAACTCTATGATCACGAATTCTATTAAGTAAAGCCCAAGCTTTAGGTATAGGAAGATTCATAAAGGCTCCTTCAGCAAAAGAGTCTAGTTCAATTTTATTAGATTCAATTAAACCACCATAAAAGATATGCAATAAATACCATTCAGGTAAATCATGATGAGGACATAGACGTAGTAAATATTTAAATCTAATATAATCTCTTACTAGTCCTTCATTAAAACGGTTTTTCCAAGTCATTATAAGACGCCTGATCCAAATGATTTTGACAAAGGGTAATATTTTGGTAGAAATTCATAGGCTAGATTATCCCAAGTTGTAGTGGCTTCAGGTGGTAGAGATCTATACCATGAGAGAGCTGTACTAGTCAAAGTCTAACTAAAAGGTTTAACTCTTACCTCATCGGTAGTATATTCCGTTAATAGAAAAGTGCCACATATATCTTTGAAGCATGCAATATGCTCATATGGATCAGGATCTTCTTCATCTCCAGTAAATTGCTTCTTATGTAGAATAATAAGTAGTAGAGGATTTAGTTCAAACCCCCTTGTCTTCTCATTGGAGTTGTCTCTTTTATAAATATCATAGGGCTTCCCAAAGCAGGTGAGTGGGTTAGCACTAGTCATATGCTCAAACTCCATCATGTTGGTGGGAACCTGTAACTCAAAACAGAATTTAGCAAGACAAAAATAAATAAGTAAAAGCTAAAATACCTACAACGCTTAGCTCCCTAGAAACGGCACTATAAAATAGCTTGATGACTGCAAGTGCACAAATCGTTTGTAGCTAGTTTCGAAATAAAGATATCGATCCCAAAGGGAGAAGGAGTCTGAAGTCTAATAACTCTTTAAATAAACATTACGATAGAAATGCTAGATTAAGTTCTAAGTAACGAGATAAAATGCGAGTATTGTGTAAAAGGGTGTGACGAGGGTTTAACTCTTCAATGCCCATTGTCATGGACTTGGGTTTTGGAGAAGGAGGGAGCGCTGGAGGCATCAGTCGGCTAGCAAACAAGCACACAGGGACGCAAGGTTTACCCAGGTTCAGGCCTCGTAGAGGTCCCTACTCCTGCTTGTCTGCTCTTGGAATTAACAAAGGAATCGAAGATTACAGGGGTGCGCAGATGCAATCTGGCGTGAGTTGTGGAAACTAGGGTGGTGATCGTCCTCCTCTCCGCCCCTCCTAGCCTTTATATAGATAGGCTAGGTCTCGGGTAGCAGGTCGAGTCGGTTACAGATTAGGGTTTTCCCTTTGCACTTTCTATCTTTAAGCTTCTTCTTGTCTCGCAAGCAATCGAGAGCCCGTGGGCCACTCGAATTCTCCACTAGGTCTTCACAACGCCATGGGCTTCTTCCGTATCTAGACCATATATACCAAGCTTGAGTACCTGTAGGGTATACCCATGTCAATAGCCCCCGAGTGTCCAGTGGAATAGTAGATTCGACTGGGGACTTTATGAAGTCTTTCGAGTGCATGACTGAGTGTTTTTCGAGTGTTCTGTTTATGTCATAGGGATTGTTGATATAAGTGCCTGATTTATTCGATGTATCAGTATCAGTTAACTACCTTAGGGCAAAACAACATAATCTACTCGAACTCGAGTCCGGGGACTCTAGTTCGGAAAAGTGCTAGTGTAATTCGACTCAGGCCGTGGAGGTCTTACAGGAGTCGAATTCCAGTGTATAAGTGTGAGCACTCGACGCGTCCGTCAAGGCATGTTCATCGTACCTGCAGGCACGGATATGCTTCTAGTAGTGCACAGCAGATGCGTTGCCCGGCCTTATTCAGGTCTTATCTTCATGCTGAAAGCGCAGCATCCGGATTTTGGTCATCGCGGAGATGATTCGGGTGGCCCAGGAGACGCAGTCTCTTTGTAGGGATAGTATGACGCGGAGTTGCCATAAAATTCGAGTGTGGATGTTATCAACACACAGTACGATGTACGAATAATCATAGGGTGCGTGACCAGCGCTCCCTATGGGAGTAGCCCCCGAGTGCCTGGTTGAGTCGAAGACTCAAGCAGGGACTAAAGACCTTTTGTGACTTCTGTCGTCTTTTGTTGCTTGTTTCAGTCGAATTTGCTTCCGGTTCTCCCTATGGGAGTAACCCATAATTCACAATCGAATC
Source organism: Avena sativa (assembly GCA_916181665.1). Lineage (NCBI taxonomy): Eukaryota > Viridiplantae > Streptophyta > Magnoliopsida > Poales > Poaceae > Avena > Avena sativa. Next base: position 503,375,966 of record OV702289.1, read on the forward strand.
ATAGATTCGATTAGTGGGTATGTACTGAATGTTCATATACCTGCATAAATATAAATCATAGGGTGCACGACCAGCACTCCCTATGGGAGTAGCCCCCGAGTGCTTGGTTGAGTCGAAGACTCGAGCGAGGACTTAAGTAGTCGAAATCTTCTGCTGTTGAAATCAATGATGTCAGTGCTAACGATGTGATGACCTCGGTTGCCCGCGTGAGCGTCTTTGACGGGACGTGACGAGTGGTGGGTCCCACTTTCTGACTTTGATTTGACAGGGCGTGCGTAATCTTCTATTTTAACTGTGTCTCCTCAATTTCCGCGTGTAATGGGAATTGTGGGGGGACTGTTCGTGCTTCAGCTTCGCCACGTGTCGATGGCGATGTGCGCCACGCATGTAATAGGATTTCTGCGGGCCATTGGATGGTTTCTGCGAGGAGTTTAAGTAGCAGCGCAGCTGCTATAATTTCCCCATCTGTCTTTTTTGCTCGTGCCTCCATCGCCATTGCTGCTACTCTCTGCTTCCTTGCGCACTTTCTCTTTGCGGCACTGGACCAGCTTCATGTCTTCCCCAGTTACTTCCTCTGTTCTCACCGCCATCGGAAGATGGGCAAGAAGAATGGAGGTGTCGCCGCTAGGTCCGCGGCCGCCATTACCACCACCAAGAAGAAGGGCAGTACCGCCACCATGGGCACTAGCACTGCCGGCGCTCGGAAGAAGAAGGGTGCGGGCACCCGCATCACCAACGGTGCCTGGCGGGCATCCATCATCAAGCCCACCGAGCTGCAACTTCATCGTCGAGATGGAGATCTTCCATCTATGGAAGACGACTCGCGAATGCCTGGCGAGGAGGTAATTCCTTGTCCTCCTCCTGGTTTCTAGGTGATGTTCCTTGCGTTCATCATATGAGGTCTTTCTCTCCCCCTGCATCCTTTCTTCAGGGGTCTCCTTTGCTTCTATGGGCTCCAGTTGCATTAGCTATCCCCAAATTCTATTCTCCACATCTCCTGCTTCATTACTCTTTGCGAGTTCTAGCTCGGAATCGAGCCGCACTTTGGCCTCTTCAAGAGGCTTTTTAAGTTGAAACGCAAGTCGGCGTCCGGTTCGATAGTCTACGACGTAGGAGGCTGCGGAATCCACGTCGACACTGTTGTCACCTACTTTGATATCAAGCTCACTACGTCCGTCCAAGGGTGGAGGGACAAGTGGTTCTACATCCACACCAGAAGGCCGATGGAGAACACTACGGACTCGCGCCCTTCGATCCCGCAACACCATGGAAGAGGAGGCGCTCTTGGAAGAATATCGTGATGCCCGGCGAGTCTGAGGAAATAGATGTGCTATATAAGCATGTGTGTGACCTCGAGAGTCGCATCGGCAAAGAAGAGGGAGGCGCTGCCCTCATTTGCACATGGTTGTGTTGCCGCGTCCAGCCTCTACAGTCCAGAGTCCACCCCATGTTCCACTGGGCCGGTGCGAACGATGCCACTCGTGTATCTGCCCATGGCATTTCTGTGGGTGAAGTAGATACGAGGTTGTGATTGGTGACCAAATATACCGCCAATGAGGATCTCCCGAGCGAACCAGTCGTGCCTCCATTCGATGCCTCTAACCCTCCTCCTGAGGTAGAATTGTACTATGAAGTAGTTCTTTTTTGTCGATTGCCACTGGGTAATGGATATATAATGTTGTATCTTCTGAATGCAGGACTAGAAGGTGTCTCCCAATTTGCCCCCTCGTCCTGAAGAGGTTATCCCTCGCGAGGTGGATGAAGAGGAAGAGTCGGAGTCGACCATCCCAATCAAAGAGGAGAAGGGAGCCCCCGAGTCCAGTGACCAGGACAATCGCAAGCGTTCTCCTAGCAAGGATTCTGACGCTACTTCTCCGACAACGCCGGAAGGTCCTTCTGCTATTGTAGAGGAACCAATCCCTGCCGTTCCTATGCGTTCCATGGCTCCTTCTGCCCGGAAGAAGATGCGACTACCGAAGGAGTCGGAGGAGTCGGAGGAGAAATCATTCGACCTTGATAGATTTGACTCGTGAGTTCTGCATTTGCGACTTTGTATTGGTTTCTTTTTGGAGCTGCTTTCCCTAAAGTTTTTGCTGGATGTGTTTTGTAGTCAAGACGCATCATCGTCTTCTGACGATGTCCAATTTGTGAAGGAATCCGGAGTCGCAGACTCCAAGGCCAAGGAAGTGGTCGAACGATCTTCCTCTCCTCCATTGGCGGCCCATTCTGGGCACAACTCGTCGAGTTCCCCGCATGCTGGGGGACACCACGTGGTTGCCCGGATGTCTACACAACTCTCATCTTCGGAGTCTGGAGGACCATGTACGCATTCTTTTGCAGTCGAATATATACTTGGTGCTGTTGCTGAACTTTTGTTTTCTTCTGATGCAGCTCATCATGAAGGAAGCTGCTCGCCTGGTGGAGCAACTCCTTGACATGGGTCGACAGCATGCGCGGTTGGACAATCGCCATCGTGTTGTTGAAGGTTAGTTTTGGCTTTGTCTTTGTCTTTGTGAAGTTTCTAGATTCGATTGATGATTCATCCTATGATTTGCAGTCGAGCATAATGAACTTCTTCGTCATGTTGCTTCCCTGGAAAAGGCGCTTCCCACGGCGGCGAAGAGTCATGACGAAGCAATCGCGGCCTTGGAGGAGTCGCAAAAGTGTGAAGAAGACTTGTGAAAGCACGAAGAGAACTTGCGCGTCTCCAATGCCGAGAGGGAGAAGTTGTTCGAGGAGCAACTTTTCTCGATTGCTAAGTCCCTCTCAGGTATTCTCTCAGCTGCATTTTCATTGTTTCTTGCTTCGACATCGTGTTATTGTGATACACTTTGTTGTATGTAGATGTCAGCGGCCTGAGCTTTGACGCCCAGGCCCTTCGTCGCGACGATGCGTTGGCTGGTGCTGTCGCCGCAGTCGAAGACCACAGTGCTTCCCTTCATGGGACGCTGACGAAGGCCAAGGGTGTGCTCAGTCGCATACACAAGGATCTAACCCCCAAGGCTGAGCTGATTGACAACCTTGAGGAGCTGAGCTGGGGGTATTCCCATGGACTTCAGGAACTCCCAGCGATTTGTCGGTGCCACTATGGCACTCACGATGGTGCAAGCCCATGGCAAGGAGGTGGACCCCGTAGCGATCTCCAAGGCGATGCCCGTCAGCACGGATGGCCAACAGGTAGTGTTTGCTCCCTTCGCTACTAGTTGTGGTAAATATGGGCCGCAGCTCATCAATACAGTGGCCAAATACTCCAAAGAGCTGCAGCGAGCGAAGAATGCGGCCAAGGCTGCGGCATCAGGGGCTGGCACCAGAAAGTATGTGGTGTCAGAGACCACCACGGATTCGATGAGGCCCTCGAAGTCCAATTCGAAGTCGTAGAAGCAGACTGCTCCTTAGTAGCTATTATGTAATAGTTGTAGTTTATTTTCGTGTTGAAACCATGCTTTTGTGGGAGTATCCCTGTCGAGACTTTTGTCGTGCCTGGAAACATTCGAGCCTTTTATCAATGTATTATTGGTCCCTTATTTTCTCTTGCTTGGTTTGTGATAGGGTACGTCGAGTGGTCCTTCGAGTGATCCTCATGATCCTCCATCTACCAATGAAACCTTGGCGCAGCCGTGCTCAAAGGTGGAGGAGTTGTTCTTGCTTTTGCGGATGCACGATCGCATTAAGAAACTGGAGCGTGAGTTGCCCATCCTCCGTGGTAGCGCAGATGTATGGAAGTCGAAGGCGGAGAAGGCTACCGCCCGCGAGAAGTATCTCTTGGAGGAGGTGGCGCAGTTGAGTGAGAAGTTCAAATGTTAGCTTTCTACCCTCTTATCTTTTCTTTTAGTCAGTCGCGTCGATGCCTTGTCTTCATACTTTGCCCTTTTGTTTGGTGTAGTTGTCAGTGATCGTCATCGGCAGGATGAGAAATACCGGATTGCCATTCGAATGAACGATCTGACCCAGGAGCAACTATAGGCGAGTGGGTTCTTTTGGGTGGACCACGATCGTGCGATCGCACTTGCGATCTTGTAGGATCATGCTTCTCGAGTACTTCACTTTTTGAAGAAGGCGTTGTCGTGCCTTAGGCATATCTATCAGACGATGTTTTCGCTGGACGCCGTCCCTTCAAGCCTGTTGGCTCTTCAGGCGAAGTTCCAGGATTTGAGTGCGGTTCGCGAGTGCGTGCGACAGCAGTTAGTAGCTGGTGCTAAGGCTGCGTTGTTGCTGGTGCGACTATATAGGCCGGATGTAGATGTTGCGGCTGTTGCCACTGGGCCGCCACCTCCACCAGAGGGTATGACCTGGGACATGGTTCCGCACTACCAAGCGGTTGATCGCCCAGCGGAAGAAATTGTAGACTTCTTTGAGGAACAAACAAACGTTCTCCTGTTGCAGCAGTAGCATGACTTGTATCCTGCACATAATTGTACAAGTGTTGTAAAGTTCATATGAATATGTTGGATGTAATTAATACTTATTGATATGTGAAGAGCTTGCTAGCTTTTATATTTTGCGAGTGTATTTGTACTCTGCAGTTCCTTTTCGTTAGCCTGACTTGTGTTAGACCATCTCCTTGCCAACATGTCAGGTGCGTTGCAACTGGGTTGGTGTTTATCAAGGGTTCGATTAATGTTGTGTCGGCTACTCAGGAAAACTGCGATTTGTTCGTAGAACGAAAGTGTAAAGGGTGGCACAGCCCCCGAGTGATCGATTTGCAGGAAAATAAGGAAAACACAAAGTTTTGGGGCAAATAGCTTTATTTATTCGCAGAATAGTACGAGGTACAATGTGTGGCTAAGTAGCCTAGCTGAATAGCCTTATTTGTAAATGTAAAAATGACTAGGGGTAGAAGCGACGCAGCTACGCGACGTTCTAGGGATTGGAGTATGCGACTCCTGTCTCGAGATCTTTAAGGCGATAGGCGCCACCTGGGATTACTTCTGTAATCACATAAGATCCCTCCCAAGGGGACTCGAGTTTGAGATGCCCTTGCTGCTTCAGTCGCGAGACCAGGTCTCCTTCGATGAAGGATCTTGGGCATAGCCTTCTACTGTGGTAGTTGCAGAGGTTTCGTTGGTAGGTCGTTGATCTCTCTGCCGTGATTTCCCGTGTCTCGTCAAGGAGGTCGACGGAGTCTTCGAGTGCAAGAGTTAACTCCTGCTCACTGTAAGCGACCACCCATGGGGCTTTGTAGCGTACTTCTGCGGGTAGCACCGCTTTAGCACCGTGCACCATGAAGAACGGGGTGTATCCCGTGGCGTTGTTTGGAGTTGTGCGCAAGCTCCAGAGTACGGACTGCATCTCGTCTGGCCAGCATCCGGCGGCTTGTTCGAGTGGCCGGAGGATTTGTTTCTTGATTCCGCCACATATGAGGCTGTTGGCCTTTTCGACTTGACCGTTGGTCTACGGGTGAGCCACCAAGGCATAGCTTATGTTGATTCTCAAGTTTTCGTAGAATTCCTAGAACTCCTTAGAGGTGAAGTTCGTCCCATTGTCTGTGATGATGCTGTGTGGCACTCCAAAGCGGTAGACAATGGATTCGAAGAACTTGACTGCATTGGCCCCTGATTGATTTGTCACCAGCATGGCCTCGATCCACTTGGTGAATTTGTCGACTACGACCAAGAGGTAGACGTAGCCTCCTCGCGAGGATTTTGGGAGCTTTCCTACCATGTCGAGTCCCCATTGCACGAAGGGCCAGGCCAAAGGTATTGGTCGAAGTTCCACGCCAGGTGCGTGAGGTTTGTCTATGAATCATTGGCAAGCGTTGCAGCGTTAGACGATGTCCTTGGCGTCGCGCATGGCCGTGGGCCAGTAAAATCCAGCATGTAGAGCTTTCGCGATGAGGGCGTGACTGCCAGCATGGTGCCCGCAAGTGCCTTCATGGATGTCGAGGAGGATGGCCCTTCCGTCTCCGTTGGAGACGCACCATTGGAGCACTCCTGTGATGCTGCGCTTGTACAGTTTGCCATTGATGACGGCGAATGTCTTGGATCGTCACGTGATGTGCCGCGCGTCAGTCGGATCATCTGGCAGCCTATTGCTGAGTAGATATGTCATGTACGGTTGTGTCCAAGATTGCTCGATCATCATGACGCCCATTGGTCCGTCGAGTCCTGTATCAAGCTCCAGGTCGTCGAGTGCCATTGGCTCATTGGGTGGCGTAGCCCCCGAGTCTGTTGACGTGCTTGCTTTCTTCTCTGGAGCTTTTGGCTTGATGGAGCGTTCATAGATGCGCTCGATAAATACCCCAGGTGGTATGGGGCGCAGGTGCAGCCGATATTGGCGAGGAGATCCGCCTCTTCATTGCTTTCACGACCCACGTGCCGCAGCTCACAACCGTCAAAGTCCCCTTCGAGTGTGTCGTAGAGGTCGCGATAGGCGATCATGTTGTCGCTCAGTGCGTCGCACTCGTGCATCGTTTGGTTGACCACTAGTTTGGAGTCGCCGTAGATGATGAGCCTCTTGGCACCACAGGCTTTCGCCATCCGCATCCCATGGATTAGAGCTTCGTACTCGGCTTCATTGTTGGAGGCAATGAACTGCATTCGCAGAATGTATTTCAGTATGACACCTGCGCCGGCTCCATCCTTTCATTTGGACCCATCGAAGTGCATTGTCCAGAGGTAGGACATATTTGGATTGTCGAGGAGCTGGTTCTCCATCCAGTGCACGAGGAAATCAGGGAGGACTTGTGACTTGATCGCATCGCGCTTTTCGTATGTGATGTCTCGTGGAGATAGTTCGATTCCCCAAAGCGCGACTCGCTCGGTGGCACCAGGGTTATTGAGGATATGCCCAAGCGGGGAGTCATTGACCACCACGATTGAGTGCTCCTAAAAGTAGTGGCGCAGTCGCCTGGCTGTCATGAAGACGCCGTAGCTAGCTTCTGGTAGTGCGGGTACCGCTGTTTTGTTGGCGTGAGCACCTCGCTGAGGTAGTAGACTAGGCGTTGGACCCCGTGGACCTTGTTTTCTTCGGCTCGTTCCACCACAAGCACTGTGCTGACCACCTGGTTGGTGGCGGAGATGTAGAGCAACAACGGCTCTTTTTCGCATGGAGTCACCAGTATCGGCGAGGTGGATAGTAAACGCTTGAGGTCCTCGAATGCTTCTTGCGCCTCGTCTGTCCACTCGAATTTGTCAGTTTTGTGGAGAAGTTGGTAGAAGGGCAATGCCTTTTCGCCCATGCGACTGTTGAATCGACTGAGCGCCGCGATTCTCCCAGCCAGCTGTTGGATGCCTCTTACATTTTTCGGCTTCTCCATGGCTAGTATGGCCTTTATTTTCTTCGAGTTTGCTTCGATCCCTCTTGCAGAGATGAGATACCCGAGTAACTGCCCAGATGGCACACCAAAGGCGCATTTGTCCGGATTGAGCTTGATTCGGTAGCGGTCGAGGTTGGCGAAGGTCTCGCGTAGATCGTCAATTAGTGTGGCTTCCTCCTTGGTTTTCATGACGATGTCGTCAATGTAGACTTGGATGTTGCGACCAAGTTGATTCTTGAGGCAAGCCTGCATGCATCGCTGATAGGTGGCTCCTACGTTTTTTAGCCCGAAAGGCATCGTGTTGTAGCAGAACACACCAAAGGGCATTGTAAACGCCGTTTTCTCTTGGTCTTCCTCCTTCATTCGGATCTGATTGTAGCCTGAGTAGGCATCGAGGAAGCAGAGACGCTCACATCCCATGGTGGAGTCGATGATTTGGTCGATTCGCGGCAGCGGGAAGTGATCCTTTGGGTAGTGCTTATTCAAGGAGGTGAAGTCCACGCACATCCGCAGGATATCCGTGTCTTTTTTGGGCACAAGCACTGTGTTAGCAAGCCAAGTGCTTTCCTTCATCTCGCGTATGAATTTTGCGTTGAAGAGTCTGTTGATGTCCATTCCGACTGCTTTTGCTCTTGGTTCAGACAGTCGCTGAATTGTCTGCTTGACTGGCCTTGCGTCTGGATTCACGTTGAGCGAGTGCTCAGCAAATTCCCTGGGAACTCCTGGCATGTCCGCTAGACACCAGGCGAAGATCTCCCAGTGCTCATGGAGGAATTCGACGAGTGCGAGTTTCTATGCGGAACTCAAGTTGTTGGCGATGAGGGTCGTCTTGGTCGGGTCCGTTGGGTGGACCTGTACTTTCTTCGTGTCCACTGACAAGTCAAAGGACAGGTCGGGTGAACTTGGCCTGCTCAGGGGAGGCAGACTATTGTCTGTCGACTCCTTTAATCTTGCGATTTCCTCCTGCATGCCGAAGGACTGGGAGATTCAGTTGAATTCCCTGTCGTAGCTGTCGGACCTCTCGAAGTTGCTGTTGATTGTGATTACGCTGTTTGGACCTGGCATCTTCATCTGCAGGTAGGTGTAGTGCGACACTGCCATGAACCTTGCGAACGCGACACGTCCGAGGATGTAGTGGTATTGTGAAGGCCAGTTGACGACTTCAAAGTCAATGCGCTCTCGCCGAAAGTTTTGCAGCGTGCGGAAGATGACGTCGAGGTTGATTTTGCCCAGGGGATATATGCCTTTCCCTGGGACGATTCCGTGGAACGTCGTGTCCGAGACTTCTAGGCAAGTCAGGGGGATTCTCATTGCACGCAAGGTACTCGCGAACATGAGGTTAATGCCGCTGCCGCCATCCATGAAGACACGACTCATATTGAAGCCCCCAATTTGTGCCTCGAGGATGAGCGGACAGTGGCCTGGACGAGGAACTTGGCGCGGGTGGACACGTCTATTGAAGGTGATGCAGGAGTCGCTTCCACTGAGGTACTCAGTGGTGGAAGGTGGAGAGTTTATCGCCAAGTTGACTTGGCGAGTGATGGCCTTCTGCACTCGATTTGAGGGACGCCCTTTTTGGATCATCCCCATGTTGCCCACGGCTCGTGGGTATGGTTCGCCTCCGTGATGCTAAACCGGCGCCGCCGCGGGTGGTGGCGGACCGGGCGGTGGTGGAGGAGCTCCATGTGCCACAGCGCCTGGGGAGGCTCCATAGCCCCTGTTGACCGCGTCGCGATTCATCCGGGATAGGCCCTCATGAAGTTTGAGGAACTCGCGGCATTCCTTGAGAAGGTGGCTGGATTTCTTCTTGCCATCGTGCTTGTCGATGTAGAAGTGCATGTTGCATGGCCCGGACAGTTTGTCCTCGATAGATGTTGCGGGTGCCTCTTCATGAGTTCGGTGTTGCCACACCTGCGTGGTTTTTGTGCTATCGCGGTATCCACCAATACGGTATCCGCTGTTGCGGTTGTCGTCGCGTTTGTCAGCGTAGCCGGCTACGACCATATTGACCTCGTCACGGTCATCGTAGACGCGCATCCGACGTTTGCCTCGGCGGTCGCGTCTGCGCCCGAGGTCGTCGTCGTCATCGGAGTAGGTGCTATTCTTCACCGAGTCTTCTCCGTCAGCCCGCCGATTCGCAATTTCAATCAGGTGGTCAATTGTTTTGGGCTTCGAGTGGCCTAGCTCCACCCTGAGCTCTATACGACGAACGCCACCGTTGAATGTGTCGATTTCACGGTCCTCTGAGATGTTTTCTGTGGAGTTCTTGATGATGGACCACCTCTGGATGTACGAGCATAGTGATTCGCCAGATCTTTGCTGGACCTTTCTCAGCTCTTCGATTGATGCGGGCCTTTTGTAAGTGCCCTTGAAATTGCGCACAAAGTTGTAGGCCAGCTCTTCCCAGCTACGAATGGATCCGCGCGGGAGGTTTTTGAGCCATGCACGAGCGGCGCCCTGCAGCTGTAGCTGCAGGCATTGCATGGGCGTGCTTTGTCTCCCGCCATGTAGTCTGACGGAGGAGATGTGGTCGTCCAACCAGATTTTCGGGTCCTATAGACCATCAAATTTTGGGTTCTCCGACGGGAGTTTGAACCCTTTAGGCATTCGCTTCTTCCTGATGGCCCTACTGAAGCATCTGGTGCCGCAAAGCTCTATCTCGTCTTCTTCTGAGTCAGTCGAACGAGCGTGTCTTGCCTGCATCTTGTCGACTTTGTGCTGCGTGAGGTCATCACGTGCATCGTAGTCGCGATCATGCCACCGTGAGTGGCGATGCCGAGACAGATCATGGCTATCATCACTGGACGAGGGAGAGGAGTAGCATTTTGCTAGAGCCTTGCTTTTCTTTGGCTCTAGTGCAGGTTATTTGTCAAGGGTGGCCTCGACTAGCCCCAAGCCCGCGATCGTAGATCGGTGCATGGCAGCCCGTGGATCTCCAGCTGGCAGTTGGTTTTTGAGGAGGTACATGGTGGTCGCCATTACCGTGGCTTGCGACGTCTTTGGGAGCACGTTGCCCCGCGTATCTACCGTCATGGAGCCGAAGTCAAGGACTTTCGCGGCTTCTACGCGCTCCTCCTCGGTGAGGTGGCCAGTCGAGATCTTCTCTTGTTGGCCAGGTACTCGTTGCCTTTGGAGGAGGATCCTCCGTGGGAGGAGAGCCCGGCTCGCCGAAGGATTGACTCGTTCGCCGCCTTTTTACGCGCGTCAAGTTGCACGATTGCATGTAGTTGGCGTCTGTATTCCTCCTTCAGTAGCCAATGGTAGCCCATCAGCATGTCTTGCGGGGAGTTGAGGGGCAGAGGATTGCCTTGCAGAGCTTCTCGACAGTGGGACCACTCGTTGTCATTGATCTTGATCACTACACGCTCTCCAATGTGTTCATTCACTATGGTCGGCGGTTCTCCTCCCGCTCCATTGTTGACGGGCGCACCGTTGCCACCGTTGGTGGGGCCGCTATTGGGCATACTGCCATTGGGTGGTCCGGTGCCGTTGGGCGCGCTGTCGTTGGGTGGTCTGGTGCCAGATCCGGTGCCAACGTTTTCGTGATTGGCGGTAGTGTCGCCTACATTGATGACTGCGCACATGAAGTGGTTGGGGAAGCTATTGCTCCCGCAACTTTCAGATCCAGAGTCGTAGGCTCTGTCTTCAGTGTCCAGGTTACCTAGATTGGATCCACGACTGTTGTCGCTGTCCGTGCTCCCAGCTGTTGCCGAGGCGTTGAGCTCGCTGAGGGTGCCGGTTGGTGGTGGGAACCACGATGCTGGAGAAATCGCGGGTGCCGTCGGCTGGTCAGGCATGCGAAGTGTGCCCATCTGACCAACCTGGAAGTGGAAACTGCCAATCGCCAAACTGATTACATCGCCCACGGACTCAAAAGCCGGGCGAGTGGCCATCGTGTGGACGGTGAAGTCGAACACGCCGAAGAGCTGGCGAATCTCCGATGTTGTAGAGTTGTAGATCACGGTAGTTGGGGCCGAAGAAGATGGGACATCATCACTCCCAGTTCCCACAGACGGTGCCAATTGACGAGGGTTTAACTCGTCAATACCCATTGTTATGGACTTGGGTTTTGGAGGAGGGAGCGCTGGAGGCATCAGTCGGTTAGCAAACAAGCACACTGGGATGCAAGGTTTGCCCAGGTTCAAGCCTCATAGAGGTCCCTACTCCTGCTTGTCTGCTCTTGGAATTAAGGAAGGAATGAAGATTACAGGGGCGCGCAGATGCAATCTGGCGAGAGTTGTGGAAACTAGGGTGGTGATCGTCCTCCTCGCCGCCCCCTCCTAGCCTTTATATAGATAGGCTAGGTCTTGGGTAGCAGGTCGAGTTGGTTACAGATTAGGGTTTTCCCTTTGAACTTTCTAACTTTAAGCTTCTTCTTGTCTCGCAAGCAATCGAGAGTCCGTGGGCCACTCAAATTCTCCACTGGTCCTTGGCAACACCGTGGGCTTCTGCCGTATCTGGACCGTATATACCAAGCTCGAGTACCTGTAGGGTATACCCATGTCAGGTTTTTTTTGGGTTTTAGGTATAAGAGCAATAATAAAGTAAAGCAAAATAACTTAATACAGAAAGTAAGTATCGCGTATGTAAGAGAGATTGGAACTACAATAGGGAAAAGGCATTCTCAGGGAGTAGCGGATACACCACTAGTATTATGAGGATCTAAGATAAAGATTATTATCATGAACATTCTCAACTATTTATGTGTAGGAGGAACTCCGTATTTGGAAAATTAGGCAGCAACCACTGCTCACGTCATCCTCATAACCACAGCAGTCAGCAATCAACATCAATCGAGTTACTGCGCTATTAAGGGATGTAATCCCGTAGGACGTATCCCATGGCATGGATAGTGTTCCGTTAGTTTCCTCGATTTCCCAAGTTGATACGTAAGGGATGCCAACAGCTTTGTAGTCACTGTAAGTGCTAGCATGCCTCCGTCTACAACCTAGTAGTTCCCTCCATCAAGTCCCCATGAGAGGCAAATATTGAGAGGTCGACTTCTCTCAACATCAAGATGTAGAGAATCTAACACATGGTCACAGTGATGAATATCATAATAGACTTTATATTATTTCAACCTCATACTAGGGTTTCTCCATCTCCCCAACAACTAAATATCTACTCAGACATGGAGGCAATCAACATCATGGCAATGGTAATGGAAACAATCATAGATGAATAGTACTTGTATAAATCCACAACGAGTATGGGAATTACAGCAAGATCTAGACAAGGATGTAGATAGGATGGATGGAGATGGTGATGATGCAGTGGTGGATGATGAAGATCGATGCCTTAGACTCCTGGATCTACGTAGGGCGAACATGGATCCTTGTGGATGTGTTTCCCCTCCAGATGCCTTCCGGAGGTGAGGTTTATGCGATTTCTGGGTGTTCTGTATGTCGTCTCCTCGAACCAATTGCATGGGGTGAAACTATTTGATGAGCGGAGGTGGTGCCAACTATATGACCGGAGCTATACGGCCGGAAAATTTGCTCACGCCGTATAGTTGGTCGTTGAACCTTCTACCTCCCTTGTTCGCTTCTGGTTTTCTTCTGGTATTATTAATATTTCCCAAATAGGCGATTTACGTTGTTTTTAGCTCCTTTTCTCCACAGTACAACTGCTCCCAGAATTGTATCCATTGGATCCAACATCTGTCCTGATCCTTTTGCAAACAGACATAAAATGTGCGTGCGAGCACTGTAAAATACCAAGATCCTACATCTGTAGTGCAAAATAATAATATAAAACATGATGCAAATATGCACTCGTCAGGATTCAACTGCAAATATGCACCAGTTTGAAATATGTTGCATCACCACACCCACTTGGATGTGTGTGTATGTATCAATGTGCATCATTATGGTTTTGGAAAAGAACACATGCAATGATGCCACTCTAGCATGTGTCCAAGCATGTCCAGGAACACTAGCAGCATGTTGGGATTCAACTACAACATGCAGTGGAGCAACAGTTATAAACTTGTTGCTACACCACACCTACTGGGATGTGTGTGTGTATCAGTGTGCATCATTGTGGCTTTGGAAAAGAACACATGTAATGATGCCACTCCAGCATTTGTCCAACCATGTCTAGGAACCCTAACAACATGATGGGATTCAACTGCTGCATCACCACACCCACTGGGATGTGTGTGTGTGTCAATGTGCATGATTGTGGTTTTGGAAAAGAAAACATGCAATGATGCCAGTCTAGAATGTGTCCAACCATGTCTAGGAACCCTAACGACATGCTGGGATTCAACTGCCACATGGAGTGTAGCACTAGTTTGAAAGATGTTGCATAACCAAACCCACTTGGATGTGTGTGTGTATGTATCATTGTGCATCATTGTGGTTTTGGAAAAGAACACATGCAATGATGACACTCCAGCATTTGTCCAACCATGTCCAGAAATCCTAGCAGCATGCTGGGATTCAACTGCAACATGGAGTGTAGAACCAGTTTGAAAGATGCTTCACCACCACACCCAATTGTATATGTGTGTGTTTGTATCAATGTACATCATTGTGGTTTTGGAAAATAACACATACAATGATGCCACTCCAGCATGTGTCCAACCATGTCGAGGAACCCTAGCAACATGCTAGGATTCAACTACTACATCACCACACCGACTAGGCGGTGTGTGTGTGTGTCAATGTGCATCATTGTGGTTTTGGAAAATAATGCATGCAATGATGTCAGTCTAGAATTTGTCCAACCATGTCTAGGAACCCTAGCAGCATGTTGGGATTCAGCCACATGGAGTGTAGCACCAGTTTGAAAGATGCTGCATCACCACACCCACTTGGATGTGTGTGTGTATGTATCAATGTGCATCATTGTGGTTTTGGAAAACAACACATGCAATGATGCCACTACAGCATGTGTCCAACCATATACAGGAAAACTAGCAGCATGCTGGGATTCAACTACAACATGGAGTGTAGAACAAGTTTGAAAGATGCTTCGCCACCACACCCAATGGGATGTGTGTGTGTTTGTATCAATGTGCATCATTTTGGTTTTGGAAAATAACACATGCAATGATGCCACTCCAGCATGTGTCCAACCATGTCCAGGAACCCTAGCAGCATGCTGGGATTCAACAACAACATGTAGTGGAGCACCAGTTCGAAAGATGTTGCATCACCACACCCACTTGAATGTGTATATATGTATCAATGTGAATCATTGTGGTTTTGGAAAAGAACGCATTCAATGATGCCACTCCAGCAACTGTCCAACCATGTCTAGGAACCCTAGCAGCATGCTAGGATTCAACTGCAACATGAAGTGGAGCACCAGTTTGAAATATGTTACATCACCACACCCACTTGGATGTGTGGGTGTATGTATAAATGTGCATCATTGTGGTTTTGGAAAAGAACACATGCAATGATGCCACTCCAGCATGTGTCTAACCATATCCAGGAACACTAGCAGCATGTTGGGATTCAACTGCAACATGTAGTGGAGCACTAGTTATAAAGTTGTTGCTACATCACCTCCACTGGGATGTGTGTGTGTATTTGTGTGCATCATTGTGGCTTTGGAAAAGAACATATGTAATGATGCCACTCGAGCATATGTCCAACCGTGTCTAGGAACCCTAACAACATGCTGGGATTCAACTACTGCATCACCACACCCACTGGGAGGTGTGTGTGTCAATGTGCATCATTGTGGTTTTGGAAAATAATGCATGCAACGATGTCAGTCTAGAATGTGTTTAACCATGTCTAGGAACCCTAGCAGCATGCTGGGATTCAACTGCCACATGGAGTGTAGCACTAGTTTGAAAGATGCTGCATCACCACACTCACTTGGATGTGTGTGTATGTATCATTGTGCATCATTGTGGTTTTGGAAAAGAATGCATGCAACGATGCCACTCTAGCATGTGTCCAACCATGTCTAGTAACCCTAGCACCATGCTGGGTTTCAACTGCAACATGGAGTGTATCACCAGTTTGAAAGATGCTTCGCCACCACACGCAATGAGATGTGTGTGTGTGTGTGTTTGTATCAATGTGCATCATTGTGGTTTTGGAAAATATCACATACAATGATGCCACTCCAGCATGTGTGCAACCATGTCGAGGAACCCTAACAGCATGCTAGGATTCAACTGCCACATGGAGTGTAGCACCAGTTTGAAACATGCTGCATCACCACACCCACTGGGATGTGTGTGTGTGTGTTAATGTGCATCATTGTGGTTTTGGAAAAGAACAAATGCAATGATGCCAGTCTAGCATGTGTCAAACCTTGTCCAGGAACCCTAGCAGCATGTTAAGATTCAACTACTGCACGGAGTGTAGCACCATCTTGAAAGATGTTGCATCATCACACCCACTTGTATGTGTGTGTATGTATCAATATGCATCATTGTTGTTTTGGAAAATAACACATGCAATGATTTCACTCCAGCATGTGTCCAACCATGTCCAGGAACCCTAGCAGCATGCTGGGATTCAACTGCAACTTGGACTATAGCACTAGTTTGAAATATGCTGCATCACCACACCCAATGGGATGTGTGTGTATCAATGTGCATCATTGTGCTTTTGGAAAATAACACATGCAATGATGGCAATCCAGCATATGTCCAACCATGTCCAGGAACCTTACCAGCATGCTGGGATTCAATAGAACATGTAGTGGAGCACCAGTTTGAAAGTTGTTGCATGACCACAACCAGTAGGATGTGTTTGTATGTATCAATGTGCATCATTGTGGCTTCGGAAAAGAACACATGCAATGATGCCACTCTAGAATGTGTCCAAGCATGTCCAGGAACCCTAGCAGCATGCTGGGATCCAACTGGAACATGTGGTGGAGCACCAGTTTAAAAGATGTTGCATCACCACACCCACTTGGATGTGTGTGTGTGTATGTATCATTTTGCATCGTTGTGGTTTTGGAAAAGAACACATGCAATGATGCCACTCCGTCATGTGTCCAACCATGTCCAGAAACCCTAGCAGGATGCTGGGATTCAACTTCAACATGGAGTGTAGCACCAGTTTGAAAGATGCTTCACCACCACACCCAATGGGGTGTGTGTGTGTTTGTATCAATGTGCCTCATTGTAGTTTTCGAAAATAACATATACAATGATGCCACTCCAGCATGTGTCCAACCATGTGCTTGCTGGGATTCAACTGCCACATGGAGTGTAGCACAAGGTTGAAAGATGCTGCATCACCACACCCACTAGGATGTGTGTGTGTCAATGTCCATCATGTGGTTTTGGAAAATAACACATGCAATAATGCCAGTCTAGCATGTGTCAAACCATGTTTAGGAACCCTAGCAGCATGCTATGATTCAACTACCACACGGAGTGTAGGACCAGTTTGAAATATGTTGCATCATCACACCCACTTGGATGTGTGTGTATTTATCAATATGCATCATTGTGGTTTTGGAAAACAATGCATGCAATGATACCACTCTAGCATGTGTCCAACCATGTCTAGGAACCCTAGCAGCATGTTAGGATTCAAATGCAACATGGACTATAGCACCAGTTTGAAAGATGCGGCATCACCACACCCACTGGGATGTGTGTGTATCAATGTGCATCAATGTGGTTCTGGAAAATAACACATGCAATGATGCCACTCCAGCATGTGTCCAACCATGTCCAGGAACCCTAGCAGCATGCTGGGATTCAACAACAACATGTAGTGGAGCACCAGTTCGAAAGATGTTGCATCACCACACCCACTTGAATGTGTATATATGTATCAATGTGCATCATTGTGGTTTTGGAAAAGAACGCATGCAATGATGCCACTCCAGCAACTGTCCAACCATGTCTAGGAACCCTAGCAGCATGCTAGGATTCAACTGCAACATGAAGTGGAGCACCAGTTTGAAATATGTTACATCACCACACCCACTTGGATGTGTGGGTGTATGTATCAATGTGCATCATTGTGGTTTTGGAAAAGAACACATGCAATGATGCCACTCCAGCATGTGTCTAACCATATCCAGGAACACTAGCAGCATGTTGGGATTCAACTGCAACATGTAGTGGAGCACTAGTTATAAAGTTGTTGCTACATCACCTCCACTGGGATGTGTGTGTGTATTTGTGTGCATCATTGTGGCTTTGGAAAAGAACATATGTAATGATGCCACTCGAGCATATGTCCAACCATGTCTAGGAACCCTAACAACATGCTGGGATTCAACTACTGCATCACCACACCCACTAGGAGGTGTGTGTGTGTCAATGTGCATCATTGTGGTTTTGGAAAATAATGCATGCAACGATGTCAGTCTAGAATGTGTCTAACCATGTCTAGGAACCCTACCAGCATGCTGGGATTCAACTGCCACATTGAGTGTAGCACTAGTTTGAAAGATGCTGCATCACCACACCCACTTGGATGTGTGTGTATGTATCATTGTGCATCATTGTGGTTTTGGAAAAGAACGCATGCAACGATGCCACTCCAGCATGTGTCCAACCATGTCTAGTAACCCTAGCACCATGCTGGGTTTCAACTGCAACATGGAGTGTAGCACCAGTTTGAAAGATGCTTCGCCACCACACCTAATGAGATGTGTGTGTGTGTGTTTGTATCAATGTGCATCATTATTGTTTTGGAAAATATCACATACAATGATGCCACTCCAGCATGTGTCCAACCATGTCGAGGAACCCTAGCAGCATGCTGGGATTCAACTGCCACATGGAGTGTAGCACCAGTTTGAAAGATGTTGCATCACCACACCCACTGGGATGTGTGTGTGTTAATGTGCATCATTGTGGTTTTGGAAAAGAACAAATGCAATGATGCTAGTATAGCATGTGTCAAACCTTGTCCAGGAACCCTAGCAGCATGTTAAGATTCAACTACCGCACGGAGTGTAGCACCATCTTGAAAGATGTTGCATCATCACACCCACTTGTATGTGTGTGTATGTATCAATATGCATCATTGTGGTTTTGGAAAAGAACACATGCAATGATTTCACTCCAGCATGTGTCCAACCATGTCCAGGAACCCTAGCAGCATGCTGGGATTCAACTGCAACATGGACTGTAGCACTAGTTTGAAATATGCTGCATCACCACACCCATTGGGATGTGTGTGTATCAATGTGCATCATTGTGCTTTTGGAAAATAACACATGCAATGATGTCAATCCAGCATATGTCCAACCATGTCTAGGGACCTTACCAGCATGCTGGGATTCAATAGAACATGTAGTGGAGCACCAGTTTGAAAGTTGTTGCATGACCACAACCAGTAGGATGTGTTTGTATGTATCAATGTGCATCATTGTGGCTTTGGAAAAGAACACATGCAATGATGCCACTCTAGAATGTGTCCAACCATGTCCAGGAACCCTAGCAGCATGCTGGGATTCAACTGCAACATGCAGTGGAGCACCAGTTTAAAAGATGCTGCATCACCACACCCACTTGGATGTGTGTGTGTACGTATCATTTTGCATCATTGTGGTTTTGAAAAAGAACACATGCAATGATCCTACTCTAGCATGTGTCTAACCATGTCCAGAAAACCTAGCAGGATGCTGGGATTCAACATCAACATGGAGTGTAGCACCAGTTTCAAAGATGCTTCACCACCACACCCATTGGGGGGTGTGTGTTTGTATCAATGTGCATCATTGTAGTTTTTGAAAATAACATATACAATGATGCCACTCCAACATGTGTCCAACCATGTCCAGGAACCCTAGCAGCATGCTGGGATTCAACTGCCACATGGAGTGCAGCACAAGGTTGAAAGATGATGCATCACCACACCCACTGGGATGTGTGTGTGTGTCAATATCCATCATTGTGGTTTTGGAAAATAACACATGCAATGATGCTAGTCTAGCATGTGTCAAACCATGTCCAGGAACCCTAGCAGCATGCTAGGATTCAACTACCACACGGAGTATCGCACTAGTTTGAAAGATGATGCATCAGCAAACCCTCTTGGATGTGTGTGTATTTATCAATGTGCATCATTATCGTTTTGGAAAAGAACACATGCAATGATGCTAGTCCAGCATGTGTCCAACCATGTCCAGGAACCCTAGCAGCATGTTGGGATTCGACTGAAACCTGGAGTGTAGCACTAGTTTGAAACATGCTGCATTACCACACCCACTAAGATGTGTGTGTGTGTGTGTGTACCAATGTGCATCATTGTGGTTTTGGAAAAGAACACATGCAATGATGCCACTCCAGCATGTGTCTAACCATGTCCAGGAACACTAGCAGCATGTTGGTATTCAACTGCAATATGTAGTGGAGCACCAGTTTCGAAGATGATGCATCACCACACCCACTGGGATTTGTGTGTGTATATCAATGTGCATCATTGTGGTTTTGGAAAATAACACATGCATTGATGCCACTCCAGCATATGTCCAACCATGTCTAGGAACCCTAGCAGCATGCTGGGATTCAATTACCACATAGAGTGTAGCCCCAGTTTGAATGATGCTGCATCACCACACCCACTTGGATGTGTGTGTATGTATCAATGTGCATCATTGTGGTTTTGGAAAAGAACACATGCAATGATGCCATTCTAGCATGTGTACAACCATGTAACATCCCAAATTTTACAATTTCAGATGTTACTAGAAGCATGCATCATATCATATGCATCATGGCATCACACAATAAAAGTTGCATCAAATAATTTTCCTAAACCCTATAGTCATATAAAGACAAAAAGGGGTTATACAAAACCTAACCTTCTAAATCCTTGCAAAAGTGTTATTTTATAACCCCATTTTAATCTCCTTATTTTTACAAAATTTTAGAGACCAATTTCATTAAATTTGGATTTAATATGTAAAAGTTATTACACAAATAGTAAAACAGAAAAGAAAAAAGGAATATTACAAAAAAAACTAACTAACCTAAGCGGGCCAGCTAGACCAGCCCGCGAGCTAACTACAGCGTCACCTAGCTAGGCCGGCCCAGGCCGTTCCCCGCGAGCAGCCCGCCAGCCCTGCAGCCACTGACCGTCTGGCCCCACCTGTCATCCACCTCCGCCGCTAAGTCCACTACGGAAAGGGCCGACAGCACTACCGCGTCGGGAGTTATCTCCCCGGCCGAATCGGAACAGAATCCGCGACCCCCGCGCCAAGCCAGGCCGCCTACAAGTACCCCTTGGCACGCCTCCCAAAAACCCTAAACTAATTCCACTAAATCGCCACCGGGCTGCCGCCATAGAGCTAGAACCCGATCTCACCGGAGTGCGCCGCCGCCAAGCTCGACAGCCAGGGTTCGAGGCCCTTCTCCACTTTTTCTCCCCCTCTGATTTTCCCTTGCAAGTACTAGGTTACCTCATCCATTTTCCCCCTCCCCAGAGCCACAGAGTGCCTGCAATCCTTCGTCGGAGTTCCGTCGGAGCTGTAGGGAGCATTCACCGATAGCCATCAACTTAAGAGGAGGTGGTCTACGCCGATCTCGGGAATGGATTCACGAGGAGGAGCCGCACGCTATCCTCCACTCCGTTGCGCCGGGGGAACCACCGGACCACCGTCGAACGCCTCCACCCGACCACGTCGCCGTCGTCCTTCGTCGTTGTTGAGCCAGCATCGCAGCTAGGTAAGAGCCCCCCTCTGTCCGTTAGATCGAGAGTGGATGGCGTAGATTAGGCCCCTTAAAGCGAAGGGGTACCGCCCTATCGCATCGTGCGGCATGGCACATGTCGCGTCAATGCGGCGCGCTAGCGCGTCGTGCCCCACTAGCCCAACCCCGCGCCGCCATGTGTCGTCCGCGTAGCCACCCCGTCTGTTTTGTTTTTAAAATAGACATATATTGTTTTTATCTCGTTTAATGCATAGTAAATCGATTACTTGGCCAAAAATTACATATAATATATCGTTGGATCCATAAAATTGGGTAGAACACAGATCTGCAATAATATTACTAGTTTACTGTACTAAACTTCTGGTAGAATTTAAATATTAGTTTGGCGTATTTTAATTATAGGAAAATAATCGCAACTCCGTTTTAGTTGATTCTTGTTGCGTTGGCTTTGTATCCACGATATATACTGGGTAAAATTGGTATACCATGCTTAGAATATTTAGATCTGTTTTGAGGTAGATTGTAAGTGTAGATCTATTCACGGGCATATTTAATCAAGTAATAATCCAAAATACTTAAAATCTGTGGGAAATTGATACTAATGACATCCCCAACTCAATAACACCCCTGAATAATATCCTTGGTCGAATTTGAACCCATCCTTGCATATTACCATGTTGCATGCATGCATAATTACCTTCGTGGCATTGTTTTGTGCAAATTGTGATTGGATCTATATTTGTGTTTCGTTAGATTGTTCGGAGTGCGCTGAAGAGTACTGTTGTGTAGAGTGTTGCTCGGATCAAGGCAAGTTACACCACTTGTTCATGTTTAATGTCCCAGTTTTTGATTATGCATGTTTTACTCTTCAAATCTTATAGTACGCATCTGTAGGTTTTTAGTAGATTTTCTTAGTACTATTTTTGCAAGTGCGATTTTGTAGTATGCCATGAGTACCTTTATACTTAGGAATTCCCATCCTAATAGGTTTCCCCTGTTTTTGCTAAGTATTGCTTGCTATGCTATATATATACTAAGTACCGTTGGGGGGATTCGAATGACTCAAAATTTTCTAAGTATAAGAGTTCTCTCGAGCAAACTTTTCTTCTCAAAACCCCCTTCAAAATAAAAACTAAGTTTTCTTCTGGGCGGAATGGTTGTCGGGTCAACGAGTGGAATTTTGGTGGAGGACGGCCGCCCAGGAATCAAAGAAGTCTGACATGTTTCAGAATTCAAAAGCTTCTAGTTCAACCATAATACGTATGGGCTCTGTCTTGGCTTAGTACTTACTGGGAAACCTCATCGGGGTACCAAAATTTGGAGGTTCTTGGCACGGTTGGATCCAGCTGGTAGAGGGGCTACTAAGGGAAGGCCTCGCCATGGTCTTGTCTGTAAAAGGACTTGATCGTGGATTGTGGGGAAAGTGCACAACCTCTCGAGAGTATTGCAATCTGATCGATCAGCCGAGTTCATCGAAAAGTACACTTTGAGCATCTGAAGGGTGGACCCTCTAGAAGATCTTCCTCTCTGTTTTCCAAACTTAAAGTTTTATAAAACCCCAGGGCGTGAGTAATATCGCCATTTGGTGGGATTTTGGGGACTTGGTGTGTAATATCCAAGTGCTAGGTTGATTGGACACTTGGTGAGTAATATCCTCATGTTCCACTCGACCCTATACTACTTAAACAATGTTTACAAAGTAGGGTAAACTCTTCCTCTCTTCTTCTTACTTAGAGAAAATTGGCTTAATGCAAATGAACCCCAAAGCCTAGTCCAAGTCTTGCATGTAGTGTTAGTCTTATTTCTTTCCTTGGTGTAATTTGCTAATACATTCAAAGTATTGACCCAACTTGTTGGTTGCACGTCTTATGTGCAGAATCCGAAGACTAAAAGGTGCGTAGGCATCGCGGGTCTTCATGCAACTAGCCTGAGGTGTTGATGGACCCAAGTTTTTATTAAGTTTCCGCTGTTATATTTGAGCTAGCTGCAAGCTATGCAAGTTGTAATAAATATACTCTGGATTATTCATGTAATAATGACTTATGTTTTACATGATATTCATAGACTGTGAAGTGCTAGCTATTGATCTAGGGACTAGCATGTTAATCACGGGGACTTAGGATCCTTAACGATCCGAGGTCACAACAGATGGTATTAGAGCACAAAGTTGTATGTAGGACGTGACCCTTAGGTTTGGAAATCACCTTTACCATTGTGTGTTTTTGCTTTCTATATTCTTCCAAGTTATCTATGCTCTTCTAGTAAAAATTCTTTTCCTTGTCGCTTTGTATCTAATCTTAATTATCCTAACCTAAAGATGACGAGCTTCTACTATGGCACCGCCAAAGACATCAAGTACCTGCGCTTTGGGGAATGGCTTCTGGACATCATCAAGACGTTGGAGTTGCCCATGGCGTCAATCAAGGGAAGCGAGTTGAGGAAGATGCACAAGGAGGGATGATGGGCGATCGAAGTCATCCAACCGGGGCGAAGTGAGACTAAACCCAAGACGGAGGCCATTGTACTCAACATCGTCAGCGACTCCATGGATAAAGGACTTAGCACCAACATGCAAGAGCTCATTGGACGCCTATGTGGACGCCACCATGAAGAGGTTGAAGGCCACTACCTCAATCTCTTTAGAAGACGTGATGAGAAGGGAGTTCCAATCGAGTTAACCTTGGAGGAAAGGGCGACATCCAAGCGTCGAAGGATCCAATACCAAGACTTGGAGTGCCACATCAACGATCTTGAGGAGGGAAGCTGCTTTGAGATCATGAGGAATGACGAGTTATGCGCCCTAGTCGAGGAGAAGGACGAGAAGATCCAAGAGCTAGAAGAGAAGATCAAGTATCTAGAAGGGAACATCATAGCCTAAAATAAGAAGTTCACTAATCAAGAGAAGAGGGTGCAGGATAAGAACAAGAGAAATAGGGAACAGAGTCTGTTACTCACGAGAAACGAGATGGAGTTCAAGAACTTTTCCCTCATGTTGAAGGACCTGCGAGCCACCAAGAGGAGCTTGGAGGAGAAGATCACGCCCATGGCTAAGGAGTCAAACTTGATCAAGGAGCTGCAGGAGGAGAAGAAGAAGGAACTTCAAGAGAAGCTCGAAGCTGCTACCCAGGAGCTGCAAGAGGTGAAGGAACTTCAAGAGAAGCTTGAAGCTGCTACACAGGAGCCGCATGAGGTGAAGGAACTTCAGGAGAAGCTTGAAGCCATGACAAAGGACATGGAGTTATACAAGTCAATGATGGAGAAGGAAGGCTTCACTATTGAGGATGAGGAAGTGGATGATGAGTAGAGTAGATAGTTGGACCACCTTTATTTCTATAGTCAACGTTATTCGCGATTGTAATAAGTACCAAAACTATATTGGTTTAGTTAAACTTGTATGAGTTGTGTTAAACTTTGTGCTATGTGTGCCTTTTGTGTTTCTCGTGTGTTTTTCTTGTGTTTACATAAGGGTAGGAGTTTATTCCTTAGGCCTTCTATCTATTTCTTAACTTGTTTCCCCAACCCCACAGATGGCGAGACGTGGGAACAACAATATGCCCCCAGAGATGGCACAACTTCTGAACTCCCAGAATCAGATGATCCAACTTCTCACTCAAAACATGCAAAACAACAACAACAACCCGCCACCTCCACCACCTCCACCGCCCCAACAGGATCGCCTGACTCGGTTTTTGAGGTTGAACCCTCCTACTCTCTCAAGTAGTTCTGAGCCAATTGTGGCAGATGACTGGCTCCGCACCACCAACAAGAAGTTAGACACCGTCCAAGTTGTTGGAGCTGACAGGGTGTGCTTTGTCGTGCACCTACTTGAGGGACCAGCTGCTGAATGGTGGGATAACTACCAAGTCACCGACCCTGATATTGATGCTATCACCTGGAACCAGTTTGAGGTGGCTTTTCGTACTCATCACGTAGCTGCTGGTGTGATGTCACTGAAGAGACGTGAGTTCCGTGACTTGAAGCAAATACACCGCTCTGTCTCCGAGTATGGGGACCTCTTCAACAAGCTGGCACGTTATGCACCTGATGATGTTTCCACTAATGCCAAGAGGCAGGAAGAGTTCCTAAGGGGACTTAATGATGAGATATACATTCAGCTTGTGGATCTGAAGTTTGATAACTATCAGGAACTTCTGGACAGGGCAGTTGTGGTTGAAGCAAAGCAAAGTAGTATAGAGAACCGCAAGAGAAAGTCCACCTCACACAAGCATAACTCAGCCCCATACCAGAAGCAATGTACTTCGTCACCACCGCCCCACAGCCAAAATGGTCATCGTCATGGGGGACATAACCACAATGGCCATAAGCACCACAATGGAAATGTCAATGGGAGGGATCTGAATGAAGTGACATGCTTTAAGTGTAACAAGACAGGGCATTATGCAACTACTTGCCCCGAAAAGATGAAGAATGGGAACAGCAACGGACACAACCATGGTAACAGAAATGGGAAGAAGCTGAATCCATTTGTCAAAGCCACGGTGAATCATGTCTCCGTGGAGGATGCTCATGAGGCACCTGACTCCGTGATTGGTAAGTTCAAGCTTAATTCCATCCCCGCAGTTGTTCTTTTTGATACTGGTGCATCACATTCATTCATGTCAAGGGTATTTGTGGATAGAGGCAAGATACCTACGGAGACTATTAGTACTCCTCTAAGGGTAAGTTCTCCTAGAGGAGAAATAGTGGCAAACTCTGGATGTCGTGGGTTAGAACTAAGGATTGGGGCACACATCTTTCCCACAAGTCTAGTCGTTCTAGAGTCACAAGGCTTAGACATAATTTTGGGCATGAATTGGATAACCGAATATGAGGGAGTCATAGATTGTGCCAAAAGGACTATTTCACTCACAACTCCGGATAAGAAAAGGATCCGCCTTAAGTCAGCTCTTGCACTCAAAGGAAGTATGGTGAACTCTCTTAAGGGGGTTAGCTTGGAGGATGTGCCAATTGTGAAGGAGTATCCAGATGTGTTTCCGGAAGAGTTACCAGGGATGCCTCCCGACCGAGACATCGAGTTTCTCATTGACTTAATGCCTGGAATGGGACCGATAGCCAAAAGACCATACAAGATGGATGTCGATGAGTTGAAGGAACTTAAGAAACAACTTAGAGAGAAATTGGACAAAGGCTTCATTCAACCAAGTGTGTCGCCTTGGGGAGCGCCTATCTTATTCATGGAGAAGAAGGATAAAACCAAGAGACTAGTCTTGGACTACTGGTTGTTGAATGAAGTGACAATTTAGAACAAGTATCCTCTACCCAATATCAATGATATGTTCGATCAATTAAAGGGAGCTAGTGTGTTCTCTAAGATTGATCTTCGATCAGGTTATTTCCAGCTAAAGATCCGAGAACAGGATGTACCCAAGACTGGCTTCACCACAAGATACGGATTGTATGAGTACACCGTGATGTCTTCTGGTCTAACCAATGCCCCAGCATACTTCATGACTATGATGAATAAGGTGTTCATGGAGTACTTGGATAAGTTTACTGTGGTATTCACTGATGACATACTCATATACTCCAAGGATGAGAAGGAACATGAGAGGCATCTGCGCCTAATTATGGAAAAGTTAAGGGAACACAAGTTGTATGCCAAGTTCAACAAATGCCGGTTCTGGTTAAGAGAAGTGGGATTCCTTGGTCATATTGTGTTGGCTAAAGGAGTTGCCGCGGACCCAAGTAAGGTAGCTTCTGTGATAGAATGGGAGTCCCCTAAGAATGTGGGTGATATCAGGAGTTTCTTGGGCCTTGTAGGATATTACCGAAGGTTCATTGAAAACTTTTCCAAGATAGCAAAGCCTATGACCAAATTGTTGAAGAAAGAAAAGAAGTTCCAATGGACCGAGGCATGTGCAGCGAGTTTTCAAGAATTGAAGAAGCGCCTAGTAACATCACTAGTTCTGTGTCTCCCTGGTATCCAAAAGGATTTCCAAGTCTATTGCGACGCTTCTCGACAAGGACTTGGTAGTGTATTGATGCAAGATGGAAAAGTAGTGTCATACGCCTCTCGGCAACTTAAGAACCATGAGAATAACTACCCCACACATGACTTGGAACTAGCGTCGGTTGTGCATGCGCTCAAGGTATGGAGACATTACCTCATGGGCAAACATTGCGATGTGTTCACGGATCACAAGAGTCTTAAATATATCTTCACTCAAATGGAGTTAAATATGAGGCAAAGGAGATGGCATGAACACATCAAGGACTATGATTTGGACCTGCAGTACCATCCTGGAAAGGCCAATGTTGTGGATGATGCCTTAAGCCGGAAAGTCTACGTAAATGGACTCACCGTGGGAGAACTTCCAAAGGATTTGTGTGAACAGTTCAAGGATCTTAGGTTGGAAATAGTTCCGGAAGGATACTTAGCGACTATGGAGATAGTACCAACACTTCTGGACCGGATCAAAGAGGCCTAGAAGGGGGACAAAGAGTTGGAAGAAATAAAAGTTAATATAAGCAAGGGCAAAGCAAAAGGGTTCCATACGGATGAACAAGGGACACTTTGGTATGAGAAGTGTTTGTGCGTTCCCGATGACCCCGATATCAGGAAGTTGATTCTTTAGGAGGCTCACGATTTGCCTTACTCAATTCATCCTGGTAATACAAAGATGTACATGGATGTGAAGGATAGATTCTGGTGGAATAACTTGAAAAGAGAAATTGTCGAGTACATCTCTTTATGTGATGTATGCAACCGAGTCAAGGCCGAACATCAAAGACCAGCAGGGCTGTTACAGCCATTACCTGTGCCCGATTGGAAGTGGGACAAGGTAGGCATGGATTTTATCACAGGACTACCCCGAACTTGTTCTGGGTATGATTCCATCTGGGTAGTGGTCGATCACTTCACAAAGGTGGCCCATTTCATTCCTGTAAAGACCACCTATACAAGTGCTAAACTTGCCAAGATTTATACGTCAAGGATTGTAAGTCTGCACGGTGTACCCAAGGGGATTGTCTCTGATAGAGGTACCCAATTCACCTCGAAGTTTTGGCGACAACTACACGAGTCTGTAGGAACACAACTGGAGTTTAGTACTGCTTTCCACCCACAAACAGATGGCCAAACAGAAAGAGTTAATCAGATCTTGGAGGACATGTTAAGAGCTTGTGCACTAGACTATGGGTCTAGTTGGGATGACAACTTGCGATATGCGGAGTTCTCGTACAATAACAGTTATCAAACTAGTATCAAGATGGCCCCATTTGAAGTTCTGTATGGCAGGAAGTGTAGAACTCAGCTGCTATGGAATGGAGTTGGAGAACGTAGTTTGTTTGGACCTGAGCTAATCAAGGATGCCGAAGAAAAGGTAAGGCAGATTCAAGACAGTTTAAAAGTATCCCAATCCAGGCAAAAGAGTTATGCTGGTTCCAAGCGTAGGGATGTAACTTATGAAGTGGGAGACCATGCATATCTCTGAGTTTCACCACTACGAGGAGTTAAGAGATTAGGAATCAAGGGTAAGTTAGCCCCCCGATTCATAGGGCCCTATAAGATTTTGGCTTGTAGAGGGGAGGTTGCATATCAGTTGGAATTGCCAGAAGTGTTGATTGTTCATGATGTTTTCCATGTGTCACAACTAAAGAAGTGTCACCCGGAAATGGCTGAAACACCGCTAAAAGATACGGTTCCCTTGGATGAGGTTCAACTGGAAAACGATCTCACCTATGAGGAAAAACCCACCAAGATTCTAGAAACAGCCGAGAGGATTGCTCGTACCAGGACTATCAGGTTTTGCAAAGTTCAATGGGATCACCATTCCAAGGAAGAGGCCACGTGGGAACGAGAAGAAGACCTGAAGACAGAACACCCACACCTATTTGCTAACCAACCTGAATCTCGGGGACGAGATTCTTCTTAAGGGGGTTAGGTTTGTAACATCCCAAATTTTACAATTTCAGATGTTACTAGAAGCATGCATCATATCATATGCATCATGGCATCACACAATGAAGTTGCATCAAATACTTTTCCTAAACCCTATAGTCATACAAAGACAAAAAGGGCTTATACAAAACCTAACCTTCTAAATCCTTGCAAAAGTGTTATTTCATAACCCCATTTTAATCTCCTTATTTTTAAAAAAAATTACAGACCTTAAATTTGGAGTTAATATGCAAAAGTTATTACACAAATAGTAAAACAGAAAAGAAAAAAGGAATATTACAAAAAAACTAACCTAAGCGGGCCAGCTAGACCAGCCCACGAGCTAACTACCGCGTTGCCTAGCTGGGCCGGCACAGACCCTTCCCCGTGAGCAGCCCGCCAGCCCTGCAGCCACTGACCGCCTGGCCCCACCTGTCAACCGCCTCCGCCGCTGAGTCCACGACGGACACGGCCGACAGCGCTACTACGTCGGGAGTTATCTCCCCGGCTGAATCGGAACAGAATCCTCGATCCCCGCGCCAAGCCAGGCCGCCTATAAGTACCCCTCGGCACGCCTCCCAAAAACCCTAAACTAATTCCACTAAATCGCCACCGGGATGCCACCATAGAGCTCGAACCCGATCTCGCCGGAGGGCGCCGCCGCCAAGCTCGACAGCCAGGGTTGGAGGCCGTTCTCCACTTTTTCTCCCCCTCTGATTTTCCCTTACAAGTACCAGGTTACCTCATCCCTTTTTCCCCCCCTCTAGAGCCTCGGAGCGCCTGCAATCCTTCGCTGGAGTTACGTCGGAGCTGCAGGGAGCAGTCGCCGACAGCCGTCAACCGAGGAGGAGGTAGTATACACCAATCTCAGGAACGGATTCGCGAGAAGGAGACGCACGCTGTCCGCCACTCCGACGCGCCGAGGAACCACCGGACCGCCGCTGAATGCCTCCACCTGACCACGTCGCCGTCATCCTTCGTCACTGTCGAGCCAGCATCGCCGCCAGGTAAGAGCCCCCCCCCTCTGTCCGTTAGATCGAGAGTGGATGGCGTAGATTAGGCCCCTTAAAGCGAAGGGGTATCGCCCTATCGCATCGCGCCTCGTGGCACTTGCTGCGTCAACACGCCGCGTCAGCGCGTCGTGCCCCGCTGGCCCAACCCCACGCCGCCACGTGTCATCCGCGTAGCCACCCCGTCTGTTTTGTTTTTATAATAGACAGATATTGTTTTTATCTTGTTTAATTCATAGTAAATCGATTACTTGGCCAAAAATTACGTATAATATACCGTTGGATTCAAAAAATTGGGTAGAACACAGATTTGCAATAATATTGCTAATTTACTGTACTGAACTTGTGGTAGAATTTAAATATTATTTTGCCGTATTTTAATTATAGGAAAATAATCGCAACTCCGTTTTAGTTGATTCTTGTTACGTTGGCTTTGTATCCACGAGATCTACTATGTAAAATTGGTATACCATGCTTAGAGTATTTAGATCTATCTCGAGGTAGATTATAAGTGTAGATCTATTCACGGGCATATTTAATTAAGTAATAATCCAAAATACTTAAAATATGTGGGAAATTGATACTAATGACATCTCCAACTCAATAACACCCCTGAATAATATTCTTGGTCGAATTCGAACCCATCCTTGCATATTACCATGTTGCATGTATGCATAATTACCTTCGTGGCATTGTTTTGTGCAAATTGTAATTGGATCTATATTTGTGTTTTGTTAGATTGTTCGGAGTGCGCTGAAGAGTATTGTTGTGTAGAGTGATGCTTGTATCAAGGCAAGTTACACCACTTGTTCATGTTTAATGTCCCAGTTTTTGACTATGCATGTTTTACTCTTCAAATCTTGTAGTTTGCATGTGTAGGTTTTTAGTAGATTTTCTTAGTACTATTTTTGCAAGAGCGATTTTGTAGTATGCCATGAGTAGCTTTATACTTAGGAATTCCCATCCTAATAGGTTTCCCCTGTTTTTGCTAAGTATTGCTTGCTATGCTATATATATATACTAAGTACCATTGGGGGGGTCGAAAGACTCAAAATTTTCTAAGTATAAGAGCTCTCTCGAGCAAACTTTTCTTCTCAAAACCCCCTTCAAAATAAAAACTAAGTTTTCTTCTGGGCGGAATGGTTGTCGGGTCAACGAGTGGAATTTTGGTGGAGAATGGCCACCCAGGATTCAAAGAAGTCTGCCATGTTTCATAATTCAGAAGCTTCCAGTGCAACCACAATACATATGGGCTCTGTCTTGGCTTAGTACTTAGTGGGAAACCTCACCGGGGTACCAACATTTGGAGGTTCTTGGCACGGTTGGATCCAGCTGATAGAGGGCCTACTAAGGGAAGGCCTCGCCATGGTCTTGTCTATAAAAAAACTTGATTGTGGATTGTGGGGAAAGTGCACAACCTCTCGAGAGTATTGCAATCTGATCGATCAGCCGAGTTCATGGAAAAGAACACTTTGAGCATCTGAAGGGTGGAGCCTCTGGAAGATCTTCCTCTCTCTTTTCCAAACTTAAAGTTTAAAACCCCAGGGCGTGAGTAATATCGCCATTGGGTGGGATTTTGGGGACTTGGTGCGTAATATCCAAGTGCTAGGTTGATTGGACACGTGGTGAGTAATATCCTCGTGTTCCACTCGATCCTATACTACTTAAACAATGTTTACAAAGTAGGGTAAACTCTTCCTCTCTTCTTCTTACTTAGAGAAAATTGGCTTCACGCAAATGAACCCCAAAGCCTACTCCAAGCCTTGCATGTAGTGTTAGTCTTATTTCTTTCCTTGGTGTAATTTGCCAATACAGTCAAAGTATTGACCCAACTTGTTGGCTGCACGTCTTATGTGCAGAATCCGAAGACTAAAAGGTGCGTAGGGATCACGGGACTTCACGCAACTAGCCTGAGGCGTTGATGGACCCAAGTTTTTATTAAGTTTCCGCTGTTATATTTGAGCTAGCTGCAAGCTATGCAAGTTGTAATAAATATACTATGGATTATTCGTGTAATAATGACTTGTGTTTTACATGATATTCATCGACTGTGAAGTGCTAGCTATTGATCCAAGGACTAGCATGTTAATCACAGGGACTTAGGATCCTTAACGATCCGAGGTCACAACAAACCATGTCCAGGAACCCTAGCAGCATGTTGGGACTCAACTAATGTCAGATAGCTGGTATAGGGTTACCTTGATCCGTCTACGTCTGGCTACCTCTATGATCCATGGAACACCTCACGAGGTAGAGTTTCCCCCTCACGAGGTATGCCAGGATCCCCCTTTTGGAGGCCTCTAGAGGGAGGAGCCGCGAGGTCAATGCGGCCCCCTCCTGAGGGAAACGACAAGCACGACCGATGCATTGGATGCTCCGGCCCCCGTGGCCCTCGAGACCAGGACTTGGTCAAAGGTGGAGCCGACAAGGCCCTAACCGGCTGACGGACGGCTTCAGCGTGAGCAGGTCTGCCTTTGGCTACTTTGGTGCAAAGAGGAGAGTGCGCAGTGACGGATGAGGACAAGGAGCATCAAAAGGGGAACGCTTTACAAACGGGCAGAGGAGTGTCAAGTGTCCAAGAGCTAGTCCACCAAAAAGTAGTCCCGTAGACCAGGATCGCAAGGGACGACACTATGGTGACCCTCTCCATCCATGGACCAGGAGGAGAGGACCGATGTTGCCCTATATAAGGATCCCTTCTCCTACCTTGTAAGGGGATGGATCCCAGAGATCTGAAACCCTATACTTTCATCCACCATTGTAACCTCACGAGGCAAGCGGTCAATGCAACCAAAAAGGGGTTGGGGCTTTACCTCCTCACGAGGGTCCCGAACCTGGGTAAAAAACCCCGGTCTCAACTATCTATCATGCATCCTCTCCACCATCGTAGCCATCGCCAAACTCCTTCAGAATCGCGTGTTCATCCCCCTCATGAACCAAGGGATCGTTGGACCTAGTTACTTTGTGGGAAAAATCTCTGACATTTGGCGCATCAGGTAGGGGGCTGAGGTATATTTTCAAGGACCTTCAGGCGAGCAACACCATGGCGAGGAGCACTAGTGCGGAGGCCACCCTAGGAGGTTCCTCGCCTAGGGGGCAACCGGAATGGTCGCCTGCATCCTGGGCGGCCTACAAGCCTCTTCCCATGGTTCACACCTCGGGCAGTTCACCTGGGGGCTAGCGACAACAAGCCCTAGCACTACCGCCGCCCCTCCCGGTGGTTGCGTCAGCCGGTCTCCTTCAGTGCCTCGGACCACCCCGGCTCCACTCGCCTGGTGGGCGTCGTGCCCATGGTTTGTACCCCCACCATCGCCAGGGTCCCAGTCTCCAAGATCCTTATCGATGGCGGGGCAGGCCTGAACATGCTCTCCAAGGAAGCGTTCGAGCAGCTGCAGGTGCCCGTCGCGTGCCTTCTCTCAGCCCGCCGTTTGTGGGGGTCACCGCGGGCACCACTGTGTAACACCCCTAGTTTTATTAAATAGTAATTAGGGTTTGATTTGTGCATAGCATGAGCATCATCCTCTTTAAATAAAATGCATGTAAGAAAATAAAACCCTAACCCTAGTTTCCTCTCTCTCCCTCAAATCAATTCAAAATGGTTTTTTGTATTTTTAAAACTACAAAATGTTGGAGCCCAAATGGTTAAAGGGCCCCTGTTATATTTTATATACTTGTAAACCTTCTAGTATTTCTGAAACAATCCAAAACAGGTTTGAAATTTAAATACAAACTCAAAGGTGAAAACATATTTGGAAAATGTTTTACATGAAAAAAATAGAGCTAGCAGAGTCAGCCCAGCCGGCCCAGCTCCCTTCCCTCTCTCCCTGTCGCCCATGCACAACAGCAGCAGCCTGTTCCACAACCTTCACCGAGGCCCACCTTGGCCCAGTCGTAGCCTACCCCGGCCCAATACTGCTTCGCACCATGTCGTCTTCGTTGACAACAAATCCGTGCCTTGTTGTCGCCGGCGATGTCGTCCGCCACCGTGGCCGCGCCAACATGCGCGCCACCGACGCTCCCGGACGGCTACAAGACCCCCGGCCGTTGTAGAGAACCCTAGCATTCCCTGTTTCCCCTCTTCCTCGTCTCTCTCGCGAGATTTCCGAGCGCAGCCGAAACCCTAGCCGTAGCAACCGTTTGCCGTTGCCGTCTCCAGCCATCTCGGGCCAAGCCAAGGTCGTTGTTGATCTCCTCGTGATGTCCTTGGTCGCCTCGCAGAAGCAATTGAAGCCGCATGCCCTAAATTGAGCTCTCCGACCACCTCTTCTTCGATGTCGGCCACCGCTGATTCGTCGCCACTCGGCCAACCCTTGCTTCATTGACCTTGCCTCCGCGCTTGCGGTGAGCTCCTACACCTTCCAGTGCCCTCCAATCTCTCCCTCTCGCTCCATGTCGCCCTGCCGCCGAGCACTCGTAGCCGCCACCGTTCATCCTCATCAGAAGCGGTGCTCCGACGACCATTTCCTGGTGGCGCCACCACCAATTGGCTACCCATCGTCCTCTCTGTCCAACCCGCGCACCTGTGCATCCAGGCGCGCTCGGAATCCTCGGATTCGAGCTTGACCTGGGAGCTCCACCTCGGATGATGTCATCATGACATCATCATGATGTCATTATTCTTTTAATTAGTGTTTTCTGTAATTATTTTATTAATTGAAATGCTGACAGGTGTGTCCAGTATGTCATGTTTTTATTCTTTTTGGAAATGTTTTCTGAAATTAATAAAGTCTGACATGTGAGTCCAGGTTGGAAAATAATTTTAATAATTCCAAAAATGTTTAATTATTTAAAAATGTTTTTAAAATGGATTAAAATTGGGAAAAATCATAACTAATTCATTTTAAACCAGAAAAATATGTATAATCTATCAAAATGTTCAAAAAATGAGATCTACACAATAGACGTATAATCATGCATTGTTAGGCAACTTACATGACAACTTTAATTAGAAGAACAAAATAACCCCTCTCATATGCATCCGGGGTTTCTCCGAATTACGGTTTGCACCCCTCGGACCCTATTTAAATTGGCAAAGCATGTCTTAGGGTTTCATCTCAATACAATTTAACTTGTCATATCATCATACCTGTTTGAGCACTGCATAGATGCCATGTGTTGATTGTTGTTTTCCTTTCTGGTGTTTTTGCTTCTTCTCGGTAGACCTCGGAGTTGATGTGAGTAACGAGATCGAGTCAAACATTGAAGACCGAGATCAACAGCATCGAAGATTATCGACGAACAATGCCAAGCAGATGAACCTGAAGTTCTATATGAAAGTATCAACTAGTAAAGGCAAGCATAGCCCCACAAATGATAAAATCCTATGCTTTCAAAGTATTTCATTCTTGCCATGTGCATACGATTCCAAAGTATTTTATCGATAGATACAGTAATCCTATCTGATGCATGTTACCTTTGTAGCCTATACTCCCTGATCCACTACTCCTAGCATAACTAGGGTTTGGCTTATGAGCTTCGCTAGAGCTGATATATCTGTTGTGCTTAGCCATGCTGTTACCATTGGTCAATCTGGTTGATGAATCAGAGCCGTGAATGAACCTACTATGACAAGATGATGTGGTATGATCAGAGACGAAAGTTAAACATGCTAAGACTTGTATGGCAGGCCACGTCGGGTTGTGGTTTTTGTAGTCCCATACATGCCATTACTAGGACCTGAGTTCTTGCCTCTTGAACCAAGACGAGTGTACAGCCACACGGGGCCTAGAAAACCCCACGACCAACTAACTTGCCTAGTAGATTCCATGAGTCACATAGTTCGGGCATTCCATTCAACATATACATTCTGGTCGTTCTTGAAGGCGGTGAAGGAGGTGCATTCATACGTGTGGGTAAAGTTGTGCACCCCTGCAGGGTTATTAATCTTTTTGAAAAGTCGTTTCCGCGGTTATGGATGACTTGGGAACAGGCGTGATGATCATAGAGAACTATAACCTAATCGTAAAACTTGACAAGAGAAGTGAGGTGTGCTTAAGGATGCTTCCTCAGGGATCGAGGAGGTGATCCTAGTTAGTAGGTTCAGCTGATAAAGATTCGGTGGATATCAAAACAAGATCAAAGCTAGAGATATCATTTTCTTATCCCCTTTCAAATGTTCTACTTAGTCGAGCTTCTCCTCCCTCTTTTATAAATAAAGTTAGCTTTATGCAAAATAACCCCACCAGCCATAAGTCTTGCGGAGTACACCCTATACTCAGCCTTGATTTGTTGATACTTCTGCAGCAGGTAAGTGTTACCATAGAAGATGAGTTTGTTCCAGCATAGACATCGACGAGTATCTTGGGGTTCTCGGTCGACAGCCTGGAATCTATGGAATGGGACGTCATCGTTATGCTTCAGGCCTCTTAGGCCATTTGTTAAGTTTGCTATACTTAATAGCATAATTTGCCTTCGCGTTGTTTGATGTTTGTGGTCAGTGACCTATGCTTGTCATAATTTGGTTCTTCGCTCAGTTATGAGCTTGCTATAATAACTTTTGTGTCGTAGGGTCACTGTAATGTTACCGATTCTTTATCTGTATGCTTCCGAGATTTAGGTTAGGCTTATTTTAGATAGAGGTCTAGGATTTGTCTAGCCCTAATCCTGGGGGTGTCACAGGTTTTGGTATCAGAGCAGTACCGACTGTAGGAAAACCTTTCTACTAGTCGATGTTGAGTCTAGTGCTTGTGAAAACAATTTTCAAAGATGAAAATTTTGTGCGAAAACTCTGGTATGCTTCTTTTTACTCCTTATCCAGTTTCGCTCTAAATCTGGGTCATCTTATCTTGTGTTGATTTTGAAAAGTTTCGTTATCTCGTCTCTTCCTTCAAAGCTTAGGTGCCTTATTGGCATGATGTTTCTCAACCATTTTACCTAGTGTTAAGTTCTCTAGAGTCTGGTGTGTGTGTTTCGTGTTTCCCTTATTCCGTTTCACCTGAGAGATTTCTTTCCATCATGATCTCTCTGTTTTATGGGACCACAACATCATGTTCATGGTTCCATAGTGTTTTGTTCTAGGTCTCGAAGTTTCCTTTCGCCTCGTGTGCCTCCTTTCTATTTATTTGGGTACTTCAGAAGTTGTATTTTCTTTTGGAAGCTACCTTGTGATTACTACCTTATGGTACCCTCTGTGATACTAAGATAGTAGTTACTCCTTTCTCTGGGTTTTAACCCTTGGACTTGAACCTAAGATCCCTAATTGTGTTGGATTCTGGTGTTGTGAATCTTGTACATGAAGCTGACCTTTAACCCA
Source organism: Avena sativa (assembly GCA_916181665.1). Classification (NCBI taxonomy): domain Eukaryota; kingdom Viridiplantae; phylum Streptophyta; class Magnoliopsida; order Poales; family Poaceae; genus Avena; species Avena sativa. The sequence continues at coordinate 503,412,983 of OV702289.1, forward strand.
AGATCCATTTCTTTGACCCATGTGGTTAATGTTCACACATTACCTCAGGATGGCTAGTATCTTTACTTCAGCCTTTAGGCTTGTGGATATTGTCATTATTGTACAGTGACGATAAAGGACTTCCCCTACCACTAGCCCTGGCAGATGTTCTTTAATGGAACCAAATAGATCACGACAAGAGTGCTCCTCATGAGCTTCACTTCTATACTCGTGACTCTACCACACCTCCCTTTCCTACATTGGTCCTCGGAAGATTGTTGACGTATGCATCCACATCTCAGGATTCTATCCTGAGCATGTTCCTTTTCCCTTGTTGTTTCTGACCTTTGTCTATCAGTTGGTAGTCAAGTAGTAAATGTGCATTGGTATCTCTTTCGGTGCAAGATACTCTTGTGGTCCGTCAAGACAACCCATTTTGGGATATCAGGAGAAACAAACTCCAGTACCTCGTCATATCTAGGACCAGGTCAAAGTGTTGTAATCTGTAGATTAAGAGGCGATGATTAGCTTCTAATATGTTCCACCTTAAGGTATCACACTCCTTTATACTAAGAGGTCGTGCTGAGTTCCATGACCCTCTTAATGAAGTGATGCTCTTACACACATTTACCCACCCGTCCTCTAAGGTTCGCGCTCGAGAATGATGTGTGTGCATAATAATGTGGCCATCTGAGATTCTTAGCAATCATTATTGCTTTGGACCTCAACAAGGACATTTGTGTAATTCTTAGCGTGATGGTTAACCCTATCACTTAGCGAAGATTGAATGTGTTACCAAGTCCACTATTCTGGTACATTCTCTTCGGTCAAAGAGTTAGGCTTGTACCGAAGCTCTGAGACTATGTCTTATTGCCTTACCAAGCAAGTTTCCTCTCGAACTAAGTGACATATCGGTGGCCCGTGATATTCTGGACGTCTTTCTAGAAGTATCTCCATGTTGCCACATAACCGTGTTGTCATGTTCTTGAGCAAGCAAGTTATCCAAACTACTCCTTTCTCCAAGGATCCGTATTAGATACCCCTGAACTAGTTGGTTGAGCTTAAACAACAACTTGGAGAGTTGTAAGATAAAAGTTCTATTAGACTTGTTCCTCCTGAAGGGATGTCTATTTTTGCTCGCGCTAAAGAAATATAGTGTTTACTTTGTGGAAATGTTATCATTCCCCGCTTTTGATTTGATTTGGGTTATCATCAAATCAAACTCAGTCCTGAGGACTATCCTGATGGTGTATCTATTCGTCACGTTTCACGTGGGTACATCTTCATGTTCTTTGGTCTGACCAATATCTATGTCATGTTCATACAATATATGAGTCCTTCTTCTTGGAGTATGTTGATAAGTTTGTTATTGAGCCCATCGATGACATCCTTACCTTCTCCATACTAGACTAGATTCATATGGAGCATTTGGCATTAATGTTGGAAACTTTTGAGAACCTTCTTCGTGTTATCTCGAAGCATGTGTTCTGGATGTTAGAAGTAACCTTCTCTGGTTCACGTGCAATTGCTGAAAGATGTCGTTGTGGATTTGAGAAGAGTTATCTTTGTTTCCTCAGGAATCATTTCAAGGCAATCAAGCATGTGTGAAGTTCTTGATATGGTAGGTTGATACATTTCCATCTCGAGAACATCCTCTAAGCACCCTAAGCCACTAACTGATTTGTCGTGGAAGAGAAGAAGTCCTACAAACTTAAGTATCCTCCTAAATGTTTCCTAACAAGGATATATTTGTGTTTTGTTGCAATCAATTCATGTAGATGTAATTGTCTTTGGATAGCTTGCTAAAACATGGGTTTTGCAACCTAGCTCATCTTTTGGATCTTGAAACTATAGTCCATGTCTTGAGAATCTAGTAACTTTACCTTTGTGGTAAATGTTGCTACCTTTCTATTTGGACATGTTGAGTCTGAAGTATCATTCCACCTAACCAAAGTTGAATCTCAAGCAGCAACGATGGTTGGTGTTCATCAAGGTTTTTTACGTAGGTCTCTTTGAAAATCTGGCAAGATTGATGTAGTGGTTGACACAATCAGTCGGAAGACCTCTTGTCACATTCCCTTGAATCAGCAAATAACAACCACTCTTCATAAGGCTGCTTCTATGATTCATTATAAGAGTTGTGCTTATGGTTTCTTTTATATCTAAAGTCTGATGTCCGCTTTTTCGAACATCAAGGAGAACATCTAAAGTAGTGTTCGTAAATGTCTCTCAGTCGATCCTCCAGACCCTTTTATGTTGGTAAGCACCTTGTTGTGCCAAGTAATTGAAGTCTAAGAATGAAGCTTCTTTTTCCCCATGTCATCAGGAATCTTCTTATATATACATTCATTTGGTGGTGTAAAGTGATATCATGATCAATGGCAAAGATTTTGATAGACCTAGATGAATAAAGAATTTCCTTCGGTTCCCCTGACATGTTCGAAGAGCAACTATGATTATGACAATCGGAAGTTCCTCTTGTTACATGTTCCTTGTGACTCTTATTAGTCCTTTCCACCAAAACAACCTTTCTGTCTTGACCTTCTGTTGAATGAAGAGTGATCCTTCTGTATCAAAAGTAGTTCAACAAGTTGGTTCTCCACATCTCCGTACCTATGAAATCTCTACTTAAGTCGCATAGTAGAGATTCATCTCTCGAAGTCTGTGGTCATGTTCTTTCTGTTGTATGCTCTCCTCTTCAGAAGCTCAAACTCTTCTGAAGCTCCATGGTCTCAATCCTTATAAATACTAGCTATCTAACAACTTGAAACCACCCCCTTTTGTTTCCTCTGTTACCTTTATGTGTTTCATGCTCGTTGCCTCCAGAGATGTTATGAAATATCTATCCATGAGTTGACCATGAGATACTCTGTTTGTAGTTCTGTGTCACTCCCTATTTTCTTTAGTGTGTGCAGAAACCTCGAAGAAATGAAGCGCTTCATTCATTCAATAATGGTGGCATGTATGAACCTCTTCGGAGAGATCATCGAAGTCTAGTGTAACCCTGTTTCTTCTATCTTCCTACCTAGGAATCTCGGGACAAGATTCTATTAAGGGGCATAGAGCTGTAACACCCCTAGTTTTATTAAATAGTAATTAGGGTTTGATTTGTGCATAGCATGAGCATCATCCTCTTTAAATAAAATGCATGGAAGAAAATAAAACCCTAACCCTAGTTTCCTCTCTCTCCCTCAAATAAATTCAAAATGGTTTTTGTATTTTGAAAACTACAAAATGTTGGAGCCCAAATGGTTAAAAGGGCCTCTGCTGTATTTTATATACTTGTAAACCTTCTGGTATTTTTGAAACAATCCAAAACAGGTTTGAATTTTAAATACAAACTCAAAGGTGAAAACATATTTGGAAAATGTTTTACATGAAAAAATAGAGCCAGCAGAGTCAGCCCAGCCGGTCCAGCTCCCTTCCCTCTCTCCATGTCGCCCACACGTAGCAGCAGCAGCCTGTTCTGCAACCTTCGCCGTGACCTACCTTGGCCCAGTCGCAGCCCACCCCAGCCCAATGCCACTTCGCACCATGTCGTCTTCGTCACCGGCGATGTTGTCCACCGCCGCGGCCATGCCAAGATTTGCGCCACCGACGCTCCCGGTCGCCTACAAGACCCCCGGCCACCGTAGAGAACCCTAGTGTGCCATGCCAAGATATGCGCCACCGAACGCAGCCGAAACCCTAGCCACAGCAACTGTTCGCCGTCGCCGTCTCTGGCCATCCCGGGCCAAGCCAAGGTTGACGTTGATCTCCTCGTGATGTCCTTGGTTCATCGAGCTCTCCGACTGCCTCTTCTCCAATGCCGGCCACCGCCGATTCATCGCCACCCGGCCTCCCCTTGCTTCATCGACCTCGCCTTTGCGCTCGTGTTGAGCTCCTTCACCCTCCAGTGCCCTCCAATCTCTCCCTCTTGCTCCATGTCGCCCTGCTGCCGAGCACCCGCAGCCGCCGCCGTTCATCCTCGTCGGAAGTGGTGCTCCGGTGACCATTTCCTGGCGACGCCACCACCAATCGGCTACCCATCGTCCCCTCTGTCCAACCCGTGCATCCGTGTGTCCAGGCGCACTCGGAATCCTCGGATTCGAGTTCTACATGTGAGATCCTCCTTGGATGATGTCATCATGACATCATCATGATGTCATTATTCTTTTAATTAGTGTTTTCTGTAATTGTTTTATTAACTGAAAATGCTGATAGGTGGGTCCAGTATGTCAGGTTTTTATTCTTTTTGGAAATGTTTTCTGAAATTAATAAAGTCTGACATCTGGGTCCAAGTTTGAAAATAATTTTAATAATTCCAAAATTGTTTAATTATTTAAAAATGGATTAAAATTGGGAAAATCATAACTAATTCATTTTAAATCAGGAAAATATGTATAATATATCAAAATGTTCAGAAAAATGTGATCTACACAATAGACTCATAATCATGCATTGTTAAGAAACTTACATGACAAGTTTAATTAGAAGAACAAAATAACCCATCTCATATGCATCCGGGGTTTCTCCGAATTAGGGTTTGCACCCCTCGGACCCTATTTAAATTGGCAAAGCATGCCTTAGGGTTTCATCTCAATACAATTTAACTTGTCATATCATCATCCCTGTTTGAGCATTGCACAGATGCCATGTGTTGATTATTGTTTTCCTTTCCAGTGTTTCGGCTTCTTCTCGGTATACCTCGGAGTTGATGTGAGTAATGAGATAGAGTCCAACATTGAAGACCGAGATCAACACCATTGAAGGTTATCGACAAACAGTGCGGAGAAGATGAACCTGAAGTTCTATATCAAAGTATCAACTAACAAAGGCAAGCATAGCCCCACACATGATAAAATCCTATGCTTTCAAAGTATTTCATTCTTGGCATGTGCATACGATTCCAAAGTCTTTTATCGATAGATACAGTAATCCTACCTGATGCATGTTACCTTTGTAGCATATACTCCCTGATCCACTGCTCCTATCATAACTAGGGTTTGGTTTATGAGCTTCGCTAGAGCTGATATATCTATTGCGCTTAGCCATGCTGTTACCGCTGGTCCATCCGGTTGATGAATCAGAGCCACGAATGAACCTAGTAGGACAGGATCACGTGGTATGATCAGAGATGAAAGTTAAACATGCTAAGGCTTGTATGGGAGGCCACATCGGGTTGTGGTTTTTGCAGTCCCATACTTGCCACTACTAGGACTTGAGTTCTTGCCTCTTGAACCAAGATGAGCATACAGCCACACAGGGTCTGGAAAACCCCTCGACCAACTAACTTGCCTAGTAGATTCCATGAGTCACATAGTTCGGGCATTCCATTCGACAGATGCATTCTGGTCATTCTTGAAGGTGGTGAAGGAGGTGCATTCATATAGGTAGGTAAGCGTGGCCGGGAGAAGGAGAGGCACAGCCTCCGTAATCTTGTTCCCCGCACACATCTCTAGGGACCGGCTTCAGGATTTGACCCGTTACGGCGGCATCTCTTTAGGGTGTGACTCATGGTCTCGGCAAAAGCAAGATACAGGTCGTGGTCAACCACTCTCTGCCGGCCTTCCAAGGAAGAGGGCTAATGTTAACTGGCACTAAGAATCGGTTGGTACGTGTGGGTAAAGTTGTGCACCCCTGCAGGGTTATTAATCTTTTTGAAAAGTCGTGTCCACGGTTATGGATGACTTGGGAATGGACGTGATGATCATAGAGAACTATAACCTAATCATAAAACTTGACAAGAGAAGTGAGGTGTGCTTAAGGATGCTTCCTCAGGGATCGAGGGGGTGATCCTAGTTAGAAGGTTCAGCTGATAAAGATTCGGTGGATATCAAAACAAGATCAAAGCTAGAGATATCGTTTTCTTATCCCCTTTCAAATGTTCTACCTTGTCGAGCTTCTCCTCCCTCTTTTATAAAGGAAGTTAGCTTTATGCAAAATAACCCCACCAGCCATAAGTCTTGCGGAGTACACCCTGTACTCAGCCTTGCTTTGTTGATACTTTTGCAGCAGGTAAGTGTTACCATAGAAGATGAGTTTGTTCCAGCATCAACATCGACGAGTAGCTTGGGTTTCCCGGTCAGCAGCCTGGAATCTATGGAATGTGACGTCGTTGTTATGCTTCAGGCCTCTTAGGTCATTTGTTAAGTATGCTTGTAATAATTTGGTTCTTCACTTAGTTATGAGCTTGCTGTAATAACTTTTGTGTCGCAAGGTCACTGTAATGTTACCGATTCTTTATCTATATGCTTCTGAGATTTAGGTTAGGCTTATTTTAGATAGAGGTCTGGGATTTGTCTAGCCCTAATCCCGAGGGTGTCACACACTGTGCCCCTCGGTCGGATCTAGCTCCACGTCACCTTTAGGACGAGCGACAAGTAACGCACAGAGCTCATCGACTTTGTTGGTGCTCGTATCTCCCTACCTTACAACGCCATCCTAGGTTACCCGGCCCTGGCCAAGTTCATGACAGTCACATATAACGCCTATAACCTGGTCAAGATGCCAGGCAGCGCTAGTACCACCATCACGGTGCGCTGCGATGAGGTCGAAGCCCTGCGCTCCTTTAGGCAAGCCTGCAAATAGGCCGCACCAGCACGGCAAGAGCCCGCGATCGACCTCCCTTAGCTCCTCCACCTCGACGAAAAGAAGGCGCCGAATCGGCGGTGCCCCTCGACGAAGACGTCGCATGCACCGCCGGGGTCACTAGCAAGAAGAAGCCAGCATTCTCTTAAGAGAGGTTCAAGACCAAGAAGATCCCCCTCAACCCGATGGTGCCGAGGGCTATAGTCACCCTCGGCGCCAGCCTCTCTCCCGAGAGGGAGGGGGCCCTCGTCGCCTTCCTCTAGGCCAATGTGGACATGTTCGCCTGGTCCCTGTCAGACATGACAGGGATTCCTCGCGAGGTGATCGAGCACCACCTGGCCGGAAGCCCTGCGGCACGACCAGTGAAGCAGAAGCCACGAAAGTAGTCATCTGAGAAGCAGCAGTTCATCATCACCGAGATGGAGAAGTAGTTATTCATCATCGTCGAGATGGAGAAGCTCATCAAGGCACACCTCATCAAGGAAGTCTTGCACGCCGACTAGCACGCGAACCCTGTGGTGGTCCCCAAGGCCACCAGGGGTGGCAAGCTCTGTGTCAACTTCACCGACCTCAACAAGGCTGGCCCCAAGGATCCCTTGCCTATGCCACGGATAAACCAGATCGTCGACTCCACTGCGGGTTGTGACCTTTTTATGTTTTCTGGATGCCTTCTCGAGGTACCATCAGATCAAGATGACCAAGGATGATGAAGAGAGGACTGCCTTCATCACCCCGTGTGGCGTGTACTGTTACACCTACATGCCATTTGGCCTCAAGAATGCTGGTGCCACCTTCAAAGGGTCATGCGCATTGTGCTAGGTGGGCAGATGGGGAGAAACACGGATGCCTATGTCGACGACATCATGGTCAATACCTGCAAGAAGGACACCTTGGTGGAGGACCTGACGGAAACCTTCGCTCACTTGCGTCGGGTGAACATCAAGCTCAACCCTGCCAAGTGCATGTTCGGGGTCCTGTCAGGTAAGCTTCTCGGTTACTTGGTGTCGCACCGGGGGATCGAGGCCAACCCCGAAAAGGTCCGGGCCATTGAGGAAACACGCCCACCGACTCGGCTCAAGGAGATGCAGCGTCTGGTCAGGTGCGTGGCGGCTTTGGGAAGATTCATCTCTAAGCTTGGTGAGAAGGCCTTGCCTTTCTTCAAGATTATGAAGCATACCGGCAAGTTCCAGTGGACTCTGGAGGCCGACAAGGCGTTCGAGGCCCTCAAGAGGTACCTCACGAGCCCGCCGATCATGGTAACCCCCATGGAGCGCGAGCCGCTACTCCAATACCTAGCGGCCATGCCGCAGACGGCGAGCGTTGTCCTTGTCGCTGAGTGTGAAGAGGTAGTAAACAAGAAGCAAAGGCCCCGAGCGGCAAACCCTCCTAAGGGCCTGGGGGCTACTCCCGACGGTGGCGATGCTCCGAAGGGATCTGATGGCACGACTATCGACCAAGCCACGGCCAAGACCACGGAGCTCGTGCAACGGCCGTTCTACTTCGTCAACACGGTGCTCAAAGACACAAGGGAAAGGTACCCCATGCAGCAAAAGCTCCTCTACGCACTCCTTGTAGCGTCCTGCAAGCTACGCCACTACTTCCAGGGTCACCCCATCAAGGTGGTCACCATGTTCCCTCGGGAGGCAATCCTGTGCAACCCCAACGCCATGGGTCGTGTGGCTGAGTGGGCCATCGATCTAAGGTCCTACGAGCTGACGTTCGACACCACACCCAGCGTCCGAGCAAGGTCCTTGGAGGAGTTCGCTGCCGAATGGACCAACCTTGGGGAGAGTGAGCCTCGGGAGGAAATCACTCAGCTACCTGGGAAGTTAGCCCCAGGACGTTGGACCGTGAACTTCGACAGCGTATTCAACAGGGATGGCGCTGGGGTGGCTGCCATGCTCACGTCCCCCGCGGGCGACAAGCTCTTCTATGACATGAAGTTGTGCTTCAAGGATGGGGACAAGCGCTCCAACAACATCGCCGAGTATGAGGGCCTAATTGCTGGCCTCAAGGCGGCCATTGCCCTTGGCATCAAGCATGTCATGATCCAAGGGGATTCTTTGCTCCTAGTTAACTTCTCCAATAAAAGCTACCATCCCAAGGATGAACACATGGCGGCATACCTGGAGGAAGTGCGAAGGATGGAGAAGTACTTCCTAGGCTTGGACCTGCTTCACATCCCCCGTGGGGACAACTACGAGGCAGACGAGATTGCTAAGCGCGCGCCTAGGCAGGAGCCACAGTAGCCGGGGATCTTCGAGGAAATATTTTTCAAACCCTCAGCCACTCCCCCAGAAAGGAAACTACCCAGCCATAGGAACTCCCGCCCCCACTCTCTACGGGTGCACCCAACTGTGGCCTGCCCTCCATAGGCAGGCTTGTCCTGGCATCCATAGCTCAGGAGCAGAGCTGGATTACTGAACTCAAGGCCTACCTCTAGGATGACACCCTCACGGACAGCAAGGATGCAGCAGAAAGCTTAGGACGCCAAGAAAAGAAGTACTGCATCATGGACGGGGACCTCTACTACCGCCGCCCCAACGGGGTTGCCCTCCGCTGTATCCCCAGCGACAAAGGGCGCGAACTTCTGACCGACATTCACGCAGGAGAATGCGGCCACCACGCCTCGGCATGCACCCTTGCTAAGAAGGCCTTCCGAAGTGGCTTCTACTGGCTCACTATGCTCGCTGACGCCACGAAGCTGGTGAAGTCATGTGAAGCATGCCAGTTCCACTCCAAACAAATACACCAGCCAGCGTAGTAGCTATAGACCATCCCACTTTCATGACCGTTTGTGGTCTGGGGGTTGGATATCTTGGGGGCCTTTCCATGGGCGCCCGGAGGCTACCGGTACCTCTATATTTCCATCGACAAATTTACCAAATGGGCCGAGGTGGAGCCGATCAGAACCATCCCGGCACGATCAGATGTGAAGTTCATCCAAGGATTGGTGTGCCGCTTTGGGTGCCTAACCACATCATCACCGACATCGGCAGCCAGTTCACCAGTAGGTTGTTCCAGTCCTACTATGAGGATATCAGCACCAAGATCTACTACGCATCAGTCGCCCATCCCCGCAGCAACGGATAATAGGAGCGAGCCAACACGGAGGTCTTGAAGGGGCTCAAGACCAAGAGTTTCAGCCGCAAGCTCAAGGAGTGCGGGCGAGGATGGCTGGACGCGCTCCCAGGAGTGCCATGGTCCATCCGAACCACCGTGACCAAAGCAATGGGTAAGACCCATTTCTTCTTCATATATGGAGCTGAAGCTCTCATCCCTTTAGAGCTCAAGAACGGCTCCCCTCGGGTGCTCGCCTTCAATGAAATATTGCAAGAGGGGCTACATCATGACAGCCTCAACCTCCTCGAGGAGGCTCACCACAAGGCTAGCATACGAGCGGCTAGATACTGGCAGGTGTCGCGTCGATACCACTACCACAATGTACGAGCTCGTACCTTGGAAGTGGGGGACCTGGTTCTTTGTCGCGTCCTCGCCTATGAGGGCCTCCACAAGCTATCTCCATTGTGGGAGGGCCCTTTTAGGGTCGCACATGTCGCAAGGCCAGGAGTAGCATGGATTGAAAGAGAGGAGGGCGTCCTGATCCCCAACCCTTGGAACATACAGCACCTTCGAAAGTTCTACCCGTCAGCTGGCCTCACGGCGACAGCGGTAACAAGCAGTCTGCCCCTCGGGTGATGTTAAGATGCTCGAATGATAGCTCATTTTCAACTCTATGTTGTCCCGTTGTTTTCCTTGCTTGCATCTTCGTTTTTTGTGGTGCGTCTCCCTTTTGCACACCATGTGAGCATGGACTGGTCACGGTGCCTACCACCATCACCACCCTCGGTCGGCACGGGAGCCTGAAGTGCCGAGCTCTAAACTTACGGATTGGCTCCGGCGATAAGTCACCTCAATCACGGTTCTCGGTGCTTGAAGATCCTCACATGATGCACAAATGATAGCATACACCGTGCGGAACCTATGGTTACCTCTTCGAGGAACTATACAAGGAAAGTGCGCGCCCTACAGTCGCCTCCTCGAGGGACTTACGGGGTAGAATTGAACATATAGAGCCTACGGCCTCCTCCTCGAGGGACCTACGGGACAGGTACAAGCCATGCAACCTCCTCGGAAGGGGGACTAGCAGGGCGACCCTTGAGACTACCCTCAAGCAGTGTGCAGAACCTAGGGGTTACCTCCTTGAGGAACTATACAGGGAAAGTATGCACCCTACGGTCACCTCCTCGATGGACTTACGGGGCGGAACCGAACATACAGAGCCTAAGGCCTCCTCCTCGAGGGACCTATGGGACAGGTACACGCCCCATGACCTCCCCGGAAGGGGGACTAGCGAGGCGACCCTTGAGACTACCCCTCAAGCAGCGTGTGAACCAACGGTCATCTCCACAAGAGGCGAGCGGGACGGCCCTCTCGAGGGCCACCCCCAGAAGAACCACGCACCATGCCTAGGAGACTTGAGAAGTAACAATAGACGGTTAAGGCCCCGATCATAGGAGGGGTACCCTTACAAGTCTTGGCAAAGAAACGACAAAGTTCATACTCACTTCCCGAGCACTACATGAATAAGAGTTACACCTCCCCAGTTGTTGGGGGGATACCCCTGGGTAGGGTCACACCGGGGTATAAAGGCCGAGTTAGCCGAGGTACGGCAAGGTCAAAGCAAGTGCTGGCCGAGTCACCTCAAGGCAGGCCGAATCACGGAATAACCCGGACCGGAGGATGTCCGCCTAACTGAGTCCCGGCCGACGTATGTCGTATGCCAGTAGGATTTATCTAACTTGTATGCAGGAACCAGTGTGGCCGGATTAACCAGGCATGATCCGGGTTATATCAGGCTTGCAAGAGAAGGAAGGTATCTTGCTGATCAAAAGGAGGACGTTGTACGCTGGAGCGTGAGTGAAGCGGACAGAGGCCAGGACCACCGAGGCGTGGCCGACAAGGGTGACGATGCCTGTGTCGGATGACGCTGGCGCCGCAGAGGCTCACGTAGCCTCTGTATGGCTTACGCTAGGGAAAAGAGACCCGGTCGGTTTACTATTTTGGGAAGAGGCATATTCCCTGGAATATGCCTCCACGTTTGCCCTAATTGGAAACCTAGCCACTCCTATATAAGGAGGGCTAGGGCATCTGTAGAAGGGGCTGGTTGAGCTTTATTTGTTTGATCTCTAGTAGGTTCCTGAGGGCTAGCTAGTGGAGAGAGTAAGAGAGTTCCTTCTTCCTCCTCTCCCCAATACAGCTCAAGGAGCACTTGTAAACCTTGGAAACCAATTGAATACAAAACATCTGTGTGTGGAATCACCACACTATCCCTCCCTGGATTCCTCTAGTGCATATTGTCCCCACCTTTAGCCTATCCATGGCATCTGCTGTGACACCACCACGATAGTTGGCACCCACCGTGGGGCTAGCGGTGCTAGCAGGAGTGAAGATCCGGACGGGAAACCTCATCGGCACCGGCGAGTACACCGTCTCCGGGCTTGTTCAGCGCTTTGGAGCGCTCGACTTTGTCAGCGACAATGCTGGCTGCTTCGGCAAGCGACCCCTTACGCGCAACGACCTCTTCGTCAAGCTTGGCACGCACAAGATCTACATCGCTGTCGATGTGTCATGGGTTCACCCGCGGCACGTCGTCGAGGGAGGCGAGCCACCCCTTAGCGTGGTTCATGGGGCGCATATCACTCGCTCCCCTGACCGCGCCGAGGTGATGATGACAGCGCCTAGCGCTGGCGCGAGCAAGGATTTGGCACCAGATCCAGAGGTAACACCCAAGGCACCAAGGAAAAGTAGAGGTCCTCCACTAGAGAGGCCAGAGAACGTGCTGCAGCAGGCGATAGATAGCCTAGAGAGCCCCATAGCACCTGCAGTAGATCCGGCTCAGGCATAGGCCGAGTTAGAGGAAACTAGGCAGAAAATACTAGAGGGTGCGAAAAAGATTATCGTGGCTCAGCAGTCGTTGAACATGAAACTCCGCGAGTATGCAAGAGCAAATAAGGTAGATGCTGTAAAAGTAAAGGGGAAAAACCTCATCAGTGAAATGAACAAAGAGGGTGATACCAGAGTTGAGGAGTCAGAGAACTTTCTGTCCGCGGGGCTGCCGAAGTACAGTACCCCGGCAAAGAACCTCAGAGCAGTGAATGCAGCTACATCCGAGTTAGAGGGTTTGACGGGTGAGGCCCAGCAAAGAGAGCAGGAAAGAGTCAATGAGTTAGTTCGGATCGCTAACAGACAAAATGAAGAGTTGCTCAGGGCTAACCCGGCAAGGGCTGGCGCGTCCAAAGTTGTTCATTCAGCTACAGGTAACCCAGAGAAATCAGTTGGAGCTGCATCGTCTCCTCATGCAGACTCAAGAAGAAAGGAAGTGGTAACCTCGGCGAGGAGAAACAAACAGATAGTCCCCTATGACCTGGCAAGGGCAGGGAAAGGAAAAGCAGTGCAGGCAAATGATGATCGATGAAGTGTCAGCCGAGGTGAGGCTAGCCGAGGTAACCGTGACCAAGTCAATGCCGGTCAAATAAATGCTGTAAACGGCAATGCCAGACAGCGCAACTCGGCGGGAGCAGGGCAACCGCAGCAGCAGAATATACCACGGCAAGAGCAAAGTCCTAGCCGAGGTATGCAACAGAGAGGCGCTTCACGAGAGCAAGACAGATACAATGATGGTGATTCGGAAATGGTGAACGCAGGATACCCAAGGCCGGACTATCACGTGATAGGGTCAAGATTGGGAAGCAAGGACTTGATGCCTGACGATGCCAGGTTAAAACTAGATCGGCTTTATAGGTCGGAGCAAATTGAGTGTCAAGGTCCTCTGGGTCCTGCGTGTTTTGGGCCCCGGATCATGAAGGAGCCTCCGGTACCGAACTTCTAGTTACCCAGAGGCACGAAAACATATGACGGTAGCACAAAGCCGGAGGATTGGTTGATCAACTATGCTATAGCGGTGAAAATTGCTACAGGCAACTTGAGATGGGCTGTGAGATATGTACCTCAGATGCTGGAGGGGCCAGCAAGGGTATGGCTAAACAATTTTCCACTCGGAAGTATCAACTGTTGGATTGATTTTGAGGAAATGTTTGTCAGCAACTTCTCGAGCACGTATCAGAGGCCGAATAGGCCACAAACCTTAGCGATGTGCAAACAGCGACCAAATGAAACAGATAGGGAGTTCTTGACCCACTGGTGCACCGTGAGAAACTCATGTGAGGGCGTGATCGAGTCACGGGCAGTAGCTTGGTTTGCACAAGGGTGTAGATATGCAAGCATGTTGTGGCAAAGGCTACAAAGGGATATGCCAACTACACTAGCAGAGACAATCCGGATTGCTGATTCATATGCCTTGGGTGATCCGACTCAATCTAGGCTTATGTCAAACGAGTCAAATGATGAGTACTACCAGCGAGATAGAGCCGGATCATCCTGGTAGAATGATTACCGGGGTAAGAGAACAGATGATTGGCCGGATTATAGGTACAGTTTGCAACAAGTTGCTGCTGTAAATCAGGACCAACCCGGAGCAGGGAGTAATCAGCGTCAGAAAACTGGAGGGCAACAATGGACTCCAAGAAATGATGGCAAGAAAACTTGGACGCTAGAGCAGAAGAAACAGTGGCAAGAAAAGAAGGACCGTCCGAGGTATACCTATGAGGCAATGCCGGATCAACCGTGTAAATTTCACACGCCAAATCCGAGTAACCTGGCGGGTCACACAACTCGGCAATGTGAGTGGATGAGGAAGATAGAACAAAGTGGTTCGGGGAATGCTCAGGCACCTCGGAATGATCAACCTCGGCAGGAGTTACCCCGGCAGCAATTGCTCTCCAGAGCGAACACGCAACAGTTAATGTTTCCACCCCCTCCGCCGAGGTATGAAAACCATGAGAGAAGGGATGCAGTGCATCAGGTGGAAAATCAACATCAGCCAGATCAAAGATATCCCGGAAATGAGGGGAGGAATGAATATAGAGAGCATCACCAGAGTTACCGTGTGTTTACCACAGAGGAAACAGACAGAAAGAGCTTGCAGCGCCGACACATGGAAGTGAACGCAGTTATGCCGGCAGTGACGAGGTATATGCCTTGGTCGGATTAGGAAATTACTTGGAATATCAAGGATCATCCCAAGCTTATGCCAAGTCCTGGTTCGTACGCGTTGGTGCTGGACCCAACGTTCATCGGCCCCAATATCAATGTGAGATTCTCCAAGGTGCTGATCGACAATGGCAGCAGCATCAATATCGTGTATGTGGATATGATGCGCAAGTTGGGCATCTCGGAGAACATGCTCCAAGATACAAGAACAACTTTCCATGGTATTGTGCCAGTCATTTCCTGTGAACCTATTGAGAAGGTCCGGGTTGACGTATTGTTCGGCACACGAGATAACTGCCGAACCAAAAATTTGGAGTTTGAAGTTGTGAACTTAGAAAGTGCGTATCACGCGTTACTCGGCAGGCCAGCACTGAACAAGTTCATGGCAAGTTGTCACATCAGTTACTTGAAGATGAAGTTGCCCAGGCCAAATGGAGTAATTACCATAGCTAGAGATTTCCGACGTTCCATTGAGTGTGCGTCAGCCGGGTCTAACCTAGGCGAGTCACTCGTGATTGCGCAAGAGAAAAGAAAGATACAGGAAGTGGCGGCATTGGCTTAGTACACGCAGCAGTATATGCCGGCGATGAGTAACCCGCATGGAAGTGTCTCATTTCAAGCAACGAAGGATACGAAGAAAGTGCCTGTTGATGATCTGTTCCTAGAGCGCACCATAACAATTGGTGCCAGGTTAAATGACAAATAGGAAAGCGAGCTCGTCAACTTCCTCTGTGAGAATCGGGATATCTTTGCTTGGTCCACACAGGACTTGCAAGGTGTTCCGAGGGAGTTGGCCGAGCACTCTTTGAATGTGAGACCCGGAGCAAAGCCGGTGAAGCAACCTCTCCGCCGCTTCGCCGAAGATAGGAGAAAAGCCATTGGGGATGAGATAGCTCGGCTCCTCGCAGCTGGGTTTATCATGGAGGTGCTTTACCCGGATTGGCTATCTAATCCAGTGCTTGTGGAAAAGAAAAAAGATGATCTGAATGTGGCAGTGGTTTGGCGTATGTGTATCGATTACATGAACCTGAATAAGGCGTGTCCAAAAGATCCATTTCCACTTCCAAGGATAGATCAGGTCATAGATTCTACTGTTGGGTGTGAACTATTGTCATTCATAGATGCATATTTTGGTTTCCACCAGATTTCTCTGAATCCTAGCGATCAAATAAAGACTGCATTTATCACCCCGTATGGGGCTTATTGCTATCGCACCATGCCTTTTGGTTTACGTAATGCAGGGGCAACGTACCAAAGATGTATGCAAAAATGTTTGCACGATCAAATTGGTGGAAATGTGCAAGTATATGTGGATGATGTGGTTATAAAAACCAAGGAAAGCAAAACGCTCCTTGAAGATATCAGGCAAACATTCGCGAATCTAAGGAGATTCTAGATGAAGCTTAACCTGGAGAAATGTACCTTCGGTGTCCCGGCTAGAAAATTGCTCGGATTTCTCGTCTCCAGCCGAGGTATCGAAGTTAACCTGATGAAAATCCAAGACATAGAGCGAATGGAACTGCCGAAGTGTCTTGACGATGTCCAGAAGTTCAATGGGTGCCTGGCATCTTTAAGTCGGTTTGTATGTCGGATGGGAGAAAAAGCATTGCCTCTCTAACAACTAATGAAAAAAGCGGACAAGTTCATATGGACGCCGCAGGCCAACGAAGCCTTCATCCAATTAAAGAAAATGTTAGCCACAGCACTAATGTTAGCCTCTCCACTATCAAAAGAGCCAATGTTGCTCTATATAGCCGCAACCAACCGAGTTGAAAGTGCAGTGGTGGTGGTAGAGCGCGATGAAGAGGGTAAGTCAGTGCAAAGATCAGTCTATTACCTAAGCGAGGTATTATTCGCATCAAAGCAAAACTATCCTCACTATCAGAAAATGGCATATGGTGTCTACATGTCGGCAAAGAAGCTAAAACACTACTTTGAAGAACACCCCATCAAAGTGATATGTGAAGCCCCCATATCTGAGATAATGAGTAATAAGGATGCAAGCAGACGAATTGCAAAATGGGCAATTGAGCTAGCCCCTTATGCTCCGCAATACGACAGGAGAGATGCGATCAAGTCTCAGGCTGTGGCCGACATTTTCGTGGATTGGGCCGAGATGCAATACGAACCACCGTTACTAGATCCGAACTACTGGAGAATGCATTTTGACGGATCAAAGAAGAAAATCGGGTTGGGCGCCGGAGTTGTACTTACCTCGCCAAAGAACGACCAGCTAAAGTATGTGCTACAAATCCATTTCGCAGCGTCAAACAATGTCGCTGAATATGAAGCACTTGTGCATGGGCTCAAAGTGGCAAAAGAAATTGGAATACGTCGGATCCAATGCTTTGGCGACTCGGATTTGGTAGTTCGGCAAGTCTCGGGCCAGTGGGACACTCTTGACCCAAACATGGCATTGTACAGATTCCATGTGCAAAAGATATCTGGGTACTTTGAGGGATGCGAGTTTCACCATGTACCCCGGCTGGAAAACGAGGTTGCTGACGTATTGTCGAAGCTCGGATCAACCCGACAAGCAATTCCACCGGGTGTAGCACTGGAACACCTCAGAAAACCATCTATTAGGTCGTCCCCAGAAACCGACTCAATCTACATCCCGGCAGATCCGGAGTCAGGAGCTGTGCCCATGGACGTTGATGTGGGAAGTGGTTCAGGAAACCCGGGGACTGCTTCGCAGAACCCGGGGACTGCGCAGCGAGATCCGGCCGAGGTTATGCCAGTGGAACAAATGGAAGTAGATGAGGATGTATTCCCAGTGCGAACCATACCTGCTTGGGCATTGCCTATATTCCAATTCCTGAAGGATGGATCCTTGCCCGATGATGAAGTGCTTTCAAGGTAGGTTCAGAGGCGCGCAAAGGCATACACGATTATCAATGCCGAGCTATACAAGAGGAGCGTCACAAATGTCCTGCAGCGGTGTGTTTTACCCAGAAGAAGGGCTTGACATCATCTGAGATATACATCAAGGGGAATGTGGGCATCACGCATCTTCCAGAGCATTAGTGGCAAAAGCTTTCCGACATGGGTTCTACTGGCCAAGTGCCTTGGAACAAGCAGAAGATCTAGTAAGAAAATGCAATGGCTATCAGAGGTATGCTATCAAGACACACATGCCAATGTCGGAGCTCAAGACCATATCGATTACCTGGCCATTTGGCGTATGGTGTTTGGATATGGTTGGCCCGTTCAAACCAGCGAGGGGAAATATGACCCATATCTTGGTTATGGTGGACAAGTTTACAAAGTGGATTGAAGTGAAGCCAATAAGAAAATGTGATGGAGCTACAGCCGTAACGTTCCTTAAAGATATTATTCTGAGATATGGTTATCCTCACAGTATCATAACAGATAATGGCACAAATTTTGCTGAAGGAGCATTTGCACGATTCTGCCGAGATAAGAAGATCCGGCTGGATGTTGCCTCAGTAGCCCACCCCGCATCGAACAGGAAAGTGGAAAGATCCAATGGATTAGTATTATCCGGGATAAAACCCCGGCTCATTGAGCCGCTACAAAGGTCAGCGGGGTGCTGGATAGAAGAACTACCAGCAGTACTATGAAGTTTAAGAACAACTCCGAATCGATCAACAGGCTATACGCCATTCTTCTTTGTTATATGGGGCAGAAGCTGTATTACCAGCCGACATAGAGCATGATTCGCCCAGAGTCACCCAATACACAGAAGCTGAAATGCGTGAAGCCCGGCAAAATGATGTTGATCTGCTGGAAGAAGCGAGAGAATTGGCATTGTCCAGATCCGCCATATATCAGCAAAATCTTTGACGCTATCATAGCCGGAAAGTTAACCCCCGAGTCTTTCGGGAAGGTATGGTACTCCGCTTGGTACAACGTACTGCTGGCATGCATAAGCTATCCCCCCATGGGAAGGGCCATTCATTGTGAGCAAAGCATTGCACAATGACTCGTATTATCTCATCGATGCAAAACCACAGGAGAAGAACAAGGCGGACAGGTCTGGCGAGGAATCTAAGTGTCCGTGGAATGTAGCCCTACTTCGTCCGTTCTACACTTAGCAAAGAAGTGTGTGTATCCGAGTCTTATCATATGTCGGTATGTATGCAGGCAATGAGTTTATCAATGAAATTTTGGCACCTCGAGTAACTCGGGGACTGCCTTAGTGATATTTATTGTTTTCTGTATTTTTTATTTATATGTCTGCTGGCGTAAGTTGCTTCTACCTAAGCCAAATCAGTAGTGGTGAGCACCAAAAACTCAACTCTTCGATTTGCTGATGTCCAACAAAATTTGGCTTCATGGCAAGCAAGAGAACAAGTTTGGAATTGCGCAGCACACGAAAAACGACTAAGGAAAAGAACTTAATCGAGCCGACATTTGTTATTCGGACTAACTTTATGTTTACCTTGTTTTTACTACGCTGAATTATTTGAGCTAGTCCTAAAGTTCCCAAGTATTGTTAAGTCAATTTTTGAAACTCGGACTCGTAAGTCATAAAACCGAACCAAGGTAGACACGAGCCAAGCCAAGAAATTGGAGAAACAAGAAAATGAAACTCGGGGACTACGCCCAAGTTAATCCGGCACGAGCAACTTAGTAGCAAAACATAATTTGTGTGCTTAATACATTTGCACCCGGCATACCGGGGATCTGATAAACTACAAAGTGTTTGATCAAGGAGCAGCAGGGGGAGGTAACTCGGTGCCAGCAGTTGGAACTCCAGCCTCGGCTTTAGCATCATCTTCATCTTCTTCGACGTCCGAGGCTTCGTCCTCTTCCTCCTCACCCGAACTCGAACCATCTTCGACATATTCGTCGTCGATAGCGCCAAGGAAGCTTGGTCCCTCATTCCATTGATGGATGGGGGCATATTGAATGAGGCTATGGGCGCAAGCCTTGCACCGAGCTATCCAATCCGGGTCAGTGGACCACCTTGATCCGGTGCGCATGCGCTCGAGAAGCTTCAGGTTTATCTTTTCATACCATGTGAGCACGTAGTGGAGGACGATTTCAGCTCCGGCACGTCCAGCGGATTCCCTCCAAAGGTCAAGCTGGGTCTCGCACTCCATTAACTTGTTAATAAGAGCAGTGGCCCCCTCCGAAGTATCTTCATCAGGCCAAAAGGCATTGAAGATCCGGATTGCCACATCTAGGATATCCTTACCATAGTTCTTCACAATCTCGACGTGAGAAGATAAGCTGACAAGCAGGTCCTCCATGTCATAAGGAATGTTTTCAGCGCCAGAACCAGTTGGGGTGCCCCTCTTCTAGCGGAACTTGGCAACGGCGGTGGCGGCAATGGCATCACCCTCCGAAAATTTGTCTGAAAACGAGACAGGTAAAATAAGTAAAGGAAGTTGACCCAGAAAGATCACTGTCGGTTGAAGGAAAATAGCTTACGAGAAATATGGCTGTGGATCCGGGTCAGCTCCTTGGTGCTGTTGTCACGCCGCTTCCAGAGTTGCATAAGTTTAGCATTTGCCGACTCAAGCTTAGTGTCGGCCTCCTTGAGCAGTTCTTGATCTTTGGAAATTTGGAGGTTGAGACGTTCTCGCTCCTCAGTAAAGTCTTGGCCAGCTTTATCTAGCTCGGTTTTGTGGAGCGCCTTGAGCTTCTTCATTTCTGCCTTGAGTTTGGCAATTTCATCATCCTTGGTCCGGAGAAGGGCGAGCTCATCATCCTTCTTCTTCAGTTCGGCCTGATGTTGTCCTGCTTGTTCGAGAAAATGCAGCATCATATCAGGCACGGGCACACTATCTTCAAGAGATGCTGAAATAGTTTGTTGACCCGACAAAGCCGAGGTATGAATATTTGCCGAGCTCAGGAGAAGGGAAAGAGAGCACAGAAGTTAAGTAACCAAAGTGACTTACCTTTGATCTGGTCTAAGTTCTTCCTCATGAGGATGTTCTCGGCCTCCACTCCGGCTGCCCAATCCGAATGACAGATTAGTTCGGCAGGAAAAGACAAAGAAAAATGGGAAAAATTCCAAGGAAAAACTTACCCCTTTTCTCGAATTCGGCGAGAAGCGTGGTATGTTTTGAGCGCAGCAGCTTATGGGTGTCCAAAAGACGCTGAAACTCAGTGCTCCGGCAATTGGTAGTCACCTGAAAAGAGTACAAATGGATAGCTTAGTCATGTGCATATTCGAAGTGTACAGAATCCGGGCCAAGTGGAACTTAACCCGGCTCTAGGTGTGTGCATATTCGAAGTGTACAGAATCTAGGCCAAGTGGAACTTAATCCGGCTCTAGGTGTGTGCATATTCAAAGTGTACAGAATCCGGGCCAAGTGGAACTTAACCCGGCTCTAGGTGTGTGCATATTCGAAGTGTACAGAATCCGGGCCAAGTGGAACTTAACCCGGCTCTAGGTATGTGCATAGTCGAAGTGTACAGAATCCGGGCCAAGTGGAACTTAACCCGGCTCTAGATGTGTGCATATTCGAAGTGTACAAAATCCGGGCCAAGTGGAACTTAACCTGGCTCTAAGTGTGTGCATATTCTAAGTGTACAAAATTCGGGCCAAGTGGAACTTAACCCGGATCTAAGTGTGTGCATATTCGAAGTGGACAGAATCCGGGCCAAGTGGAACTTAACCCGGCTCTAGGTGTGTGCATATTCGAAGTGTACAGAATCCGGGCCAAGTGGAACTTAACCCGTCTCTAGGTGTGTGCATATTCGAAGTGTGCAAGATCCGGGCCAAGTGGAACTTAACCCGTCTCTAGGTGTGTGCATATTTGAAGTTACTAGGGAGCTATGCTAATTCTCTAAGGAGTATCCAGCCGAGTAACAAGTTACTCCCCTGGAGGCTCGGGGACTAATGATTATGTGACTAAGCACTAGTGCATGTTAAAGAAAAACAAGGTAGCATACCTCCATTGTAACAACCTCGGACCCTACGCTCTAAGTTCAAGCCTGGATAATCCATAAGCGGTTAAAATAGTACAGCGGGGCCCTAGGGGCCACCCACGTGTAGACCCGTCGGCCGTCCTAACCACTTCCAAGACATCGAGACAAGAGTGAGCGGTGTAGGCAACAGGCAAAGAGATCAAATACATACACAAGTGAGTATGTATGCAAGCTACCTTACAACAGTTCTCAGAGCCATACCATCTAAAAGAAATAGAAATATTGCAACGCCATACGGCAAGATCCAAATATCCTAGATAGAGATAATAGTTTAGGATAGCTCCTCATACATCAAACATCAGAGTATCAAGCGGAAGCGGGAAACAAGATCCGAGTACGGATAAGAAGCAAATCGGCATAAGATGTCACATAAGTAAGCACATCCCGCCCATAGATCTCGCGGATCCCCATCCCCGGAATCTCTACACCGAGTGATCGTTGCCAACATCATCTGTCTCCTCCACCCAGTATCCATCTTGTGAATACACTTGTTCATCTGAATCAAACAATTTATCATGTGAGACCCTAGGGGTACTCAGCAAGTCTTTATGCCTCTAAAGGGGACATAACCTGGGGTGACGCAATTGCAGCAAAAGATAATACTAACAAGTCTATAGATACTCGCTATCCATCCGCCTAACCAGTGATAGACGGATGTCCGTTAATTAGAAACAACAGTTATAACAGTATAAAGTAACAGATCCATCCTCCTTCTCGCTTACCAACGAGAAAGCGGATGAACAACCTATCCGTTGGCAGTTTTATTAACCATTCCATGAGTATTGCACTATTTACTAGTATGGTATTTAGTCAAATTAAAAGCGGTACTTTAATTATACTTGTCTATGATCGAGAAACTGTGCTCCAAGTCGTCCATAATCGCGGACACGGCTTTCAGAAAGATTTACCCTGCAGGGGTGCACAAATAGCAACACACACTCGATCAACCTCAGAAAAACCAACTCAAAACCCAATGAGGCATTCACGACAAAGCGATCACAGGATTCAGAAATATTTCAGGGGGCCACCCCAATAAGCTACCCGCAACAAAGTCGGCCGGCTCCAAGACGGACCCAGTGTTTGCGACGACGGCTGTAAATGACTGGGAACACGAAAGTGTGATTGGACTTGTCGATACCGCGAAAACGTGGCGCGATCCAAAACAGTATAGGTGCTCCATGCACAATCTTAAATAAAACAGTAAAGCATGGCATAAGTACAGGATAGTAATAAAACCCTAAACTAGTTTGTGGTCCCAAGAAATAGATATGAATCAAGCTCTGGCTCAGGGGGGTCCATAAGGCCTCCTGGATGTGGATAGTGCGAATAGTCAAGGAACAGGAATCAAGTACTCGGGGTCCTACGGGACACAAGTGAGCATGAAAAACCAAATAGCAGATATTGCCCACCGGTGCCTCTTTCATTAGTTATCCCATTACTACTCAGGTTAGGTTGTTTAGGTACCTCGTTATCCATTAGACACTCACATACCCTACACATGTTGTTCTACGACTCGCATGGCTCAAATAACTCCTGTAGTAATGTCTCATAGGATGGAGGAACAAGCTTCGGTGGGGTTTAAAAGTAAAGGCTATGCAGTACTTGGGATTCAATTTAGTGCAATCGCGACTCAATGATGCAAGAATAAGATAGAGGCAATAGGTACTATATGTATGCAAGCATGTGGTAGTGCTTGCCTGGCAGCTCAGTTGAAGCGAGAGACGGATCTGGGTAGTACTCCTGGGATTCTTGATATTTCCCCTGCTCGGCTTCTATTCGAAAGAAGAACCAAACAAACAAGGGCCAACATAAATAAAGTGCACAAGCATATAAATAAAATGCGACAAGCAAACAAGCATGCCATGATGGATGATGCACAATTTATATGGCAATAATGTAGCATGGCATGGGTGAGGTGTGGGGTACAAGAATAAAGCGTTTTATTAAGTTTTAGTCATGTTTTGCTCCCATAACACTGGCTGTCCACTTAATATTTATATGATACATGCTGCAATTCAGAACATGGAATGCATAAACAGAACGGGCTCGTCGCGCTGATCGATTTAGACATATTATTTGTCAAATTTGGAGTTATAGAATTAAAGTTATTAATTAATTAAGAAAAGGTATTTTTAATGCAATTAAACAATTTCGAAAAATTTAAATTAGTCAAATACTAATTTGGATGGCAGATTTGAAATCCTCACATTTTTCTGATTCAAAAACATATGTCATTTGTATTAATTGGATTGATTAATAAAAAGTCATTAATTTCTGGATTTCAAAATAGATTAACCAAATACTGGAATTATTTTATTAACAGAAAAAGATCAGAGACTTTCTGCACCAAGAGACAGCTAGCCACAGCCACTGACGAGTGGGCCAGGCGCTGAGCTGGCAGAATCGCGCGCGGCAGGACTTTTCTTACCGCGCGTTCAGCCAGCCACGGAGTATGACAAGCGGGACCTGCATCTATGCGGACCCACACGCAGGCGCGCTAACAGGGGGCGGACACGTGGCCGAGATGGGGACTACGGGTTGAGGGAGCAAAAACCGGGGTACCTTTTTGTAAAAAGGACACAGAGCATGACAGGCGGGCCCGGGATGGACCGCGGGTTGCGCACGCAAAAAAGGCAGGGGGTATGTGAGAAAGGGGTGCGGTACTGTTTTTCTTCCACTGGGTTTTCTCTGACGAAACTGACGGCGCGCGCGGACAGCAAGCAGCGATGCGGCCGGGGATCAAACTCAGGATCCAGTGAGTGCGCGCGGCGGCGGCGACCACTGCGGCTAGGGGGGGTTTGACGTTGGGACGGATCTATGCAGCCAGAAGACACCTCCGTGGCGCAACGGCGGAGCAGAGACTGCAGCCACGGAGCACAGAGGGCATTCGACAAAACGAACGGCACGTCCAGGAAACGCAGTGCGAGGAGAGGATGTCAGGAAGGATCAGTAGCTCACCGCGGGGAGGTTGGTGGTGGTAGATCGGGCAGTAGCGCAGCGGATCTGCGGTGGAGCTGGCGGACGGCGAGCTAGTGTTTGTGTCGGGCTCGGCGACATGCAGCGTGTACCGGCCGTCTCCTCCTTGCTGCTGTGTATGGGAACGGTGCAGGAGGTCTCCTCGGACTTCCCCAACTCCAAACGCCACGCCCTCCTCCTGGATGTGGTGCTAGCAGGTAGAAGCCGACGTGAGGAAGCCGGTGGAAGAGGGAGTAAGGCAGTAGGCCGGTGGGGGTCTTGGGGCGATGGAAGAGCCCTGGAGAAGATCTGGAGCGGCTGTAAGGCAGAGGAGGGAGGAGTAGATAAGGCTGAGGCAGAGGGGAGCACATGGGGCTCGGGGTGGAAAAGGTTGGCGTGCACTTTTCCCCCTCCTCCTCACGGCTCAGCGAGGCTAGGGCGATCTGGGGTGTGACTGCAGCTGGGGCCAAAGGGAACGGGCAGGTGTGGCCTCGGGTGGGGCTTCCTGGCAGCGAGGGAGAAAGACAGAGAGGGGAAGGCTCGGCTAGGGTTTGGTGAGGGGTGGCATGGTGGCTCGGCTGGAGAGGTGATGAGCAAGGGGTGGTGGCTACAGCTGGGCCAGGCAGAGAGGAAGGGTGGCTCGGGTGGGGCTGATCCAGGTGGTGGTGCCGAACCAAGGAAAAGAAAAGGAGGGAATGGTGAGGGTGGTAGGTGATTAGGTCTAGCTTAGGGTTTGTGTTAGAGAGAGAGAGAGAAGGCTCGGTTTAAATAGAAGAAGAGAGAGGGCAAAACCACATGATGTATGAGCTAGGTATTAGAGTAGCTAAGAACACCAAAAGGAATTTGAATGAAGACAAATATCAAAACCAAAAGGTCCCAAGAGAGAGAAAGGGGTGGAAGAAAAATAATGATCTTGCATGCCTCATGCACATGATCGTATTTTGTGAAAACAAAATATATCCCATGTTTACTTGGCAAGGAGGAAAACACTAAAATATAGCAAGGTGGAAGACAAGTAATAAAATGGGTTTATTTGTTCAAATAAGTTCAAACAAACACCACCCAAAAATATTCCAAGGAACCCAAAATAGAAGAACGAGTGAGAGCCTTGCATGGGCCATGCACAAGTAATAAATGCCACAAATTCTAGTTGTGAAAACAACTATCTTCAATCATGGTCATATATTCTTGCATGCATACCAAAGTATTTGATTAAAACCATTCAAAGGAGAAGCTTGCTTGACATATGGAATTAATTAGTATATGCACATGTATGAGGATAAATGACCATGGTAGTGTGTATTTTTCCACTAGAGCACCTGTAGCCAAATATAGCTCCATACATGAGCATATAGTAAATAAAATCCACATAGAAACTTAGATGCAACATTTCTACTCACATGTCATGTAAAATGGCCATAAGGCTTCCCATAATCAATATTGTGAGAACAACATGTATCATGTATGGAATCATGTAGAAAGAAGTGGATCCACCCCAACACATATGAGCTAGATTTAAAAGCCAAAGGGAAATGTAAAAAAGCTCATGTATAATTAGGATGGTGGAATTATAAGGTGGTGACAAGTTAAGGTGGTGGAGTTGGAAAAGATATGCCCCCAACTAAATTTGGGCATTAACAATATATCAAGAACCAACTACAATGTATCAAGAGGAAAATACAATTAATGAATGCATATGAGATAAGAACCAAATGAAAAGGGTTCTATATGATGCTCAAATGCAATGTGGCATGATGACATGAGCATGATATAAGTATGATGCAACAATTATATGTAGGAAGGTAGCATTGTATAGACTAGGCTAGTAGCATTGCAATTGTTAGACAATTGGGATGCTACATCGATCATCCGACCCGGGTTATGGCCTTAGTCGTGGGCTTGGTGGCAGCTTTGTCTGCGGACTTCTTTCGCCTCTTGGTTGGCTTAGGAGGTCCGGAGGAAAAAGAAGAAGCGGATCCCCTTTTCTTGGACGCGACCGGGACAGGCTCACCCGTAGCGAGGGGAGGATCTTCGTGGATCTGCCCACCCGGGTTAGCTGATGCCGGCAAGGTGTAAGAAAGGGGGACAGCATCAAATGCTTCCATCACCTCAATGTCAGAATCTACTTCATCATCAGGCCAATCCCTTAAGGAAGAGAAGTTACCGGTGGGTCGCTTGGTGGCATCGGGGAACGGTAGGAACATCTTCTGATCCGGCTCCTCCTCGTCCGGGGCATCTCGATCACTCGCCCACTTGAGAGAAGGCTCGGGGCCATCCTCGAGGGTTTGCTAAAGATACAACTAAGAAGAAAATGCAAAGGAATCAAACAAACAACAAATTCCGACATATGATATAACTCGGAAAAAGAGTGGGTCATGAGATTTACCGCAGGAGGAAGCCTATCTCGGCAGAAGTGCTCGATCCCCCACTCCCAATCAGCGGAGAAGTTTTTGTTAGTAGTGAAGAGGGCCTTGACCCGGCGGAAAATCTCGGTATTACTCAACTCGAATGAGGAGGTCCGGTTGGGGTCAAGGCGCCAGCTCATGTGGCAAAGCATATGAGTGTGTTTCTGGAGAGGGGAGATCCGGTTGCGGACGAACGTGATCATCGCGTCCTCGTTGCGCAGCCCTGCATCCTTCAGCTCCTGGAACCATTTGTTGACTTGGTTCGCCAGGACGGTGGGTTTCTTGGGGATCTGGTCCCAGAGATCTGGATTAGGAGGACCCGGAACATAGGGGCGCAGCCGAATCAGATCTTCAGTCGTGCCATTTCTGACATAAAAGAAGGTTCGGGCCCAGCCCTTGCAAGAATCAAGCCCCGTGACTCGGGGAAAGACGGACTGTTTCCGGGGAGAAATGGAAGCTGCACCGAACTACGTAAGTTGTTTGTCCTCCGGGTCAAGCTCCTTATTCGGAATCACGTTCTAGCGGAGACCGAAAAACCGGATCCAAAGCTCCTTAGTGGGCCACAATCCGACATAGCCCTCTATGGTGGAGGCAAAAGAAGAAAGGAAAGTGATGGCGTTGGCCGGAAGGTGGTGCGGTTGAAGCTCGTAGGTGTTGAGCCAGTCATGGAAGAAGTCGCTGATGGGGAGGCCAAACCCACGCTAGAAGTGGGAGAGGAACACTACGAACTCACCCGGATTAGGTGAGGGAGCAAGTTCCTTGGCGGCGAGACGGGCAACGATGCCCTCTGGGATACGGCGCGTGCAGTAGAGCCAGTCGAGGTCATCCTGGCATACCCAGGACCCAGCCCAGGCGCCGTGCTCGGCGTTCTCCGCATCCTCCTCCATCTCCTATTCCGCGACGATGAGCTCCTCTTCAGTCATGTCTAGGTCGTTGTCCTCACTAGCCCTATCGGTGGTGGGGGGCAGTGCCTTGGACTGGCACGGACCCGTGGCGGTGGAGATGCGCGGGAGTGGCGGCACTGTTGGTGCGCGAGGAATGGTGCAGCAGCGGTGTTGCTAAAAAGGTGCGGCGGCGGCGCTGTTGCTGGGAGGAAGAAGAAGAGGCAGAGGGGCGCTGGAATGGGGAAAAGTCCCAAGGGGCACGCCCCTCCCCTATTTAACCATGCCTCAGCGGGGTAGTGGGATCATCCGGTGCGGTGAGGCCACACGGTGTGGCCGTGTATTTACCGGATCAACCAATCAGAGGCGAGCCAGAGGAAGGGCCACAGGGCGTAGGAGATCCCACGACGCGACGTGGTGATACAGTTAACGAGGAGACAGACACGATGTGACGTGTGCAGCAGTAACACCTGACATTAACTGCAGCAGTAACTGGCGCAGGCCCTTAAAATGAGGCAAAATAATGATTACCCTCCACGTGGGGAAGCGTACGAGAGAAGGAAGAATAACCCTGATAACTATGGGATGACCCGGCCAACGAGTGAAAACTCAGAATGTGCCAAGGGAAAAGCTAGCCAATGAAATCCGAGATACGATGTAACTTGGAAAGGGAGCAAAAGGCTCGGTAAAATTGAACCTGTTGTGGCCTTAGCGGCTGAGGCAGCTAAGACCGCACCAGCTTCAGGGACTAATGTTGGGGGGATACCCCCGGGTAGGGTCACGCCGGGGTATAAAGGCCGAGTTAGCCGAGGTACGGCAAGGTCAAAGCAAGTGCTGGCCAAATCACAGAGTAACCTGGACCAGAGGATGTCCGCCTAACTGAGTCCCGGCTGACGTATGTCGTATGCCGGCAGGATTTATCTAACTTGTATGCAGGAACCAGTGTGGCCGGATTAACCAGGCATGATCCGGGTTATATCAGGCTTGCAAGAGAAGGAAGGTATCTCGCTGGTCAAAAGGAGGTCGCTGTACGCTGGAGCATGAGCGAAGCGGACAGAGGCCAGGACCACCGAGGCATGGCCGACAAGGGTGACGCTGCATGTGTCGAATGACGCTGGCACCGCAGAGGCTCACGTAGCCTCTGCATGGCTTACGCTAGGGAAAAGAGACCCGGTCGGTTTACTATTTTGGGAAGAGGCATATTCCCTCCATGTTTGCCCTAATTGGAGACCTAGCCACTCCTATATAAGGAGGGCTAGGGCATCTGTAGAAGGGGTTGGTTGAGCTTTATTTGTTTGATCTCTAGTAGGTTCCTGAGGGCTAGCTAGTAGAGAGAGTAAGAGAGTTCCTTCTTCCTCCTCTCCCCAATACAGCTCAAGGAGCACTTGTAAACCTTGGAAACCAACTGAATACAAAACATCTGTGTGTGGAATCACCACACTATCCCTCCCTAGATTCCTCTAGTGCATATTGTCCCCACCTTTATCCTATCCATGGCATCTGTCGTGACACCACCACGACACCAGTGGTGCCCTTGATGCTTGCTTGGTGAGGATCTTCTCCCTCTTCTGGCATGACGGGGTCATCCAGGTCATCGGCGCTAGCCTCCTCCTTGTCATCCACGACATGTGGAAACTTCTCGACCAGCAGGTCGACGAGCAGGGCAACCCTCGCCTTGAGAGCTGGCACAGCGGCCGACTGACAAATGGCCAGGGAGTAGTCGTGGTCGGGCCATAGATGCAGGAGGTTAGTAAAGAGGGACTTCCCCATGACGGTCAACATCTCCTCGCACTCTGAGGAGATAAAGCCATCCAGGGCATGCACCACCAGGCTCAGGGAGCTCAGGACCCAACGTGCAAGCTCCAGAAGCACCTCGACCTCGCGACCGGCTTGGAGCTCTAGCGCGGCGAAACCTTTGACCCCCAAGAGCAGGAGGACCACCTCACAAGGGCGTGGAAGGATGGGTGAAGGGCCTTCGACGCCTTGCGTGCGGATCGCTCACGCTCCTCCTTGGCTTGAGAGGCAGCGGAAGGGCCTCTTTAGGGCGCTAATTTCGCCATGGAACTTCTCAGCCTCCCGAAGCAAACCACTCCGGAGTTCCTCCTTCTCAGCAAGGGCATCCAAGAGCTTGGAGCCCTCCTCTTGATCTCGAGCGAGGGCCCTCTAGGCTTACGAAAGTTTGGTGTCGGTCTCTAGTGACTGAGCCTCGAGCTCCTTCTAGCGCTAAGCCACTGCTGCCTCCTTGGTGGAAACATCTTTCTCCCGGGTCGCTAAGGGGTCCCCGATTCGAGATGCCTGATCCTTGGCGTCAGCGAGGATTTTCTCTTCCTGTGTTGACGTGTCCAGCAGCACACCCTCCATGTCCACACGAGCATGCTCCCTCTCGGAGCCCACCGCTTTCTGAGCCCCATAAGCTGCTCCCATTCCTATGTTAGTTGACGGTCCTCGTGGACCGCGTCTACCAGGAACTAGCCCAACTCGACATGGAGGCTAGAAACGAGCTTCCCTAGGAGCTCGGTGCGGGGGGAATACCCTGGCTCGGTCACGATCAGGGCTCGAAACTCGTTGGGCTGTGCGTCAGAAGGAGCCTCCATCGGAGAGCCTGACGGGCGCGTGGGAGTCAAGGGGGCTGGCCTAGAGGATGTGCAGCCCGCAGAAGCTTCGCCCTCCGACGGCCCTTCCTTGTACTGGCGTCGACCGGCCTCGTGATGTCCACCACCTAGTCCATAGTTGGGGGAGCGGCTTCAGTAGGATATCCCGGGAGGCCTTCATCGCCCGCCTTGACCACCTCCGTGGCCAAGGGACCAGGGTGAGAAAGGCGGGAGCCGCCTGTGGACGGGAGTCTGCCGCATCCTCTTTAGATGTCGTCAGCACGGCCAGGGCCTCACTCAGCAAGGTCAGTGGGCGTACAACCGGCCAGACATTCTAGGATATGGTCCTCTTCACCTGTGGTTGTTTCCGTGGGCGGCCGTCGCTACAAGAAATTCCCTGAGTAAGTTGAGGCCAGACAGCATGATAAAGAGTCGAGGGCTCCCGACCGATACCTGTTGCTGCCCCCGGTTGAGGACTGCACGCTCTAGCGACCCTTCTTTGTCTCGAGGGGGAGGAAACCCCTGGTGGCATGGGCTCGCCACCTCCCAGTGCGGCCCCCTCTAGAGGAGGGCTCCCCACGTGATCCTCTTTCGGTCAGGATGCCTCTTGAGAGTCGACCCCGAAAAAAGGGACTCCTGCTCCTACGGCTTTCCCTGCCACGGTCCTAGGGGAGCCCTCGGATGAGGCGGCAGTTGAGGAATCCACCTCCAGAGGATCTAGGCGATCACCTGTGTGGCCAGCAGGGATAATTCCCCACTCGTCAAACTGGGGCAGGGCGGCATGAACTTACGTCTGTGGGGGTCAAGGTGAAGGGGGAGGACCCCCTCAAGAAGCTCGGAGGCGACCGAGTATGTAGGATCTCGTGGATGAAGCCTGCCACTAGAATCATCGATGACATCGTCCCCGAGGGCCAGGCGGTCTCCCACGGAGAAGTCCCACAGGTTCTTGCTATGCTTTTGTAGCGGAGCGATCCTGAGGCAGATGAACTCCATGGCAACGAGGGGTCCCGTCAGACCCATGGAGTTGAGAAGCTTGGCGCGGGTGGTAAGGGCGTCATCCTTGTCCCTCTCCAGGGTTGCCGCAGACCATCGGTTGTTGACTTTCTCGGCCAGCACTGTGGGGGGGAGCAAGGCAGGGATTATGCTCCACCATGTCCATCAGGACCCACCGCTTACAGAATTCGTCCATGAGCTTCGTCCAGCCCATCTAGGCGCCAAACGGCCCCTTCTTCACGAAGGAGGCACAGCCGGCAGCGCGCTTGGGGGAGGTAAAGTGGAGAACATACATTTGGCGCAGCAGTGCCACATAAGGCTTCACCCCCACGAATATCTCACACCAGCAGGCGAAGATAGCCAGGGTGGTGATGGAGTTGGGATGCATGTGGAGGGCGCAAATCAGGTAATGCTCCAGAACCGCCATGAAAAAGGGAGAGAATGGCGGAACCAATCCTGTGATCATGGTGTGATAGATGAACGGGTGCACTAGGCGCAGGAGGCCCGCCGAATCCGCCGATCCAGGCCATACCCGGGTCCTCCCCCACTCATTTCGGTCAGTGGCCAGCTACAGGCGGAACCGGTCAAGGCCAGAATCCGTCTTGATGGTGGAAGGCAACAGCACCTCTCCTGTCTCCTCCTCCCCCTCCTCCTCTTCTTCTCGAGGGGGGCTAGGAGGAGGAGGCTTCCCCTTCGCCGCGGCTAGGGGATCATGGTGTGACATCTTGCGCAGCGTGCGGGGGAGGTTCGCTGAGGGAAACAAGTGAATAAGAGCAGACGGAGAGAAACTTATCTCCCCCCAACCACGGTGCCCCCCTTCTTATGGGTCGGGGTGCGTCTACTCGGGAGCGCACCTCTCGAGAGGGCGCATAAATGACCTAGAACAGCATGTGCCTAGTGGGGCGCCAGACGTCGGGAAGGCCGCCCTGACCTCTACGGCATGGGCGTGGAGCATGGCCCGACCGGCTGGGGGCTACTGTCGGATAGATGGTACAAGGGGTACCTCGATCTGTCTATGTCTGGCTACCTCTACGATCCTTGGAAGACCTCGCGAGGCAGAGTTCCCCCCTCAAGAGGTATGCTAGGATCCCCCTCTGGAGGCCTCTAGAGGGAGGAGCCGCGAGGTCGACACAGACCCCTCTCGAGGGAAACGACAAGCGTGACCATCGCATTGGATTCTCCGGCCCCTGCGGCCCCCGGGACCAGGACTTGGTGAAAGGTTGATCCGACAAGGCCCTGACCGGCTAATAGACGGCTTCGCGCGAGCAGGGCTGCCTTTGGCTACTTTGGTGCAAGGAGAAGAGCATGCAGCGCTGGATGAGGACAAGGAGCGTCAAAACGGGAACGCTTTACCAACGGGTGGAGGAGCGTCGAGTGTACAAGACCTAGTCCACCAAAAAGTAGTCCCCTAGACCAGGATTGCAAGGGACGGCACTAGACCCTCCCCGTCCATGGACCAGGGGAGAGGCCCGACGCCACCCTATATAAGGACTGCTTCTCCTACCTTGTAAGGGAAGGATCTCGGAGATGTGAAACCTATACTTTCATCCACCATTGTAACCTCGCGAGGCTAGCGTAATACAACCAAGGAGTAGGGGCTTTACCTCCTCACAAGGGTCCTGAACCTAGGTAAAAAAACCTGTGTCCACTGTATGTCGTGCATCTGCTCTACCGCCGTAGCCATCGCCGAACTACTTTGGAATCACGTGTTCAACCCCCTAACGAACCAAGGGATCATCGGACCCTAGTTCCTTCGCAGCACAAATCTCTGACAACTGCCACATGGAGTGTAGCACCAGTTTGAAAGATGTTGCATCACCACACCCACTTGGATGTGTGTGTATGTATCAAT
The DNA here is from genome assembly GCA_916181665.1 of Avena sativa. Taxonomy (NCBI): domain Eukaryota; kingdom Viridiplantae; phylum Streptophyta; class Magnoliopsida; order Poales; family Poaceae; genus Avena; species Avena sativa. The sequence goes on from OV702289.1 coordinate 503,446,227, forward strand.
GTGAATCATTGTGGTTTTAGAAAAGAACACATGTAATGATGCCACTCCATCATGTGTCCAACCATGTCCAGGAACCCTAGCGGCATGATGGGATTCAACTACAACATGGAGTGTAGCACCAGTTTGAAAGATGCTTCATCAGCACACCCACTGGGATGTGTGTGTGTTTCAATGTTAATCATTGTGGTTTTTGAAAAGATCACATGTAATGATTCCACTCCAGCATGTGTCCAACCATGTTCAGGAACCCTAGCAGCATGTTGGGATTCAACTGCCACATGGAGTGTAGCATTAGTTTGAACGATGCTGCATCACCACACCCACTAGGATGTGGGTGTGTGTCAATGTGCATCATTGTGGTTTTGGAAAAGAACACATGCAATTATTCCAGTATAGCATGTGTCCAACCATGTCCAGGAACCCTAGCAGCATGCTAGGATTCAATTGCCACATGGAGTGTAGCACCAGCTGGAAAGACGCTACATCACCACACCCGCTGGTATGTGTGTGTATGTATCAATGTGCATCATTGTGGTTTTGGAAAAGAACACATGTAATGATGCCACTCTAGCATTAGTCCAACCATGTCAAGGAACCCTAGCAGCATGCTGGGATTCAAATGCAACATGGAGTGTAGCACCAGTTTGAAAGATGCTGCATCACCACACCCAGTGGGATCTGTGTGTATGTATCAATGTGCATCATTCTGGTTTTGGAAAAGAACACATGCAATGACGCCACTCCAGCATGTGTCCAACCATGTCTAGGAACCCTAGTAGCATGCTTGGATTCAACTGCAACATGGAGTGTAGCACCAGTTTGAAAGATGCTGCATCACCACACCCACTGGGATGTGTGTGTGTATCAATGTGCATCATTGTGGTTTTGTAAAAGAACACATAAAATGATGCCACTCCAGCATGTGTCCAACCATGTCCAGGAGCCCTAGCAACATGCTGAGATTCAACTGCAACATGCAGGGGAGAACTAGTTTGAAAGATGCTGCATCACCACACCCACTTGGATGTGTGTGTATGTATCAGTGTGAATCATTGTGGTGTTGGAAAAGAACACATGCAATGATGCCACTCTAGCATGTGTCCAACCATGTCCAGGAACCCTAGTAGCATGTTGGGATTCAATTGCAACATGGAGTCACTACTAGGGAAAACCCTATAGGACATAGGCTTATAGGAGGCACATCCTAACCATATGATCCCCCACTAAATATACAAGGCGCACTGCTTAAGGGTGCGCCTTGTATATTTGAATAGTGGAGGCACATATGTGAAGGGTGTGTCTCCTATATTTCATGTACCAACCAGATCTAGCAGCCTCCCCTTATTCGAGCCGCATATGATCCATATGCGCCTCGAGTATGGACAAGATGCGCCTCGAATAAGGTGGGTGGGCCCGGTGGTGGTTGGTGCCCTAATACTGGAGGCGCATATGCTCATATGCGTCTTGTGTATTTTTGGATATTGGAGGCGCATATTGAGCATATCCGACTCGAATAAGGTGGGTGGGCCCGGTGGTGGTAGGTGGGAAAGGTGGTACCAGAATACTCGAGGTGCATCCTATACAAGATGCGCCTTGTGTTCTTAAATTATACAAGGTGCATCTTCTATGGGATGAGCCTCGAGTATTCTGGCACCACCTTTTTCAATTTTTGGCACATGGAGCCACCTAGCACCACTCACTTCTCTCCACCTTTTGGGCAGGATTTGAAATTTGAATCCAAATGGCCACCTACCCCTCTCCTTTTCCCTCCCATCCTTCTCCTTCTCCTCCCATTCTCCTCCTTCTCCTGCTCTCCTCCTCTTCTCCTTCTTCCTTCCCCTCTCCTCTCTCTCTAGCCTCCTTCCTCCAGCCTCCTCCTCCTTCTTGTAGTGACAATTATGATGACCTCTTCCTCCGGCCGCCACATCCTCCTCTGCCACCTCCTCCTCCTCTGACCACCACCACCTCCACCTCTAGCCACCACATCCTCCTCTGGTTTCCACCTCCTCCTCCACAGCCCAACACCTCCCGCTCGAGAACTAGCATGGCCACGGCCTCTCGCACCTCCCCGCGATGGTAGGCTGTGGCCGTGGCCACAACCACCATGCTCCGGCAAGGTGACACGATGGCAGCGATGCGTGGACTCGATTGCTTTTGCAATTCAAAACGGGGGTCTTCTTTGCATTTTTTGTTTAAAGTTCGAAAATTCTATTCAAGGCGCATCTATAAAGCTATTAGAGGCGCATCTTTAAAACACACTCGAGGCACATCTTTAATACATACTCGAGGTGCATCTGATATGCGCCTTGTATACCATAGATATGCGAGGCGCATATTGATCGATATGTGCCTTGAATATCCAGGTTATTCGAGGCACATATTAGATGCGCCTCAGTTAAAAATATACTAGCAGCGTGGGCCTCGAGGCACATCACATATACGCCTCAAATGACTTTTGTGATGCACCTCGAGTAGGCTTTTCCCTAGTAGTGAGTGGAGCACCAGTTTGAAAGATGCTGCATCACCACACCCAGTAGAATGTGTGTGTATCAATGTGCATAATTGTGGTTTTGGAAAATAACACATGCAATGATGCCACTCCGGCGTGTGTCCAACCATGTCCAAGAACCCTAGAAGCATCCTAGGATTCAACTACAACATGCATTGGAGCACCAGTTTGAAAGATCCTGCATCACCACACCCACTGGGATGTGTGTATGTATAAAAATTTCATCATTGTGGTTTTGTAAAAGAACACATGCAATGATGCCAGTCCAGCATGTGTCCAACCATGTATAGGAACCCTAGCATCATGTTGGGCTTCAACTGCCACACGCAATGTAGCACCAGCTTGAAAGATGTTGCATCACCACACCCACTGGATATGTGTGTGTATGTATCAATGTGCATCATTGTGGTTTTGGAAAAGAACACATGCAATGATGCCACTCTAGCATATGTCTAACCATGTCCAGGAACCCTGGAAACATGCTAGGATTCAAGTGCAACATGAAGTGTAGCACCAGTTTGAAAGATATTGCATCACCGAACCTACTGGGATGTGTGTGTATGTATCAATGTGCATCATTGTGGTTTTGGAAATGAACACATGCAATGATGCCACTCCAGCATGTGTCCAACCATGTCCAGGAACCCTAGCAGCATGCTGGGATTCAACTACAACATGGAGTGTAGCATTAGTTTGAAACATGCTTCATCACCACACCCACTGGGATGTGTGTGTGTCTGTATCCATGTGCATCATTGTGGTTTTTGAAAAGAACACATGCAATGATGCCACTCCAACATGTATCCAACCATGTCTAGGAACCCTAGCAGCATGTTAGGATTCAACTTCAACATGCAGTGTAGCACTAGTTTGAAAGATGTCGCATCACCACACCCACTTGGATGTGTGTGTATGTATCAATGTGCATTATTTTGGTTTTCTAAAAGAACACATGCAATGATGCCACTCCAGCATATGTCCAACCATGTCCAGGAACCCTAGCAGCATGGTGGGATTCAACTGCCACATGCATTGTAGCACCATCTTGAAAGATGTTGTATCACCACACCCACTCGGATGTGTGTGTATCAATGTGCATCATTGTGTTTTTGGAAAATAACACATGCAATGATGCCACTCTAGCATGGTCTAACCATGTCTGGGAACCCTAGTAGCATGTTGGGATTCAACTGCGACATGCATTGTAGCACTAGTTTGAAAGATGTTGCATCACCACACCTACTTGGATTTGTGTGTGTATCAATGTGCATCATTGTCGTTTTGGAAAAGAACACATGCAATGATGCCAGTCTAGCATGTGTCCAACCATTTCCAGGAAGCCTAGCAGCATGCTGGGATTCAACTGCCACAAGCATTGTAGCACCAGCTTAAAAGATGCTTCATCACTACACCCACTAGTATGTGTGTGTATGTATCAATGTGTATCATTGTGGTTTTGGAAAATAACGCATGCAATGATTCCACTCTAGCATGTGTCCAACCATATCCAATAACCCTAGTAGCATGTCAGGATTCAACTACCACATGCATTGTGAAGGGAATATGTCCGAGAGGCAATAATAAAGTGGTTATTATCTTATTCCATGTTTATGATAAATGTTTATTTTGCATGCTATAATTGTATTAATTGGAAACATTAATACATGTGTGTTTAATAAACAAATAAAGATTTCCTAGTTATGCCTCTCATATAAACCAGCTTGTTGATTAATAAGATGATCAAGATTTCCTGATCATGGACATTGGATGTTGTTAATAACAAGGTCACAACATTGGTGGAATGATGTGATGATCATTCATCCAAAGTATAACATACGATCAAAGTCATTGTGTTTAAATTTCTATAACATCATACGAAGTAATTATAGTCCTTAGACCATGATATCATGTCAATCACTAACGCTGGAAGAGTAACTTGATAACATCAAACGTCACACCATAACAGGGTGACAATAAAGGTGGGTTCAGATACTCCGAAGGTGTTATGTAGAGGCTCATGGATCAAGAGTGGGATGTGTCCATCCCGATGACGGATAGGTATACTTTTGGCCCTCTTGATGATATCACATTGAGATAGCTTGCAAGCAAGTGATGTGATCACTAGAATGTTATATCATGGGAACAAGAAAAGAGTGCATGTCGGTAATGATATCAAACTAGGTATGGAGATATCGATGATCGAATATTGGACATGTAATATATCGCGAGACAAAGGGATTTAGTTATGATGTTAAAAGGTTCACACGATCATTAGAGTCATCGTTGAATGTGTGGGAGTCCGTACGGATCTCTAGGTCCCGCTATTGATTATTGATCGGAGAGGGGTCTCGATCATGTCTGCATTATTCGTGAACCATAGGGTGACACAATCAAGGGATACCGACATCATTTCAGAGCAAATGTGTTTTAGATAAAGATTAAGAAAGCGTTGGAATCATTTCGATGGAAACCGGAATTGTTTCGAGTGAAATTGCATAAACTAGTTCTGCATGTGATATTGAAATGTTGTAGGGGGGTTAATGTGAATGTTTCTTAATTAAAGTAATTAACAAAAATTTGAATAAAATAAATAAAAGAGTTTTATTAAATGAGATCTTGCATTAAATTTGGTGGAAATTTAATGGAGGTGATTGGAATTTTGAATGGAGGCATATTTATGTCAGTGGGAGCTCCACCCACATGAATAATGGAAGAGGTGGGGGCACCACCGATAGCTCCAAATTTCATCACTTTTAACTATTTTTTTTCCTCTTGTTTATTACCGTATTTCACCAAAGATAACCCTTTTCTACTAATGTCAACATTGCAATTAGCGAATCCTTGGTTTCTTGTGATAGTAGGTAATGAACATTTATTGGAAATCTAATATCATTTATGGGCTAAATGCTCCAAAAGAAGTCAATCCCCAATTGGATCCCCATTCATTGGAGGCGTCTAGTATGCATAACGGCCACCGGTACGGTCAGGGGGCGCTCGTACCGCCCACCCATACTACACGCTGATGCCTTCCTTATATCAATAGAAGCAACTTTCGTGAAGAGGGAGAGACGAGAAGAACTACTGAACAGAAGATACAACCACCGCAAGCCATCTAGATGGAAAGATCAGATCTAGAAGAGGAGAAGAACTTCACCTCATTCCTCGATGATCTCCAACCTCTAAACCACAAACTCCACCATTGTTCCCATCATTACCTAGAGAGAGAGATTGGCACTTGTAAGATTAGGGTTTGATACTTTGATCTACCTTCAGTTTGTGTTTGATTTGATCTTTAATCGCTATTATGGTTTGCTACAATCACTTTGAGATGAGTTTTACTTGCAATACAATTATGCCTTTGATTTGTCTTCCTCTCATGTATGAGTAAATCCCCATAGGTGTGGGAGATGTAGGGGATTGGTGAGATGTGTTGTGCCTTCTTTAAATCCATCCATTTGTAATTGTTGTAGTGTTTATTTAATAGTCTGAATGATTATCTATGTTTGCCTAATGCTTGTTATCTAATTTAAGGGCCTAGGTAACATGATCCAAAGATCTCATAGGTATGAACTTGTATGCTAGTAATTCGGTGACCCTCGAGTGACACGGCCGATATCAATGAAGACCTAGTACTACTCAAGGATAACAAGGAACCATCAATATTAAAGCCTTGATCCAGTCGCAAGACCTTAATTAATGTGCTGACCATGGCTGTGGTAATAGACAGATGGATCACTGGGACTAGAAAGAATTGGCCATGAGGACTCCTAGTCGGCATATCGGTTGCTTGCCTACTCACTTATAAATAAAAAAATCACTATCACTTATTCCACTTTATCCATTTGCACTTTCACTGTCATCATGAACTATTTCTCTCCGTGCCTAACTTCTCATCTGTAGGACCTTTACACACCTTTCGCATCTTTACTTTTATGCAATTTACTTATTTCCTAAGCAAGTTTTTTCTATCTTTTACTTACCACCTACACAGTCAACTTTTGTAGTCAATTCACTCAAGATACCCGTGACACCTTGGGTGCAACAGAAACACCGCATAAAAACACTTTCCTAGGCTCCTTGTTGGGATTGATATAAAAATTGGAATTAATACTTCCGCAAAAAAAATCTCTGGCGAACCTGTGCACTTGCAGGCCATCAAGATATTTTCCGGTGCCGTTGCCGGGGATCGAAGCGCTAAGTGTTGTTTCTTGACAACAGCAATTGTTGACACCATTCATGATCTCTGTTGAAGACAGAGGTACCACTCGATGAGGAAAAACTTATTTACCTCCATATATTGATCGTGTTCCGATCAAGAGACGTCTAGAATTTATTAAAAGAGTTACTAATTCGCGTATTGTAGACATGAACAGTTTGATCCCACTAATGGCAGATTTGACCATCACCCGAGGAGCCGAACCAGAGCTACCATTAGGAGAATATGGGGATCCATCTAGGCACTTGAGGAAAATGTCTATTCTTTGTCCTGAACTTGAAGGCCAGGAATTTGAAATATATCCTGAGCTAATATATATGATGAAAGAAATTGCTTTCGCAGGAAAAGAAGAGGAAGATCCTAGTGACCACTTGACGATGGTCTATGACCTTTGTGCTACTCTTAAACCAGCAAGTTTACCAATAGAGTTTGTACTTCTTAAAACTCTTCCACTAGTCTTTGAAAGATAATGCTTTTGCTTGGTTGCAATCATTACCACATCATACTATAAAAAGCTGGGAAGATTGCATCCGAGAATTCATGCATAAATATTGTTCATTTACTAAAATCATGCAGATCAAACAAAGTATAACAAACTTTCTTCAAACAGTTGGAGAAAACTTTTATCAAGCATGGAATAGATTTTATACAATGATTATGAAAGTCCCAGATCATGGTTTTCACGAGGACTTAGTTATTCAATATTTTTATAATGGGCTTAATGATGAGACAAAAGAAATGATTGATCTATCTACAGGAGGAGCCATATGCAACTTGACACTGCTGGAATGTGTAAAGCTTTTCGAGGTAAGATCCTTTAATGACGAACAATACAATCTAGTCGTGGATATTGAACCATGAAAAGGTATGATTCACATACCACCAGATCTTATATCCGAAGTCAAAAAGTCCATGAAAGAAAAAGGTATAGCCTCGGAACTTGCAAAAGAGAACAAAGTTGACATTCTTCAAACTTATGTAATAGAAGATGATATAAATCTTGTAATGCAGAAGTTTAAATATCAACAGAATCAATTCCGTGAGAAAAACTATAAACATCTTATGACACAAGAAAAGAATATAAGAGATCTAACAGAAGTCTTTGATGACTTGGGTCAGGCCACATAACATTTAGATAGATATCTAAGTATGGTTAAAACTCAGTGTGAGCAAATAAATGAAACCCAAACTTTGATTTTGAACCAAGGAAATTTCAATACTGTTTCCACTAACATTGTTACTAGGCGTGGTACAGAAACTCAGAACCACAAGGACCACCTTGGTATCAAGAAGAACAAGATCGAAAAGCAAGAGAGACTTAGGAGATGAGTCAAGAAGAAGAGTATTTAGTCGATCCCCAGGATGACATTGATTATGAGGCCCAGAAAAGGGAGAATGAAGCTTCCTAAACTAGAGAAGAAGAGGAAGCAGGGGACAAGAATATACCATATGATTCGGACGCTGAGACAATTGATTCAAGGGAAGAACCCGATCTTGGAAAGGAACAAGAAGAGAAAGTTATCATCCGTCTGAAGAACACGTTGATAAGCAAAAATCAACTGCAAGGAAAAACAAAAAGAATGATGAGCCGGTGGCAAAGGTAAAAGAGAAGGTAATACCTACTAAAAAGAAAATTCCTTATCCTAACCGAGTTCAATACGGAGCGGATAAAGCTATTTATGACTCTTTTGATGAGGCATTGGGCATCCTGCGTTTAGAACTTCCTTTAACTGATGCAATTCAAGTTCCCACTTATAAAAAGTTTATGCGAGACATCCTTAATAGAAAGAAGAAGGTAACTAAGACTGTAGCAGTAATGACAAGCTTTGGTGATAAGCTGCCTGCTAAGCTTGGGGACCCAGGGATACCAACCATCTCATGTGCAATAGGGAAAACTAATATATCCAATGCTCTTTGTGATTTAGGAGAAGGTGTTAGTGTTATGCCTTATTCCCTATTTAAGAAATTGAATCTTGGAGAATGTTCTCCTACATCAATAATTATACAAACGGAGGATAAGACAACTAAACAACCTGTCGGTATGATCGAAGATGTTCTACTTAGAATAGATCAACATGTTATACGCACTGATTTTATTATTCTTGATGTTCCTGAGGATGACAAACTGTCTATAATCCTTGGAAGACCTTTTCTTAGCATAACTAGAGCTAACGTAGATTTCTCTAGTGGTAAGATTGTCTTCAATTTATATGATGATCAGATTGTTCGATACTTTCCAAACAAACAGCAACACATTGGAAAATATGTTCTACCACCTAAGCGTGTTCAAGCGGCAGAAAAGAGCAGCTTGAGATAAACGCCAATGATATGGAGTTTTACTTGTCAAAACTCTAGAATAAAATACTTAATGGGAGTTAACCCATTCTTAATAAATTAAGTTTAAATTTTATTTTTGATTACTACTTTATTATTTGTATGCTCTAATAAATTTATTTTGAGTTTTGAGTTCATTCAGAGAATTTACCTTAGCGAAGTCAAGAAGCAAGGGAAAATGAAGAAAAGAAAAATGTTCAGATTAGATAACGAGCAGTGGTACGGCCGGGGTACGACCGTACTAAGTTTCGATCAATTCAGCAAAGGGAATAGCGCCGGTAACGACCAACAGTATGGCCGGGGACGACCATACCACGCGCCGGTACCGAACCTCGACGAAATCGACCAAGTTCTCAGTACCGATAATGACCAACGGTACAGACGGGGTATGCCAGTACCACTCGCCTGTACCAGGTCGATCAGGTTTCATCTTGAACCCTAACTTTGATCCAACAGTGACGACCACCCAGTACGGGCGGGCTGCGCCCTTACCGCCCGCCTGAACCGAGTGCGTCACTAGGTAAAGGCCAACGGCGGCTGGCTCCTAGCCAGCCTCCTTCTTCTTCCTCCTCTTTCTTCCTTGTTCTTTCTCTCTCCATCTCAAACCCTAGCCTCCTAGAACCTCTAATTCTTCATTGATTTCGTGTTTTTGAGTTGGGGAATCTTCACATAGGTAAGTTTCTCATCTGATCCATACTTTACTTTTTGAAATCCATGGTTGAATTCATCACATTGGCTATTTAGATGAGTTCATCATATTATATTATTGTTGATTTCTCACGTTAGGATTTGTAGCTTCTATCTATAATCGTTTGTTCATGTGATAGAAACCTGATGCCTATATTTTTCTGTAAAAAAATTGCAGCACAATGCATAACATTGGAAGGATTTTCCGCTCGGGCAAGGGCTCGGGTACGGCAGGAGCCTTGGGCTCAGCCAAGCCACCGGGTTCGAAGAAGAGGCGCTCGGAGGTGGGCAGCTTGAGGGCCGCCATGAGCCGAGACTATGAGAGGGTGAGCAACCGCAAGGTTTTGCCCACCAAGTGGGTAGACCGTGAGGTCCTCTCCTGACAGGGACTTTTGGAGGACTTCGAGCAGATGACTGTGCAAGCTGGCATGGTAGACTTCTCCTACCTCTCCATTGACACCTACAAGCTCGCCACGTTCGAATTCCTTTCATTGTTCCATGATGATCTCAAGGCCCAAGAGCATAATTGCACTGTAAGTTTTGTACTCAATGGGTAGCTCCACAACCTGACCTTCTATGAATTTTGTGATAGTTTCAGATTCTCCCATGAGGGGGTACTCGGTATTGATGAAAATGTGCACATGGAGGCAATGCATTCTTGGGAGCAAATTTCTTTCCATAGGAACACTTATTATTTGCGCAAAAAGAGTGCCACCATCTAGAATCCTACTATCCATTATTTTCATACCTTCCTTGTTAATTCTATTTTTGGGAAAGGTGATGTCGGGGCAATGGCAGGCCCCAAAATAAGTGTAACTCATATGGCCTTGCATCTAGAGATGGAGCACAAGGTAAATTTGGGTGCTTTGCTCATCCGGCACTTTTGCCGCCAAAGGTTAGCTTCCGCTGGGGACATTCGTTATGGAGAGCTGATCACACAGATTGCCTATGAAAACGAATTTGTCCTACCATAGGAAAGACTTGTGGCTGGCAGTAAGGCCCTAGATGATGTTCATATGGCTAGCACCAAGTTCATGGGGGTCTACAGACCTGAACGTTCCCTTCATGCTTACTAGTTTTATTTTGTGCCTAACAGTGATCTCCACCAAATTTTTCTTCCTTTTGTCCAAGCTTTTGGTTTGCTAGGTAAACAGAGTTGGGTGCTCACTGAGGAGGAGTTCTGACAGGCACTGATCCTCTCAGGAAGGACCGTGCCGCAAGGTGGCCACCCCAACTGGGAAACGTAGCAGCTGGCCAACAGCAGCAAGATCAAGGAGAAGAAGATTGGCATGGTGTAGGATGGGACGATTACAGTAAACAACACCATCACCAACAACCTTTCCACCAACCCCAACAACAAGGTATGCCTCCACCGTAGCCGGGATTCAACTATGTCCCGAGGGGCGAGTTTGACCAGGTGGTGCATCCCATTGGCAACATAGAAAACACGTTGTATGATGCGAACGCCAACATAGTCAACCTCACCCAAGACGCCCCTGAATGCTACCTGAACTTCCCATACCAGCAGCCGCCACCTGACGGTAGCGACGCTTGATTCCTGTTAGGCAAAAAGCCTAAGCTTGGGGAGGTTAAACTCCTCCCACCTTTTTGTTGGGGTTCCATGTATGAAAACAATAATTTTTACCCTATGCCCCTGAACCCCTGAAGCTGCCAGGACCTATCTATTAGTAATACAGTAATGGGAGGGGCTTTTCACGAACTTACCCTTGAAGACCAAAAAGCGTTGTCAACGCTCAGGAGAGCGTGGTTGATGTAGACGAGCCGAAGCCGACCTCAAGGTCGTGATGAAGTCCTTGCGCTCCTTTGGCTCCAACGAATTGAGTGCCTCAAGTGCGACACCTCGCGGGGAGTTACACACGTTCGGTGCCTGGCGCTGACTCCCGCTTCCCCGATCCAGCAGCAGTTGCGGAAGTAGAGCTCCCAGATCCGAATCCTGCAGCGCGACGGCGCTCCACGGTGAAGATGTCTCTCATTCGCGCAGTACAGACTTGGGACCACAGTCACGAGAGAGAGAGAGAGAGAGAGAGAGAGAGAGAGAGAGAGAGAGAGAGAGAGAGAGAGAGAGAGAGAGAGAGAGAGAGAGAGAGAGAGAGAGAGAGGAGAGAGAAAATATCAATTAGAGGTCCTCCCAAAAGCGAGAAGACCTTTATTGATTATTGGTGTATTTTATTTGGCCAAATACCCCCACTATATATAGGGGGAGGGGAGGTACTACCTCCCTCAAAGTCCCGGGGTGGGACTAAAGGAGAGGAGGAGGGAGGGGTGGCACCGCCGGCCACCCCCATGGGCCCCGCGCGGGGGGCTGTGATGACCCACAAGTATAGGGGGTGTATCGCAGTATTTTTGAGGGAAGTGAAACCCAATATATTGATTCGACACAAGGGGAGCCAAAGAATATTTATAAGCCTTAACAACTGAGTTGTCAATTCAACTGCACTTGGAAACAATCTTGCTCACAGCAGTTTATCAGTAGCAATAGTTTTGTAGTAGCAATAGTAAAGTAGCAGCAGTAGTAAAGTAAAGACAGCAATAACAATAGCAGTAAACAGTAGGATTCGAGTGCGGTAGGCATAGGGATGGATGGATGGGTGTTGCCTGGACAAGACAATTCACATAGCAATCATAACATAGAGCAATTGCAGATAAATAAGATAAAGCATCCAAGTACTAGATAATCCTAGGCATGTGTTCCATATATAGTCATATGTGCTCGCAATGAGAACTTGCACAACATCTTTTGTCCTGCCAGCCCGTTTGCAGCGGGGCCTCAAGGGAACTACTGGCAATTAAGGTGCTCCTTTTAATAGAGCACCGGAGCAAAGCATTAACACTCCGTGAGCACATGTGATCCTCACATCAAAGCCATTCCCTCCAGTTATCCCGATTTCTGTCACTTTAGGGCCTTTGGTTCCGGACAACAATATGTGTATACAACTTGCAGGTAAGACCAAAAACAATACTATCATAATGAATCAATAACATGTTCAGATCTGAAATCATGGCACTTAGGCCCTAGTGACAAGCATTAAGCATAACAAGTCGCAACAAAGTCATAAAGCACTAATAGAAGATACTAGGCACCATGCCCTAACAATCTGATGCCATTACATGAAAGATCTCATCCAATCCCTACCATCCCCATAGCCTACAGCGGGGGATTACTCACTCATAGATGGGGAAACATGGATGGTCGATGGAGAAGCGATGGTGATGACGATGGCGATGATCTCCTCCAATTCCCCGTCCCAGCAGGGTGCCAGAATGGAGTTTCTGGTGCTGTTTCGTGGAATCTGGTGGTGGCGGCGGAGTGGAACTCCTTCTAGAAAAACGTCGAACCCCCCTGAGTTTTTAGGTCAGAAGGCATCTTATAGGCGAAGAGGGAGACCGAAGGGGTGTCTAGGGCAGCCAGACCACCCCCTGGCGCGGCCTGGGCTAGCCCGCGTGGCTAGGTGGTGTGGCCTAGGCCTAGCCCTCCTCCGTCTCATATTCTGGCTCCGGGAGTCTTCTGGTGAAATAGGATTTTTGGCATATTTTCCGGGATTTTTCCTGATAGTTGATTTTCTGCACAAAAACTAGACACCAAGGCAATTCTACTGAAAACAGCGTCAGTCCGTGTTAGTTGCATCCAAATCACACTAGTTTAGAGGAGAAACAATAGCAAAAGTGTTCGAGAAAGTAGATACGTTTTGGACGTATCAACTCCCCCCAAGCTTAGCTTATTGCTTGTCCTCAAGCAATTCAGTTGAAAACTGAGTGTGATAAAAGAACTTTCACGAACACATTTGCTTCATATGATGTATATATTCTCAGCATGTGATAAACTACTTAGACAATTCATAATAAAGAGTATGCAACTAAGTTTACTTAATAGGCATTGCAAGCTATGAAGAGATTCCAACTCAAAAATAATAAGTAGCATGAGACATAAACATAAGCAACATTACAATGCTCATAACAAGGTATGAAAGAGTGGTATCTCGCTTGCCTTTGATTATGAATGCCAAGGCACCTCTGAAGTTCAGGTGAAGACTAGAAGTAAATATGTTAAAGATACAAGTATCAAAGTCATAACACAAATAATCAAGTTTTGAGACAAGCACATTACACTAAGAATGACAACTATGCTCTCAAGAAGGTGCTCATAGAATATGTGGAGACTCAACAAGGAAAACGAAAAAGGTTTTGAAAAGTTTGAAAGGCTTCCAAATGCTGAAAGTATGGTGCTTGTTAGCTTTGAGCTCTCATTGCCCCTATCATAAGCATCTTTAAATGGTTAAGTTTAAAGTGACACAACTAAGAGGATATGCTTGACAAGTTATAAGCTAAAGTCTCATGCCCCTTACTTACGAGTACCGGACCTCATGCTACTCAACTTCAGTCACAAGTAAGACCTTGTCATTGTAAATACATATGTATCATAGAGAACCGCCAACGGGGTACCCCTTGCACATGACATAGGAGCTATCCCATAATCAAAATGACAAGGCAAGCAGACAATGAGCATCTCAGTGATCTTTTTATTTACTATGTGCATAGATTTTTATTGAGGATGCTTCATAGAATGCTCATTACGGTTACACTACAAGTTTCCACCATGATTAGGCATGGCTTAGGTTTTCTCTAACACATATACAAACTCCATGATCTTACAAGTTCCACTTTTATTTCACACCGCCGGGATCCATAGGCAAAAGAACATGATATCAACGAGGTACTAAGTACTAGTGCAATGTTGAAAGCGTTCCCCATGCTACATGGTTCTGCTAACTTCAACTTATAAAGCATAAGCATATACACAACAAAGAAGGACGCAACGGTTCAGGTTTATTAAGTGCATGAAAATAAAGTGTGCCATCAAGTTCGTGAGAGCTTTACTAACTAACTTTCTCATAACAAGCAAACATTTTATTCGGAAGAAAACAAGGCATATTGAATATGCACGGAGATAGCAAATGATGCTAATAGGTAGGTATGGTGGACACCTTGGCAATATTTGGTTTTAGGGAGTTGGAAACATGAGTAAAATACTCAGTGAAAGTGAAGGCTAGCAATAGTAAGGGAGCGACAAACGAGAGAGCAATAGCTGTCATAATCATGCTTGCAACAAAACAGGACTAATCATGGCATGAAAGTGATTCAAGACCCTCAAGGCAAAATAATTCATCGAGGCTTAACTGATTATTTCAGTCATATGCATGAATGAGCATGTGCCAAGTCAATTCAAATGAAACATTCAGAGGAGGATACCACGGTGTCATACCAAGTTATGAATAGAGTAATGCAAGCAAACATTCATAAGACATGCTACAAACTATTTGCAAGCTGGAACTAATCATATGAAAGCAAGAACTACTAAGCATCCATAAATAGCATACACCCTACATGAACAGACTAAGCACGCCCACAATGATGAGTATACAAAAGTGAAAACAAATAGAGTTCATTACCAGCCTCTTACCACACCTCAAGTTGTCATTAATCCTCATTATTGCCCTTCACTTGTGTGGCTTGAATAATAACATGAAACCAATATCCACTAAGGACTGTTGAACCCTGCAACAAACTCACAAAACCAAAGAAGAACAACAAATATTTTTGGTGTTTTCGATTTTTAAACAAGAACCAAAAAGGGAAGAACAAGCAAAGCAAAATCTTTTTGGGTTTTTTGAATAGTTCAAACAAAGCAAAAAGGGAAAAACAAACCAAAGAGAAAAAACAGAAATATTTTTGATCTTTTTGTGTTTTAGAAAGAAAAAGCAAAGAAAGAACAAAAACTAAAAGGAGAACGAAACATGAATATACAAAGTACTGACGCGCAATGATATGGAGATGAGTGTGATGTCGGCGTACCTCCCCCCAAGCTTAGCCTTTTGGCCTAAGTGGGTATGAATCCAGGTATGAGTAAGGGTTCCAAGCAGGCAGGTCATGATAAGAATGATCGTAGTTGGGCCCTTGGGAGGAAGAAGAAGCTCCCCAATCGTAGATAGGCTGCTGATATGAAGACCCCCCCCCTCATTCGAGGGCTGGACCGAATCATCCGTGACCTCCCTTCTAGTATCCTGCTCCTGTTGGGAGAGCTCTCCCAAGTACGTATCAAACTCCTCCTCCGTGAGATACCATTCTACCATGTTATCAAGGTTAAACAAAACAGGTGCAAGCAAAAGAACAACATGCTCGGACTTGCTCCTTCTCTAACCAGCTTTGAGAAAAGTTATTTCATAAGACAACTCACTCAAACTAGCCCACAAAGAAACAAATTTATGTTGTATCATGGAATTAAGATCAAGCCTTTCTATGGGAAACTATAGGTCTAGATGATGAGGCACTAAACCATGCAATGCTAGTAAATGAGAAGCAATGAGGCCCCCACAAATTCCACCTTTCTCGCGGTTAGCAGCAAGACGGAAAGCTATCAAAGCAACCAAGTTGTAAGACCTATCTCGTTTAAAAGCAGTAGAGATGAATGCTAGATTATATGAAGATAACTTATTGGCAATTTTCCTAGCAAGAACACACTTGGAAATAAAGTAGGCAAATTAGTGAATGGAGGGGAGATGAATGTTACGGATTTTCCCACTCTCCTTCGAGAAGCTGCTCCCTTGGCAAATTTCTGCGTATAAATCCATGAGTGGCGCAGGTCGCTCTTTAATCCTTCCACGTGATCCCCACTGAGGTACCTTGATAGCTGCACAAAAGTCATTGAGAGAAAGGTCGACAACAATATTGTAAATTTTGTAGTGGACCATGGGGTTAGGCAAAGAGTAACTAAATTGAAAGTCCTGCACCACAGACATGGTTAGCTTCACAAATTGACAAGGTTCATCTTCCAAAAAGTGCTCCAATCCTGCATTAGAAACCAAAGTGTGGAAATCCTGGAGAATTCCTGCATCTCTCATGAACTTAGAGCATGGATAAATGGAAGGAAAAACTTCCTCCTCCCGGTGAACCTTCATAACCTCAGGCACCCATAGTTCATGTTGGTTTAGTTGATGCTCATTCATCTTCTATTCTGAAATTTAAACATCTATTAAACAAGTGATTGCAAAGTGAATATAATGAAGGGTACTACTCATAGGGACTTGTAAGAGGTCTAAACATGCATCAAAACTATATCTCTAAGCATCAAACAAGCTTACAAGCTCCATAACCTGTCACCTACAGCAGAAAAATACTCAATATATAATCCACTAAACACAAATCTACTTGGACCAGCGGAGGAGTCACATACCGGAGAACAAATGCTCTAAATTTCAGCAACAAAGATGTGCTGAGCAAGGAGATCAAAAAATCGAGGGCAAGCACAGAAAGAATGGGATTTTGAGCAATGAACTGGAGTTTGCTCGGGAGAGAGAAGAAAGTGGCAAGTGAGAGAGTGAGTGGAGGGCCAGGGGTGGCCCACACCATGGCATGGCGCCACCCAGGGCAGGTCGCGCCACCAGGTGGTGAGCCTGCCTGGTGGGCCCCCCGGGTCACTCCACGTACTCCTCTGCCCCTTTTTTCACGTAAAAATTGAATTTTCTGGAATTTTTCGAGACACTTTATTTTTGGGCAATTTTTAGGTATAGGTGAATGATTTTTCTGCAGAAAAAATGATTTTGAAAAGATGCAATGCAAAACAAAACAAAAGCTACAGAAGTTCTAAGACACTCTAAAACGCAAGCAACTAGCGCAAGAAAGGTAAACTAAATGAAAGCAAAAACTAAAATGAATAGAATAGAAGTAAGCAAAGATAATCATAGTGAAAACATTGTTTTGTTCAACGAAATCCTTTTGTTAACAAGGTTGATCAGGTCTTGTTACCAAAACAATTTCATATGAGACAAAACTTTGTATTCTAGTAATGATTATGTTACCTCAACTTTGATAGCAATGGTCCCAATCATAATAGTTTCAAAATTTTCTCTTGGTATGGGACAATATATCTCTCCAACTTGAATGCCCTCAACATGTTCAATTGAATTCAAACCATAAGTCCTTTCAATCTTCTTGGGGAAATAGACAGTATGTTCCTTGTCATTAACATTAAAGGTCACCTTTCCTTGATTACAATTAATAACATCCCCTGCAGTATTAAGAAAAGGTCTCCCAAGAATAATAGACATATTATCATCTTCAGGCATTTCAAGCACAACAAAATCAGTTAATATCAAGCAATTATGAGCCACTTGAACAGGTACATCCTCACATATACCAATAGGAATAGTGATAGATTTATCAGCCATTTGCAAAGATATATCAGTTGGTATTAATTTTTCTAGTTGAAGCCTCTTATAGAGAGAGAAAGGCCTAACACTAACTCCAGCTCCCAAATCACACAAAGCAGTTCTAACATAACTATTCTTAATAGAGCAAGGGATAGTTAGAATCCCTGGGTCTCCAAGTTTCTTAGGAACCTTACCATTAAAGGAGTAATTGGCAAGCAAAGTAGAAATTTCTTCATTAGGGATCTTCCTTTTATTTGAGACAATATCCTTCATATACTTTGAGTAAGGAGGCAATTTAATAGCATCAGTCATAGGAATTTGCAAGAATAAAGGTTTCATCCACTCACAAACCTTGTTATAGTGTTCATCTTCCTTTGACTTGTGTTTCTTATCAGGGAAAGGCATAGGTTTTTGGACCCAAGGTTCTCTTTCACTACCATGTTTCTTAGCAATAAAATCGTCTTTAGTGTATTTAGTATTCTTAGTGTGCTTTTCGGGTTCTTCTTCAACTTTTTCTTCATTTGGAGCTTCATTTTATTCAATACCACTTTCAGTTTCAGCATCAGAGATAGATATACTATTAGGATCTATAGCAGGTTCAGAGGGTTCTACAATAGTTTTATGTTTCTTTTTCCTTTTCTTACGAGTAGAGCCACTATTTTCAGCTTGTTGAGAATCCTGCTCAATTCTTTTGGGATGCCCCTCAGGATATAGAGGATCCTGGATAGCAGCACCACTTCTAGTTCTAATTTCATAAGCATGCTTTTCTTTAGCAGCATTAACTAGCAAGTCTTTTTGCACTTTAATGAGTTGATCTATTTGAGTTTGAACCATTTGAAAGTGTTTAACAATTATTTTAACATCATTAGAGGTTCTTTCCACAATATCTTTTAACTCAACAACAGCTCTAGAATTTTCCATTAGATGATTTTGCACCCTTTTATTAAAATTATCTTGCTTAACAATAAAAATATCAAATTCTTCTAAGCATTGATCAGGAGGTTTAGAGTAAGGGATATCACCTTCATCAAAGTGTTGGAGAGAGTGTACCTCAATAGTGGATGAGTGGGGAATTGGATTACATAATTCTTCTATAGGAGGTAAATTCTTGATATCTACAGCTTTAATTCCCTTCTCCTTAAGACATTTCTTAGCTTCCTTCATCACTTCATCATTTAATTCAATAACTCCCCTCTTCTTTGATGTTGGAATAGGCACCGGTATAGTAGGTTCAGGTATAATTACTTCAGGTATAGCTGGTTCAGGAGGATTCCAATCTTCATAATTCTTGCTTATTTTAGCCATTAATTCCTGAGCTTCCTTGGGAGTCCTATTCCTGAAAACACAATCAGCACAATTGTCTAGGTATGTCCTAGATTCTTCAGTTAGTCCATTATAAAATATATCAAGAAGCTCATTCTTAGGTAATGGACTTCCAGCCTGTGCATGAATCAAAGCACAAAACCTTGCCCATGATTCAGGCAATATCTCTTTTTCTCCCTATTTAAAATCAAAAAGTTCCTGCAAAATAGCATGTCTAGCACTAGGAGGAAAATATTTCTGCAGGAAAGTACTAATAAAGCAATCAGGGCTATCAATAGATCCAGGAGGTAAATTACTAAACCAAGTTTTAGCTTCTCCTTTCAGTGAAAAGGGGAAAATCTTAGCAACAAAGTAAGTACGCATCTTAATATCATCAGAAAACAAGCCACTCATGGTAGAAAGTTCATATGTGCTACCGCATTTTCATTCTTAGTCCCACAAAAAGGTTCTTTCTCAACAATAGCTATGTAAGATAGATCAAGAGAGAAATCATAATCTTTATCTTTAATGTTTATGGGAGAAGCAGCAAACTTAGCAATAGGAGACAATTTGGGTCTAATAGTACGCCTCTCAAGGAGACTCTTAGCAGCGCTCCTATCATGGGTGTTTTTACATTCTTTAATAAATTCATCGGTCATCTCAACATAACCATCTTCAATATCATAACTCTCACTAGACTCAGGTGAACTAACAGGTGTAGTAGTGTCTTCATTAGGAGTTTCAGTATTTCCAGCTATAGTTCTAGCAATTGTAGCATCTAGGAAAGGACCTAATGAACCACTCTTATCAAGCACAGTTGAAGCAGCATCATAAGTATCTGAAGTTTCAGATTCAGCAGTAGTAGCAGTGTGTGTAGCATGTGTATGTGGTGGTGTAACGAGCTTACTCATAACAGATGGTGAATCAAGACCAACGGAGGTGTTCAGAACCGTACCTCTTCTTGTAGTGGATGGTAAAATAGGAACCTTGCCATCATGAGACTTACCCATGATGGATGGATAACAGCGAACAATAGAGAATCCAAGTGAACTTGATAAATAAAGCTATGCTCCCTGGCAATGGCGCCAGAAAATAGTCTTGATGACCCACAAGTATAGGGGGTATATCATAGTATTTCCGAGGGAAGTGAAACCCAATTTATTGATTCGACACAAGGGGAGCCAAAGAATATTTATAAGCCTTAACAACTGAGTTGTCAATTTAGCTGCACTTGGAAACAATCTTGCTCATAGCAGTTTATCAGTAGCAACAATTTTGTAGTAGCAATAGTAAAGTAGCAGCAGTAGTAAAGTAAAGACAGCAATAACAATAGCAGTAAACAGTAGGATTCGAGTGTGGTAGGCATAGGGATGGATGGACGGGTGTTGCATGGACAAGACAATTCACATAGCAATCAGAACATAGGGCAATTGCAGATAAATAAGATAAAGCATCCAAGTACTAGATAATCCTAGACATGTGTTCCATATATAGTCATACGTGCTCGCAATGAGAACTTGCACAACATCTTTTGTCCTGCCAACCCGTTTGCAGCGGGGCCTCAAGGGAACTACTGGCAATTAAGGTGATCCTTTTAATAGAGCACCGGAGCAAAGCATTAACACTCCATGAACACATGTGATCCTCACATCAAAGCCATTCCCTCCGGTTATCCCGATTTCTGTCACTTTGGGGCCTTTGATTCCGGACAACAATATGTGTATACAACTTGCAGGTAAGACCAAAAACAATACTATCATAATGAATCAATAACATGTTCAGATCTGAAATCATGGCACTCGGGCCCTAGTGACAAGAATTAAGCATAACAAGTCGCAACAAAGTCATAAAGCACTAATAGAAGATACTAGGCACCATGCCCTAACAATCTGATGCCATTACATGAAAGATCTCATCCAATCCCTACCATCCCCATAGCCTACAGCAGGGGATTACTCACTCATAGATGGGGGAAACATGGATGGTCGATGGAGAAGTGATGGTGATTATGATGGCGATGATCTCCTCCAATTCCCTGTCCCAGCAGGGTGCCAGAACGGAGTTTCTGGTGTTGTTTCGTGGAATCTGGTGGTGGCGGTGGAGCGGAACTCCTTCTGGAAAAAATATCGAACCCCCCTGAGTTTTTAGGTCAGAAGGCATCTTATAGGCGAAGAGGGGGACCGAGGGGGTGTCTGGGCGGCCAGACCACCCCCTGGCGTGGCCTGGGCTAGCCCGCGCGGCCAGGTAGTGTGGCCTAGGCCCAGCCCTACTCCGTCTCGTATTCTGGCTCCGGGAGTCTTCTGGTGAAATAGGATTTTTGCCATATTTTCTGGAATTTTTCCTGATAGTTGATTTTCTGCACAAAAACTAGACACCAAGGCAATTCTACTGAAAACAGCGTCGGTCCGTGTTAGTTGCATCCCAATCACACTAGTTTAGAGGAGAAACAATAGCAAAAGTGTTCGGAAAAGTAGATACTTTTTGGACATATCTAGCTGGCGCACTAGGGCGCCGGCCACCCCCTTGGCCCCCTTCTCCCTCTCTCCTTTCCCTAATGGGCCCTCTCCCCTCTGGGAATTGGCCCATTAAGCCTTTGACCATTTAAATTGATTTTTATCTTTATTAAATAATTATGAATAAATGATTAAATCAATATTTAACATTCATTCACATATCATTCAACCTTCGTGGCTATGGAACACTTCCACCTCCACTCCGGACATCCTCCGGACTTATCGAAACCCTTCCGGTTTTCTCTCTACAATTCTTTGGCGATTCTACCGATCCTATAAACACTCTCTAAGCATCATCAAGCCCTTAAGCGTGATACCCCACGGTTCGGGAACACTCCAGACATGGTCGGGACACTCCCGCACCAATGATCAACAGAGGGACCTGGATGGCCATGTAACCCCTATGTGTTTCATGAAGATCTTTCGTCGTTTGAACCGGGACAGTCGTGTCTTATTCCCTTTGTCTCTCGATACTTGCATTCCCTGAGATCTGATCAATGACATCACCATGTCGTGTTCAATCTCGTTACTGAACAATGCTAGTTGACTCATTCCGACAAGTGATATCCCCGTGATCAAATCACACGTTGCGCAACTATTGGATATAACTTCTCTGAGTGGGCCCTTGAGTATCTTCCCGTCACATGGACGGACAAATCCTGCTCTTGACATATATTTCCTCTACGGTTTCCTCCGAGTACCTGAACACACCTTTATAACCACTGTATTACCAAGTGGCGCTTAATGCTATCTAAGCACTCTCGAGAGACAGTGATTGATATAGCCTCACGGTCTAAGGAATAGTCTACGAGGATCCATTTCTAATCATCATAACTTGAACTTCGTGACATGATCGGGTCACGATGTTTAGGTTGGGTATTGGTTCATCATCTCATTCTCATAATGAGTTGACTCCATTTCCAACTTGCATAAATGCCACATGATCAGGAAACATGATCATCTGTTGACCAATGAACCAGTGACTAGAGTTTCACTAGGAACCCCTGGTTGTTTGTATATCACATGTGTATTGATGTTTCCACTCAATATAGTTATAGCATGATATAAAACTTAATCATAAACTATATGAAATATGATAATAGTCCTTACTACTATTTGTCTCTAGGGCATATTTCCAACAGTCTCCCACTTGCACTAGAGTACAAATACACTAGCTGCATTTGTTCTTTAATCATTGGCACCATATATCCGGTACCCTGAACATGCTTTCTCATGGAAGAGGTTGAGTCTTGGTTCTGTACTTTACAGTCCCAAATCCTTTGCAACTTACTAATGTCACCTTGATTGACATTAATACTTTATCATCACATGATAACATCGGTGTGTATGCATCGTCGCTATGGCAGCAGAACGAGGCCTGATCAGGAGCCTATAGTGACTTTAGATCAACCTCGAGGGCTTTCTCATGGGCACTGTGCCCTGGGACACATCATTCTACGTTAAAAGCGAATTAGCCCCGCCATAACATTATACAACACTTTAGATGGTACCCTTATCTATTATTATAAATGTATTCATCGAAACACTAGTGCACTCTGTGCAACTTTCGATGTTTTTGTTCACCTCGCTTCCTACTTGACTCTAATCGGTATTTACAGGAGTTTCCAACATATTCCCTTATAACATAACCCTTTATGTTTTAAGATATGTCATCATTTATGGATTTGGAAAACATGTCTACAGTACTCTATTAGACACTGCAGACAAACTTAGCCCAACGTTCCGTGATTCGAACTTAATCACTTTCAAACATTCCTTATTGGATCATATATTATGTTAAGTTACCATCATGGTTTTCTAAGATAGAACCTATGTCTCAACATAGTGAATGATGATCATCCTTTTCTTTCTTTCAACCACTGATGTTAAACTTAATGTTATTCCTATTTTGAGTTATCAAGGACTAGTTCCTTAATTAACTTCTATTCTGAAACCCTTTTCAGAATCCCTTAAGGAATATCACATAACATCATAATACACCTATTATCAACTCCTACACCTTATAAATCATTATTTATAATTATTTGCGCTTTCATTCTTAACACACTTAAGAATTACTCCTATAAGCTCCCACTCAAAAATATGTCAATCACATATTGTTTTAGGATGACTTTCATAGCTCCCACTCAATTTTATGCAAATTGCATATCCACTCACTATTTTGAATAACTTCAAAATCCTTTGATCAAATATCAAACCTGGAGCTTTACTATGAGATACTAGTACTTTTACTAGTTTTGAATCCACTAGACATCCAGCACACTTGAATCAAATTCATTTGAATTCGTCCAATACTTGACAAATTGTGCTTTTTTCATTCACCCCATTTTCCGCTATGGCTTTGCAGTCATTTGGGAAAAATCAAGTAACCCATTTTACTTGTGAGATTCAGCAGCAAATTTCTTTCTAATCTCAAGTGAATTTTTCTTCTAGGATTTCTCATAATTCTAGTTTACCATCATTTCCTTAATAGTTTGTAGGTATGTCATATTCCAAGAATCATGACAAATGATTCACAAATGTCTCCATACAAGATATGGGTTACATTTTGAATCCTACTTCATGTAGTGAAAAACACCAGTGGGGAAAACACAATGATCAATATCATTGATTCTTTCCTATGTGAAGAGAATCGTTCAGGAACATTGTCCGTTGCGCTTCTCAACACTCTGATGCAGGGTTTTGAATCCTCATCGTGTTTTTCACTATCTTCCATTTGCTCCATAATTGAGAAATATCACTAAAAGTGAGCTTTCTCAAGAATGTACCAAAATCCAAGCAATACCAGCTTTGCTTCTCTTTTGGTTTCAGCTATGGATTTCGTATTCAAAGTTTCCAATGAATACTCTACAAGGACTTATTCGCTATTATTTTGGTTATATCAAATAACCCCAAAACTTTCACGAATTCAAATGGTTCACTACATTCTAATTGAGTGCTAACTATTTCTTAACTAATGGTCTCTACATCTACACTACAATGATTTATTTGGTGCCATCTATTCACCCACTTTGATATCTAATATCACATTGTGATGCTTTGCATTTTGACATTTCAAAACGCTTTGCATTCCACAATTTCTTTTATGCCATTCTTATAAAGTCGAATTTCATTACTATTGATCAAATCATAGTAATTAGATTCTCTTTTATCTTTATACCCTTTGTTGATGAAACACTTTGATCAAATCAAATAGTTTCATATTCATGTTTCCTTTGGTAAACTTCTTTACGCATTTAAACAATCATTTAATGATAATTACCATTTTTGTTAAAACACAATACATCGAATATGTATTTATTTTTAACAATTCACTAAACACTTTGTATTCAAGTAATACACGGTGTTCAAGTTATTTTGCCGAACTTAGGCATGATTTATATGTGATAAGAAATTGAATGACTTTCACATATTATCAACATAACTTTGAATTTAAACAATGGTTTTTCATTCCGTAATGAAATATCATTTAAGTTGGGTATTTTAAAGCATTTCGATATTTTACAAATGTTCATGCATTATCAATTAGTTTCAAACAATAAGGATAATTCACACATAATCAAACAATATATGAACATGAATAGAAATCATTCATAGAAGTAGAACACCTGTTTGTTACAAACTCATATGAATAACCGTCTCACAAAGTGTGAGACACACTAAAGAAGTTCACAATCTTTTGATTACAATAATTATCCTAAACATAAACTAAATGATAAATGTTGAGGGAGAGCGTCGTTGGCCATCATCATGTTCGCCATCAGCACGCAATGTCATCTCCTCTCCAGCAAGCACCTCTCATGCAGAAGGACCTGTTTTCAGATAAACAGAACAAGTATCAAATATACTTAACACTGCAAATGTGTTTGCAAGATTATAAAATTTATAAAATTGTATATCAAATATATACCTTTGTCATCGATGACCTCTCCGGTGATTGGTTCAACATTTACGTTCCTGAAACGTAATATGAACTCCTGGAAATCCAATGTTTCCGTATCACCACTCATGATGCTACTCCGGACATGTCCTGCGTAGCTGGGAGGTAATGATCGAAGTAGTACGCCTATCGCAAATGGATCATCCATCCAGTAATCCACAAAGTAAACCAGTCTCATGTGTGCATCAAGCATGCGCTCCAAGTGACCCTTCAGACATGTATGCTCCTCCATCTGTATGGAAAGGAACTCTCCAAGCAGTTCATGCTTCCACTTGCGCACATGGCCTATGAACTCTGCTCTCAGCTGATCCACCATTGAGTATGGATCAAGATCACCCATGAGCGGATGGAGTTCATCTACCATCACGTAACGCATTATTATCTGAATGTAGGTGGACATCTCTTGATGATAGTAGAGGTCTGCCAGCTCTTGTGGGGTCTCATAGTGGTTTGGCTCAGTCAAATCCATCGTGCGGTGTATGTAGTCTACCACATGATTCCTAGTAAGGAGATCATTCAGGCGCACAAGCCAACTAGGGAAGTTGGATCCATCAAGTCTAAGTTTCTCACCCTTTACCCATTCCTCAATGACAAAGTAAGCTTCACGGTGAGCCATCTCTACATTCATAATTGCAAAAGGAATTTAGACTAAGTTTATAATTAAATGAGTTAATAATAACTCCACTCAGAAACACCTATCCCCAAAAGGGTTCCTAGTGATAATACGGCCCCTATCAGCCACATCTCCCCCGATCATCACGGCCATCGATGTGGGTTCAAGGGTGGACGCTAAACGTCCGTCACATCATTCATGTGACTCGTGCTTGATCTTTCGACCATCCGCGTTCCGAGGCCATGTCTACACATGCTAGGCTCGCCAACTCAACCTTAGTGTATTCGCTGTGCAACATGGCTTACACCCACTGTATGCGAACATAGATATGTCTGACACCCATGCTTGTACCATGGATCGCCTCATACCGAAGAACTTTCTTGGTGGTGCACACTAAGGGGGAACACAATCGTTGGTAATTTTAACAGGGATCATCTTATTAGGCTACCGTCGAGTATCTAATACTAGCACACAATAAGATATACATACAATAACATTGAATGTAAATGTGATGTGATATGGTCCTTCACGTCGTGATCTCCATCCGTCGTCACTGGATTCCGGCACCAGGGTTCCGGCGCCGTAGACACCAGGGTTTCGGCGCCGTAGACACCAGGGTACCGGTGTCATTCCGGCGTGGTAGTTCGTCACCTCCGTGACTATCTACTACTACGTAACATAAGGTAATCACTTTACCTTTTCCACAACCATATCACAAAGCAAAGCCCCCCTGCAAAACAAAGTTAGACGCTTCTACTTTATCTTTGCATGTTTTACGTGTCTGAATGGGCTTTCGCACAAGAACCGTTCTTACCTACGAACTTTCAGCACAACGCTGATCAAGTAGTTGTCTCTACTACACCCCTTTCGGGGCCCTCCGTTGCAAATGGTACACCAACTAATGCGAGAGAGACAGACACCCCCCTAAGACACTTTATACGATACAAGCCATATGTCAAGCGTGGACCAGTCTCGCGAATGAACGCGTAAAGTCGGTTGGGGGCCGCTTCATCAAGCATTACTGCGGTATACACAAGTACACGTGGGAGGGTAACAACTAAAAGATCAACGCCCACACGCTATATCTCGTGTGTTCTACCCGTACTAGCATTACTATGCATAGATCTAGCTCTGATACCACTGTAGGGGTTCCGCGTATGAAAACAATAAAATTTACCCTACGCCCCTGAACCCCTGATGGTGGCAGGACCTATCTATTAGTAATACAGTAATGGGAGGGGATTTTTGCAAACTTACCCTTGAAGACCGAAAAGCGTTGTCAACGCTCAGGAGAGCGTGGTTGATGTAGACGAGCCGAAGCCGACCTCAAGGTCGTGATGAAGTCCTTGCGCTCCTTTGGATCCAACGACTTGAGTGCCTCAAGTGCGACACCTCGCGGGGAGTTACACACGTCCGGTTCCTGACGATGACTCCCGCTTCCCCGATCCAGCAACAGTTGCGGAAGTAGAGATCCCGGATCCGAATCCCGCAGCGCGACGGCGCTCCGCAGTGAAGATTTCTCTCATTCGCGCAGTCCAGACTTGGGACCACGGTCACGAGAGAGAGAGAGGGGCAGAGAGAAAATATCAATTAGAGGTCCTCCCAAAAGTGAGAAGACCTTTATTGATTATTGATGTATTTTATTTGGCCAAATACCCCCACTATATATAGGGGGAGGGGAGGTACTACCTCCCTCAAAATCCCGGGGTGGGACTAAAGGAGAGGAGGAGGGAGGGGTGGCACTGCCGGCCACCCCCATGGGCCCCGTGTGGGGGGCTGGCCCACTAGGGCGCCGGCCACCCCCTTGGCCCCCTTCTCCCTCTCTCCTTTCCCTAATGGGCCCTCTCCCCTCCGGGAATTGGCCCATTCTGCTGAAAACAACATCAGTACGTGTTAGTTGCATCCAAATCACACTAGTTTAGAGGAGAAACAATAGCAAAAGTGTTCGGAAAAGTAGATACATTCTGGACGTATCTAGCTGGCGCACTAGGGCGCCGGCCACCCCCTTGGCCCCCTTCTCCCTCACTCCTTTCCCTAATGGGCCCTCTCCCTCTGGGAATTGGCCCATTAAGCCTTTGACCATTTAAATTGATTTTTCTCTTTATTAAATAATTATGAATAAATGATTAAATCAATATTTAACATTCATTCACATATCATTCAACCTCCGTGGCTATGGAACACTTCCACCTCCACTCTAGACATCCTCTGGACTTACCGAAACCCTTCCGGTTTTCTCTCTACAATTCTTCGGCGATTCTACCGATCCTATAAACACTCTCTAAGCATCATCAAGCCCTTAAGTGTGATACCCCACGGTTCGGGAACACTCCAGACATGGTCGGGACACTCCCGCACCAATGATCAACAGAGGGACCTGGATGGCCATGTGACCCATGTGCGTTCCACGAAGATCTTTCGTCCTTTGAACCGGAACAGTCGTGTCTTATTCCCTTTGTCTCTCGATACTTGCATTGCCCGAGATCTGATCAATGACATCACCATGTCGTGTTCAATCTCGTTACCTTACAATGCTACTTGACTCGTTCCAACAAGTGATATCCCCGTGATCAAATCACACGATGCGCAGCTATTGGATATAACTTCTTCGAGTGGGCCCTTGAGTATCTTCCCGTCACATGGACGGACAAATCCCGCTCTTGACATATATTGCCTCTACGGTTTCCTCCGAGTACCTGAACACACATTTATAACCACTGTATTACCAAGTGGCGCTTGATGCTATCTAAGCACTCTCGGGAGATAGTGATTGATATAGCCTCACAGTCTAAGGAATAGTCTACGAGGATCCATTTCTAATCATCGTAACTTAAACTTCGTGACATGATCGAGTCACGATGTTTAGCTTAGGTATTGGTTCATAATCTCATTCTCATAATGAGTTGACTCTATTTCCAACTGGCATAAATGCCACATGATCAGGAACATGATCATCTGTTGACCAATGAACCAGTGACTAGAGTTTCACTGGGAACCCCTGGTTGTTTGTATATCACACGTGTATTGATGTTTACACTCAATACAGTTATAGCATGATATAAAACTTAATCATAAACTATATGAAATATGATAATAGTCCTTACTACTATTTGTCTCTAGGGCATATTTCCAACACTTTTTGCATTCATTTTTTTCTTTATTCTTTTATTTGTTTTGTTTCAATGCATGTTTATTTTCAGTTTTGCATTTGATAAAAAGATAAACCCAAAAATATTAGACTAGCTTTTAATTTTATTTGCGCAAATTTCTCTCGGTTCTTCTTGATTCTTTTTGCACGATGCTCACTTCTAGTGATTGAGCTATGCATACGAACGCAAAGAGTTGGCTCAGGTAGGATACGAGGAAGCAAGAGGACGTTCCACATTCCTATTTTCCTTCTTCCTATAAGCTTATTCATGAATATTTTATGTCTGTTCGATTGCACTTGAGTTCGACTCCACGCTTAATTCGTTATCTTTTAGGACTTGAGCTCAAAGGTTTTTGTCACCTCTTTGGTTAAGACTTTCGACAATTAATATCAGTTTGAAAACTACCCTTTGGATTTAATTCCAAACTTTTAAGAATAAGAGAAAGTGTCTATTGACAACTTTGGTGTCATGTTTTTGTCTTACGGGCTTAATCTTAGTAGTGTTAAACCCCACATATTGATCGTTGACTTGATGGTACCTTCTGAAAAAGAATTGTTTGATAGAATGAACTTTTTATAGTGGGAGAGGGAGATGCCAAAACTTGTATTCGGCCTGCTATAAAAAGAGGAAAGAGATAAGAAAGAAATAAAAGTACTTTGTTTCAAATACACACCCTTGGGATGCCAACAACTCCGCTAGCTTCTGAACGATCTATGGTATAACCCCGGATTTTCTCTATGAGTTGATGACATGAGTGGCATACGTGTCGCTATATGGGCAAAAATTATTGGTATTCTCAAAAGGTTGTGTAGGCGTTTACAAAGGAAATTTGTTGATCCTTGAGAAAGAAGGGAAAATTTATCACCAAAATATGAGCTGAAAAACTTTCGATACTTTTGATCTTTGGCATCACCTCACCACCTAAAATGTACAATTAGAGTTCTTGATAGGCAAGGAAAAGAAGAGGTATTTGATAGCCACGATTATCAAAGTGGGTGATTAATGAAAAAGCTCTAAGTTTATCCTTCTTTTGACATCTACATGTGCACCCTTAAGTTTGACTCGAGCGACCTCGCTTAAAACATTTACACTCTCATAATAAGAGAGGCGCTCAAAGAAATTGATTTGCAAAGCCTTGCCAAATTTTAACAATCTCATCTGAGTTATAAGAACTATTAACTAGCGAGTTACTTGCGTTCAGGAATTAAGCTTTAGTGCAACTGTTCAGATATATTATGCTCGTGTTCAAGGTTGCAGGATTTGAGACGATGGAATATGATACAACCTCGAACTTGTAAGTTTTCATCTTTATTCAATTCTTCGCTATTACTCATTATAGCTTTGTCACTCGAGGGCGAGTAACCGCTAAGCTTGGGGATGTTGATAACTCCAAATTTCATCACTTTTAACTATTGATTTTCCTCTTGTTTATTGCGGGATTTCATCAAAGATAACCCTTTTCTACTAATGTTAACATCACAATTAGTGAATCCTTGGTTTCTTGTGATAGTTTTCAGGTAATGAACATTTATTAGAAATCTAATAGCATTTATGGGCTAAATGCACTAACACAAGTCAATCCCCAATTGAAGCCCCTTTCGTTGGAGGCGTCCAGTATGCATAACGACCACCGGTACGGTCGGGGGGCGCCCATACCGCCCGCCCGTACTACACGCTGACGCCTTCCTTATGTAAATATAAGCAACTTTCGTGAAGAGGGAGAGACGAAAACTACATAACAGAAGATACAACCACCGCAAGACATCTAGAAGGGAAGATCAGATCTGGAAGAGGAGAAGTACTTCACCTCGTTCCTCGACAATCTCCAACCTCTAAATCACACACTCCACCATCATTCTCATCATTACTTAGAGAGAGAGATTGTCACTTGTACGATTAGGGTTTGATACTTTAATCGCTATTGTGGTTTGCTACAATAACTCTGAGATGATTTTTACTTGCAATACAATTATGCCTTTAATTTGTCTTCTTCTCATATCTGAGTAAATCCCCATAGGCGTGGGAGATGTAGGGTACTGGTGAGATGTGTTGTTCCTTCTTTAAATCCATCCATTTGTGACCGTTGTAGTGTTTATTTAATAGTGAGAATAATTATCTATGTTTGTCTAACGCTTGTTATCTAATTTACAGGCTCATGTAACATGATCCAAAGATCTTATAGGTATGGACTTGTATGCTAGTAATTCGGCGACCTCCGAGTGACACGGTCGATATCAATGAAGAGCTAGTACTACTCAAGGATAACAAGGAACCATCAAGATTAAAGCCTTGATCCGGTAGCAAGACCTTAATTAATGTGTTGACCATGGCCATGATTACAGACAAATTGATCATTAGGACTGGGAAGAATTAGCCATGAGGACTCCTAGTCACACTATAAGAAATATGCTAATTTTTTACCCTCCATATTGGTCACTGAATGGTGGTTGTTCTCCATTTTATGACCTTCTTGTGTCAAAAAACACATGGTTAAAAGTTGAGTCACTAACAAACTATAAAGACATTTTTTTTGAATTGATCATGGACTGTTATAACCAATATAGATGATTTAGTCACTATAAAGACATTTTCTTTGAATTGGTCATGGACTGTTATAACCAATATAGATGATTTAGTCACTGCATATCTACTCTGTCCATGTGAGCAAATCCTACATGGCTTAGCCTGTCCACATAAGCCAATCCTACATGGCAATGCTCGTAAATCGAATTCAGCCCAATCCAACAAGGTACTCTAGATGGACCCAGCCCAACAATTCCAGCCTTTTTATTTTACAAGATTGGCATTTACGGTCCATTTATTTAGTAAACCAAGCCCAAAATTTTAGCCTATATATTTTCCTGATGTGGCTTTTGTTTGACCCAATTTTTTTTGTCATTGTTTTTCTTTGGCTCAATATTTTTCTGCCGTGGCATTCCACTTGTTCCCACATTTTAACAACACAGATTACAAATATTTGAAATGTAGAAGTTTTCACAACACAAATGGCAAAAAAATTAAATGGACAGAGAGAATATATGAAATTCTTGAAATAGTAGCCAAACTTATCCTATTATAGTCTTACATAATGCTCATACAACTAGATGCTGACTAACAGCACACACTTCTCAGATCAGCCGGGTGAAACTAGCATGGCTATTGCCTACGGGTGGAACACATACACACTTCTCAGATCAGCCGGAAGATCGTGAGAGCGATGCAAACTCTTGTTGATCTCACCTACTTCCCGAGCACGCCCCTGTAATAGATGACAACAGCTCTTAAGCATTTCTCACAGCCTCATAGGTGCAGTTTAATCATAGTAGGTAGGGAAACAAAAGTGGAATGCCCCAAAGGCAAAACTCACATCTCTAGCATCTGACCGAGATATGTTCTGAACCAGCAAGATCATCAGATGGAAGTGTGCCATTGTACACAAACACATCAGGAGTTACAATTGATTTACAAATGTTCGATTTATCTATTTGTTTGCGATGTTCTGTAAGCTAATCAGAGTCATCACTAGATTTCAGGTAGCATATACACCAAGAAGGAAAAAAGAGCAAGGAGATCTATAAATTCAGTCATGCTGTGCGCTCTTAGATTTAGAGAAATCAGTTTCCTAATATAAGAACACAACATGCTAAAATGCTACAGGGGCTTTGCAGCCACCGGAAACGACACCAAAAGCTGTGTTTCATTGCCTGCAAAAACTTGTAGAGTGCTGACATTTATTTAATGGCCTAACATGGCAAGTGTACCTCCTAGCATCCTCTCGCCCGAGTCTAACATCATATTATTAGTTTCAGCAGGGTGAAGGGTCGAAAGCAAGTGACTCTGTTGTAAAAAACAGAAAGAGATTTGAAACATAGGATACAACATTTTCTAACCAATCAGTGCAAGGGTCGCCAACAAAGTAGTATGGATACACGCACATTCACACAAGCAGAATTCAGAAAAGCGATGGCAAGCAACGTGACCATGCTTATCTACAACATTTTTCTAACCAATCAGTGCAAGTTTCAAGGGTAAAAGATTATTTGGAAATCAACCAAGATGGATATTGTTTGAACATTCTTCTAATTAAAAAAATGAACACAAATACTCTAACAAGTACACCAAATATTAGACTATTTCTCTGAATTTCTTGAAAAAACATCTACAACCAGAGCACCCAGATTCTCATGTCGAGCATTGCACACATCTACAATCCTTTTACTATGTATAGCTTACACATTCTTTAGCAGATTATATATTGACCTTTTGCCAATATTCCCAGCAGATATGCCACAGGATAATAGCACAATACCTACAGTAAATCTTTCAAATGACTGCTATAGGGGAGGGGCAGCTTACCTATCTCCCCAGCGTCTCACAGAACGAAACCCCTTATGCTACAGAGGATCCACAGAGCTCTGACCACTGCTGAGCATCAACTAGATCGACCAATCGACCGACGAAATCAAGTGAGGGAGCAAGAGAACAACCTAGGGTTCTAGACAGGGGAAAGCAACGAAGGGTGTACCCACCTGGCTTGGGGAAATCAGGGATGACACGGATGGTGAACGCGAGCCGCTCCACACGCCTGTCAAACGCCATCTAGACCGGCACCGACTCTCACCCACGCCCAAGCCGAGTCCGCACGCCTCCAGACCTGAAAAAACAACAAGAAAATAATGTGAGATCAGCGCGTACCAAAGTGAACACGTCGTCCTTGGCATGCGAGCTGAGTATAGGAGGAAGGAGGCAATGCGGCAGGGTCGGGACAGGTGGGATAGTAGAGGATGCCTTCCAAACTTAATCAACTGATCAAATAATTCTAACAACTGACTTGCATAGTAGCATTTACAAGTAATGCGTTACTATTTTCTATAGAAAAAAGGAAAAACACGTAAACAACCATTACAGCATACATGAACCTCATGGTATGTAGTTTTCATGCACTCCCAGGTATTAACTCTAATCTCGATAATTAATTCTAATGGCATGGTATTATTTGTAAACAAACAAAGTCACTGGGTATTGACATCTTCACCCCTGGAATACAAGATGTAAACCTTGTTGGTAGATGTTGGTGACAAAAAAGATGGTACTTATAATTGATTACAAAGGTACACTGATTTAGTATATCAAAGTAATTTACAGGATTGCAACCTATGTAAATGTACATATTTTTATAGTAGGACAAATAAACAGTCATTTGATACTGTGTAGTGAACTTTTTAACTCAACACTTGATTCATCTCTTTCCCAATAGTTTAGGCCCATGGCCAATATTCAGAGCATTGCGACATCAGGCTCAGCTAAGCAAACGGAAGAAGTGGTGGCATAATAAGCTATATGTAAGAAAAAAATCATTTCAAGATATATGCATACCCTGACCCAATCCTGTTACATGCAGCCAGATTGCTACGCAAAATAAAAATGACCTTTAGCTCGATGTTAATCAAACCTGCAACATTTAGAATGCTTATTCAGGGTTGGTGTTGTCGGAGACGAGAGAATCTGGCGGCAGCCTTGACGTGGTGGAGCGGATCCAACGGCAACATGGTCGGGAGTGACAACATGAATTTGTCAAGTCAAAGTCATTGAGTGATGCCCTCCATTCCTAGATAATCAGCTTCTTGCCCCATGAGTTGTTCTCCCACTTGGTCTTCACATCTGCAAACACAAGTACACACATCAAGCTTACGTACACACACAAAAATGATGGGCTTCCAAAACGCTAGCTACGACCTACTCCAAAAAAATTCAAAGCATTTTTGCAAGTTATCAGATCAACAGGACGAGGAGCAGAACGGATGCATCTCACAGAAGCAAAAGTAGCAGGTATCCGAAAAAGAAGGAAGAGTTGGAAGCAGCTCACCACGTTTAATTTATCCAATGTGGCCAAGGCGCCGGCGTTGGCCTGCTCCCTGGGCTTCCTGAATAACCTGTTGAACATTATGGCGCCTCTGCTAGCGACTCGAAACCACCTGCGACGTGGGAGAACAAAAGGTTATCCGCATTCATTCACTGTGCAATCGAAGGAAGACAGAAGCTCTAAACATCTTAGTAGCAGAGTTAGCAGCACACGAGCTTAGGGCACATCCAAGAGCACCTGAATATGACAGTCCAATGTGTCAAATTTGCCGCTAGAGCCAGCGTAGATAGGTGCAGAACCCACGAGGAAGGAACCCAGTTGGACACCCAGTTAATATTCTATTCATTTACGAGAAACGAACGAGATCACAACTATCATCGGTTGGCTGTATATTGCGAGAAAAATTGTCTGTGATATTGCGTAAAGTTTCTAATGGAAGATCTGTTGGCTCAATGGTGCAGCCAAGTATCTGCTGTGTTACATCGCAACTTTCAAGCGATGCCGTCAAGCATAACTGGTACAGTCACAAATAAGATCCTTAGCCATCGCTCTGAACAAGTATGGCTTGTTCTCATGGGCAACTCAAATTTTATCTGAAATGGACCTCATAATTTTTGTTGGTTTCTTAATCTCAAAGCACATTATATTGGTTGAGATGATTGACTAACATCTGTCGTGTATTACCTATTCTATAAGATTGAAATAGAGGAGGCACCCATTGTTGACAGCAGACAGCACCTACTGTGTTGGTTCTCGCTACAAATAACCCCAGTTTCATCCCTTCTTTATTTAGTTAGAAGTTTGTACTCCTGCAGCACAAAGGTACCAATCATGGATTACTAAAGTTTTTCAGGACTGATTTATTTATGTCCACGTTCCTCTGTCCTGTTCATGCTTTAATTCCAGTTGAGATCAATATTGGCAATTTTACAATGCTACTTTGCCACTACCTGACTAAATTTTCAGGTGATTGTGTACTACCATTTCTATAAAGTAATGTATTCCAATCTGTATCGCAGAATACAGTGATAAACGAGAAACAGAACCCACGAGGAAGCAACTAAAACGACTCATCAGCAGCCACACGCGGTACCGGAAGCAGCTCGCCCCCACGGCCGTGATCCGACGAGAGACCGGCCGCCTGCCTAACCGCGACGGACTGACGCGAAGGGATGGAGAGATCGAGGGGGGGCGAACCAGGAGAGGGTTGCAGATCTAGCAAGAGGCGGGAGCGGGCGCTTACCGGGATTCGTGCCGGTGGAGGGCGTCGGAGGAGCCGAGATTGGGGGGCTGCTGATCCGGGACGACGCGTTGAGCGGGATTGCGTCCGACATGGAGGCTCCTGGTGGCTTCGGGGATGTGGAGCTGGGGGTGGAAGAGAAATCTCGCGCCTTCAAGGGAGTGGGGGTTGGTGACTTCCGGCCTTCCGGGTGTGTGCCGGCCTGCTTTGCTTGCTGCTGTGGTGTTGGGAGTGGGGACTAGTAAGGCGGGACGACGGAGAGGCTAGCGCTTCTGATCGTGATGTGCGGCCGTGCGTGGAGAAGAGAGGTGTGGCGGCGGGGGAGGACAACCGATAGGGATCTAGGGTTAGAATTTCAGTTCGCCCGGGAAGAAAAATTAAAATATATGCCTCCCATGTCCGCGTGGATTAGATGGGAACACTAAAAAATTAACAAATTTATGAAATAAACTCTGGACATAATAAATTCACGGAACTAACCATTTTTCAACGCCGTGGACGTTGGCGTCGCACCCTGAAGCGCAAAGCCACAATATGTGGCACCGCACGGCTGTCCTAGGGCCCGGCTTCGTAAGTGCGGCGCCACACACTATGGCGCCGCACTGCGATATGCAACGCCACGGCGGGTGGCGCCGCACTTTAGGTCTTGTACCAGCGCGCGCGGCCGCCCAGCCCGACCCTCACTTAGTTCCTTACCCAGCCCACGAACAGAGGAGGTAGATGGCGGTGGCGGCTTTCACCCATACTTGATCCCCTCCCCAAATTGGTGATCTCATCCAAGATTCTTGCTCTCAATCCCCTCCCCCATGTATTCTCACTAAATCCCCTCAATTCTATCCATATTTTTTTTTCTTTTTGTCCCTTATTTGCATTTTTTGTGGAACCCTAGATTTGTATGGGATAGTCAAATTAATATGAACCATTGCCATGTTTATTTGATCTTTAGGTTTAGTAATACTTGTAAGATGGATTATGATACCTTAGGTGTAACACCCTCGAATCGGCCCTATGCAGATTTCAGCGTTTTCCGCCAAACCCGCATAGAAACGATTCAATGACGTCCACTAGGCACTTGCGTGCGGGTGGAAAACAAAGTAATACCATTACACAATAGTTCACGATGGAACCCACAACACTTATATATACAACAACGACTCATTGAGTCAAGAATACAGATATACAGTACAAAGATCCAATTCACCTTGAAAACGATACAACATCCGAGTACGGATAAGAAGTAAATTGGGCTAAGAGCCCTGAAGAATAACCAACGGCGTCCATAACCCTGCCTAGGCCAAGCCGGAAGGAAACCCTGCTAACGACGTCGATCTCATACTTGCTAAAACAAAAGGGGTGTCGACAAAGGGCAAAGGAAAAAGGGAGCGGTCAGTACTGAGGCCAGTACACGGCGAGGCTAGAATTCGGCGGCTCTCGCCTACATAGGTATGGTGGACTGAAGCGGCAGCGAAGCATGCACTATACAACCTATAGAGACTCGATATAGCTATCGACTATTAGAGAGGGGTAAGAAACACCTATTCGATCCAACCTGATACTAACACCAATCATACCCATCCTGGTATTCCCCCTCGAGACCAAACGAGGAAGTCAAAACGAGGAACTCACATAGTTGGCAGTTTTATCCATTCCATTATAGTTGCAGCACTTACTAGTCAGATATAGATAGCACGAGTCATCCTGATAT
This sequence comes from Avena sativa, assembly GCA_916181665.1. Lineage (NCBI taxonomy): Eukaryota > Viridiplantae > Streptophyta > Magnoliopsida > Poales > Poaceae > Avena > Avena sativa. The sequence goes on from OV702289.1 coordinate 503,484,544, forward strand.
CATAAGTAGTGGGCAGTTTTAGTTAACCATTCCATTGTAGTTGCAATACTTACTAGTCAGATACAAATAGCATGAGACCTCCCAAAACCAGCAATGGTTGGCACTTTTATTTACTCATTCCGTTGTAGTAAAACTGATTACTAGACATGTCAAAGTCAAATTTATAGCACTACTTTAGTTATGCTTGTCTATGATCGAGATACTGTGCTCCAAGTCGTCCATAACCGCGGACACGGCTTTCAGAAAGATTTACCCTACAGGGGTGCACAAATAGCAACACACACGATCAACCTCGGGAAGAACCAGATAAAACGCAACGAGGCCTCACGATAAATCATTCACAGGATTCATAAATTATTTCAGAGGACCACCCCATTAAGCTACCCGCAACGAAGTTGGCCGGCTCCGAGACGGACCCAAGGTTTGCGCCAATGGCTGTAAACGACTGGAAACCCGAAAGTGTGACTGGGCTTGTCGATACCGCGAAAACACTTTGCAATTCCTAAATAGTACAGGTGCTCCACGCACAATCGTAAATAAAGCAGTAAAGCATGGCATAAGTACATGATAGTAATAAAGCCCCAAACTAGTTTGTGGCCCCAAGAAATAAAGTGTGAATCAAGCTCAGGCAAAGGGGGATCCATAGGGTCTCCCGGATGTGGATAGTGTGAATAATCAAGGAACAGGTATCAAGTACTCGGGTCCTACGAGACACAAGTGGACATGAAAAACCAAATAGCATATATTGCCCACCGGTGCCTCTTTCATTAGTTATCCCAGCAATTTAATATCAAGTTGTAATTAAAGTCATGATCATATCCACCATTAAGCATCTCTACCATTAAGCATGTGCCAACTTTTCAACAACGGTGGAACAACAACGACACGAAGCAGCACCTAAGCAAGCAACTACGACTCGCAAGGCCGACTATCTATCAAACAACAGGCAATAGGATGTGTCCAAGGCAATATAGAGGTTGCAAGGAATATAAATGGTGCACGGAAACTAAAGCATCGCAACACGGATAACAATAGATCAATAGGAGGAAATAAAGATTATAAAAGCAAAATAGGTAGAAAGGGGGAGATTGCTCGTCTGGAAAAACATAGCCGAAGATTCATCTGGAGATCGGGTCGACACTCGCATCCACTCAACGGCCTAATCCGTGAAGAAGCAAAGCACTAGAAGAAACACCGGATACACTATTTAATACTATGTCAGAAGATCGGGCATGATGCATGTATGATGCATGACATGGCAAAGATGCGATGCAATTGGGCAATATTAAGCAGAACCGGGGTTCTGACAATTAATTATAAGGTTCATGTTGTTTAGATACCTACAATTTAAATGTTACATTAACAAGGCAAAACATGGCATCGGTTCGCTACACAAATTTAAATGGAGTCGATATAAGCCTACAATAGTCATATGGTCTCCATATTTAATTGTTAGGTGAATCGACAAATACCCCCAAATGGAAAATATGTATGCAAACATGAACAATTTAATATGCAACAAGATAGATAACATATATTATAAAAATAGGGGGTCTCGGATAGGGTCACACATTAGCGTTCGGCGCTCTTGGTTCGATGTGGTTCAGGTTTGGTCTCGCCGGGATCGGTCTTCGGGGTCTTGACCATCAGATCCATGAAGGAGGTCATGGCGTTTCGGGATGGAAAACTTGTCGTTCCGAGGGTTCGGTCTCGGACACCGGGATCGAGGCCTTGGCGTCCGTGACTGTGATCTTCGGTTTTCGTGCCGCTGCGAGTCTTCGGTAGATCTTGGTGGAACCGGAAGTAGAACTTGCATCGATGGTTCTCAGGGCGCCATTAGCATCGGCGAAAACCTGCGTTATCTGTCCTTGGCCGGGTCTTCGGCATTATCGCGTCATACCGAGAGAAGAACTTGTGCACCCTACAAGTCTTGTTCGCGAGGACGATCTCGAATAATATCTTCATCTGGCGCTGTCAAGCACGAAGCAGGTTTAACCGAGCTGCAACACCACCAATCCATCTCACGAGGTCTTCCCCCACACTAGGAGAACCACTACACGAACCAGCTTGCAGGAACGGCAGGGGTCGTGCTTGCGGAAGAAGGAGCGCGTCCGTCGCACAACACCACTCGAGGATCTGCGAAGAAAAGGGGTTGAGGTGCTCGCGAGGACAACCGACAGCGGGAAGGGGAACTCAAGCATCAGCAGCGGCCGGGACCTACGGGGCCGCGGTCAGAAGCAGGGCAGGGACGATGACCAGCGCGGCCAAGGTCGGAGCAGAACACGGAGGAGTGGACCTCTTAGGAGGAACGCCAGCGGGCTTCGCAGGTGGCGGCACTCGGCACGGTAGAGCAGAGGAGCCGACAGCCGGAGCTTGGTGACGAGGAGACGTCGTCGCGGCCGCGCGGGGTCAGTGTCGAGGCAGGGAGGCGTGTGCGGTGGCTCGACGATAGGGTCCAGGGAAGCGGTCGCAGGGAGGAGGAGCTCAGGCGGCAGATGCAGCGACCGCGCGATGAGGTGACGCGGCAGCATCCGGAGGTTGGGGACAGCGCACGGGGCCACAAATGTGGGGCGCTCGATGGGCGTCTGTCAGAGGAGGCATCCCTGGCGGCGCGAGGTCACGAGAGACGCGACCGCGGCGGTTGCTCGACGTTGGCGACAGATCGATTGGGCCTGGAGAGCGATGAGCGGGGCTGGGGGAGGAATCATGGGGGTGGGGCGGCGTCTGCAGGAGAAATGAGGATGGGGACACGGATTGGGTGGGCCGGGCTCGCGGGTGACGGAGTGGTGCACCGGGCTTCCGTGCGTGTACGTACCGCGTCGAGAGAGGGTCGGTTGGGTGGGGTGCTGGGGTGCTAGGTTGCGCGTGCGCGGGTGCGTGCCAGTGTGTGCGGCGGCTGCTGGTTGGGTAGGTGGGGATTGGTAGTAGCTAGGCTTAGGGTTTGGGGTAGGACTAGGACTAGGATTTAGATTTTTATCTGGGGTAGTAGGTTGCTGCCAGCTGGGCCTTTGGGTCTGGCCGGTGGCGGCCTCCCCCGGAACAAAAATAGTTTTTATATCTTTTAGTTTGTTTTAATTTCAAAGATGGTTTTCTTTGTGACAACTTTTAGACAAAACAAAATATCCGGAAAAAGGCCGGGGTTTTAATTTGAAATAGAGACGAGGGACATTTAGAAAACAAAGGTAGGCTTTTAGAAAATAGTTTTAGACAAACATATGCATGCAGACATGAAGATGCTCAAATGCAATGTGGCATGATGACATGAGCATGTGGTCATGATGATGCACAGAACAAAAACATCAAGCGATATTCTAGTAGTGGTTTTAGCGGGGTGCTACAATTCGACACCACTAACAATGGATCTCGCCCTCGAGATCCGCCTCATGGTACGAGGAAGAAGGCTGACGGTCTGAATATGCTTGCTTCGTGTAGATCCTCGCGACACCACTAACAATGATCCTGCTCCATCTTGAATTCGGCGACACCACCAACAAGGGGTCGTTGCTCATGTTCGTTGAGAGAACACTCCGAAGAACAAATACGAAGATATAGGTATCAATACGGTAAAGCCACCTCTAACTTCAGTGGAAGGAGTAAATTGCAAATCCACCGATTCAATATACAAAAGTGAATGATAAGAGTAGTGGTATGGTCGCGACTCCATTCCGCACTCAAAGCATTACTCTATACACGAACAGAAGAATCAGGCAACCACTCTCGGAATTCAGACCGAAGATCTTCATAAGCAATGTTTGGAAAACAAAGGAGTGATGCAGATCTTCATCGGATCTGGCGTAGATGATGTCGTCGCGTTAAAAAAACACCGAAAGATACAAAGAAAGATTTCAGTGGATTTTGATCCACCAAAAGGTACAACAGATGAAGGTTACCCAGATAGCACGAAGACCGGTTGTGGAAACACCGTTGCAAAAGGAAGGAACCTAAACCCTGAAGGTACAACGGAAACCCAACCACAAGAAATCCTGGACTCGAAGAAAAGATAAGAGAGAAGATTCAAAACACGCAAAGGTAAGAGGAGAATAGCATAAAGGTAAGGAGTAAAACCAGACCTAATCAGATCTATCCAACCGATTTTGCAAAATAGCTTTGACACGCTACATCGGCCATTAACTAGGTTATCCTATAGGCTGGACCAATGGGGTATCGCAACTTCTGAGCTCTGATACCCTAGGTGTAACACCCTCGAATCGGCCCAATGCAGATTTCAGCGCTTCCCGCCAAACCCGCATAGAAACGATTCAAGGACGCCCACCAGGCACTTGCGTGTGGGTGGAAAAAGAAGTAATACCATTACACAATAGTTCACGATGGAACCCACAACACTTATATATACAACAACGACTCATTGAGTCAAGAATACAGATATATAGTACAAAGATCCAATTCACCTTGAAAACGATACAACATCCGAGTACGGATAAGAAGCAAATTGGGCTAAGAGCCCTGAAGAATAACCAATGGCGTCCATAACCCTTCCCAGACCAAGCCGGAAGGGTAACCCTGCTAACGATGTCGATCTCATACCTGCTAAAACAAAAGGGGTGCCGACAAAGGGCAAAGGAAAAAGGGAGCGGTCAGTACTGAGGCCAGTACACGGCGAGGCTAGAATTCGTCGGCTCTCGCCTACATAGGTATGGTGGACTGAAGCGGCAGCGAAGCATGCACTATACAACCTATAGAGACTCGATATAACTATCGACTATTGGAGAGGGGTAAGAAACACCTATTCGATCCAACCTGATACTAACACCAATCATACCCATCCTGGTATTCCCCCTCGAGACCAAACGAGGAAGTCAAACCAAGGAACTCACACAGTTGGCAGTTTTATCCATTCCATTATAGTTGCAGCACTTACTAGTCATATATAGATAGCACGAGTCATCCTGATATCATAAGTAGTGGGCAGTGTTAGTTAACCATTCCATTGTAGTTGCAATACTTACTAGTCAGATACAAATAGCATGAGACCTCCCAAAACCAGCAGTGGTTGGCACTTTTATTTACTCATTCCGTTGTAGTAAAACTGATTACTAGACATGTCAAAGTCAAATTTATAGCACTACTTTAGTTATGCTTGTCTATGATCGAGATACTGTGCTCAAAGTCGTCCATAACCGCGGACACGGCTTTCAGAAAGATTTACCCTGCAGGGGTGCACAAATAGCAACACACACACGATCAACCTCGGGAAGAACCAAATAAAACGCAATGAGGCCTCATGACAAAGCATTCACTGGATTCATAAATTATTTCAGGGGGCCACCCCATTAAGCTACCCGCAACGAAGTTGGCCGGCTCCGAGACGGACCCAAGGTTTGCGCCAATGGCTGTAAACGACTGGGAACCCGAAAGTGTGACTGGGCTTGTCGATACCGTGAAAACACTTCGCAATTCCTAAACAGTACAGGTGCTCCACGCAAAATCGTAAATAAAGCAGTAAAGCATGGCATAAGTACATGATAGTAATAAAGACCCAAACTAGTTTGTGGCCCCAAGAAATAAAGTGTGAATCAATCTCAGGCAAAGGAGGATCCATAGGGTCTCCTGAATGTGGATAGTGAGAATAATCAAGGAACATGTATCAAGTACTCGGGGCCTACGGGACATAAGTGGACATGAAAAAACAAATAGCATATATTGCCCACCGGTGCCTCTTTCATTAGTTGTCCCAGCAATTTAATATCAAGTTGTAATTAAAGTCATGATCATCTCCACCATTAAGCATCTCCACCATTAAGCATGTGCCAACTTTTCAACAACGGTGGAACAACAATGACGTGAAGCAACACCTGAGCAAGCAACTACGACTCGCAAGGCCGACTATCTATCAAACAACAGGCAATAGGATGTGTCCAAGGCAATATAGAGGCTGCAAGGAATATAAATGGTGCATGGAAACTAAAGCATCGCAACACGGATAACAATAGATCAATAGGAGGAAATAAAGATTATAAAAGCAAAATAGGTAGAAAGGGGGAGATTGATCCCCTGGAAAAACATAGCCGAAGATTCATCTGGAGATCAGGTCGACACTCGCATCCACTCAACGGCCTAATCCGTGAAGAAGCAAAGCACTAGAAGAAACACCGGATACACTATTTAATACTATGGCAGAAGATCGGGCATGATGCATGACATGGCAAAGATGCGATGCAATTGGGCAATATTAAGCGGAACCAGGGTCCCGAAAATTAATTATAAGGTTCATGTTGTTTAGATACTCGCAATTTAAATGTTACATTAACAAGGCAAAACATGGCATAGGTTCGCTACACAAATTTAAATGGAGTCAATATAAGCCTACAATAGTCATATGGTCTCCATATTTAATTGTTAGGTGAATCGACAAATACCCCCAAATGGAAAATATGTATGCAAACATGAACAATTTAATATGCAACAAGATAGATAACATATATTATAAAAATAGGGGTCTCGGATAGGGTCACACATTGGCGTTCGACGCTCTTGGTTCGATGTGGTTCAGGTTTGGTCTCGCCGGGATCGGTCTTCGGGGTCTCGACCATCGGATCCATGAAGGAGGTCATGGCGTTTCGGGATGGAAAACTTGTCGTTCCGAGGGTTTGGTCTCGGACACCGGGATTGAGACCTTGGCATCCGTGACTGTGATCTTCTGGTTTCGTGCCGCTGCGAGTCTTCGGTAGATCTTGGTGGAACTAGAAGTAGAACTTGCATCGATGGTTCTCAGGGCACCATTAGCATCGGCGAAAACCCGCGTTATCTGTCCTTGGCCGGGTCTTCGGCATTATCGCGTCATACCGAGAGAAGAACTTGTGCAACCTGCAAGTCTTGTTCGTGAAGACGGATCTCGAACAATATCTTCATCTGGCGCTGATACGTCCAAAACGTATCTACTTTCCAGAACACTTTTGCCATTGTTTCTCCTCTAAACTTGTGTGATTTGGATGCAACTAACATTGACTGACGCTGTTTTTAGCAGAATTGCCTTGGTGTTTAGTTTTTGTGTAGAAAATCAACTATGAGGAAAAATCCCAGAAAATATGCCAAAAATTATATTTCGCCAGAAGACTGTCGGAGCCAGAATACGAGATGGAGGGGGGCTGGGCCCAGGCCACACCACCTGGCCACGCGGGCTAGGCTTGGCCACGCCAGGGGGTGGTCTGGCCGCCCTAGACACCCCCTCGGTCTCCCTCTTTGCCTATAAGTTGTCTTATGACCTAAAAACTCAGGGGGGTCGACGTTTTTCCAGAAGGAGTTTCGCTCCGCCGCCACCACCAGATTCCACGAATCAGCACCAGAAACTCCGTTCTGGTACCCTGCCGGGACGAGGAATTGGAGGAGATCATCGCCATCATCATCACCATCACTTCTCCATCGACCATCCATGTTTCCCCATCTATGAGTGCGTAATCCCCCGCTGTAGGCTATGGGGATGGTAGGGATTGGATGAGATCGTTCATGTAATGGCATCAGATTGTTAGGGCATGGTGCCTAGTATCTACTATTAGTGCTTTATGACTTTGTTGCGACTTGTTATGCTTAATGCTTGTCACTAGGGCCCGAGTGCCATGATTTCAGATCTGAACATGTTATTGATTCATTATGATAGTATTGTTTTTGGTCTTACCTGCAAGTTGTATACACACGTTGTTGTCCGGAACCAATGGCCCCGAAGTGATAGAAATCGGGATAGAGGGAATGGCTTTTATGTGAGGATCACATGTGTTCATGGAGTGTTAATGCTTTGCTCCGGTGCTCTATTAAAAGGAGCACCTTAATTGCCAGTATTTCCCTTGAGGCCCCACTACAAATGGGCTGGCAGGACAAAAGATGTTGTGCAAGTTCTCATTGCGAGCACGTATGACTATATATGGGACACATGCCTAGGATTATCTAGTACTTGGATGCTTTATCTTATTTATCTGCAATTGCCCTATGTTCTGATTGCCATGTGAATTGTCTTGTCCATGCAACGCCCGTCCATCCATCACTATGCCTACTGCACTCAAATCCTACTGTTTACTGCTATTGTTACTGCTGTCTTTACGTTACTACTCCTGCTACTTTGTTGTTCCTATTACAAAACCGTTGCTACTGATAAACTGTTGTGAGCAAGATTGTTTCCAAGTGTAGCTGAATTGACAACTTAGTTGTTAAGGCTTATAAATATTCTTTGGCTCCCCTTGTGTATAATCAATAAATTGGGTTTCACTTCCCTCGAAAATACTGCGATACACCCCCTATACTTGTGGGTCATCAAGACTATTTTCTGGCGCCGTTCCCGGGGAGCATAGCTTTATTTATCAAGTTCACTTGGATTCATTATTGTTTGCTGCCATCCATCCATCATGGGTAAGTCTCGTGATGGCGAGGTTCCTATTTTACCATCCACTACAGTAAGAGGTACGGTTCTGTACACCTCTGTTGCTCTTGATTCACCATCTATTACGAGTAAGCTCGTTACACCACCACATACACATGCTACATACACTGCTACTACTGCTGAATTTGAAACTTCTGATACTTATGATGCTGCTTCTATAATGCTTGATAAGAGTGGTTCATTAGGTCCTTTCCTAGATGCTACGATTGCTAGAACTATAGCTAGAAATACTGAAACTCATAATGAAGACACTACTACACCTGTTAGTTCACCTGAGTCTAGTGAGAGCTATGATATTGAAGACGGTTATGTTGAGATGACCGATGAATTTATTAAAGAATGTAAAAACACCCATGATAGGAGCGTTGCTAAGAGTCTCCTTGAGAGGCGTACTATTAGACCCAAATTGTCTCCTATTACTAAGTTTGCTGCTTCTCCCATAAACATTAAAGATAAAGATTATGATTTCTCTCTCGGTCTATCTTACATAGCTATTGTTGAGAAAGAACCTTTTTGTGGGACTAAGAATGAAAGTGTGGTAGCACATATGACTGAGCTTTCTACCATGAGTGGCTTGTTTTCTGATGATATTAAGATGTGTACTTACTTTGTTGCTAAGATTTTCCCCTTTTCACTGAAAGGAGAAGCTAAAACTTGGTTTAGTAATTTACCTCCTGGATCTATTGATAGCCCTGATTGCTTGATTGGTACTTTCCTGCAGAAATGTTTTCCTCCAAGTGCTAGACATGCTATTTTGCAAGAACTTTTTGATTTTAAACAGGGAGAAAAAGAGATATTGCCTGAATCATGGGCAAGGTTTTGTGCTTTGATTCATGCATAGGCTGGAAGTCCATTACCTAAGAATGAGCTTCTTGATATATTTTATAATGGACTAACTGAAGAATCTAGGACATACCTAGATAGTTGTGCTGATTATGTTTTCAGGAATAGGACTCCCAAGGAAGCTGAGGAATTAATGGCTAAAATAAGCAAGAATTATGAAGATTGGACTCCTCCTGAACTAGCTATACCTGAAGTAATCATACCTGAACCAGCTATACCTGAAGTAATTATACCTGCACCAACTATTCCTGTGCCTATTCCAACATCAAAGAAGAGGGGAGTTATTGAATTAAATGATGAAGTGATGAAGGAAGCTAAGAAATGTCTTAAGGAGAAGGGAATTAAAGCTGCAGATGTAAAGAATTTACCTCCTATAGAAGAATTATGTAAGCCTATCCCCTACTCATCCACTCTTGAGGTACACTCTCTCCAACACTTTGATGAAGGTGATATCCCTTACTCTAAACCTCCTGATCAATGCTTAGAAGAATTCGATATCTTTATTGTTAAGCAAGATAATTTTAATAAAAGGGTGCAAAATCATCTAATGGAAAACACTAGAGCTATTGTTGAGTTAAAGGATATTGTGGAAAGAACCTCTAATGATGTTTGTTGGGGATATACTTTCTGGGTATCCTCACAGTTCCTCACTGACTAGGGTGGCCCACTTCGGGTTAGACCTTTGCTTCACGGGCGGCCCAGTCAGGGAGAAGAAACGGAGTCCAGTCCGGCTACGAGAAGGCCTAGAAGACTTACCGACTTAGGCCCAAAGTGTTACTTGTAGTTCAAGATGTACTCTGTAACCGACTCTTAGTCGTAGCCGGATAGATCTCTCATGTAAACCCTAGGCCGGATATCTATATAAGCCATCCTAGGGAGAGCCTTTAGGGCACCCCTTACAATCACAATCTCAACTCGCACAGGCGAACCCTTGTAACCCATATTCCGGCTCTGCCGTATTACTGGATTGCTAGCAGGAGTAGGATCCGTCCAAAGCCGGCGGATTCGAACTGGGTAAACTTGTGTGCTCACCGTCCAGGAACACCATACGTCTCACACCCCTCTCTTCCACACGCCTCGAGGACCCCCTCATGGCGTACTTGTCATCAATCCGACGATAGTTGGCGCCCACCGTGGGGTAAGTGAGATTCGGATCTACGTTCCGAGCGGAATATGCAAGAATCAGAACCAGCGAGACCATCGACGTCGGTCGCATCCTCTATGCCAGCGATGTCCCTCTCATCGCTCTCAATGAGACCTGGATTCTGGCTAGGGAGGCTGTGACTGCCTACACCATCATGTCTTTTGGCGAGATCAATGTTTACATTGGCTTTGCTGAACCTGCCCCACCCACCCTAGAGGTGATGATAGAGGCAGAAGAAATCTCTGGATCCCCTTTGTCCGTGGAGGCGACAGAGTTCCGGATCTCAGAAAACCCTAATCCCACCCAGCCCGCACTAGTTGTGGATATAGTGGAGAAATCCGAGCCTGAAGCAGACATGGCGGCCGAAGTTGAATCTGGAGTAGATCTCCCTGGAGAGGCCGAATCCCAGATCGACCCACCCGCTGAAGTCGAAATCCAGGAGGAGCATAGCAACAACATTGATTCCGGCTCTGATGACGCCGAGACAGACAAGCCTTTCCTGAGATACACGCTAAGACGCATGATGATGCAAAACTCTGGCATAGATGAAATCCTCGAGACCAATCGCGAGAGCCACAAGTATCTCAGGAGGCATGCGTCGTACTTCGTCGGATATGTGGATCCAGATCCGGCTCTGCCGATGCTGGAGACAACACCGACTCTATGCTGGAGGCGATTGGAACAAACGTCGACGTACCCGCATCCTCGAATGAATCGATGACGTTAGCAGATTTCCGAAAGTTCTCCACGAAATATGAAGAGGAGTATAACTCCAAAGTTGCAAAGGAAGGAGAAGCCATGGATGAAGGATCTGGGGCACACTCTCCCAAAGCGTAGATGACATGGAAATCGGAGATAATCCCAAGGTCCATATGTCCGAAAGTACCGACCAGAGCTTGACTCCGAGAAATGGACCCAAAACCGTCTTTGCTACCGGCGCTGCCAAGAAGGCAAAGAAGAAGAACCAGAAGAACAAGACCCTGACAAAATACCCTCCGGAAGAGGAGGTGATTGCCGAGGAATACGAGGAATACTCGGATGGAGCGCTCATCCTAGACAAGCCCAAAAAAGAAGAGTCGGTGGATGGACACGTGATCACTGAAGGTGCGCATAAACTCATCGATGTTGCATTAACCACACCTATTCCTACAGCTGCAGAATTTACTGCTGAAGACCTGGACGAGAGGGCACAGGCCCTAGAAGTGCGTCGTCAAGTACTCCTCGATGAAGCCAAAAACATTGAGGAGGAAAAGAAACGCATGGCATCTGCGGAGAAATACAACTCCAGGCAACACTAGAAGACCAGGAAACGTCATACTGATGACAACCAATTTCCACAGATTCACAAAGTCCTTTTCGGAGGAGAACTTGGGATGCCTCGACGCGACAACAACGGGGATTGGGTGTATCCAACGCCAGTACAGAACACCGTTGCGGCTCAGGAAATCCTATCGGCTAATCCAGGCCCGGAGCAGATCCGGTTGGGAATCAAACTACTCAACAAAGGACTAGAGAAGCAAAACGTCGCCCTGTTCGGAAGTCAAAAATTGGTCTCAGATTCTGACCAATGTCGCACAGATCTGGCATGGGCTGACGTAAGACCCCAACGCATTCCGGAACAGCAACATCATTCCGACCGTCGGGAAGATAACCACTCAAGAACCGGATCTTCAGGACAACACCACAAAGTTGCTCGTGACTGGCGTAACGTTAACCCAGTTGCGGAGCAAGAGGCAATTGCTGCACTGAACCCAAGGAACCCTCCCCGGCGAGAGTCGAAAGACCGCAGGGAAGAAGATAAAGAGAAATGTCGGGAGGAGGACCGACAAAGAATGCCACATCCTAGACATGCAAGCCGTCTGGATGACGGACGAAGGAACGATGGACACCGTGCCGAGACAAGCCGACAGGGGGCTCGGCACAATGAAGACCCTCCCCAGAACCGGAGTAATGACGCTCCGGATGGAGGCCGGCGATCAGCCGAAAATAACCCAGCTGCTCCACCCTCTCCGCCAAGTAGCCATCACAACGGCTCCCAAGGAGGCCAAGGAGGGCGTCATGGTGGAGGAGGTGGTGGCAGAAGCCAAAGTCTGGCTCCAAGGCACCGTAGCCACAACCGACACTTGGGATGATCTCTATCCCCGAATGACGCAAGGCATAGGATCAACTCCAATATAGAAGCGCGACGCTATGAAAATGATGACATATACGTGGGCCCAAAGTGCTTCGGACCACGCATAAGAGCTACACGATTCCTGGAAGGATTTGCTATCTCAAGAAATATTTAAGCCTACGACGGTATAGCTCGGTCAGATACCTGGCTACAGGATTTCTTCCAATCTTGCTCATCGCCAAAGGCAGAAATAGCCTAGTCGCAACCTGATATATCCCACTCATGTTGCGGAAGACGGCACGATCATGGCTCAATGAACTTTCCGGAGAATACCATCAACAACTGGTATGGCATACAAAGTGCGTTATTTCGGAATTTCGAAGGCACATGCCGGAGGCCCTGTACGGTAGGAGACCTACGGCGTTGCACCCAGAAAGCCGGAGAAACTTGCCGGGATTATCTCGGACGATGGATCGACACCAAGAACTCCTGTGAAGGAGTAAATGACCAAACTGCGATTGAAGCTTTCATTGCAGGTCTCCCAATTGGTTTACTGCGTCATCGTTTGAAGTGTGACAAGGTCACTGATTTGGGAGAGATGATAGAAACAGCGAGCAAGTATGCAGATGCTGACAGCAATGCAGAGGGATTACTCAACGCCCTAGTTGTGCCACAGTCGACAAAACAACCAAAGCAACAAGCTCAGAAGCGCAAGAATACCTCGGAAGAGAAACCCAACGCGGAAACAGCAGTGGTCACTGCTACTTTTGGGTCTGGAGGACGAGGAGGACTTGGCGGTGGCCACGGCCACGGTCGTGGGACATCAAGAGTCCAGGGTAGAGGAGACCAGCAACTCGGAAAAACCTACTCTTGGGCCGACATTGCCAATAACATGTGTGTGCATCACTTAGACGCCAATGGGGGCTCGTCCCACATAAACACCGAGGGTCGTTTCAATGACGACATTAAAAGAGATGACACCACTAGCTACAAAGCTAAGCGGAAGAAGGGAAAGAAGAATCTCGAAAAGATAAAGAGACCAAGGAAGATTCCGACATGGAGGAAGCTGATGCTTCAAATCCCAAGCCGGAAGGGAAGAAAAATTTTCCGACCAAGAAAGACACTTATGTCACCTTCCTCGGATCTCAACCAGCAAAGGTCAAAAAGGTAGTGCTACATGAGCTCAATGCAACAGTTCCGGCTGTCTCCCAATTCTTGGACTGGTCGGAAGTGGCAATCACATTTGATCGCGCTGATCATCCGCCTAAGTTGCACAGGCGAGGAAAATACGCCTTAATCGTTAATCCACTTATTGACGGTCATGGTTTCTCCAATACTCTCATGGACGGTGGCAGCAGTATTAATATTTTGTATGTCGAAACGCTACGCCGGATGAAGATCACGGAGACCCAGCTGAACCACAGCTCTGTGATCTTTCACGGGGTTGTCCCAGGAAGACAAGCAAATTCCCTGGGAGAAATCACTTTGGATGTTACCTTTGGAACTCCAAAGAACTACCGGACGGTGGCACTTTCCTTCGAAGTGGTCCCATTCAAGAGCGCGTACCACGCTATATTCGGACGTCCGGCTTACTGGGCTTTTATGGCTCGTCCGTGTTAGATTTACAATATGATGAAAATTTTAGGTCCCAACGGCGTGATCACTATCAGGGGAGACCCGAAAAAAGCGCGAGAGTGCGAGGATGGAAATGCCACCTTTGCTGAAGCTGTGCTGCACGCCCAGGAGTACCAGGAGATCAAGAAGAGCATAGATCCGTCCGAGATGCCCGCAACGAAGAAGGAGGTGACAAAGCCAAATCCGGAGTTCAAGTCATCAGAAGAGACGAAGAAGACGCCGTTGAAGGATGATGACCCCTCCAAGGTGACCCAAATAGGCGTAGGCCTAGATAGCGCATAGGAAGGCGCGCTCGTCAAGTTCCTCAAAGCAAATCAAGATATCTTCGCATGGCAGCCATCTGACATGGCCGGAGTACCTAGAGAACTCGCCGAGCACTCTTTAAATGTAAACCCGAACGCTAAACCCGTGAAATAGTCCTTACGATGTTTCGGCGATGAAAAGCGTAAGGCAATAGCTAAGGAACTAGCACGGCTCGAGTTAGCCGGATTCATAGAAGAGGTCATCCACACTGAGTGGTCGGCCAATCCTGTAATGGTCCCTAAAAAGGACACCACTGATTTAAGGATGTGTGTTGATTATACCGCCTTGAACAAGGCTTGTCCCAAAGATCTGTTTGCTCTGCCTAGGATTGATCAAGTTATCGATTCTACGGTAGGCTCGGAACTCCTCTATTTTCTCGACGCATATTCTGGTTATCACCAAATCCGGATGAAGGAATCTGACAAAGTCAAAACTTCATTCATAACCCCCTTCGGAACCTTCTGTTTTGTTACGATGCCCTTTGGGCTGAAGAACCCAGGAGCTACGTACCAGCACACAATGCAGCGTTGCCTCCACGACCAACTCGGACGCAATGTACATGCATATGTGGATGATATTGCGGTGATGTCCAAAAAGAAGGAAACATTGATTTCCGACTTGGAGGAAACGTTCGCCAATCTACGAAAATACAACATAATGCTTAATCTGAAGAAATGCTTCTTTGGAATTCCAGCCGGAAAATTGTTAGGTTTCATCGTGTCACAAAGAGGCATAGAGGTGAACCGAGACAAAATCAAGGCTATAATCAATATTTCTAGGCCAACTCGCCTGAAGGACGTACAAAGACTAACTGGTTACATTGCTGCATTCAGTTGGTTTGTAAGCTGGCTCGGTGAAAGAGCTGCACCATTATACAAACTCCTAAAAAGACCAAGGATTTTGTGTGGACTGACGAAGCTGAAGCTTCACTACAAGACCTGAAGAAAGTACTCTTATCTGCTCCTATCCTTGCTGCGCCGGAACCACAGGAACCGATGTTGCTCTATCTTGCTGCGACAAACAAAGTCGTCAGTATCGTTATGGTAGTGGAGAGACCGGAGGAAAATCAGGAACACTTGGTGCAACGTCCAACTTACTTTGTCAGCGAGGTCCTGACAGAATCGAAAAAGCGGTATCCGCACTATCAAAAGCTGGCTTATGGTGTGTTCTTAGCATCTCGTAAGCTACGACATTATTTTCAGGAGCATCCAATTACCGTGGTGAGCACAGCTCCCATGAGAGATATAATCAACAACAGTGACGCCACATGACGCGTCGCCAAATAGGGCATTGAGCTCTCAGCTTTCGATATTGAGTACAAACCTCGAACAACAATCAAATCCCAAATCCTTGCCGACTTTGTTGTTGATTGGACAGAGACGAAGGAGAATATGACCCTACCTGAGTCGGAATATTGGACCTTATATTTTGATGGGTCTAAGGCTCGCGGGGGCTCGGGGGCTGACGTGGTTCTCAAATCACCCCAAGGAGATAAACTTCTATACATGTTGCAGATCCACTTCACAACGACAAATAATATTGTCGAGTATGAAGCACTGCTACATGGAATCCGGATTGCTAAGGATATCGACATCCGACGTTTGATGTGTTACGGAGATTTGGATCTTGTTGCTCAGCAAGTGTCAGATATTTGTAATGCAAATAAGCACATGGTAGCATATAAAGCTGGCGTGGATGATTTATCTAAATCGTTCGAAGGGTTTGAGGTTCAACACATCCCTCGAGCAGAAAATGAGGAAGCAGATGCACTATCTTGGATAGGCTCTGCACGGAAAGAGGTCCCGGATGGCGCTTTTTTAGAGCACCTCAAAGTTGCCTCAATAAAGGGAGTGGATGAGGAATATCTGACCAAATCCGACTCACCCCTAATAGCAGTTCTGGCTGTAATTCCCAGCTAGACTCAACCCTACCTTGATTATTTGGTAGATGGCAAATTACCCGAAGACGAGGTTCTGAGCTGACAGATTATCTGACGAGCGAAAGCCTATACTATAGTTAAAGGTGAGCTCTATAAGCGGAGTGTGTCTGGGGTTTTTCAGAGATGCGTATCTCTGGAAGAAGGAGTGGGAATCTTAAGAGAAATCCACGAAGGCGAGTGTGGTCACCATGCTGCAGCCAAATCTTTAGTGGCAAAAGCTTTCAGACACGGTTTTTTCTGGCTTACAGCCAAGGCAGATGCCGAACGGCTGGTCAAGACGTGCAAGGGCTGCCAGAAGTACGCCAAACAAGCTCATGTTCCGGCTGATCAACTGCGAACAATACCTATAACATGGCCTTTCGCGGACTAGGGGCTTGACATGGTAGGAACGTTTAGACGGGCTCCAAGTGGATCTACTCACCTCTTAGTGATGGTGGATAAATTCACCAAATGGATTGAGGCTAAACTCGTCACTAGTTGTGATGGAGCAATAGCCAAAAGATTTGTCGAGGATGTCATAATTCGGTATGGTTATCCGCATAGTATTATCACGGACAACGGGAGTAATTTATCTATGGGAGAATTGGCCAAATTCTGCAACAAACAAAATATACGGCTTGACATTGCGTTAGTCGCACATCCATAGGCTAATGGACAAGTCGAAAGAGCAAATGGTTTACCTACAAGGCCTAAAACCGAGACTCGAAGCACCACTACGACGTGCTGTGGGGGCTTGGGCAGAGGAATTACCCTCTGTAATATGGAGTTTACGAACAACTCCGAACAGGTCAACCGGATACACACCTTTCTTCTTGGTCTATGGCGCAGAAGCAGTCCTTCCTAGTGATTAGATTCACACTTCTCCTAGAGTGGCCGCGTATATCGAAGAGGATGCCGAGATTTCTTGACAAAATGATCTCGACTTAGTCGAAGAAGTTCGCGTCGTTGCTGAAATGAGATCAACAGCCTATCACCAGAAGTTATGCAAGTATCATAGCCAGAGAGTCAGAAACAGATCTTTCAATAAAGGCGATTTGGTTCTCCGGCTTGTGCAACAAAGAAAGCACAAACTTTTCCTAGTATGGGAAGGGCCCTTTTTAGTTAGTCGAGTATTGCACAATGGTTCGTACTACTTAACTGATATGAGGCCAGTCAAAGAAAGACCTACTACTAAGAAGAGAAAGAGAGCTGAAGGCAGTACAAATCCAGATGAGTTAGACAGACCATGGAATATTGCTCAGTTACGTCCCTTTTATTCTTAGTTTATCCTTCTTTGTAATCATACATATGTACATGTTCTGTGAGAAATAAAAGTTTTGGTTGCCTCAAGTTTTTTCTGAGAAGTTTTTACCATCTTATTTTCGAATGATCATGTCATAGTCAAAAATCCCAGAATACTTGAATGTACTTTATGCTCATGTTTGTTCTGGTTTAGATTTCCGATTCTAAAAATGCTACCTTCGGGTATAACTCTAAAGTCTCTAGTCTATACTTTGGTTATTTGTCTTATTGCCGGATGCGGGCATTTTCCGAGTAGTGAATTGTTGGTACTGGAAGCCGGCTTTGTTTCCGAGTTTAAACTGGTTTAGCAATTGAGCTCCGTTGCTCGACAATTTTTTCATGCAGAAAGTTTAGCTGGCTCACGAAAGGGACGAGGCGGAAAGCCAGATAAACGATAAGTGTAGACAAAAAAAGTATAAGTGCTTATGCAAACATTTCAGGCACACAAAATTTAAGCCAAAAGTGCTGAATAGATTAAAACTTGGCACTAGCAAAAGTATCATGCTGCATATTTATAGACCCATAATGTTTTTCAGAATAATACAATTGTTTCTGATCATCTATGATGCAGGAGAGGAGGTAGGAGCTACCGGCTCACTGGACACATCAGCCGCGCCCTGATAATGATCCGATATGTCCAAATCCGATATGGTTTGGCCATCGTCAGAAACTTCAGCTGCTTCTTCGGGAGGCGGAGGCGGTGTGTCCACGCGGGTGAAGAAGGGAGTGTCGTAGCTGGTTAAGTCAGCTACATGGCACCCATATCCGGCGCAGGAGTCCATGATGGCCTTGATGTCTTGCTCTTGTCTGTCTTCATCCACCTTGCAGTACCCTCTGGTCACTTGCCAGATTTCCATGCTTCCATGGTGGCTCATGACCATTGCGAGGGCGTTCTGTGCTGCTGATCGCGCATAGGACATGTTCTAGTCCCGGACGAGCTGCGACATTTCCTTTTCTTTGTCCACACCTGAAACTCGGACATGCTATGCTTGTCCGGAACCTTGAGAGCTTCGCCAATATCCTCAATAGATTGGCGGAAGTCATGAAGTAGATCACCGACTTGGGTAAGCCCATGGGTGCGAGGCTCGGCAGAAGTGGAGTTCGTCAAGTTCAGAGGACCTATACATATAATGCAAAATGGTTAAACAAATCCGACATCGAAAGAGTCGAAGAATGTAGACAAGTCAGAAAGATGGAAACATACCGAAGATGACGTCATCAACTTTGGTCTTCTCTTCCCGAAGACTCCGGAGTTCAGCCCGGAGTGCCTCGGAAAGGTCCTTCTCTATGCAAAGCTCGTTGTTGAGATCTGAAATTTTCTGCTTGTGGAGTGTAATCTTGCGATCATGCTCCACGGTGGCCATGGAGGAGGATTCGAGAACTTGAGCTATGCTCTTCTCATGATCCGCCTTAAGCTGGTCAAGCTCTCGGCGGAGATCCTTGTTTTCCACCACCAAGGTCTTCAGATTTTCGGCCTCTTCTATCATAGCACAGGACTGCTTTATCAGTGCTGTAAGTCAAAAAGAACAACAGTTCAACAAAAAATATTCGACTGTGAAAACACAAAACAAGGTTTGAGTCTCGGAATGTTTACCTCCAGCTTCATCATTGGAAACCTTCAGCTCAGCATTCTTAAGTCGGAGAGCTCTAATCTCTATCCACTTATTGCAGACATTCTTCAACAAATCCTGGTTATATGAATTAACTTTCTGTAAGTCAGAATACCCAGAGTCAGAAGTCTACTGAAGACTCGGGCTAATATTGTAGCTAATATCAGCACGAGCCTTGGGGGCTACACTAGTTCATTCTTTGGCATCCTAAGGAAACATAAACCCGGATTGTATATCCAACTTCATGCTTGGGGGCTAGAGGATATGATATAAAGTACAATAAAGAAAAACATGAGTTGGAATTTCGACTTACATGATGTTCATGTGTGAGCTTGCTCAGGCACATGTTCACCTCGGTGGTAACCTTCTCGGCGAGGGTGAGTGGAATAACCGGAGGTGGTGGAAGCACACCAACTCTTAGTCCCTCGTCGTGAAGGCGGACTTGTTCAAGAAGGTCAGAGTACTTGATGTCCTCGGCTTCTTGTGCTTCTTCTTCGGTAGAGAGATTTCGGCTCTCTAGGCATTGCCGGTCCAGCAACTGGATTTCCTCCACAAACTTCCGAGACAAGCCAAATTTGGCAAGTCCCGGATTGTTCAGGGGGTTTTCGGCGAAAGTCTCTGCCGAGGGATCATTACCCGAGGAGGGTTAACCCTTATCAAAACCTGAGCCACCCATGGTGGCGTCAGTCTGTGACTCAAGGGTCGCTGGCCCTATTGAGGGAGCCGGATCTTCTGCGACAACTGGCGATGGAGTAATCACCGGCGTTACGGAAGGTTGAGGGGCAGGAGTCGGAGGAGCCGCGATAGGAGAAGCCATAGTCAGCTTTGTCTGCCGTAGAGGCTTCGAAGAAGTTCCCTTCCCCTTGCCCTTGATGAGCTGTTTAGCTCTGAGAATGTGTAGAATAGAAAACATTACATCTCGGAAGAAATTACAAGTAAAGTACAAAGGAAGAAGTTGTGTAGAAAGTTACCTCTTCACGACTGACACTTCCTTTGTGCCGACAGCCACTGTCAGAGCCTTGCGCTTCCTGGGCACAACGTACGGCAGTGGAACCAGTTCCTCCTCCTGAGAAAACTCCGGAGGATATCCCTCGATAGGAGACAGTTCCAACTCGGGGAGGTCGGCAAGCTGAAAAGAAGATAATATCTCAGTATTGTGAAATAACTTAAAGGTGAGACACATAATAAAAGGGTTTATTGTTAGAAGCTTACCGGCACCACAGGGTCTTCCGTTGTGTGCATGTCTAGAGACAAGTCCGGAATCTTTCTCTCAATCCACTCCTTGATCAGCCATTTGATTTGGCTTATGTAATCCCGTGGCTTTAAAGCCTTAGGACTGATGCGAAGGGAGTCATTCTTCGATGCCGTGATGGAATGCATCAGACGGTCGCCATGGTGCTGGAGAGGCTGGATCCGACGTGCGACCCAAGATTGGACTAAATCGGACCCTCGCAGGCCCTTGTGTTTTATCAGATATTCGATCCGCCTCTTGGCAAGGATCAAATCATCACTGAGAGCCGGAGGAGCCTCGTCCCAAGACGCTAGGGCTGTGGCAGCTCCGTCGACGAAAGCCGGCAAAGCAGTAGCTTTGCTGGGAGCAGGAATATCCTTATGGTAAAAGAAAGTGGCCGGCCATTGTTTAACCGACTCACTAGCTGAAATGCGAGGATAAGTACGCTCGCATCTAACTGAAAGGCTAATAGTGCCGGTAATATAAGGATTACCGGCAGTGATGGAGTTTCTACGGACATGAAAGTAGAAACGGAATAAAGTGAGACTCGGCCTAATGCTAATATATCCCTCACACAAAGTCGCATAAGCACTCATCTCTAAGATGGAGTTGGGAGGAAGATGGTGAAGCTGAACACCGTAATGATCTATCACCTCAGAAAAGAATTCCGAGGGAGGGAAAGACAAACCTCTATCAAGGTGGGTGCCGAAGTGTATCCACTCGCCGGCATGCGGGTTGGGGACGGTTTCACCGAAACCGCTCTGCTAGTCGCCGGCGCGGAGGAGCCCTTCATTCTCCACGCCGCGGAGCTTCTTGTCGTCGAGGAGACACGAGATCCAAACCCCACGGTTGCTTTATTTTTCCGCCGCCGCCGCCGCTGCGAAGCCAGCCAAGCCAGACGATGAAGATGAAGCCATTTCTCCGGTGCGCCGGAGACCTTGGATGGGCGGCGCTGGGAATCTGGGAAGCAAAGGAGCTCTGTGCGCGGGGGAGAAGTGGAGGAGAGGAAACGGCAAGGGAATAGGTGAAGATGAGGAAAAGGAAATCCTCACCCCTTATAACCACCTAACCGTGCCAAGATTCGTGCAAAAGCCATAGTGTAACCGCCACGCGTTGTGGAAGGAATTGGGAAGGACCCACATGATGATTACGTCGCCTCGATCTCCGCGTACACATTGAAACGACGCCTCGGTTCCGTGAACGACAGACCCACCAACGGTCGTGCTGACAGGATGTTTGTCAAATGACGTGACTTGACCATGACCAGTGTCAGATGACATCAGAGACCAAGTTCCGGCTTAGTTTGAATATCAAGCTGGAAAATCCGAATAATGTACTAATAGGTCTGACTTACTTTTGAGACCTGAATCATATCTTTTGTTTTGAAGTTTTAGGAACCCTTCAAGATTCTGCAAGCCGAAGATCAAGCTAGATGATGATGAATCCGACTTTGGATCTTGGAGACTTTCGGGGGCTGCTGTTGGGGATATACTTTCTGGGTATCCTCACAGTTCCTCACTGACCAGGGTGGCCCACTTTGGGTTAGAGCTTTGCTTCACGGGCGGCCCAGTCAGGGAGAAGAAACGGAGTCCAGTCCGGCTACGAGAAGGCCTAGAAGACTTACCGACTTAGGCCCATAGTGTTACTTGTAGTTCAAGATGTACTTTGTAACCGACTCTTAGTCGTAGCCGGATAGATCTCTCCTGTAAACCCTAGGCCGAATATCTATATAAGCCGTCCTAGGGAGAGCCTTTAGGGTACCCCTTACAATCACAATCTCAACTCGCAAAGGCGAACCCTTGTAACCCATATTCCGGCTCTGCCATATTACTGGATTGCTAGCAGGAGTAGGATCCGTCCAAAGCCGACGGATTCGAACCTGGGTAAACTTGTGTGCTCACCGTCCCGGAACACCGTACCTCTCACACCCCTCTCTTCCGCACGCCTCGAGGACCCCCTCATGGCGTACTTGTCATCAATCCGACGACAATGTTAAAATGATTGTTAAACACTTTCAAATGGTTCAAACTCAAATAGATCAACTTATTAAAGTGCAAAAAGACTTGCTAGTTAATGTTGCCAAAGAAAAACACGCTTATGAGATTAGAACTTGAAGTGGTGCTACTACCCAGGATCCTCTATATCCCGAGGGGCATCCCAAAAGAATTGAGCAGGATTCTCAACAAGCTGAAAATACTGGCTCTACTCGTAAGAAAAGGAAAAAGAAACATAAAACTATTGTAGAACCCTTTGAACCTGCTATAGATCCTAATAGTATATCTGTCTCTGATGCTAAAACTGAAAGTGGTAATGAAGAAAATGATGTTCCTAATGAAGAAAAAGTTGAAGAAGAACCTGAAAAGCACACTAAGAATATGAAATCCACTAAAGAAGATTTTATTGCTAAGAAACATGGTAGTGAAAGAGAGCCTTGGGTCCAAAAACCTATGCCTTTCCCTGATAAGAAACACAAGTCAAAGGAAGATGAACACTATAATAAGTTTTGTGAGTGGATGAAACCTTTATTCTTGCAAATTCCTTTGACTGATGCTATTAAATTGCCTCCTTACTCAAAGTATATGAAGGATATTGTCTCAAATAAAAGGAAGATCCCTAATGAAGAAATTTCTACTTTGCTTGCCAATTACTCCTTTAATGGTAAGGTTCCTAAGAAACTTGGAGACCCAGGGATTTCAACTATCCCTTGTTCTATTAAGAATAGTTATGTTAGAACTGCTTTGTGTGATTTGGGAGCTGGAGTTAGTGTTATGCCTTTCTCTCTCTACAAGAGACTTCAACTTGAAAAATTAATACCAACTGATATATCTTTGCAAATGGCGGATAAATCTACCACTATCCCTGTTGGTATATGTGAGGATGTACCTGTTCAAGTGGCTCATAATTGCTTGATATTAACTGATTTTGTTGTGCTTGAAATGCCTAAAGATGATAATATGTCTATTATTCTTGGGAGACCTTTTCTTAATACTGCAGGAGCTATTATTAATTGTAATCAAGGAAAGGTGACTTTCAATGTTAATGACAAGGAACATACTGTCTATTTCCCCAAGAAGATTGATAGGACTTATGGTTTGAATTCAATTGAACATGTTGAGGGTATCCAAGTTGGAGAAATATATTGTCCCATACCAAGAGAAAAATATGAAACTATTATGATTGGAACCATTGCTATCAAAGTTGAGGTAACATAATCATTAGTGGAATACAAGTTTTGTCTCATATGAAATTGTTTTGGTAACAAGACCTGATCAACCTTGTTAACAAAAGGATTTCATTGAGCAAAACAATGTTTTCACCATGATTATCTCCGTTTACTTTTATTCTACCCGTCTTAGTTTTTTTGCTTTCGTTTAGTTTTCTTTTCTGTTGTTAGTTGCTTGCATGTTATAGTGTCTTAGAACTTCTATAGTTCTAAGCCTTGTTTTTTCATTGCATCTTTTCCAAAAAAAATCTTTTTCTATCAGAAAATCATTCATCTATACTTGAAAATTGCCCAAAAATAAAGTGTCTTGAAAAATTCCAGAAAATTCATATTAAATTTTTACGTGAAAAAAGGGCAGAGGAGTGCATGAAAGGTACCAGGGGGACCCACCAGGCAGGCACACCACCTGGTGGCGCGGCCTGCCTTGGGTGGCGCCATGCCATGGTGTGGGCCACCCCTGGCCCTCCACTCACTCTCTCACTTGCCACTTTCTTCTCTCTCCCGAGTAAACTATAGTTCATTGCTCAAAATCGTGTTCTAGCTATGCTTGCTCTTGATTTTTCGATCTCCTTGCTCAGCCCATCTTTCCTGCTGAAATTTGGAGCATTTGTTCTCCGGTATGTGACTCCTCCGCTTGTCCAAGTAGATTTGTGTTTAGTGGTTTATATCTTGAATATTTTGCTGCTATAGGTGACAGGTGATGAGAACTTGTAAGCTTGTTTGATGCTTAGAGATATAGTTTTGATGCATGTTTAGGCCTCCTACAAGTCCCTATGAGTAGTGCCCTTCATTATATTCACTTTGCAATCACTTGTTTAATAGGTGTTTAAATTTCAGAATAGAAGATGAATGAGCATCAACTAAACCAACATGAACTATGGGTGCATGAGGTTATGAAGGTTCACCAGGTGGAGGAAGTTTTTCCTTCCATTTATCCATGCTCTGAATTCATGAGAGCTTCATGAATTCTCCAGGATTTCTACACTTTGGTTTCTAATGCAGGGTTGGAGCACTTTTTGGAAGATGAACCTTGTCAATTTGTAAAGCTAACCATGTCTGTGGTGCAGGACTTTCAATTTAGTTACTCTTTTCCTAACTCCATGGTCCACTACAAAATTTACAATATTGTTGTCGACCTTTCTCTCGATGACTTTTGTGCAGCTATTAAGGTACCTCAGTGGGGATCATGTAGAAGGATTAAAGAGCGACCTGCACCACTCATGGATTTATACGTAGAAATTTGCCAAGGGAGCAGCTTTTCGAAGGAGAGTGGAAAAATCCGTAACATTCATCTCCCCTCTATTTGCTACTTTGCTTAGTTTATTGCCAAGTGTGTTGTTGCTAGGAAAACTGCCAATAAGTTATCTTCGTATGATCTAACATTCATCTCTGCTGCTCTTAAACGAGATAGGACTTATAACTTGGGTGCTTTGATTGCTTTCCGTCTTGCTGCTAACCGCAAGAAAGGTGGAATTTGTGGAGGCCTCATTGCTTCTCGTTTATTAGCATTTCATGGTTTAGTGCCCCATCATCTAGACCTACAGTTTCGCATAGAAAGGCTTGATCTTAATTCCATGATACAACATAAATTTGTTTCTTCTTGGGCTAATTTGAGTGAGCTGTCTTATGAAATAACCTTTCTCAAAGCTGGTTGGAGAAAGAGAAAGTCCGAGCGTGTTGTCCTTTTTCCTGCACCTGTTTTGTTTAACCTTGATAACAGGGTAGGATGGTCCCTCATGGAGGAGGAGTTTGATGCGTACTTGGGAGAGCTCTCCCAACAGGAGCAGGATACTAGAAGGGAGGTCACAGATGATACGGTCTAGCCCTCGAATGAGGGGGAGTCTTCATATCAGCAGCCTACCTATTATTGGGGAGCTTCTTATTCATCCCACGGGCCTAACTACGATCATTCTTACAATGACCCGCCTGCTTGGAACCCTTACCCGTATCTGAATTGATACCCACTTAGGCCAAAAGCCTAAGCAAGGGGGGAGGTACGCCGACATTGCACTCATCTCCATATCATTTTGCGTCGGTACTTTGTATATTCATGTTTCGTTCTCTTTTTAGTTTTTGTTCTTTCTTTGCTTTTGCTTTCTAAAACACAAAAAGACCAAAAATATTTCTATTGTTTCTCTTTGGTTTGCTTCTTTTTCTCTTTGCCTTGGTTTGTTTTTCCCTTTTTGCTTTGTTTGAACTATTCGAGAAACCCAAAAAGATTTTGCTTTGCTTGTTCTTCCCTTTTGGTTCTTGATACATTGCAAATGTATCTATAATTTTTGATGTTCAATGCTTGGTTTTATCTACTTTCTTGTGTTTTGTCCACACTTTGGAGTACTTTTCATATGATTTCTTGGACTAACCTATTAACAAGAGCCACAGTGCCAGCTGCCTATTTTCTGCTGTTTTTGGTTCCAGGAAAGTCAGAAAATGAATATTCTCGAAATTGGACGGGACAAAAGCGAAAGTGCCTATTTTTTCGGAAGACATCTAGAGCCAGAATACAAGACGGAGAAGGTCTGGGGGCCGGCCACACCACCTGGCCGCACGGCCAGGCCTGGCCCGCGCTAGGAGCGGCCCTCGTATTCAAGGGACATGAGATTTCTAACTTATACTTCGTCAAGCATGTACACCATAGTTTGTTCACTTTAACCTTAATCACTTCAAGATGCTTATGATAGGGGCAATGAGAGCCCAAAGCTATTAAGTACCATAATTTTTGGAAGCTCTTTATGAGACTTGAATCCCTGCTTCCTTCTATGAAGGCCTTTCTTCCACCATTATATTGAGTCTCCACCTTCTACCTTTATGCACCTACTTTGAGAGCATAGTGGCCATTCTTAGTTCTATGTGCATTGTCCCAAGACTAGTTGAGTGATGCATAACTTGATATTGCTTGCTTTAAACTATTTGTATCTAGTCACTCTTATGAACTTTGAAGGTGTCCTATGCATTTATATTTTCTACTCTATGAGGGACAAGCTGAATACTATTATGCTATGTTTTCTTTATGTGAAACAAACAAACGTCTTGCAAAGCATTGTTATTCATGAATCTTTTGTTTGTGCCTTTTCATGTTGCATCATAGTTTCTTTGTCTTATTGCTAGAACTTTGTCTTTCATGTTATGATTGAAGTACTATGATCCCAGCTTTGAATGTTTTACAAATACTTTGATCAAGTCTTTGATGGTGCATGTCACCTCAAAAATTATTCTTTCTTTTTATCACTTACCTACTCGAGGATGAGCAGGAGTTAAGCTTGGGGATGTTGATACATTGCAAATGTATCTATAATTTTTGATGTTCCATGCTTGGTTTTATCTACTTTCTTGTGTTTTGTCCACACTTTGGAGTACTTTTCATATGATTTCTTGGACTAACCTATTAACAAGAGCCACAGTGCCAGCTGCCTGTTTTCTGCTGTTTTTGGTTCCAGGAAAGTCAGAAAATGAATATTCTCGAAATTGGACGGGACAAAAGCCAAAGTGCCTATTTTTTCGGAAGACATCTAGAGCCAGAATACGAGAGGAGAAGGGCTGGGGGCCGGCCACACCACCTGGCCGCGCGGCTAGGCCTGGCCCGCGCCAGGGGGTGGTCTGGCCGACCCCAACACCCCCTCGGCCTCTCCTTCTGCCTATATATTGCCCTCGGGACCAAAACCCTAAGTACCCGATCAAAAATCCACGAAAGAGTCTATAGCCACTGTCATCTCCATCCCTAGATCGGGAGGGATCTGAAGCTCTTCCCGACACCCTGCCGGAGAGGGGAATTCACCATGGAGGCCTTCTTCATCATCATGCAAGCCTCCGATGTGACGCATGAGTAGTTCATCTCTGGACTACGGGTCCATGTAGTAGCTAGATGGCTGGTTCTCCTCCTTTGAGCTTTCATGTCTAGATCTTGTGATCTCCGTTCATGATCAATATCATCTATTTGTAATTCTGCATGTTGTGTTTGTGGGGATCCGATGGATATTGAGATTCTATTTCAGATTGATTATTGATTCTATCATGTCTTTGTTATTTGTGATCTTGCATGCTATCCGTTGTTAGTTGCTATCTTGGCCAAGTAGATGCTAGCAACTCCAAGAGTTAGTATTTATGCTCGATAGTGGGTTCATGCCTCTGGTAATCTAGGGAAGTGACAGAAATCTCTAAGGTACTAGATGTGCTGTTGCTACTAGGGAGAAAACAACAATCCTTTGTTCATAGAACAATCATATTGTTTACATTACACGCAATTTGTAAAGCAATAATCTGTTGCTTGCAACTAAATACTGGAGAGGGTTCAGATGATAACCTGAAGGTGGATTATTAGTCATAGATGCAGTTGGATGGCAGTTTATGTATAATGTTGTAATGCCCAATCAAGTTCCAAAGGAGTCAAGATGATTAGTATATGCATGTATTTCTTTCTCGATGTTTGTCAATTGCCCCGCTGTAATTTGTTCACCCAACATGTTATCTATCTTAAGGAGAGCCACCTCTAGTGAACTATGGACCCCGGTCCTTTCTTTTACATACAATCTACAAACTATTTACTGCTTTGTGTTTACTTTCTACAAACTATTACTTCCTTCCATTCGATACGTTTAATCCTTTGTTTTCAGCAAAACCGGTGAGATTGACAACCTCATCGCAAGTTGGGGACAGAGTTCTGTGGTTGTGTTGTGTAGGTCTCCACATTGCTACTAGCACCGGTAGTGCGCCCTGCCAAGGCTCAGCTAGCAACACCTTCGGGGTGTTTCCTTGCTCCTACTGGTTCGTTATCCTTGGTTTCATAACTGAGGGAAACTTACTTCTGTGCTCATCATACATTCCTCTTGGGGTTCCCCAACGAGCTCATAAATCACGAGCCATCCAAGTATTTTTCTGGCGCCGTTGCCAGGGAGTCAAGGACATCTTCACAAGGGGAGTCCCTCATAACTAATCTCTTTACTTTGTTATTTTTGTTTTGCTTAGTTTCTTTTTGTTCTGTTTGCTTGTTTTGTTATCAAAAACACAAAAAAAATTAGTTTTACTAGTTTGCTTTCTTTATCAAAAACACACAAAAAAATGACTACTCTTCAAAACACTAAGTTGTGTGACTTCACTAGAACCAACAACAATGATTTTATGAGCACCCCTATTGCTCCACCTGTGCCTGAAGCTACTTTCTTTGAGATAAAACCTGCTTTACTCAATCTTGTTATGAGAGAACAATTTTCTAGTATTGGTAATGAAGATGCTGCTGCCCATCTAAATAACTTTGTTGAACTTTGTGAGATGCAAAAGCATAGGGATATAGATGGTGATATTATTAAGCTGAAATTGTTTCCTTTCTCTTTGAGAGGAAAAGCTAAAGAATGGTTGGATTCCTTAACTAGGAATAGTATTGATTCTTGGACTAAGTGCAAAGATGCTTTCATTGGAAAATACTATCCTCCTGCTAAGATTATATCTATGAGAAGTGAAATAATGAAGTTTAAACAATCTGATAATGAACATGTTGCTCAAGCTTGGGAAAGAATGAAATCTTTGGTAAAGAATTGTCCCACTCATGGACTTACTGCTTGGATGATCATCCAAACTTTTTATGCAGGATTGAACTACTCTTCAAGGAACCTATTGGATTCTGCTGCTGGAGGTACCTTTATGACCATCACTTTGGGTGCTGCAACAAAGCTTCTGGATAATATGATGGTTAACTATTCTGAATGGCATACTGAGAGAGCTCCACAAGGTAAGAAGGTAAATTCTGTTGAGGAAACCTCCTCCTTGAGCGATAAGATTGATGTTATTATGTCTATGCTTGTTAATGGGAAAGCCCATATTGATCCAAATAATGTTCCTTTAGCTTCTTTGGTTTCTCAAGAAGAGCAAGTTGATGTGAACTTCATAAGGAATAATAATTTTGGCAACAATGCTTATGGTAATAACAATTATAGGCCCTACCCTCCTAATAATACTTATGGTTATAATGGTAAACCTGGATTACCTAGTGAAGGAAGAATTTTAGAAGTTGAAAGAGCCACTAAAAACTTCATGCAAATGCAATATGAGCAAAATAAACTATTTACTAAAACTATGGAGGAACAATCTACCATTTTGAAGAACATTAGCCCTCAACTTGAGAGTCTAAATAGGGAAATTCCTAGTTTACAATTGAAACTCTCTAATGCTGAAAGGAATATATCATCTTTGTCTGAAGCTCAATCTTCGTTGATTAATAAAATGGCTGCTAAACCTGAAACTAATGATAATCCCTTTGTAGCTACTAATGCTATACAAGTTAGAATTGATGAAAATGTTAGACTATTAGCTGAATTACATGCTAAGTGGGAAAGAGAAGATGAAATTGCTAGAAACATTAGTGTTTCTACTATCACCACCACTAGTGTTGAGGCTAGTAATAGTTCTACCACCTTAGATGATAATTATGATTTTAATCTTGATGGTTGCAACATCTCTGAAGTTATTAAGTTCCTACAAAAGCTTGCTAAAAGTCCTAATGCTAGTGCTATGAACATGGCCTTTACAAAACACATTACTGATGCTCTCATAAAGATTAAAGAAGAAAAGATGAAACATAAAGCTTCTATTCCAATAAAACAAGAAGATGGTTGGGAACCCATCATTAATATGAAAGTGAATGACTTTGATTTCAAAGCTTTATGTGATCTTGATAGTAGTGTTTCTATTATTCCTAGAAGGATTTATGATATGCTTGATTTGCCTCCACTTGAAGATTGTTATTTGAATGTCCCACTTGATGATAATGCTAAAAGGAAACTCATGGGGAGTCTTAATGAAGTTCTTATTATGGTTAACAATGCTTATGTCCCCGTTGATTTCTATGTTTTGGATGTTGAATGCAATGCTTCTTGTCCTATTACTTTGGGACGACCTTTTCTTATAACTGTTGGTGCCATTATTGATATGAAAGAAGGCACCATTAAATATCAACTCCCACTCAAGAAAGGTATAGAACACTTCCCTAAGAAGAGAGAGAAGATTTCTTTTGCTTCTCCTATGAAAACAAAATTTGGTCTTAATGCTTCTTCATTTGAGAACACTTGATCCTTTTTCTTGCTTCTTATGCCTAACTTAAAGGCGTTAAAGAAAAGTACTTATTGAAAGATAACCCAAAAGTTTTAGATGAGTCTTGGAAGTTATTACTTCAGTAATAACCGCTCCTTATCCTTTTTATTTGCTTTTTGTGCCAAGAGTAACCTCTAATGAGAGAGAAATAATGATTGGGAAAGTTGCTGTCCCGAAACAGATTTCTGTGCTTCACCGTAAAACTTTGTGTAACATCTCTGAATGTCCTTTTGAGGCGTGAATTTTTGTGCTTCTGCCCGAGGTTGTTACCTAACTTTCGTTAGTTCAACACCTTTTGATTTGAGCAACAGAAGGTCTTCGAAAAAATTCGTCTTTACCTGCTGGTCTGTTTTGACAGATTTCTGCCATTTTCTGCATTTGCTTCTTGTTGGTTCCTTTTTGAGTTCTTTTGGGGAATTGAGCTTTTTGAGGGAAGTGATAAAGTAGCTAGTGTTCTAATGGAAGTTTATTTGGTGTTAGAACTGAACCTTAAGACCTATTATCTTGAGTGCACTAATGTTGCTAATAAAGATTGTGTGGAGTTTTGTATGAAGGAAAAATTTCAGGTGTATGGAAGAAATGAGTAATTAGATGAAAGATGGACTAAAGATCAAGCTTGGGGATGCCACACATGTCACCCCAAGAAATATCCAAGAAGTACAAGCGTCAAAGCTTGGGGATACCCAAGGCATCCCCCTCTTCATCAATAAAAATCCAAGGTTTCTTCCAAACGCTTCATTTTTATTGTTTCATGCACAGTTGTGTTGTTCTTGGAGCGTCTTCTTTTTCGTTTTCATTTTGGTTTTTTCGTTTGCTTGGTTTTCTTAGTTTTCTGAATAAATTGGTTGGACCCCCTCTTTCATACATTGGTTTTCAAATAGTTTGGTTTGGTTTGGAAAAGAGTAGGAAAGTTCATGCTTAAGTGTTAAAGAGAGTTTGTTTTTGACTGTGGCCTATGCTTTGTCATGCCATGCTTGATATTGTTTTGGCTTTATGATTAGTATTCTTTGATGTAGCACGACTTGTTATAAACAATTGAGATTGCTTAATGTGCCTTGGATGAATCATGCGTTGTTTTAGCATATTAAAGCATAATATAGTGGTATTCTCCTTTGATGCTTTATTTGGGTTGACTTGGCGCATGCTCACACCATTTTATGACTATCCCAAGTCACCATAAGCCTTTATGATCCTTTAGTTTTCAACTTGTAGTATCACTTTATGCTTTGATCAATGATGTTTTGTTGCTCTGCATGATTATGGCCATTATTGCTCTCTTAGTTTGTCACTCCCAGTCTTTTGCTAGCCTCCACAACCAAGTATGAGTTCCAATCATGCATCCAAATCCCTAAACCAAGTTATTCCAAAGAGTCCACCATACCTACCTACTAGCTTATGCTATTCCAAGTATATTCATGCTTTTGTTTACCTTCCGAATTAAACTTGTTATGAGAAAACTAGTGATTAAAGCTCTCACGAACTTGATGGCACACTTTACTTTTCTTGCCCTTAATAAACTTGAACCATTGTGTCATCTATGTTGTATATGCTTGCACTTATTTGTTGGGAATTAGCAGAACCATGCTGTCATGGGGAACGCTTTCAACATTGCACTTGGTACTTTGTACCTAGTTGATATCATGCTCTTTTGTCTATGGATGTCGTCGGTGTGAAATGAAAGGGGAGCTTGTAAGTCCATGGAGTTATGTATATGTGTTAGAGAAACGCCTGGGCCACTGGTCTAATCCATGCTGACATGGTGGAAACCTGCAGCGTAACCATAATGAGCTGTCTATGAAGCATTCTTCTTATAAAAAAGAGTCATATATTGAGAAAAAAGAGAAAAAGAAAAAAAGGAGATTATGAAAAGAGGAAAGAGAGAAAAAAGCACCATATTCCCATGGTAAATAAGAAGATTGCTGAGATGCTCGTTGTCTGCTTGCCTTGTCATTTTGATATGGGGATTCTTCCGTATCATCGGGCAAGGGGTACCCCGTTGGCGGTTCTCTATGATACACATGTACTTACGATGACAAGAACTTACCGGTGACTAAACTTGAGTAGCATGAGGAGCGACCCTCGTATTCAAGGGACATGAGATTTCTAACTTATACTTCGTCAAGCATGTACACCATAGTTTGTTCACTTTAACCTTAATCACTTCAAGATGCTTATGATAGGGGCAATGATAGCTCAAAACTATTAAGTACCATAATTTTTGGAAGCTCTTTATGAGACTTGAATCCCTGCTTCCTTCTATGAAGGCCTTTCTTCCACCATTATATTGAGTCTCCACCTTCTACCTTTATGCACCTACTTTGAGAGCATAATTGCCATTCTTAGTTCTATGTGCATTGTCCCAAGACTAGTTGATTGATGCATAACTTGATATTGCTTGCTTTAAACTATTTGTATCTAGTCACTCTTATGAACTTTGAAGGTGTCCTATGCATTTATATTTGCTACTCTATGAGGGACAAGCTGAATACTATTATGCTATGTTTTCTTTATGTGAAACAAACAAACGTCTTGCAAAGCATTGTTATTCATGAATCTTTTGTTTGTGCCTTTTCATGTTGCATCATACTTTCTTTGTCTTATTGCTAGAACTTTGTCTTTCATGTTATGATTGAAGTACTATGATCCCAGCTTTGAATGTTGTACAAATACTTTGATCAAGTCTTTGATGGTGCATGTCACCTCAAAAATTATTCTTTCTTTTTATCACTTACCTACTCGAGGACGAGCAGGAGTTAAGCTTGGGGATGTTGATACATTGCAAATGTATCTATAATTTTTGATGTTCCATGCTTAGTTTTATCTACTTTCTTGTGTTTTGTCCACACTTTGGAGTACTTTTCATATGATTTCTTAGACTAACCTATTAACAAGAGCCACAGTGCTAGCTGCCTGTTCTCTGCTGTTTTTGGTTCTAGGAAAGTCAGAAAATGAATATTCTCGGAATTGGACGGGACAAAAGCCAAAGTGCCTATTTTTCCAGAAGACATCTGGAGCCAGAATACGAGACGGAGAAGGGTTGGAGGCCGGCCACACCACCTAGCCACGCGGCTAGGCCTGGCCCGTGCCAGGGGGTGGTCTGGCCGACCCCAACACCCCCTCGGCCTCTCCTTCCGCCTCTATATTACCCTCGGGACCAAAACCCTAAGTACCCGATCAAAAATCCACGAAAGAGTCTGTAGCCGCCGTCATCTCCATCCCTAGATCGAGAGGGATCTGAAGCTCTTCCTGACACCCTGCCGGAGAGGGGAATTCACCCTGGAGGCCTTCTTCATCGTCATGCAAGCCTCCGGTGTGATGCGTGAGTAGTTCATCTCTGGACTACGGGTCCATGTAGTAGCTAGATGGCTGGTTCTCCTCCTTTGAGCTTTCATTTCTAGATCTTGTGAGCTCCGTTCATGATCAAGATCATCTATTTGTAATTCTGCATGTTGTGTTTGCGGGGATCCGATGGATATTGAGATGCTATTTCAGATTTATTATTGATTCTATCATGTCTTTGTTATTTGTGATCTTGCATGCTTTCCGTTGTTAGTAGCTATCTTGGCCAAGTAGATGCTAGCAACTCCAAGAGTTAGTATTTATGCTCGATAGTGGGTTCATGCCTCTAGTAATCTAGGAAAGTGACAGAAATCTCTAAGGTACTAGATGTGCTGTTGCTACTAGGGAGAAAACAACAATCCTTTGTTCATAGAAGAATCGTATTGTTTACATTACACGCAATTCGTAAAGCAATAATCTGTTGCTTGCAACTTAATACTAGAGGGGGTTCAGATGATAACCTGAAGGTGGATTATTAGTCATAGATGCAGTTGGATGGCGGTCTATGTATAGTGTTGTAATGCCCAATCAAGTTCCAAAGGAGTCAAGATGATTAGTATATGCATGTATTTCTTTCTCGATGTTTGTCATTTGCCCCGCTGTAATTTGTTCACCCTGCATGTTATCTATCTTAAGGAGAGCCACCTCTAGTGAACTATGGACCCCCGTCCTTTCTTTTAAATACAATCTACAAACTGTTTACTACTTTGTGTTTACTTTCTGCAAAATATTACTTCCTTCCATTCGATACGTTTAATCCTTTGTTTTTAGCAAACCGGTGAGATTGACAACCTCATCGCAAGTTGGGGACAAAGTTCTGTGGTTGTGTTGTGTAGGTCTCCACGTTGCTACTAGCACCGGTAGTGCGCCCTGCCAAGGCTCAGCTAGCAACACCTTTGGGGTGTTTCCTTGCTCCTACTAGTTCGATAACCTTGGTTTCATAACTGAGGGAAACTTACTTCTGTGCTCATCATACCTTCCTCTTGGGGTTCCCCAACGAGCTCATAAATCACGAGCCATCAGTTCTTCTTTTAAAAATCAAAAACACCAAAAATATTTGTTGTTGTTCTTTGGTTTTGTGAGTTTGTTGCAGGGTTCAGCAGTCCTCAGTGTATATTGGTTTCATGTTATTATTCAAGCCACACAAGTGAAGGGCAATAATGAGGATTAATGACAACTTGAGGTGTGGTAAGAGGCTGGTAACAAACTCTGTTTGTTTTCATTTTTGTACATATACTCATCATCGTGGGCATACTTAGCCTGTTCAAGTAGGGTGTATGTTATTTACGGATGCTTAGTAGTTCTTGCTTTCATATGATTAGTTCCAGCTTGCTAATAGTTTGTAGCATGTCTTATGAATGTTTGCTTGCATTACTCTATTCATAACTTGGTATGACACCGTGGTATCCTCCTCTGAATGTTTCATTTGAATTGACTTGGCACATGCTCACACATGCATATGACTGAAATAATCAGTTAAGCCTCGATGAATTATTTTGCCTTGAGGGTCTTGAATCACTTTCATGCCATGATTAGTCCTGTTTTGTTGCGAGCATGATTATGACAGCTATTGCTCTCTCGTTTGTCGCTCCCTTACTATTGCTAGCCTTCACTTACACTGAGTATGTTTTACTCATGTTTCCAACTCCCTAAAATCAGAGATTGCCAAAAGTGTCCACCATACCTACCTATTAGCATCATTTGTTGTTTCGTGCATATTAAATATGCCTTGTTTTCTTCCGAATAAAATGTTTGCTTGTTATGAGAAAATTAGTTAGTAACGCTCTCACGAACTTGATGGCACATTTTATTTTCTTGCACTTAATAAACCTGAACCATTGCGTCCTTCTTTGTTGCGTATATGCTTGCACTTTATAAGTTGAAGTTAGCAGAACCATGTATCATGGGGAACGCTTTCAACATTGCACTGGTACTTAGTACCTCGTTGATATCATGTTCTTTTGCCTATGGATCGCGACAGTGTGAAATAAAAGTGGAACTTGTAAGATCATGGAGTTTGTATGTGTGTTAGAGAAACGCCTGGGCCGCTAGCCTAATCCATGCCTAATCATGGTGGAAACTTGCAGCATAACCATAATGAGCATTCTATGAAGCATCCTCAATAAAAATCTATGCACATAGTAAATAAAAAGATTGCTGATATGCTCACTGTGTGCTTGCCTTGTCATTTTGATTATGGGATAACTCCTGTATCATGTGCAAGGGGTACCCCGTTGGCGGTTCTCTATGATACGTATATACTTACAATGACAAGAGCTTACTTGTGACTGAAGTTGAGTAGCATGAGGATCGGTCTTCGTAAGTAAGGGGCATGAGACTTCGATTTATAACTTGTCAAGCATATCCTCTTAGTTGTGTCACTTTAACCTTAACCACTTAAAGATGCTTATGATAGGGGCAATGAGAGCTCAAAGCTAGCGAGTACCATACTTTCAGCATTTGGAAGCCTTTCAAACTTTTCAAAACCTTTTTCGTTTTTCTTGTTGAGTCTCCACATATTCTATGAGCACCTTCTTGAGAGCATAGTTGTCATTCTTAGTGTAATTTGCTTGCCTCAAAACTTGATTATTTGTGTTATGACTTTGATGCTTGTATCTTTGATATCTTTACTTCTAGTCTTCACCTGAACTTCAGAGGTGCCTTGGCATTCATAATCAAAGGCAAGCGAGATACCACTCTATCATACCTTGTTATGAGCATTGTAATGTTGCTTATGTTTATGTTTCATGCTACTTATTATTTTTGAGTTGGAATCTCTTCATAGCTTGCAATGCCTATTAAGTAAACTTAGCTGCATATTCCTATTTATGAATTGTCTAAGTAGTTGATCACATGCTGAGAATATATACATCACATGAAGCAAATGTGTTCGTGAAAGTTTCTTTTGTCGCACTAAGTTTTCAACCGAATTGCTTGAGGACAAGCAATAAGCTAAGCTTGGGGGGAGTTGATACGTCCAAAACGTATCTACTTTCCCGAACACTTTTGCCATTGTTTCTCCTCTAAACTTGTGTGATTTGGATGCAACTAACACGGACTGACGCTGTTTTTAGCAGAATTGCCTTGGTGTTTAGTTTTTGTGCAGAAAATAAACTATTAGGAAAATCCCGGAAAATATGCCAAAAATTCTATTTCGCGAGAAGACTCCCGGAGCCAGAATACGAGACGGAGGGGGGCTGGGCCCAGGCCACACCACCTGGCCGCGCGGGCTAGGCCTGGCCGCACCAGGGGGTGGTCTGGCCGCCCTAGACACCCCCTCGGTCTCCCTCTTCGCCTATAAGTTGCCTTCTGACCTAAAAATTCAGGGGGGTTCGACGTTTTTCCAGAAGGAGTTCCGCTCCACCGCCACCACCAGATTCCACGAATCAGCACCAGAAACTCCGTTCTGGCACCCTGCCGGGACGGGGAATTGGAGGAGATCATCGCCATCATCATCACCATCGCTTCTCCATCGACCATCCATGTTTCCCCCATCTATGAGTGAGTAATCCCCCACTGTAGGCTATGGGGATGGTAGGGATTGGATGAGATCATTCATGTAATGGCATCAGATTGTTAGGGCATGGTGCCTAGTATCTACTATTAGTGCTTTATGACTTTGTTGCGACTTGTTATGCTTAATGCTTGTCACTAGGGCCCGAGTGCCATGACTTCAGATCTGAACATGTTATTGATTCATTATGATAGTATTGTTTTTGATCTTACCTGCAAGTTGTATACACACGTTGTTGTCCGGAGCCAATGGCCCCGAAGTGACTGAAATCAGGATAACCGGAGGGAATGGCTTTTATGTGAGGATCACATGTGTTCACGGACTGTTAATGCTTTGATCCGGTGCTCTATTAAAAGGAGCACCTTAATTGCTAGTAGTTCCCTTGAGGCCCCGCTGCAAACGGGCTGGCAGGACAAACGATGTTGTGCAAGTTCTCATTGCGAGCACGTATGACTATATATGGGACACATTCCTAGGATTATCTAGTACTTGGATGCTTTATCTTATTTATCTGCAATTGCCCTATGTTCGGATTGCCATGTGAATTGTCTTGTCCATGCAATGCCCATCCATCCATCCCTATGCCTACCGCACTCG
Source organism: Avena sativa (assembly GCA_916181665.1). Lineage (NCBI taxonomy): Eukaryota > Viridiplantae > Streptophyta > Magnoliopsida > Poales > Poaceae > Avena > Avena sativa. Next base: position 503,522,785 of record OV702289.1, read on the forward strand.
AATCCTACTGTTTACTGCTATTGTTACTACTGTCTTTACTTTACTACTGCTACTACTTTGCTGTTCCTACTACAAAGCTATTGCTACTGATAAACTGTTGTGAGCAAGATTGTTTCTAGGTGCAGCTGAATTGACAACTCAGTTGTTCAGGCTTATAAATATTCTTTGGCTCCCCTTGTGTCGAATCAATAAATTGGGTTTCACTTCCCTCGAAAATACTACGATACACCCCCTATACTTGTGGGTCATCAGGTGCTGTCAAGCACGAAGCAGTTGTAACCGAGCTGCAACACCACCAATCCATCTCACGAGGTCTTTCCCCACACTACGAGAACCACTACATGGGCCAGCTTACAGGAATGGCAGGGGTCGCGCTTGCGGAAGAAGGAGCGCTTCCGTCGCACAACACCACTCGAGAATCTGCAAAGAAAAGGGGCGGAGGTGCTCGCGAGGACAACCGACGGCGGGAAGGGGAACTCAAGCATCAGCCGCGGTCAGAAGCAGGGCAGGGACGATGACTGGCGTGGCCGAGGTTAGAGCAGAACATGGAGGAGTGGACCTCTGAGGAGGAACGCCAGCGGGCTTCGCAGGTGGCGGCGCTCAGCACGACAGAGCAGAGGAGCCAGCGACCGGAGCTTGGTGACGAGGAGACATCGTCGCGGCCACGCGGGGTCAGTGTCGAGGCAGGGAGGCGCTTGCGGTGGCTCGACGGCAGGGTCCGGGGAAGCGGTCGTGGGGAGGAGGAGCTCAGGCGGCAGAGGTAGCGGTCGCGCGACATGGTGACGCGGCAGCATCCGGAGGTCGGGGACGACGTATGGGGCCACGGATGCGGGGCGCTCGACGGGCGTCTGTCAGAGGAGGCATCCCTGGCGGCGCGAGGTCGCGAGAGACGCAGCCGCGGTGGTTGCTCGGCGGTGGCGACAGATCGATCAGGCAGGGAGAGCGATGAGCGGGGCTGGGGGAGGAATCATGGGGGTTGGGCGGCGTTTGCGGGAGAAACGAGGATGGGGACACGGATTGGGTGGGGCCGGGCTCGCGGGTGACGGAGTGGTGCACCGAGCTTCCGTGCGTGTACCGCATCGAGAGAGGGTCGGTCAGGTGGGGTGTTGGGGTGCTAGGCTGCGCGCGCGCTGCGTGCCAGTGTGTGCGGCGGCTGCTAGTTGGGTAGGTGGGGATTGGTAGTAGCTAGGCTTAGGGTTTGGGGTAGGACTAGGACTAGGATTTAGATTTTTATCTTGGGTAGTAGGCTGCTGCCAGCTGGGCCTTTGGGTCTGGCCGATGACGGCCTCCCCTAGAACAAAAATAGTTTTTATATCTTTTAGTTTGTTTTAGTTTCAAAGATGGTTTTCTTTGTGACAACTTTTACACAAAACAAAATATCTAGAAAAAGGCCGGGGTTTTAATTTGAAATAGAGACGAGGGATATTTAGAAAACAAAGGTAGGCTTTTAGAAAATAGTTTTGGACAAACATATGCATGCAGACATGAAGATGCTCAAATGAAATGTGGCATGATGACATGAGCATGTGGTCATGATGATGCACAAAACAAAAACATCAAGCGATTTTCTAGTAGTGGTTTTAGCGGGGTGCTACACTAGGTTCTATGGGAGAGTGAAACCCTAGGTTCCATGTGATAGTTTGAAATTTTTGAAATTGGCATGTGTTGTTGGCATGTTTTCTTATAGCATAGTATTCAATGAAACCCTAGATACTACAAGATTCTAGGAATAACCTATGAAACCTTAGATTCTACTAGATTTTGAAATTGATATGTGTTATTGGCATAAAAACCAATGTGTTAGCATGTGAGAAGTAAGGTGGGATATATGTTCATGTGAGAATAATTGGCCTTATTGTTTCCATTGTTTTGAATATGTAGGATGGATCTTCTCAATCCTCACTACGATGTTCAACATCGTTCCTACAAGTTGTCGGAGAAGAGACAGGTACTAAAAAAAACACACGGTAGTTCCTATTGTTCCGGTTTGTTGAGATGTAAATCTTACCTTGGTCATTGTATGTTTGTTGGAGCTTGTACCTCTTCGACTTAGGTATCATGAGGTCTCGTCAGCCAAGAACTTGAATTACGATGAGTAGTACACTCCGTACATTGAGAAGCTAGGACTCCTCCCATTTATCCACATGGTCACTCGGTCGACACCGAAGTTTAACCCCGCTGCGATCACCACGCTTGTCGACCGGTGGAGACCGGAGACACACACATTTCACCTTAGGACCGATGAGACTACGGTGACCTTGCAGGACATGAGCATGATCCTAGCACTCCCAATCAAGGGAAACCATGTGTGCATAAGCACAGATTCAGACGGGTGACATGAGCAAATGGTCAGCCTTATAGGGATGGATCCACCCGAGGTTATAAACACGAAGGGGGAAACACTGAGGGTCGCTGCCGGGGCCACTTTCAGTTGGATCAGATAGAATTTCAAGACCTGCCCCAAGGATGCTGACAAGGACATAATCATGATGTACGCTCGTGTGTATGTGTGGTACATCATCACGAGGACTCTCTTTCCTGACAGCAGTGGGGATCATGATCAGTGGCATTGGCTTAAGGAGCTCACAGTTGTGGATGGAATTGAGGGGATTTAGTGAGAATACCTTGGGGAGGGGATTAAGAGCAAGAATCTTGGATGAGATCACAAAATTTGGGGAGGGGATCAAGTATGGGCGAAAGCCGCCACCGCCATCTACCTCCTCTATTTGTGGGCTGGGTAAGGAACTGGGTGAGGGTTGGGCTGGGGAGGCCACACGCGCTAGTACAAGACCTAAAGTGCGGTGCCACCCGCCATGGCGTTGCGTATCGCAGTGCGGCGCCGTAGTGTGTGGCACCACACTTACAAAGCTGGGCCCCACGATGCCACGCTGGCAGCCGTGCGGTGCCACGTATCATGGCTTTGCGCTTCAGGGTGCGGCGCTATCGTCCACGGTGTTGCAAAAACGGTTAGTTCCGTGAATTTGTTATGCCTAGAGTTTATTTCGTGAATTTGTTAATTCTTTGGGTTATTTTTGTTCAAATTCCCGGACTGGATGGGGTGCGGGGTGGTGACTGGCCAGATGCCACATCATCGATCCACGCCAAAGAGTTTTAGATCGCAATCTCTTGCTTCCATCATATACTAATCCAACGGCTCTCCTCGCATCTATCACTTATGTCTAGCACTAAAGCTGATCCTATCCATCTATGACCATTTGGTGTAGGGGTAGTATGACCCTTTTAGCAAAATTGGTCGTAATTCTTTAACGTTTAGACTCTCTCAAACATGTAACGACCAATTAGTTTAGAATGGCCATAGATCTATGACCCGAAAACTCACGGTCGTTGAGAAAAGGTCACTAGTCAACACATTTCTTGTAGTGTCGGTATATGGGTTGCTTGCCTACTCACTTATAAATAATAAATATCACTATCACTTATTCCACTTTATCCATTTGTCACTTTCACTATCGTCATGAACTACTTCTCTATGCGCCTAACTTCTCATCTGGAGGACCTTTACACACCTTTCGCATCTTTACTTTTATGCAATTTACTTATTTCCTAAGCAAGTTTCCTCTATTGTTTACTCACCACCTCCACCGTTAAATTTTGCAGTCAATTCACTCAAGACCTATGACACCTTGGGTGCTACAGAAACACCGCATAAAAACTCTTTCCTAGGCTCCTTGTTGAGATCGATATAAAAACTGGAATACTTCCGCAAAAACATTCTCTATCGTGGGAATGACCACGTCAGTTGCTACCAGGGGTAGTGATTGGAAGGTTTTGGGGCAAGAGCGGGCAGCCATCTCTAGAGCGAGATGAGGGCAAAGACACAGGGATTTACCCAGGTTCGGCCCCCGGTAGGGTAAATACCTACTCCTGCTAGATTGTATTGTCGAGTGAGTACAATAGTGGCGAGCTCGGCGGCTAGCCAGCGAGTCGATGGGGTGTATGATGGAACGTGAGTACAGAGAGTACCCTAGGGAGGCTTATATAGGGGGTGCCTCGCTAGGGTTTACCGATATACAACCGAATTAGTTAAGGACTCAGAGGATTTGACCTAATCCGACTAGGCCTAGCTAAGCTTCTGGGCCTCCATCTTCCAGTCGCCAGGCTTCCTTTCCAATCGCATTCCAGTCATCGTCCTACAGGCCCACTCGCAAAGGCCCTGGTCTAGTCGAAAATTCCTGCTTTGCATACCCCCTTCGGCATATCCCCATCAATAATCCCCGAGGCCAGTGTTGGTTTGGCGCAGGTGTTCATTTGGTAGTCAGAGTAGGCGAGTCCAATTTGGACGCCTAGTCGAATCGGCAATGGACTCCCTCAATGAAGGAAGGAGTCTCTCCAGCGTGTCTTCAGTCGCAACATCGGCGAATGGAATTATGCTCGAGTCGCTGCGCCCAGTCGAATGGATGAGGCGCACAAGCAGGCGAGTCGAGTGAATGAAGTTAGACTGTCAGTTCGGTCAAACTAGCCGTTGGGTAATCCAACGGTAACTTCGGCGAAATTACCGCGAGGTAACGGCTACCCCGAGATTTGCGGGTAGCGCGCCTTTATAAGGAGAATGGCAGGAGGAGTTGTGAACCTTCTCTGCATTCTTCGTGCGGTGACCCAGCATACCACTGCATGATGTAGTACACTATAGTCGTTGACATAACACCAATGAAACACCATTCACTAGTATTACATCCCTCAGAGTGGTACAATATAAACACAACAGGTCCAAGACATGACTATAGGTTACAACTCAACTCTTTACAAAAGATCCAGAGAACACTCTAGGTGAAAGAGAGAGAAAGAAACTTCTTACAAAGAAGAACAAGAAATAATAACTCAGAATTATCTAGTAACTAAGACTAGTATCTAAACTATTTGGCTTGCCATTGCTGCTATTGCAATGCTCTACAGAAGTAGGTTTTATGGCTAGAGAATCTACTCATATCTACTTATGAACTTTGTCTTCACTTCGGTTGATGTATATGTTGACTTCGTTGACTCTGTTGAAGAACTTGAGCTATTGATGATGGTTTCTTGAGCAGAAATTGATGTTGGCGTCATCTTCAATGGCTTAGAACCTAGCAAGGGTTAAGAAGGTATGGTTGAGTACGAGCATACTCAACAAGTTCACTAAAAAGGAGTGTATGATGCACTATCTCTACAGCCACAGACCAAAGGTCGTAGGCAATGTAGGTTTTCGTAAACATTTCTTCAAAGGTTGCTTTTATTCTGAAAACTATTTCCACCAGCCTTCATAGGTTTACCAGAACTTTCATGGAGTTCCTTTCCTGCCGCGTTCGTAGCTCCTTCCCGGAACAGGGAGTAACATGTCACAGTTCTTACACTCTACAGACGTGCGTTACTTTACCCATGAGAGACCTTAGCTTTGTTGCTCATCTGAGTTCCAGGCTCGTCCACACTTCCTTGGTGTGGGGCCCAGTCTAAGATCCAAGCCAATCGCTACCCTTCTTCGCGACCCCGCATGAAGACACGATCCCCCAAGAAGGACTACCACGGTTACTCTTTGGGTAGCCTCTCGAGGACTTTGTAAGCAGCTTTGTCTGGCAGCCACCATCAACTATGGTGAGCTTACACCAAGACAGCTATGCACATATAATCTAGACACCTAGCTCACGAGGAACTAAGGAGTCCCACCCATGTGCTGGATTCTAACCCATGAGAATCAACAGCCTCACGATAAGGTCATCCGTCCATGCGAAAGGAAGAACATCCAGATGACTTCTCCGTCCCATTCCATATCTCATGGTTAACGCGTAATATACGACGCTAGAATCACTGGCGACATTGGTTGTTAAGTCCTAGATATTATGTTCCTTTACCACTGGAACTATATCAATAGATTATTACCATTTGGTAAATAATCCATAATCATATTATTATGAAAATAGTGTTTTCTGACTTTTTGAAATGTAGGTGATGACAACATTTGAGTTACAAGAATTTGATAGAAAATAACCAAAGGACATGAGCAAGTTGTGAACTTGCCTTTTGTGATTGCAAGATTATGCACTCACGGTTTTCGAGATAATAGAAGATCCAAATTCTGTAAATAGCATCATTGGTTCGGTAAGGACTAATGTTTAAAGAAGCAAGATGCAATTATGCATAAGTAATGTAATGCAGTTCGATAAACGTGAATCCCCGGAATAATCTATCTGATCTAGGGTTTGGAGACTGGTGATGAGTTCATAGGAATGTGTTGCACTTTTATATCAGATTCACACTTGTGCTTGTTATTAAGGCTTGTGAGAGTGTGTGAAACAATATGTAAATCCAACAAGTAGGATGCAATACTAAAGAACTCAAATGGATCATGGTATCTAAAATATTTCTTAAGCAAGATTATTAATCAATTAAAGTCTTTCTAGATATGCTTAAGAATTACTATTAATGTTTATTAAAAGAATAACCTTTTAGGAAAAGATTACTTTACGAGGTAAAAGCATTTAAGTGTTTAACATGCATAGTATATAAGTGGAGTATAATAATATTCTCAGATTTAGGTGAATTGCTATCTGGTAATTATGATGGGAATTATTATATTAAGTTGTTAAGAGTTAAAGGACTTACTATAAGATTGCTGTTTGAAGTGGCAAAACGAATAACTTTTGAAGAAAAGATTTCTTTGTTAAGGTTTAAACAATCTTTATGGTTAATCGAGTGTGATCGATATTGTTTGCGCTTATCTGATAAGCGTGGGTTTGAGATGCCTTATGACTTAATTTGGAATAGACAAAAGTTAACTATAAAATTATATTTAGACTTAATATATTTTGTTTATAGTTTGGTGGACCAAAGTTAACTTTGAAACATGAATAGATCTAGGGTGTGATGTGTTTTAAAGTATTAATAAGTTTTAGATTTGGTAACAAGCGTGTTTAAGAGTGTGGGATCATTCACTTCTAATGTAAGTGAATGATGAAGTTAAATGCATTTTGTTAATATAAAATTGATGTGATCACCTCAAATGATCTTATTTATGTGTTAGGGTTTTAAAATTATGTTAAGCATAATAAAGAGTATTCATCTTTTTCATTAGTGAATGTTGTTTTAAGGTTCAGTTAAAATTGTTGGCTTAACTTAAATTTATGGTTTTAAAAGGTTCTCTTTTAAGTTATTATCTTACACTTAAGGTTTATCCAAGTTATGACTTTGGAACCAGTACTTAAATATAAGAGAGTTTAGGTTTAGTACCAAATTGTGATTATTTCTTATTTATGAAATGTTTCTAAAGAATTTATAAAATGGTATTTTATATAATAGATCAGGATTTATTACTTTAAAATCTTAAAAACTTATGGAATATTATATTTAGTATTATTCTAGTAAACTATATTTATTCTAGATCTTAAAAATGATTTTTATTTATTTAGTATTATTCTTATTTTTATAAAATTGCACAAAGGGTTAAATATCTTAGAATATTTGCTTAAAGTTTTATTTGTAAAAATTGAAGTTAATAATTTTATGAGGTAGTAGATTGATTTTAGTACATAGAAATGATTTTTAGGACTTTTACTTATTTTATGAAATTTCATTTATAAGTTAATAGTGTTAATATTTATTTGCATTTTACCTAACTGAAATAATTAAAGTTGTATTTTTCTTAGGTAGGTATTATTTTTGTGGTCATTTTGATATATCATATATATTTTTAGGAATTTCCTATATTTTTCTAGGGTTGAAATTAGTTTAGGGGTAATATGGTAATTTATTTATTTTATTCTTTTTATGTTAATTCTAAAAAACATTGGAATATGGCCAGACCTAAGAGCCAGCCCAGCCCATAGACCAATCTGGCCCACTAGGCCCAATTGGCTAGGGTCAACCCGACCTCGGCCCAACCCCTCTCTTCCTCTCCTCTCACTCGCATTTATCTCTGTCTCATTCCTCTTCTCATTCTCACATGAGCACCATCGCCAGCGCCGCTCCGGCTGGTCACCGGCCAAATCCAGCACCACCGCCTGCCAACGAGGCCCCGGTTTAATCTCCTCCATCAACTCCCGTCGCCTCGCTACCGCTCTGCTTCCCTGTCCGTGCCTCCATGAAACCCTAGCCGTGCGGCTTGGGTTGCCGGCGCTGAGGAAGGGCGACCCGGCATCCCCTGGTCCTTGCTGCTACCGACACGCGCCTCCAAGTTGAGGCTGTCATTACTATGCTAAGGTTTTGCTTGTGATATATGAGTTACTTCTAAACGTCATGCTTTAGTTTGGATGAATATTCATCCCTAGCTGATGTTAGTTGGTTATAATCTGATCACTGGACAGGTTCTAGTGAAACATAGTGGATACTCTTATTACTGTCCACTTAACAATGCTTAAACCTGTTATATCCTAGTTGTGGTAATGTGATGCTCAAGCTTATTTGTCACAAAGATTATTTAATCTTCAGTTCAGAGTCACTTGCGCTGTCTAGTACTTGATATGTAACTGAGGTTGCAAATATTTTTTTGAACTCAAACTGTTGGCTTGAGTGAGTTCACAGTATAGTTCCTTAATGAAAACTGGATTTACTGCTGAATAATGAATGATTCCTATTTCATGGACTTAGGAAAATGATTTATATTCCTATCAGAATTGTTGATGGCTGGGGTTTTGACTAGTGGCTTTTGTTGCCTTTGGTACCCATTAATGTGAAGTTTCTCCTAGGTGTGTGTATTCCAATATTGAAACAACTAAAAAATGGGATCATTCATTTGGAGTGTTCTATAAGCAAAGCATTGGGTTGGGATTCCAGGCCAATGATTTACATAGACTGAGGCTTTGATTTGGATAAGGACATGTGCTAATAGTAGCTTCTTTTTCTTTGACCATGCTACTATGATGATCTCTAGTTATAAGCCAGGGAAATGATTTATCTTCACCTTATAATATGTTGCCTTGAGATTTTTACTTGTTAAGTAAACAAGTACACTTAGAGATGGAACCCTTCTATTCTGAATTACTTCTTGTGAGCTTAGATGAACGTGAAGCTTCCATAAGGATGGTACACAAGATCTACGACTTGCAGGATTTCTTTTCCCTAAGTGAAAATATAGATGGATTACTTTATTAGTTGGATAATGTGATTTGCAAGCTTCTTGGTGGAATCTTGTTAGTGATGCTTGGGCTGCTGTTTAATTTCCACAAGGGGCTCTGCTAACCTGGGCTGCTAACGTGGTGACTCCAAACCTAGAGTGTGCACAGCAGTGGCCCAAGTAGCAAGATTTGTGGTTGTGTAAATAACTATTTATGTGGCTTCAAGCCTGTGATGCAAAAGTCTGAGGCACCAATGGGTATTAAGAACAAATACTATAGTTTGTCTATCTAGCTCAATGATGAGACTAGCATAGAACTTCTATGCTAGTCTAAGAGCTCTCCAGATCTCCCAAAAACTTCTCTTTTAATATGGATAAAACCATGTGCTGGTTGAGTCGAGGTTTACCAACCTGATGCGTGCAGACTTGCTAATATGTGGCTATGCACATGATCTTGTTGATGGGCTGCCAGTGATCCTTCTTGTTTTGTTGTTCTTCTCCTTCTTGAGCTATGGCCTGCTCTTCCATACTATTATTGGCCACTCCTTCTTACTACTTGATTTAGTACAACCACTATAACCTGGCCTTCTCCTCCTGAAACTGTTGCTGGTGTTGTGTGGTGAAAAGGATGTGGTTATTGGTGATGAGCTGACAAGAACTGGTGGCTGGTGAGGATAATGAAGTGGTTAGTGTGTGTGTGGCTTCTTGCTAGCTACGGCTGGTGCTCTCTCTATTTGATGTTCTCTGGTGGTGTTGACAGCACACCAATTGCATGTGGTGACTGTGCTGCTTGCTTGCCTGTTGCTTGATATGGATCAGATCAAGTGCACCCTGATATTTCTTGGGTTTTTTACCTGTTGCCTTTTACTGTTCTGGTAAACTTGCCCCATTGGTCAATGAGGTTGTACTGAGGCAATTATTTACTTATAAGAACAAGTACTAACTTGGCCCTTTATTCATATACTCAATGATGAAACTAGCAATGCAACTCATTGCCCAGCTGAGAGTACAATTAACTAAAATACTCCCTTTTATTCTTTATTTAGTTTTTTCTTTTTTTTCTTTTTATTTTGTTTTGCAGGGCTAAAGAAATAAAAGAGGATATGAAGATATGTAGCTAGGAAATAGTTTAGGCTTTCCTTTTATACTTCTATAACCTTTCTTTTTTATTTGGGACAATTGTAAAATACATTGTAATATTTGTTTAGATTAATAAAGTTAATACTTTTTTCCTTTAGTTCCGATTTGTACATTGTTGTTTATTCCTTTATTATAAAGGACAGTGTAATGTTTAATTTCTTTTTAATTTGAGACTTGAAACTATTGTATCTTATTCATAAATAAGAATTCAATTCTTATTTCCTTATTGCAATTTGATTACTATTTATCATTCCATTCGCACATCCTTTTATAATTCAAATATATCAACTTAATATTCAAATCTGAATTGTCTTTCCCTCAAACCCAAAAATACAGTAGAGGTCATGTCGAAATCTGTCGCACTTGCTCGGATGCTTTCATCAGAACAAGAGAGATCCCGACCCCTCACTAGCTTCTTTAGTTTGTGCGAAAATTATCCAGATTTTCTATGCATGAATGCAATGCACACACCTCATGTCAGTTTATTTCTAATCTCTAATACTGGGGTGTTACACTCTGGCCCCGCACACCTTCAGTGTCCCCATCTTCTCCCGATCCCGAATGTTCGGACCGTGCGGCTTTGTTCTTCTCCGATGGCGCCTCCGAAGGATCTGTGGGGCAAATCAAAGTACACCACGGCCTCCCTGAAATCTTTCCAGGACACGGGCATCCTTTGCAAATGGCATTGGCGAATCCCCGCGTCAAGCGAGACAGAACCCAAGCCTCGCCCCGGGGAGTTCATCTGTTTCTAGAGCCATCTGGAGAGGGGGCTGGGGTTCCCCTCCTCAATTTTCTTCTGGCCGTTCTACGCGTATTACGCTATCAAGCCGTCAGATCTGGGGCCACATAGCGTGGAGCAGCTCGTGATCTTTATCGCCTTCTATGAATGTTATCTTGGGTGCCACCCCCTACTTCCCCTTATGGCTGGACCTTTTCCACGGTCGCCTTAGCCATGAGGGGGTGGGTGGCCCGGTCTTGGTGGCAGGCGGAGTCACCTTCCAGCTAAAGCCCAAGGCCAAGTTCCTGAAGCTACTTCTACCGAAGAAGGCCGCAAGAGAGTGGAAGAAGTTCTGGTTCTATGTGACTAAATCCACCCCAGACAGCGAAGTGTCGCTCCTGATGTATAACTCCTAGAGGAGCGAGCCGTGCCGGCTGTTTGTGGCCAACCTCCCCGATGACCAGTGGATGGTCGTAGACAAGATGCTGACTCGGATCCAAGAGCTAAAGGAGGAGGGCTTGGAGACCATCAATTTGTACAACTTTTGGCTCGGGCGGCGACTGGTTCCATTAGCCACTCGAGCCCACTTGATGTACCAGTACACTGGTAAGGACGACGTCACGAAGGCGAGCAAGGCGGAGTGGGAGACCAAGGACTACATCGCCTCGCTGAAGAAGATCATGAACGTGGAGTACTCTAACCCAAAGGCTGGGTTCGCTCCGTATACCGCCGGGAAGCGTCAGGCCCCTACGGTGAGTTTCTTTGTCTTATAATTTCATTTATGTAGTCGCAGCCTTGTAGTCACAGTCCTTTGGTCGCATTTGTTGATTGACCACTATTCCTTCTGTATTTGCTAGTTGATCCAAGTCCTCGAGAATTGGCTCCCTACGCTCGACGAAGAGGTTCCCAAGGAGCTTGAGGAGGAGGAAGAAGGGTCCTTCGATAGCGAGGACGAGATAATGGAGGTCGCCGCGCCCGTGAACTTGGTGCGAAATAATGGACGAGATAATGGAAGCGGTGCAAAATCAAGGCGAGTCGCAACCTCGAGTAGCGTGATAGTGATGACGACCCCGTGCATGAGCACAACTCTCGGCGTGTGGCTACGCCTGGGAAGCCTGCGTCAAAGCCGAAATCACCCACGAAGAAGCCAACGATGAAGCAGTTGTCGCCACCCAGGTCGGTGGCAGCGTTCGAGTCGGACGAGGAGACCGATGAGGAGGAGGACGAGGTTACTACCAAGATTCCGGAGGATCCAAATCCAATGATGGAAACGATGGCCACGGACACGGTCGTGGAATTAGCGGTCCCACTCGCCACCACACAGACAGTCTTGGCAACTTCGGGGCCGGGGACTGCTGCAACCACGGGGTTGGGAACCCCGCCACCGAAGGAGGCGACTATATCTTCCGGGCCAGAGATTCCCGAAGCCGCAACCTCGACATCGAAGAAGCCCGCGGTGTTGTGGGTCGCGAGTGTGTTCGAGAAAGGGCTCACACGTCGGTTGGGCCCGGAGTTAGAGAAGCCTGCCCACATCAGCACCGGCTTGCGTGTTCTCCCTATTGCTAAGTAAGTTTGTAATGTTTTATTTCTCATGTCTTGGCTCGTTCTTGTATTGTCAGGTCACTGATGTTTGATCTCATAGGACTAGTGCCAAGAAGATCGTCCGCCCTTCGGTGGCCAAGGTTCCGCCAGTCGACACCGAGGGGGAGGTCGACCCTTCCAAGAAGAGGAAGGCTGCAGAAGTCGAGGCGCCGGGTGAAGGCGCGAAGAGGAGAAAGGAGGGTGCCTCCGCTACCATGGTGGAAGAAGACGTGGGGAAGGGCGGTTCCGCCATTCCTGCTGAAGGTGAAGTGGTCGCCAGCTCGGAGCCGAGAAAACCGACCATGCCAATGGATGCGGCGGTGCCTATAGCCAGCGCTCCGGCAACGATAGCCGCGACGTTCTGCGGTGACCCAGCATACCACTATAGGACACCAATGAAACACCGTTCACTAGTATTACATCCCTCAGAGTGGTACAACAGAAACACAGCAGGTCCAAGACATGACGATAGGTTACAACTCGACTCTTTACAAAAGATCTAGAGAACACTCTAGGTGAAAGAGAGAGAAAGAAACTTCTTACAAAGAAGAACCAGAATAACAACTCATAACTATCGAGTTACTAAGGATAGCATCTAAACTAATTGGCTTGCAATTGCTGCTATTGCAATGCTCTATAGAAGTAGATTTCATGGCTAGAGAATCTACTCCTATCTACTTAAGAACTTTGTCTTCACTTCGGTTGTTGTATATGTTGACTTCATTGACTTTATTGAAGAATTTGAGCTATCAATGATGGTTTTCTGAGCAGAAATTGATGTTGACATCGTCTTCAACGGCTTAGAACCTAGCAAGGGTTAAGAAGGTACGGTTGAGTACGAGCGTACTCAGTAAGTTCACTAAAAAGGAGTGTATGATGCACTATCTCTACAGCCACAGACCATAGGTTGTAGGCAATGCAGGTTTTCGTAAACATTTCTTCAAAGGTTGCTTTTATTCTGAAAACTATGTCCGACAGCCTTCACAGGTTGACCAGAACCTTCGTGGGGTTCCTTTCCTGCCGCGTTCGTAGCTCCTTCCCGGAACAGGAAGTAACATGTCATAGTTCTTACACTCTGCAGAGGTGCGTTACTTTACCCATGAGATACCTTAGCCTTGTTGCACATCCAAGTCTAGAGCTTGTCCATACTTCCTTGGTATGGGGACCGATCTAAGATCCAAGCCAATCACTGCCCTTCTCCGCGCCCCCGCATGAAGACACGATCCCCCAAGAAGGACTACCATGGTTACTCTTTGGGTAGCCTCTCGAGGACTCTATAAGCAACTCTGTCTGGCAGCCACCATCAGCTATGGTGAGCTTACACCAAGACAACTATGCACAGATAATCTAGATACCTAGCTCACGGGGAACTAAGGGGTCCCACCCATGTGCTGGATTCTCTAGACACTCCACGAGAAATCAGCAACCTCACGATAAGGTCATCTGTCCATGCGAAAGGAAGAAGATCCAACTGACTTCTCTGTCCCATTCCAAATCTCATGGTTAACGCGTAATATATGGCGCTAGAATCACTGGCAACATTGGTTGTTAAGTCCTAGATGATACATTACTATACAATGGCATTTCCATTGACAGTTATGATAGATTAGCTGATCACCCTGGATCAGTAACTGATATTTCCAGTTAATTATGAAAATAGTGTTTTCGACCTTTTTGAAATGCAAGTGATGACAACATTTGAGTTATAAGCATAGAAAATAATCAAAGGACATGAGCAAGTGTGAACTTGCCTTTTGTGATTGCAAGATTATGCACTCACGGTCTTCAAGATACTAGAAGATCCAAACTCTGTAAACAACATCATTGGTTTGGTAAGTACGAATGTTTAAAGAAGCAAGATGCAATTATGCATAAGGAATGTAATGCAGTTTGATAAATGCGAATCCCCAGAATAGTCGTATCTAATTTAGGGTTTGAAAACTGGGGATGGTTTCTTTATAATGTGTTTCACTTTTTATACCACCTTCACACTTATGCTTCTTATTAAGGCTTGTGAGTGTGTGAAACACTATGTAACTATAATAAGTAGCATACAATATTAAAGCACTCAATGTGGAATGCTATCGGGTAATTATGATGAGACTTATTATGTTAAGTTGTTAAGAGTTAAAGGATTTATTATAAGATTGTTGTTTGAAGTGGCAAAACGAATAATTTTTGAAGAAAAGGTTTCTTTGATAAGGTTTAACCAATCTTTATAGTTAATAGAATGTGATCGATGTTGTTTGTGTTTGTTTGATAAGTTTGGACTCGAGATGCCTTAAGATTTAACTAAAACGGACAAAAGTTAACTATCAAAACATATTTAAACTTTATACATTGTCTATATAACTTTATGGACCAAAGTTATCTTTAATACATAAATAGACCTAGGTGTGATGTGTTTAAAGTACTTAAAAGTTTTAAGCTTTGTAATAAGCATGTTTAAGAGTATGAGGTCATCCACTTTTAGTTTAAGTGAGTGATGAGTTTAAATATGACTCGTTATTATGAATATACTTTATCTTTTAAGAAAAGGAAGCTTAGATGATTTTAATAATCTATTAAAGTTTGAAATCATGAATAGTTAAGAAATAAGTAACATTCGCTTTTATTATGAGTGCATGGTGATTAAAATTTACTTAAATTGTTGGTTTACCTTGGAGTTATGGTTTTAAAGGAGTTTTATAAAGTTAATAAGTTATTTTAAGTATTATTATAGACTCAAATTATGATTTTTGGAAGTAGTATTTAAATGTACAAGATTGATGGTTTTATATAACATTGTGATTATTTCTTATTTAAGAAATGTTTTTTTAAAAGAATTTACCAACTAGATAATAAATAAGGATTTATTTCTTAATAACCTTAAAATGTGTCAGAATGATATAATTAGTATTTTCTAGTAAAACATACTTACTTAACATCTTACAAGTGAATTTTATTACATTTTAGGTGTTATCCGTATTTTTATAAAATTCCACAAAGGATTATATATCTTTAAATATTTGCTTCAAGTTTTATTTGTAAATAAATCAAGATAGTATTTTTATAAAATAGTAGATTTATTTTCATATGCAAAAATGATTTTTATTCATTTTTAAGAATTTTTCTTAATTTTTTCGAGGATGGAAATAAGCTTAGGGTATTTTGGTAATTTGTATATTATTTCTTACTCTATTTTATTATATTTCTTATCCTATTTAATCTAGGCCGTTTGGTTGAGCACATGGGCTGGCCTGTCCCAACTGGTGTTGCTAGACCAAATTAGCCCAATAGAGCCCACTCTGGTTGGGTCAATCCGACCCAACCCTCTACACTCATGTACAAGCACTCAGCGAGACTTGGTCTCGTTCCCCTCTCGTGACCCCAGGGCGCCACCGTGACCCTGCTCACCTCCGGCCACCGATTCTGGCGTAGGATGACCTGCAGCCACCACTGTCGGTCGCGAAAGCACCACCTTTTCTCCGGCCTACAATCTGGACCTCTTCGATTCAACCGCCGTCTATTGTTCTGCTTGTGCTGACCTCCTCTCTAGAGCTAGGGTTTTGCCGCCTCGATGCCACAGTGTGCCGTTGATGCCCTCGTCTCCTCCTGGCGCTGGTGATAGGTCTACGATGCGCTGCTCGAGCCGATGTGGCTTGGCGTGGGTAGCAGCACTACGACGCTCCCCGTGTTGCCATGCCGCCATGGCTCGCCGTCGATGCCGTCCTGGGGCTCATGCCATTGTGGCCGTGCGGGTACTGCCTCACCACACCACTGCGGTGCTCCCGAGCTCTGGTACACACACTTCCTCTCCCTCTCTCTCCTCTCTAATTTTCCTTTGCACCTCTCTGTCACACATGATTAACTATGTAAACTACCACTGCGATGTTTATGATTGGGACTTGGTGTTGATTCTGTTACTGGTAACTAGATGATATATAGATAAGTGGCAGTACACTCCTACTTAGTTACTAGATTCCACTGTTATATTGGTTAACTGGACTCTTACTCAAGGCTGTTTAAACTATGCAATATCTGGAGGTGAATTGAGTTGTAGATGCTTGCTTGAATTCAAACCCTTGGTTTGAATTTGGTCTCAGTAGTATGTTGTACTGACCCATAGGTTTTTGGCATTAGTTGGCTTTGTTAAGTGAAAATGGTTGGGCTTAAATATCCTCCTTACTCTATCTGTGACCTGATGTGGTTTAGATTGTGCTGTGTCCAGGTGCTAGCTTGTGATTTTGGCTAGTGGCTTTTATTGGCCTTAGTATCCTCTACTGTGGTGGTTTCCCCCCTAGAGATGTGTATTCCACTACAGACAGATTTGGTGTTCCTATTAGCAGGCTATGGTAAACCCATGCATATGAGAATTTTGGTGAACTGGACCTATGGTTCAGTGATAATTTGAAATATTTCCGGATAGTTTAGTTTTGAAACAAGATGATTCCTAGATAACTAAACTAGGAAGATGATTCCAAGAAAGATGATCTGAATTTATTTTGTGTGCTATGCAGGTATATCTTGCTTTGTTTACTTATACTGTCAATCATGACAGATTACTTTTAAAAAAATGATTCCTAGATTTATGGTCTAGGAAAATGATATGTTTTGATCAGATTGTCAATGTTGCATAAAGAAATGGCTTCTATAATATGACTATGCTGTTGTGGAACCTCCCTGAGAGGAAGCACAACATCATAGATCATTTACATGATATGCTATACTTTAACTTAACCAGATGTTGGTTTATGTGCTTGCCAATGATGCCAAGTCTGAGGCACATTATTTAGGTAAAATAACATATATTTGTTTGTGGCTTGAATTCTCTATGATGAGCTTTGCATGGCATCTCCATGCAAGACTGAGAGAATCCCCCATCCAATCCTCCTAGATAAAAATCCAGTTGAGGTAGATGGAATTGGTGGCTATGTATTATTTCCCTAGTATTCCTAGATCTTTATGCAAGATATAAGAACAAATACTACATGATCTATTGGTTAGTTCTGATGATTTTTACCTGCTTTTGGTGAGTGATCTACAGACTATTGGAGATCTTGGTCTATTACTAATGATTCTTTAGCATCTAGCCTTTTATGTCATCATGCTTGATCTTCTTTCTGGTGCTCATGGTGTTGCTCCTTTGTTGCTAGCTTGATCTTGATCTCCTCCTTGTCCTAGCTGTTGGATGGCTTCTTGAAGCAACCATAGGTTGGGTGATGGTTTGGTGGGATGATCAATATGTAAGTATGAAGAAAATCTGTGATGATCCATCAAGATCAGATGTTGTTCTTGTGGTTTGAGCTATGAAGATGTTGGAGTGCCGCGTGGTGAAAAAGATATGGTAGCAGCTCTACTACGGCTGGTGCTCTCTCTATATTTGATGTTCTCTGGTGGTGTTGACAGCACACCAAGTGCATGAGGTGACTGTGCTGCTTGCTTGCCTATTGCTTGATGTGGATCAGATCAAGTACACCCTGATATTTTCTTGGGTTTTTTACCTTTTGCCTTTTACTATTCTGGTGAAACTTGCCCCATGCCTGTGATGCACTAGTCTGAGGCAATTCCTAATATAAGAATAGATACTACTCTTTGGCCCCTCCTTTTTAAGTTACTCAATGATGTGAATGGCAATGCATTTCATTGCCAAACTAAGAGCACACTAATTAACACTAACCCCTTTCTTTTTGTCTTATTAGTCTTTGTTTTCAGGTACCAAGAGGAAATACAGGAAGATCTTTACTGCATGTAGGAATTTAGTTATAGGTGTTTTCTTTATTCTTTTGTAATTTACTTATTCCTTTGTAAAAGACATTGTAATATATATATATTGTTTTGTAATAAAGAATTCTTTTAGTTATTTCATTTCTATAATTCCTTTTTCTATTTATTTGTTTCCAGTACTTTATTTTCATTCTTTTATTGTAAAAGAACAATAATACTATATGTATATATGTAATAATAAAGATTATCCTTTTCCATTATTAAGTCTTATATATTATTCATTTTATTTATTCATTGTAATATTTATATAACATTAATGAATTCAATAACTCATTTCTTTATTTATAATCTAATTCAAATTTCATTTGAATTCAATTTAATCATTTGTATTTTCAAATATGAAATGTTCCCCTCAAACACAAAGATACAGTAGAGGTCATGTCGAAGTCTATCGCACTTGCCCAGATGTTTCCATCAGAACAAGAGAGATCCCGATCCCTCACTGGCTTCTTTAGTTTTGCGCGAAAATTATCCAGATTTTCTATGCATGAATGCAATGCACACACCTGAGCTCAACCTATTTCTAAGCTCTAATGCTGGGATGTTACAGACTCTCCCCCTTAAAATAAACTTTGTCCCCGAAGTTTGTACTCTCTTACGTTTCGGAATGAGGAGTTGACTTGTATTGATCACGACATTTCTCAATTCCATTGTGATCACAAGTGGGGATTATTGTGTTATCCCATATCCAGATCTTTTTCCTTGACTCCTCTTCATACTTGACAATATCCACCATCGCTTCTAATTTATCTTATGGTTTCTTATACTATAATCTCTGGGATTATGTCCCTACAATCCTATTTAGAATTGGTTTTGTACACATTTCATGCATTTCGATCAAGCTTTCCTACTACTTTACACTAGACTATTTTAGTAGGTTCTAATCCTTCTTAAGAACAACCTACGAGTTGTTTCTTTTAGAACTAGTCCACTAGGTTTAATCTATTATATCTCCTTCGATCTTTCATCCGATCATACTCTTGGAAATACTTTATAATGATGGCTTCTTATAGCCTTATGAGAATAAGGCTTAACCTCATCATAACTTTGTACTTCTTCTCCAACCTTTAGTTAGAAAGTTAGACAACAACACTTCAGTGTTTATTATTTACTCTCCCCCTTGGGGTTCCCTAATGGTCTCTAATCTACATGTATAATACCCATTAATTCAATAGTTAGGATATTGGTCTCTGTCCAGCTTATACTTTACCTCTATAAGGTATCATGAAAGAATTTGTGGTACACCCACACAATTGTGGATCTCCGAAATGAATCTTCCAACGTTACTTGTCTTCCTTTTTATCCTACTGGACAATACTTTTCACCGGCTAATCTGATGTCGCGAAAACGTCTCGAAAGCCGTTCGCTTAAATTCTATACTTCTTTATGTATTTCTTAACTTAGGCCAAGTTTTATGCTCTTTAATTATACAAAGATGACCTGGTTAGCTAAACTGATAGGGTACCAGCTACGGATACCAGCTGCAGATCCTCTTTGGTGTATGGATTACCCTATAGGTTCTGGACTTCTTATTGGCATTCTCTCTGAATTGTCAAAGCTTGCTTACCACCCTTATTCAAAGACTTCTTCTTTACACTGATTCATGATACTTCCATGAACTAGGTACAACTACTGCATTAGCTTCTGAGCAACACCATCTACTTTGGGTGAACATAAGTTCATTCCTTCATGTTGCTCCACACTTTTCTGCATTTATAGTTCTTCTTGTTGCCAACTAATAATAAGTTGGGATTGATCCATCCTTTCAAAATAGTGTTGATACACCTTATATTTAGCTTCCTTCTTCGTGCAAGTCTTCAGCTTGATCCTCGGAACTCGTCACTCCCTCACACGAATTCCATCTTCTATCTAGGTCTATAACATCAAGTAATAACTTGATGATGCAACATGCATTTGCACACCAAATCAAACTTCATGTACATATCTAGTCAATCAGGAAAATCCAAGAAAAAACCAAGAAATCCAAATGTGGTACATATAACACACATTATTCTAAGCCTAGAATATAGTAGTTGAGTAAAACATCTCTAGAATTCGGGCTTAGCTGTGTAATACATGACACCTCCTAGTATAGGTTTACATCGTGATACTTAGCACTTACGGGTTTAACTACTCTTTGTCTCAATATTTACCCAAACTACCCAATTGTAGTTGGATAATTTTGAGCAAAGTGGTCTCACTTTGGTTCTGACTAACCTCTTTTCTTTATTTTGGAACTACTAAAGACTACCAATTTTCCATTCCATCGTAAACTATCCTCACATGATCATCTCAAAACTACTAGCAAAATTGTAGTTACTACCTTAATCCAAAAATTATCATAATATTATGACACCTATGACTTCTATCATAGACCTACACTGTTCCTTACTTACTGTTATTACAAGATTTGTTACTGAGTACTTGTCCTAATTACAAACTTATCATGGTCTCGGAGCTAATCCCACCTTGAACTTGTTAAGATTTACCTAGTCATCATGATTGGGGAGCTAATCCCACCACGACGACTCTTCTTCTTATCTTGACATGGTTGATTCTGGACAAAGTTCAACTCCATCACATGGGATTCTTAAGTGAATGCCACATGATTTACTTCCCATTGTACCTATACATGTTCTAATGGTCTTCATCATGTAGCCTATCATTACCATCTAATGATAAGATTTTGCTACTTTACATGGATCCTATGGATAAACTACACCATTTAAACTACTCCTCAAGATATTCAAATCTTAGTCCTAATCTTCTTGGATATTTTGACTTACTTAAGATATCTTAGTGGTATTGTACCTATTTAGAACTACACTCAAATGGCATTTCTCTAGAGAAGACATACAACTAATCCTTAAGAAAGATGACAAAAGTATCCAACTTAAGTGTGACAAGGTTATCCCCAAGTGGATACCATCACAAGTCTTGGTTTAGATAAGATGGCTCCTATAGTCACTATCCAACCTATAGATCTTCCTAAAAGGTTTGCAAACCTAAGGTCAAAGCATATGCTCTGATACCAGCTGCGGTGACTGATGACCCACAAGTATAGGGGGTGTATCGTAGTATTTTTGAGGGAAGTGAAACCCAATTTATTGATTCGACACAAGGGGAGCCAAATAATATTTATAAGACTTAACAACTGAGTTGTCAATTCAGCTGCACCTGGAAACAATCATGCTCACAGCAGTTTATCAGTAGCAACAGATTTGTAGTAGAAATTGCAAAGTAATGGCAGTAGTAAAAGTAAAGACAGTAGTAACAATTGCAGTAGAAAGTAGGATTAAAGCGTGGTAGGCATAGGGCATTGCATGGACAAGACAATTCATATGGCAATCAAGACATAGGGCATTTGCAGATAAATAAGATAAAGCATCCAAGTGCTAAATAATCATAGGCATGTGTTCCATATATAGTCATATGTGCTCGCAATGAGAACTTGCACAACATCTTTTGTCCTGCCAGCCCGTTTGCAGCGGGGCCTCAAGGGAACTACTGGCAATTAAGGTGCTCCTTTTAATAGATCACCGGAGCAAAGCATTAACACTCCGTGAACACATGTGATCCTCACATCAAAACCATTCCCTCCAGTTATCCCGATTATTGTCACTTCGGGGCCTTTGGTTCCGACAACAATATGTGTATACAACTTACAGGTAAGATCACAAACATTAAGCATAACATGTTCAGATCACAAACAATATGTGTATACTATCATCATGAATCAATAACATGTTCAGATCTGAAATCATGGCACTCAGGCCCTAGTGACAAGCATTAAGCATAACAAGTTGCAACAAAGTTAAAAAGCACTAATAATAGATACTGGGCACCATGCCCTAACAATTTGATGCCATTACATGAACGATCTCATCCAATCCCTACCATCCCCATAGCCTACAGCGGGGGATTACTCACTCATAGATGGGGGAATCATGGATGGTTGATGGAGAAGCGATGGTGATGATGATGGCGATGATTTCCTCCAATTCCCCATCCCGACAGGGTGCCAGATCGGAGTTTCTAGTTCTAATTTGCGGAATCTAGTGGTGGCGCCATAGCGGAACTCTTTCTGGAAAAACGTCAAACCGCCCTTGGTTTTTAGGTCAAGAGGCAACTTATAGGCGAAGAGGGAGGCTGAGGGGGTGACCGAGGCGGCCACACCACCCCCAGGTGCAGCCTAGCCTGGCTCGCGTGGCCAGGTGGTGTGGGCCCCTCGTGGCTCTCCTCCGTATCGTCTTATGGCTTCATGAATCTTCTGGTGAAATAGGATTTTTGGCATATTTTCCGTGATTTTTCCTAATAGTTGATTTTCTGCACAAAAACTAGACACCAAGGTAATTCTGCTGAAAACAACGTCAGTCCGTGTTAGTTGTATCCAAATCACACAAGTTTAGAGGAGAAACAATAGCAAAAGTGTTCGGGAAAGTAGATACGTTTTGGACGTATCAACTCCCCCCAAGCTTAGCTTATTGCGTGTCCTCAAGCAATTCAGTTGAAAACTGAGTGCGATAAAAGAAACTTTCACGAACACATTTGCTTCATAAGATGTATATATTCTCAGCATATGATCAAGTACTTGGTCAATTCATAATAAGGAGTATGCAAATAAGGTTACTCAATAGTCATTGCAAGCTATGAAGAGATTCTAACTCAAAAATAGTAAGTAGCATGAAACATAAACATAAGCAACATTGCAATGCTCATAAAAAGGTATGATAGAGTGGTATCTCGCTTGCCTTTGATTGTAGAGCAAACATAAATGCCAAGGCACCTCTGAAGTTCAAGTGAAGACTAGAAGTAAAGATATCAGAGATACAAGCATCAAGGTCATGAAACAATTAACCAAGTTTTGATACAAGCACATTACACTAAGAATGACAACTATGCTCTCAAGAAAATGCTCATAGAATATGTGGAGACTCAACAAGGAAATGAAATGGTTTTGAAAAGTTTGAAAGGCTTCCAAATGCTGAAAGTATGGTACTCATTAGCTTTGAGCTCTCATTGCCCCTATCATAAGCATCTTTAAGTGGTTAAGGTTAAAGTGACACAACTAAGAGGATATGCTTGACAAGTTATAAGTTGAAATCTCATGCCCCTTGCTTACGAGTACCGAACCTCATGCTACTCACCTTCAGTCACAAGTAAGATCTTGTCATTGTAAGTACATATGTATCATAGAGAACCGCCAACGGGGTACCCCTTGCACATGATACAGGAGCTATCCCATAATCAAAATGACAAGGCAAGCAGACAATGAGCATCTCAGCGATCTTTTTATTTGCTATTTTCATAGGTTTTTATTGAGGATGCTTAATAGAGTGCTCATTATGGTTATGCTGCAAGTTTCCACCATTATTAGGCATGGCTTAGGCTAGCGGCCCAAGCGTTTCTCTAACACACATACAAACTCCCTGATCTTACAAGTTCCCCTTTTATTTCACACCGCCGGGATCCATAAGCAAAAGAATCATGATATCAACAGAATAATAAGTGCAATGTTGAAAGCGTTCCCCATGATACATGGTTCTGCTAACTTCAACTCATAAAGCGCAAGAATATACGCAACAAAGACAGACACAATGGTTCAAGCTTATTAAGTGCAAGAAAGTAAAGTGTGCCATCAAGTTCGTGAGAGATTTACTAACTAACTTTCTCATAACAAGCAAACATTTTATTCGGAAGAAAACAAGGCATAGTAAATTTGCACGGACTAGCAAATGATGCTAATAGGTAGGTATGGTGGACACTTTTGGCAATATTGGTTTTGGGGAGTTGGAAACACGAGTAGAGCTCATACTCAGTGCAAGTGAAGGCTAGCAATAGTAAGGGAGCAACAAACGAGAGAGTAATAACTGTCATAATCATGCTTGCAACAAAACAGGACTAATGATGGCATGAAAGTGATTCAAGACCCCTGAGGCAAAATAATTCATCGAGGCTTAACTGATTGTTGTTTCAGTCATATGCATGCATGAGCATGTGCCAAGTCAATTCAAGTGAAACATTCAGAGAAGGATACCACAGTGTCATACCAAGTTATGAATAGAACAATGCAAGCAAACATTCATATGACATGGTACAAACCATTAGCAAGCTGGAGCTAATCATAGGAAAGCAAGAAGTACTAAGCATCCATAAATAACATACACCTTACATGAACAGACTAAGCATGCCCATAATGATGAGTATATGTACAAAAATGAAAACAAATAGAGTTCGTTACCAGCCTCTTACCACACCTCAAGTTGTCATTAATCTTCATTATTGCCCTTCACTTGTGTGGCTTGAATAATAACATGAATCCCAACTCCACTGAGGACTGCTGAACCCTGCAACGAACTTCACAAAACCAAAGAAGAACAACAAATATTTTTGGGTTTTCGATTTTTAAAGGCAAGAACCAAAAGGAAGAACAAGCAAAGTGAAATCTTTTTGGGTTTTTTGAATAATCAAAACAAAGCAAAAAGGAAGAAGCAAACAAAGGCTAAAAAGACAAAGAAGAAAACAAAGAGAAACAACGGAAATATTTTTGGTCTTTTTGTGTTTTGGAAAGCAAAAGTAGAAAGAATGAAAACTAAAAAGAGAACGAAACATGGATATACAAAGTACCGATTGCACATGATATGTAGATGAGTGTGATGTCGGTGTACCTCCCCCCAAGCTTAGGCTTTTGTCCTAAGTGGGTATCAATCCCAGGCTGGCGAAGATGGAGCGCCTCCGTAGTACGACGAGGAGGTGCCCTCGTCCTGATACGAGCTCGAGGACGCCCCGGCGTAGTGCGCAGAATAGTCGTAAGAGGGCACATCCCCCTAGTGCTGCCCGTGGAAACCAAGCAAGCGGAGCTGCTTGTCCACCTCCTCCTTGGAACGCGACCATGGCATCCTATAAATATTGAACAAAGTGGATTGTGGCAAAGGAATTTCCCTCTCGTCTCCCTTAGTAAACAACATCCTGTATACTAAACTCTCCGTACTAGAGTCAGTAGTGACAAAGTGATGCGTTTTCATAGCAGCAAGATCAAGCCTTTGTGGTGTCAACACAGTATCATTAGGATCAACAGAAAGTTCCAAAGCAGCAACCATGTGTGAGGCAATAATGCCTCCATTAATAGGTCCTCTAGCGGCTAGGCGGCGAGCAATGAGAGAACCAAGATTATACTTGGTATCATTATTAAGTGTAGCAGCGAGGAAGGCTAAATGATAATTAGAAATATTAGTAGTGTTCTCCCTACCAAGAATGTTAGTGGAAAGATAATAAGCAAAATATCTAAGAGCTGGGAGTTGAATGTTCCTTATCTTCCCGCGCTGAGCTACACGGTCATCGTCATTTGTCACACTTCAGTAGAGCTCCAGCAAATCAGCGGGTCAACGTTGGATCTTGTTCACTGTCCCAGTCATGCCTATGCCTATAATGCTGCAAAATCTTTCCAATGACATGGTAATAGGAAGATTATAAATTTTGAACGAAACAGTTGACTAATAAGGGGTGTTAGTGAAAACGAAACTATCAACAAAAGTTTTGGTGAGCATGACATATTGCTCACTCTCATCTTCCATGTAAGTGGTCAGACCAACCCTCTGAACCAGTAGTAAGAAATCATCGAGGATCCCTGTACTTGCAAAAAGGTAAAACAAGGGAAGGTAGATGGGTGAGCATCTCCCTCATCTCCTTCATTGCCAAAGCGTGGTGCAATAAGATCTTCATTATATGATGGTCTAAACTGAGAGGCTGATCTTGAAGGCCTTGCTCTCCTAGGCATGTCCCTCTCAAATATTTCTCTAAAAGTGTGGTTGTTCATCTTTGATATTCTGAAATTTAAGCATCCATTATACAAGTGATTGCAAAGTGAATACATAATGAAGGGAACTACTCATAGGGACTTGTAAGAGGCCTAAACATGCATCAAAACAATTCCTCTAAGCATTAAACAAGCTTACAAGCTCACATAACCTGTCACCTACAGTAGCAAAATACTCAAGATATAATCTACTAAACACAAATCTACTTGGACAAGCGGAGGAGTCACATACCAGAGAACAAATGCTCCAAATTTCAGCAGCAAAGATGGGCTGAGCAAGGAGATCGAAAAATCATGGACAAGAATAGCAAGAACACGATTTTGAGAAATGAACTGAAGTTTTCTCGGGAGAGAGAAAGAAGTGGCAAGTGAGAGAGTAAGTGGAGGGCCAGGGGTGACCCACACCATGGCTAGGTGCGCCCCTGGTGTGGCCGTGGCACCAGGTGCTGTGCCTGCCTGGTGGGCCCCCTTGGTCACTCCAGACACTTCTCTGCCCTTTTTTCACATAATAATTTAATATGAATTTTCTGGAATTTTTCGAGACACTTTATTTTTGAGCAATTTTTGAGGTATTGATGAATGATTTTCTGACAGAAAGATGACTTTGGAATGATGCAAAAACAAAACAAAACTAAAACTTCAGAAGTTCTAAGACACTCTAATATGCAAGAAACTAGCAAAATAAAAATAGACTAAGTGAAAGCAAAAACAAAAATGGATAAAATAAAAGTAAGCAAAGATAATCATGGTGAAAACATTGTTTTGTTCATTAAAATCCCTTTGTTAACAAGGTTGATCAGGTCTTGTTACCAAAACAATTTTATATGAAACAAAACTTTGTATTCCACTAAATGATTATGTTACCTCAACCTTGATAGCAATGGTCCCAATCATAATAGTTTCATATTTTTCTCGTGGTATGGGACAATATATGTCTCCAACTTGGATGCCCTCAACATGTTCAATTGAATTTAAGCCATAAGTCCTGTCAATATTCTTGGGGAAATAGACAGTATGCTCCTTGTCATTAACATTAAAAGTCACATTTCCTTGATTACAATTGATAACAGCTCTTGCAGTATTAAGAAAAGGTCTCCCAAGAATAATAGACATATTGTCATCTTCAGGCATTTCAAGCACAACAAAGTCAGTTAATATCAAGCAATTATGAGCCACTTGAAGAGGTACATCCTCACATATACCAACAAGAATAGTAGTGGATTTATCAGCCATTTGCAAAGATATATCAGTTGGTATTAGTTTGTCCAACTGAAGTCTCTTATAGAGGGAAAAAGGCATAACACCAACTCCTGCTCCTAAATCACACAAAGTAGTTCTAACATAGTTACTTTTAATAGAACAAGGAATAGTTGGAATCCCTAGGTCTCCAAGTTTCTTTGGAACCTTACCATTAAAGGAATAATTAGCAAGCAAAGTAGAAATTTCTTCATTAGGGATCTTCCTTTTATTAGAGACAATATCCTTCATATACTTTGAATAAGGTGGTAATTTAATAGCATCAGTTAAAGGAATTTGCAAAAATAAAGGTTTCATCCACTCACAAAACTTATTATAGTGTTCGTCTTCCTTTGACTTGTGTTTCTTATCAAGAAAAGGCATAGGTTTTTGGACCCAGGGATCTCTCTCACTACCATGATTATTAGCAACAAAATCTTCCTTAGTGTATTTAGCATTCTTAGTGTGTCTTTCTGGTTCTTCTACAACTTTTTCTTTATCAGGAGCATCATTTTCCTCATTACCACTTTCAGTTTCAGCATCAGAGACAGATATACTATTAGGATCTTTAGCAGGTTCAGAAGACTCAACAATAGTTTTATGTTTCTTTTTTCCTTTTCTTAGGAGAAGTATCACTATTTTCAATTTGTTGAGAATCTTGCACAATCCTTTTAGGATGCCCCTCAGGATATAGAGGATCCTGGGTGGCAGCACCACTTCTAGTTCTAATTTCATAAGCATGTTTTTCTTTAGCAGCATTCACTAACAAATCTTTTTGCACCTTAATAAGCTGATCAATTTGAGTTTGAACCATTTGAAAATGTTTAACAAGCATTTGAGCATCATTAGAGGTTCTTTCCACAATATCCTTTAACTCAATAATAGCTCTAGAGTTTTCCATTAGATGATTTTGTACCCTTTTATTAAAATTATCTTGCTTAACAATAAAAATATCAAATTCTTCTAAGCATTGATCGGGAGGTTTAGAATAAGGAATATCACCTTCATAAAAATGTTGGAGAGAGTGTACCTCAATAGTGGATGTGTGGGAGACTGGCTTACATAGTTCTTCTATAGGAGGTTGATGACCCACAAGTATAGGGGGTGTATCGCAGTATTTTCAAGGGAAGTGAAACCCAATTTATTGATTCGACACAAGGGGAGCCAAAGAATATTTATAAGCCTTAACAAATGAGTTGTCAATTCAGCTGCACCTAGAAATAATCTTGCTCACAGCAGTTTATCAGTAGCAACAGTTTTGTAGTAGCAATAGTAAAGTAATAGCAGTAGTAAAAGTAAAGACAATAGTAACAATTGCAGTAAACAGAAGGATTAGAGCGTGGTAGGCATAGGGATGGATGGACGGGCGTTGCATGTAAAAGACAATTCACATGGCAATCAAGACATAGGGCATTTGCAGATAAATAAGATAAAGCATCCAAGTACTAAATAATCATAGGCATGTGTTCCATATATAGTCATACGTGCTCGCAATGAGAACTTGCACAACATCTTTTGTCCTGCCAGCCCGTAGGCAGCGGGGCCTCAAGGGAACTACTGGAAATTAAGGTGCTCCTTTTAATAGAGCACCGGAGCAAAGCATAAACACTCCATGAATACATGTGATCCTCACATCAAAGCCATTCCCTCCAGTTATCCCGATTGCTGTCATTTCGGGGACTTTGGTTCCGGACAACAATATGTGTATACAACTTGTAGGTAAGACCATAAACAATACTATCATAATGAATCAATAACATGTTCAGATCTGAAATCATGGCACTCGGGCCCTAGTGACAAGCATTAAGCATAACAAGTTGCAACAAAGTCAAAAAGCACTAATAGTAGATACTAGGCACCATGCCCTAACAATCCGATGCCATTACATGAACGATCTCATCCAATCCCTACCATCCCCATAGCCTACAGCAGGGGATTTCTCACTCATAGATGGGGAAAACATGGATGGTCGATGGAGAAGCGATGGTGATGATGATGGCGATGATCTCCTCCAATTCCTCGTCCCAGTAGGGTGCCAGAACGGAGTTTTTGGTTCCGAATCGCGGAATCTGGTGGTGGCGGCACAACGGAAATCTTTCTGGAAAAACGTCGAACCCCCTTGGTTTTTAGGTCAAGAGGCAACTTATAGGCGAAGAGGGAGGCTGATGGGGCAGCTGAGGTGGCTAGACCACCCCCTGGCACGGGCCAGGATGGGCCGCGCGGCCAGGTGGTGTGGCGGCCCCCTGGCCCCTCTCCGTCTCATATTCTAGCTCCGGGTGTCCCTAGGTGAAAAACTGAGTTTGGCTTTTGTCCCGTCCAATTTCGAGAATATTCATTTTCTGACTTTCCTGGAACCAAAAACAATAGAAAACAGGCCGCTAGCACTGTGGCTCTTGTTAATAGGTTAGTCCAAGAAAGTGTAAAGAAAGTACTGCAAAGTGTGGACAAAACATAAGAAAGTAGATAAAACCAAGCATGGATCATCAAAAATTATGGATATGTTAGCAACATATCAACATCCCCAAGCTTAACTCCTGCTCGTCCTCGAGTAGGTAAGTGATAAAAAGAAAGAATAATTTTTGAGGTGACATGCACCATCATAAACTTGATCAAAGTATTTGTAAAACAATGATAGCTGGGATCATAGTACTTCAATCATAACATGAAAGATAAAGTTCTAGCAATAAGACAAAACAACTATGTTGCAACATGAAAAGGCACAAACAAAAGATTCATGAATAACAATGCTTTGCAAGACGTTTGTTTGTTTCACATAAAGAAAACATAGCATAGTGGCATTCAGCTTGTCCCTCATAGAGTAGCAAACATAAATGCATAGGACACCTTCAAAGTTCATAAGAGTGACTAGATACAAATAGTATAAAACAAGCAATATCAAAGCTATGCATTAATCAACAAGTCTTGGGACAATGCACATAGAACTAAGAATGGCCACTATGCTCTCAAAGTAGGTGCATAAAGATAGAAGGTGGAGACTCAACATAAAAGTAAAAGAAAGGCCTTCATAGAAGGAAGTAGGGATTCAAGTCTCATAAAGAGCTTCCAAAAATTATGATACTTGTTAGCTTTCAGCTCTCATTGCCCCTATCATAAGCATCTTGAAGTGATTAAGGTTAAAGTGAACAAACTATGGTGTATATGCTTGACGAAGTATAAGTTGGAAATCTCATGTCCCTTGAATACGAGGGTTGCTCCTCATGTTACTCAAGTTTAGTTACCAATAAGTTCTTGTCATAGTAAGTACATGTGTATCATAGAGAACCGCCAATGGGGTACCCCTTGCCCGATGATACGGAAGAATCCCCATGTCAAAATGACAAGGCAAGCAGACAACGAGCATCTCCGCAATCTTCTTATTGACCATGGGAATATTGTGCTTTTTTCTCTCTTTCCTCTTTTCTCATATCTTTTTTTTCTTTTTCTCTTTTTTCTCAATATCTGACTTTTTTTATAAGAAGAATGCTTCATAGACAACTCATTATGGTTACGCTGCAGGTTTCCACCATGACAGCATGAATTAGACCAGCGGCCCATGCGTTTCTCTAACACACATACATAACTCCATGGACTTACAAGCTCCCCTTTCATGTCACACCGATAACATCCATATACAAAAGAGCATGATATCAACTAGGTACAAAGTACAAGTGCAATGTTGAAAGCGTTCTGTGGGGCCCCCGGAGTAATCCTCTGAGAATCCCTGTTATGCATACAACCATGATCCCATGATCAGTTAGTCGTGGCACATAACGGACAAGTATCAAAGTAAACATCCAATACATAACGAATACATGTCATACCTTAGTTGCCATTATGGCTACATCGATCAACATCAGTGGAACTTCATTAAGTGTAGAGCCCGAGCCATGCCTTAACCTACAGGCAACTGACTAGGAGAACATCCTCGCTCGCTTAGCCGTCAACTTCATCCTCTTCTTGATATCTGACCAAGTTAATAGCCAGGGACAATGCCAGTGAGTACTTTGAATGTACTCACAAATCACCTTAGGAAAATAATAATAACAAGAGGATATGCAATATGGCTGTATTAGTAGGAGGGGTTCAAGAGAGGTTCTTTTCTCAAATAGTTTATCTTGTAGATATGGCATCTACATATCTTTGTTGACAACTTTTGTAAACCATTTTGGAAACCTTTTTGAAAAGTTTTGTAAACACTAGGATTGGGGTACCCATTTCCTCCCGTCTTCAGGTCGTCCCACGACCAAACTCCTTTCTCCTCCTTCCGACCATCCCATGGTCAAAACCTTTCTCCTTTACGACCATCCCATGGTCAAAACATTTCCAAAGCCATTTCTTTTCTAAATCCTTTTTGAAAACAAAATCAGCACCGCTCTATAGAAGTTTGTCCAACCCGTCCATGACCACGGACACGGCTATTCGAATAGATTTACACTCTGCAGAGGTTGTACACTTTCCCCACATCATCCGGGTACACTACCCTGATCTACACCGATCGTGGGTCGAGTAACCGATCAAGACCCTTCGGATGCCCACTCCAATATAAGTGCCTACCCTATGAGTGTTACTCCCCTCAAAACCGGGACGTCGGGTACCAAGGACCAACTGGAGCGCATTTTACACTTTACACAGTGGGCGCTTTCAATGAGGGGCTCATAGTAACGCCTGGCTGCCCGCAGACAGTTCGTTCCTTCTCCAGGTCGATGTCCCACATGGACCTTTAAGGGAGAAGGCCCAGCCTCCGGGGATCACGATCCCCTGTAGTATTTGCGAGGAAGCTTATACTAGAATAGATAAACATCAAATCCAGCCCTGTCCCATTCCAGAGTAATGTGGTTGCACGGGTTAAGTTGTTATAACTAAACTACAAAGAACTGAGTGCGTTTTTGTAAACCTTTTTCCTCTAGCTTTCCTTCAGCATTTTGTAAAACAAAACCTTTTTATTTCTGAACAAATCTTGGGAGGTCCCACCTCACCAAGGTTTTATCATAAAACATTTGGTAAAACTTTTCCGGGGTCTTCCAATCCTATAGCTTTGCTTCGGCTAAATCAGGGTCTCCAAAGGGGTATGGTGTGTTACACCATCTACCATACTAGGGACAAGTAGGTATCATCGAGAGGGTTGTACTTAGTAGTACTATTGAGTAATGGTTTGGAGGAGCCAAACCACTACCAGATATACGACATCATATAGTGAAACAATGCTGTTTTCATAAAACAGTAAGTAAAACATGCATAAGTAAAATAGTAGGACAAGGCTTATGAGCAAGAAGGTGGCTGCCTAATGATCAGCAATATGGCAATATGTCCATGGACTTCTTCTTTAGATAACCAAGAATACCAATACCAATAATAATAAGATCTCTTCTTCTCGGCGTCAATACAAGCACAACTATCGTCGTCATCGAGTATACATGCAAACAAGCAAGACCACAATCAAAACAAGGCATACAAGTGAACATTCACACAGCAAGAAAGTGGACAATACAATTATAATATTCAGTAGGTTTTGAGTGGTTGGGTTTATAACCATTGCAAAAAGACTATTTGCAGTGGTGGGATTTCCTTTATTCGGGTAATGGTCAAAACCACTAATGAAGGGGTTTGGGACCAAGGCCTGGGTAATTATGGTATCAATGTGCAACCAGAATACCAGCAGGTAGGTTTTGACAAAACAAGACCAACAAAAGTGGTTTCAAGATTTTATCACTTTTCTTTAATTTCTTATGAATTTTCTAGTGAAATAAACTCTAGTTTTAGGAGATAATTCACTAGAATAGTTCTGGAGCTCCAACAATTATTTACTTGGATGGTTAGGTAGGGTTTCTTGTACTTATTCACTGAGAGTTGGAATCATGTCAAAATATTTACTAGAATGCCCTCAGGAAATTCCCAAAGGCAGTTATGGAAGGTTTTTGTCCTTTTCACCAGATTTAATCTACAGTAGCTATTGATGTGATTCGAAGGTAACATGGTAATTGTTTTGAAAACCTTTCTGTAGAAATTGGAATCAACCTTTTTGGAGTTGCAGAGCTACTGTGATGATTTATCTAGTCAAAACACTATGGACAGAAATGTTTAATTCATTAAAATTCATCAGAAGCCTAATAAATAGTGAGCTTCTGGGTTTAGATAGGTATTGGTGTACCACATCACTAGGAGTTAGAAACAACCCCATATATGTTGTAGGTTTACCTAGGAATTTTCTAAAGTAAGATTCAGGTGGGTTTTATCATTTTTACTAGGGTACAACCATAGCTCACCTTGACCTAAGGTAAAACCTAACTGGTAGGTATGGTAAAATACTTTCAGGGGAACTTTGTTTCATCCCATTTGGTTATGTATGGCTTACTGAGGAATTTATTTAGTGTAAAAGACACATTGTAGAAGATTTAATTCTAGCAAATGACTAAGATAAATATTGGTATGAGACTAGCTCTGAATGATAGACAAAACTTCATAGAGCATGTCAAAATTTAGATCTAGCCATTTGTTCTTATTTTCCATTTTCCAACAAATTTAAACTAGACTGCCATTTAGTAGATCTGAAATTTAATTAAAAAGAAAAGGGGACCGAGGGGCACATGGGCTGGAATCTGGAGGGGAATGGGCCGGGACAGCGCCCGCCGTCCCATTCGTGGGTGAGCATGCACGGGAGGGGAATTCGAATCCCTGGCAAGGGGTCCCGCTGGTCAGTGGGAGGGGCGGCCGAAGGGGTATCGGGGCATGCTGGCCGTCCGATTAGAGGGGCTTCGACGACCTGTGTCCGTCGTCCACCTCACGACAGCGCCGGCGGGCAGAAATCCTAGCTGGGGACGACAGGGGCTTGGGGGCTCACCTGAGACCTCCCCGCTGACGGGGAAACGGCGGAGGCGACGCGGTCGATGAAGGGAAGCCGGATGGTGGGCGGCAAGTCAACTCCTTCGCCAGGACAGAGATCGCGCAACATTAGATGAGGGGGTAGCTTCGGGAGCTTGCCGGAGTTGCTTCTAGAGCTGCTGCATGTTGAAAAGAATACCAGGGTCAGATGCAGAATCCAGAGGAGGTCTCGGGAGGGTGACATGCAGAGAGGGAGGGGCAGAGGGGAGGGAGATTTGCTCAGATCTAGAGCCATGGCCGAGGTACCTTTCTTTCTTCTTCCTAGGCTAGACAGGTCAGGGGAGAGGGAGTGGTGCTCGGGGATGTGAGTGGGGAGCAGAGGGAGTGAATGAGGGGCAGAGGGAGGCGCAGGGTGGCCTCTAGTCCATTTAAACCGAAGGGGAGAGGTCCATGGTGACCTAGGACCATGGAGGGCTTGGGGAGGAGGGCTGGTCACTAGTTAGTCGAGCTGGGTGGTGCTAGGGGGGGCAGTGTGGGCCTGGTGCTCGACCAGAGAGAGAGAGATCAGTGGAGGTGGCTGCTGCTGTTTTGAAGATTTTTCAAGTTATGGCCTTGATTTGATCTCTCTCTCACTTTCTCCAATAGCTAAAGGACAAAAAGGGTGCCATGCTACAGTAGCCTCGACCAGGGAGGAGTGCTGGTTGCTGTGGAGTAGTTTTTGACAATTTTGAGAAGGTTTTGATTTAACTTTGGATCATGGTTTTGAATATCTCCATTTTTGGCCATCTTGATGATCATGAATAACCTCATGATTTTTGATCTTGGAAAGCAGAAGTGAGGATGCTGGTAGGTGGATATGGTCCAGGTACATATCCATGAATTATTTGGGAATTATTTGATGAAGTTTGGTCCACTTTATATCACCTATTCAAATAGGGCAGAAATGGTTTTTAGGAATTTATTTGGTATTTCTGAATTGGACAAGTGTGTTTTTTGGTGTTAGATGATGCTAGATACTAAAACACACTTTGGAGAATTTTCCTGGATTTTATTGGGATGGAAAAGTATTTTTCAGCTATTATTACTTGTTTCTGCCATTTAAGAAAATGGACAAAAAGAAATAATGTAGATCTCCAAAAATATTTATTTTTGAAGTGGGAAGATGGGTTATGATATGTGGACCTCAATTGAGCCAAAATTTGGGGAAATGCTTGGGCAAAAACAAAACTTTCCCTTGGGAAAGGAGTTTTGGAGATTTTGTCTATTAAAGAGATTAATTAGATTTGGAGCCATAATAATCATGGATAATATTTTATAAATCTTGATGATCAAGGTAGATGATGTATACAAGGTGTACCAAGCATTTGCAACC
Source organism: Avena sativa (assembly GCA_916181665.1). NCBI lineage: Eukaryota > Viridiplantae > Streptophyta > Magnoliopsida > Poales > Poaceae > Avena > Avena sativa. The sequence continues at coordinate 503,558,273 of OV702289.1, forward strand.
TTGGTATTGGAGAATCCAAGTTGATTTTGGTGAAAACTAGAGATTTAAGGATCTTGGGTAAGATTGTTTTCATGCCACCAAAACCTTGTTGGATCTTGGACCTCAGATCTCCCCTTGGGGAATGAGATAGATGCATGGATATAACAAGTGATTTACATCAACATGGTATAGAGGTTTGAGCTTGATCTTGCTTGAGTTCACCAAGACAGGCTTTCGAACTTTGAATAAAATAAGCCTGCCAAAGCAGATTATCCACTAGCCTTCAAAACCTTGTGGGTTTAAGAAGCACAAAGATCCACTTGGAACAAGTGAAGTAGATATTGATAGAACTATATGAGTAGAACACAACCATGCAAATAGTTGGTCCATAGAAGGTTGGATGATGGTGTGAGCTTCTGTCAAAGTAGGCATGTTGACTAGATTTCCAGGAATAGTTATTTTCTTGCCTGCAAAACCATCAAGAACAAGTGGGTTGGAGGATGATATAACAAAGGGAAAGAGTGGGACTTGGTAGTCCTTAGGATGTTTAACAATATTGTTCAAATTCATTTTAAAAAATGCACAAGGGTTGAGAAAGGGAGACATTCAGAAAGGTGATGTTGAAGCAGATTACAGACTCAGCCAAATTTGGCAGATTTAGGGTTTTTGACTAGAATGTGGGTGGTGATGATTTTGATGGGTTGCAAGGTACAAAAGCATCATCAAGTGGATGAGGTTGAAGAGTAGATTGAGTATAAGGGATCCATGCTTGATATTGATCTTCACTGACTTAGAAGCTTCTAGAGGGGATATCTTCAGAATTGATCTAGTTAAGGGTTTTATATGATCACCTAGTATCTAGAGATCAGATCCTGTTTTGTATTCTTGCTTATGGTGTGGTGATTTGGAAACATCTTGGTCCTAGTGATGAGCTCCTAGAGTAGCTCATACTATCTCCTAATCAGACAAATCAAGCAACAAATCAAGGCAATTCATCTTACAAACAAATCAACTACTACTAGGGTTACCATCAAGCTTAGCTTGAGGTAAGGATGGGCAATTTTGAAAGGTTGGAGTTTGAATAGGGTAAGATTCCTTGGTATCCCTACCAAGAGTAGAATTCAAAGGTCAAGGTTTTGTAAATCTTAGAGGTAAGAGTAGTTGAAGGTCTGTCTTGAAGACATACAGAGATTATAGTAGGTAGTTCTCCATAGTTTGATCAATAGAAGCTACTAAAATAGTTGGTTTGCAAAGGCTTCTTGGCTCAGGTTTTGAAATGCCAGAACATTTGAGAATATGGAAATTAGCCCAAGACAGTTTTGGGAAGTAGCTTTTGCCAACTGGTGTTGAGGTAAGGAGTATATCATCCAACACACCTTCATAGGCATTAATATATTCAAACAACAGGCAAACACTTCATCATTAAACAAGAAAAAGTTTTTGTTCCCCCTGATTTTTGCATTCTGGGCAACTAATCAGGGTTGCTAAAATTGGGATGTTACAGACCTTTCCCCCTTAGAAGAATCTTGTCCCGAGATTCACGTGAGTAGGGTTAGGGGATTTTGAGTCGGGTTGATACTAGGTGTCTTACGTGTACTATCTTACAGACTCCGTCTCTGGAAGTGGTTACTACATTGATGAAGTTGAGCTTCAGTCTTCCGGGATGCACGGAGAGTTGAGCAGAGTCCAGTCTTGATTTAGAGAGATGATCTTATATTCCTTCAGGGCTCGATGTCTCGAGGGCTTAGGCTAGGCAGACTACCTCGATTCTAAACTTCACGGAGTACTCGTCGGAGGATAGAATCTACAGCTTGGTGTACCTTTCTCTGAGGGTCCACGACTCTTCTTTAGGTGCGTAGCGTATCCTATTTAATGATTTTAGGGTCGGGACTCCTGAGTTTTCTTTGGCGAAGAGTTACTCTATTTTTGTGGGAAAGACGCAGTCTTTACCCCTTAGGATTAAACTAGGGTAGATTGGAGAGTTGACATAGTCCTTCCTTCTTGAAGTCCTTGAATGGGGTTTTTGGGGATTGCCGTCCATCTTTCTTCTGGAGTAGAGACCTTCGGAAGTCTTCCGGGAATTATGACTTACTAGGCTTATATACTACTATTATTCGTACTTTGCCTGTTGAGGCCATCAGAGACTTACATCCTTTAAGCGATTGGAACTGAGGGGTTGGAGATGCTGTGGTCCTTCCGGTAGGTCTGCAGCTGAAATAGCAGAGGGACTTCGTAGGATCTTCAGTTAGTTTCTCTTTTGATATCTCACGGGTTGTTGTTTGGTGAGAGGGCGTCAAATCTGGTGGTCTTTCTGAGTATCCTCGGGTAGATAGTCTTCTGAAGATTGAGTGGAAAGACGCAGTATTTCCACCTTAGAGCTTCACTAAGGTGCTTTTGGAGTGGTTAGGATCTTCGGTCTTAGAGTGCTGCCCTGAGGTTAGCGGAGGGATGTATCTTCCCTGAATTCTTGAGCTGAGGTCTTCCAGTGACGCCTTATTTCACAAACCTTGGCGGGGGTGGTTTTCCTGACGAAGCCTTATGGAGTTAGCTTAGGGAAAGCTAGCGGTTTATGGCTCTCCTGGCTAGTATTTAGTCAGGGTTGATGCAGTCAGCGTCGGAGAAGAGGTCTTCACTTGAATCTCTTGCGTTGCTTCTACTTGAGGGCAGAGTGGACTCGTTGTCTTCATGCATCCTCGTTATCTGGCTTCAGGGGTAGTTCTGACCTTCTAGGGAGGATCATTCCGTTAGTTTGGGTAGGGTCGACTAGATTAGTTAGTCTCCTGAGGCGGTTAGAAGCTCTAATACACTAAAGGTTAGTGTGATTAGGTCTTCACTTCTTGTCTTGGTTGACTTATCGGGTGGTTCCTTGTGGATATTGAGGATCCTTTAGGGATTGACTTTCAGCTTCAACGGGATTTCTTGCTGTAATAGACCAACGATAACGGAGTGTTATGTGATCGACAAGTCTCGAGAGGTGAGTTGGACGGGGTATGCCATCCTGCTGAGGTGAAGTCTTCGAGTTGTTCTGTCTGGACGATGTCAATATACTCTCGAGGTTCTTTCAATGCTTTTCCTCTCATATACTCTCGAGGTTAGCCTGGGTCTCATTACCGACAGCCAACATAGGGGTTTCCTGAGTTACTAGGTGGGTTATCGCTCCTTGAGTCACATTTTTAAGGAGGTCAAAGCAAACCAGAACATACAAACAAGGTGAATAGAGCGAGGGGATCGCAATGTCCTCGGCAAACAACACACATCAAGCGACACAGGATGCACTTAGGCAAGCAAACACGGTCAACACTAGGGACCAAGGAGTTAACTACTCGCGATGTAGGGGAATCCTATTCTTAGGACTATTGACCCTAGATATCGTCTTTCTTCAGGTCGGATTCACTATCTTGCCGATAAATCCTTCATCGTATCTTGGACGCTTCTTGATAGTGCAACACCTGATGTCTTCTGATTATGAGGATTCTGCTGGTAGAGCGATATTGTAGTCTCCTTGTGTTTGCTGGTAGTTGCTTGTCTTCATCTTGTTCTCATTGTCTTCACCAGGTTCTAGATCCTAGTTATTTAAAATCCATAGGTTTGAAGTTTGGACAAGAGTTAGAGGAAACCATTTTCGAAAGCATTTACTTAGAGTAAGAGAAGAAGTAGAACTTTTTGAAACTCATTGAGAAACTATTTTTCGAAAGCCGGGGTTTTCAATAAGGTTCCTGTCTAGTGACCATGCTAACTAAGGTTCTCCTACAGTCAGGATGGCTCTGATACCAAGTCTTTGGGCCCCCTAGAGTAATCCTCTGAGAATCCCTGTTATGCATACAACCACGATCCCATGATCAGTTAGTCGTGGCACATAACAGACAAGTATCAAAGTAAACATCCAATACATAACGAATACATGTCATACCTTAGTTGCCATTATGGCTACATGGATCAACATCAGCGGACCTTCATTAAGCGTAGAGCCCGAGCCATGCCTTAACCTACATGCAACTTACTAGGAGAACATCCTAGCTCGCTTAGCCGTCAACTTCATCCTCTTCTTGATATCTGACCAAGTTAATAGCCAGGGGTAATGCCAGTGAATACTTTGAATGTACTCACAAATCACCTCAGGAAAATAATAATAACAAGAGGATATGCAATATGGCTGTATTAGTAGGAGGGCTTCAAGAGAGGTTCTTTTCTCAAATAGTTTATCTTGTAGATATATCATCTACATATCTTTGTTGAAAACTTTTGCAAACCATTTTGGAAACCTTTTTGAAAAGTTTTGTAAACACTAGGATTCAGGTACCCATTTCCTCCCGTCTTCAGGTCGTCCCACGACCAAACTCCTTTCTCCTCCTTCCGACCATCCCATGGTCAAAACCTTTCTCCTTTACGACCATCCCATGGTCAAAACATTTCCAAAGCCATTTCTTTTCCGAAATCCTTTTTGAAAACAAAATCAGCACCGCTCTACAAAAGTTTGTCCAACCTGTCCATGACCGCGGACACGGCTATTCGAATAGATTTACACTCTGCAGAGGTTGTACACTTTCCCCACATCATCCGGGTACACTACCCTGATCTACACCGATCGTGGGTCGAGTAACCGGTCAAGACTCTCCAGATGCCCACTCCAATATAAGTGCCTACCCTATGAGTGTTACTCCCCTCAAAACCAGGACGTCGGGTACCGAGGACCAACCGGAGCACATTTTACACGTTACATAGTGGGCGCTTTCAATGAGGGGCTCATAGTAACACCTGGCTGCCTGCAGACAGTTCGTTCCTTCTCCAGGTCGATGTCCCACATGGACCTTTAAGGGAGAAGGCCTAGCCTCCGGGGATCACGATCCCCTGTAGTAGTTGCGAGGCAGCTTATACCAGAATATACAAACATCAAATCCAGCCCTGTCCCATTCCAGAGTAATGTGGTTGCACGGGTTAAGTTGTTATAGCTAAACTGCAAAGAACTGGGTGCATTTTCGTAAACCTTTTTCCTCCAGCTTTCCTTCAGCATTTTGTAAAACAAAACCTTTTTATTTCTCAACAACTCTTGGGAGGTCCCACCTCACGAAGGTTTTATCATAAAACATTTGGTAAAACTTTTTCAGGGTCTTCCCATCCTATAGCTTTGCTTCGGCTAAATCGGAGTCTCCAAAGGGGTATGGTGTGTTACACCATCTACCATACTAGGGACAAGTAGGTATCATCGAGAGGGTTGTAATTAGTAGTACCATTGAGTAATGGTTTGGAGGAGCCAAACCACTACCAGATATACGACATCATATAGTGAAACAATGCAGTTTTCATAAAATAGTTAGTAAAACATGCATATATAAAACAGTAGGACGAGGCTTATGAGCAAGAAGGTGACTTTCCTGATGATCAGCAATATGGCAATATGTCCCTGGACTTCTTCTTTAGATAACCAAGAATACCAATACCAATAATAATAAGATCTCTTCTTGTCGTGGTGGTGGCACGACAGATGCCATGGATAGGCTAAAGATGGGGCCAATGTGTGCTAGAGGAATCCAGGGAGGGAGAGCGTGGTGATTTGACGCACGGAAGTTCTTGTATATTCTCTATCAATGGTGTTTACAAGTGCTCCTAAGGCTCACCACAAGAAGGAGATGATGTCTCTTACTCCCTGTTCACTAGCCCTAGAGTTCTACCTTTGACAGAGAATCATTCATCTATTGGTCGCCCCCTCTATGGAGGCCCCGGTGCTCCTTATATAGGGGAGCCCGGGTTACAATTCTAGGGCACAGGTGGTCGCATATTCCACGAATATGCTCCTTTCCTAAAGCAGATGCTTCTTTATTCCTCTTTAACGGCTCGTCCGAGCTTTGGATGTAACCCGCAGTGTCATCCTTGTCTTTTGGCGTCACCAGGCATGGGCTACGTTATCCGGCATTGCCCGCGTCACCCTGGTCGCCACTGACCCGCTGGTCCTCTTCTTTACTTTACTTTGCACATGCTTCAGCTAATAAAGCCACCTTTTGACCAACGGGGGATTCCTTCTCTTCGAAGTTAAGATAATCCGGCTAGCATATAGCTAATCCGGCTTACCCATTTACCTGCAAAACAGATAGACATGGCCAGCATAAATCTTATGCCGTCCAGACCATTGTCAAGGAAATGCCCCATGGTCCGGGTCACACCGTGATTCGGCCTGCCTTGAGGTGATCCGGTCAGCACTTTGCTTTGACCGCGCCGTACCCCGGCTAACTCGGCCCTTATACCCCGGTGTTACCCTATCCTAGGGTATCCCCCCAACTTTAGTACCCGAAGCTGGTGCTGTCTTAGCAACTTTTAGTTGTTAAGGCCACAACAGGTTCCCTTATCCGGATTTTCTGCTCCTTAGGCCAAGTTACCCCGTAACCCGGAGTTTCTCATCTTGCAACCCTTTTGCACTTTCCGAGTTACTCCTTGTTGGATAGGTCTTTCTCTTGCTTATCCGGGTTACCTTTCCTTCCCTCGTACGCTTCCCCACATCCTACATGGAGGGTAATCATCATTTGCCTCATTTTAAGGGCCATGCGCATTTACCGCGCCGGTTACTGTCGCTGCGTCTTGCATAACTGCTGTAAACGTCCCATCACTGCAGCGCCTCGTTAACTGTAACACCATGTCATGTCATGGGATCGCTTGCTCCCGTGGCCCCTCCTATGGCCTTGTTCTGATTGGCTGCTTGGGCCACGTACACGCTCGTTGCATGCGGCACGTCACCCGCAAAGGATCCCACGACGCGCGTGCGACACGGTTAAGTAGGGGGTGCGGTGCACTCCTAGGGGAAGTTCCCCCATTTGCGCCGTGCTCCACTGCTCTCTCTCTTTCACAGTGACTCCGCCGCCGCCGCCAGTTTTCTTCTCCATGAGCGCCACCGCGACTGTGCTCCGGTAGCATTTCGCGCTAGTGCCACCGCTCCTAGTGCCAATTTCTACCACGGGGCCTTGCGCTTCCCGTTTCCCTTCTTCCGGCTACCTTTATTCCGACTACCCCGTCGAAAGCTTCGATATTACCATGACAGAGGCATAGGCATCGATGGTGGTGCAGCAGGAAGAAGGGGCGGAGGGCCCCGAGCGCGGTTGCTGGGACAGCTCCACCGTCAGCGAGAAGGACTTGGCTTGGCGCCACGCCTCCCATCGCATTCCTGCCGGCGTCGCCTGCCGTCTCGCCGCCGGTGAAATTACTCCTGCCCCCAAATCTGGGGAATATGTGGTTTTCTTATCGCATTTCCAGCGTGGCTTTGGCCCTCCCACATCCGATTTTTTCTTTGATTTTATCTCTACATACAAGTTGCAGCCGCATCACCTCCCTGCAAATGCTATCACCTCTCTGTCTTCCTTTGCCTCTGGCATCGAGGGGTACATTGGCCTCTGGCCAACCAAAGAACTTTGGATCAAGTTCTTTGGCCTGCGGAGGAACGTGGTTCCGGATAAGGAGCTTACCCCGGAGGACAAGCACCTGACCCAATGCGGCGCTGCCTCCATCTCACCCTGGAAACAATCCGTGTTTCCCTGGGTTACAGGACTCGAATATTGCAAGGGCTAGGCCCGGACTTTCTTTTATGTCCGGAACACCACCAAGGAGGACCTGATCCGGTTGCTCCCCTTAAAGCTTGACCCTCCTGACACCTCGCGTTGGGAGAGCATCCCGAAGCAGCCCACGGCCCTGGCGAACCAAGTGGCGTGCCGGATCAAGGAGCTTCTCAAGGAGAAACTCCAGGGGGAGGATATCATGATCACTTTCCTCCGCAGCCGGGTCTCCCCCCTCCAGAAGTGAGCCCACAAGATCTGCTATCTTAGCGGCCCCCTTGACCCTCACCGGACCTCTTCTTTCGAGCTAGATAACTCGGCGGTTTACCTCCGAGTTAAGTCCATATTCAACATGGAGAAGGAGTTCTTCGAGGATTGGGAGTGGGGACTCGAGCCCTTCACCCGTGCCAACCCTCCTCCAAAAGTAAACTAGCCCTTCTTTGTTTTCCGGATCTTCTTCGTATGTAGGTTTTCCTTTGTAACTTGGCAATTATTCTCTCAGAAATTTCTCCAGCAACCACTGGAGGATGGCGAGGTGCTGGCAAGAAAATGGTTGGAGGACCGCACTAAGGAGGACGAGGTGGAGCCTGATACGGAGGCCTTCCTGCCTACCCCGAACATCGTCAGACACAGCACTGGTAAGGCCTCTTCTCTAAGGGATTGGCCAGACAATGATGATTCGGTTCTCATCCCTTATGCATACCTGGCTATGTCCGAATCTTCAGCTAACCCGGACGATCAGGTCCATGAGGTTCCTCCCCTTGCAACTGGTGGCCCGGCTCCGGCTCCGTCCTAGAAGCGTGCAGCTACCTCGGCCGCAGCTTTCGGGGCGCCGCCGCCCAAGAAGAGGCAAAATAAGTCTGGGGTTAAACCCTCGGCCAAGCCTGCCGCCCAGGTCACGGTTCGGAGGGCGCCCCAGCCTCGGGCTCCTCCTACCGCGGATGAGTAAGTTCTTTGATTCTGCTCCTTTGGATTTTCTGCTTCGTTTGCCTTTGTTTCTTACTGGTTCTTCTTTTTGACTTGGTGTTTTTTCTTTCAGAGCTCCTAGGGACATCCCTCAGAGCGGCCCCGGCATTGCCTCCCTACTCCGGAGCAGCCCCTCTCTCCCCCGCAACGATGATTATCGCCCGCTCAGCCCTATTCAAGAGGGCTCCGTGGCTGCGCCTGACCAGAGCCCACCTTGCCAAGAGGAGGGCAATGTCGGCGTAGGGGGTAGTGGGTCGGATCTGGATACGGTGATGCCGGATATCTCCAGCTCCTCGGCCTCTATGCCCAATGTTGAGGTGCCAGTTTCATCGGCGCCGCCCCCAGCACCTCCAGTACCAGAAGCAGTACCAGCACCAGCAGCAACAACGTCAGCACCAACACCAGCACCAACACCAGCAGCAGCAACACCAGCATCAGCACCAGCAGCACCAGCAGCAACAGCAGCAACAACACCAACAACACCAACATCAAGAGCTTCCAAGCCTCCCAAGGGCAAAGCTCCTTCAGCTCCCACCGGGTCTACTCCTTCAATCGCTGATATCTTTCAGCAAGCTCCCCAATCCTGATCCGGCAAAGCCAAGAAGACCTCCGGGTCAGCCAAAGATACTTCTTTCGGGTCTGCTCCCTCCGGATCAGAGGGCGGCCAGCAGCTGGTTTTGCACACCAGCCCCGCTGCAGCTCAATCCTCTAGGCGGGAGGCCCACGTGAAGGGCCTTGTGGCGAGCCATTCTTAGAGCAGCGAAATTTATAGTCCACAACTCCTTGAGTATGTGAAGAACTAGAACAACGCCGAATTCATCAATCCTCAAGACGATTTGCTGGAGAGGTTCGGCCCAGCCGAGTTCAGCGCCCAGATGAACTCCGCTACCAAGGCTATCTCCCTGGCTGGCCGGATGATGGAGATAATTCTTTTTCTCTGTTGTTGATGCTTTTCATAACTGAGCACTTGTAGGTATAGCCCTAGTCCCCGAGCCTTCGAGGGAATAACTTGTTATTCGGTCCGATGCTCCTCATAGAACCTAGCTTTTGTTCATAATGACATTACTTTGCAATAAAATTTGGGCCGGGTCTAGTTCCCTTGGCCCGTATCTTATGTACTTCGAATATCCACACACCTAGAGCCGGGTTAAGTTCGACTTGGCCCGGGTCTTGTATATTTCGAATATGCACACACCTAGAGCCGGGTTAAGTTCCACTTGGCCCGGGTCATGTAGACTTTGAATATCCACACACCTAGAGCCGGGTTAAGTTCCACTTGGCCCGAGTCTTGTAGACTTCGAATATCCTTCACACCTAGACCCGGGTTAAGTTCCACTTGGCCTGGATCTTGTATATTTTGAATATCCACACACCTAGAGCCGGGTTAAGTTCCACTTGGCCCAGATCTTGTAGACTTTGAATTATTTATACTTTGCCTCTGAACTTTTGTCTCTTCCTTACTTATTTCAGATTACCACTAATCACCGAACCGCTGAGTTCCAGTGCTTGCTGGACTCCTACAAAGACATTCGCGGGCGTTATGGTAAACTCTTGGTGGAGTACCAGAAGAGGGGTTAGTTTCCATTCCTTTTCTTCCTTGTTCATCCAAATTCCTTAGGACTTATATTAATGTCTTGTCCGAATTATGCAGCCGAGGTTGAAGCTGAGAATAAAATCATGAGGAAGAACCTTGCGGAGATCAAAGGTAAACTCATCCCTTTCATATAATCGTTGTATTTTCCTTGCTTTATCCGGTGGACACTCATATTTTGGGGTCCTCCGGATCATGTTGTAGTTGCTCTTGACGACAGTGTCACCATGCCTGAACTGATGACCCACTACCTCGAACAAGCAGGTAACTATGAAGTTGAACTGAAAAAGAAAGACGAGGAAATAGCTCGGCTTAGGAAACAGGACTCGGAAATTACTCGGCTGAACGCCGAAATTCAAAAGCTGAAGAGCTCCCATCAGTCAATGCTGGAGAAGGCCGACCAGGAGTTTGCCGAGGAGAAGGAGCGTTTAACCATGCAAATCTCCAAGGACAAGAGCCTACTGGAGGAAGCCGACATCAAGCTTACGTCGATGACCACCGAATATGAAAAACTCCGGGTCCACAATACCAATGTTGATTCCGAGCTTCAGCAACTCCTCTTCCAAATTGCGCGTAAGTTTTCCGCCCTTGCTTGATCTGTTATTATTCGGATTTGGTCCATTTGCTCAATGTTTCTCTTTTTATCCTTAGGCAAATTTCCAAAGAGCGACACACTTACTGCCTCTGCCGTACGCCAATCCCGTGAGCAGTGTGGAATTTCTGTTACCCCTGATGGCGAGCCAATCCCCTATACCATGGAAGATCTCCTAGCGAGTCTCACCGCTCGCCTTGAGGTAGTAAAGAACCATGGCGCGGACATCATCCCGGCGGCAACACGGATGTTCAGCTGCCTCTGGCCTAGTGAAACCATTCCCAAAAAAGGCTCGGCTTTTATAGCGAAACTTATGGAATGTGACACGTAGCTGCATTTGTGGCGCGAATCTATGGCACAGGCTAGATCCGACATTGCTTTGAAGTTTGCGCTCTCATGGTATGAAGGAATTGACTTGGCATTGCTCAGTCATATGCGCACCGGGTCTAAGTGGTGCGAGGATCTGGAGTGGATCACGCGCCGCTAGGCCTGTGCCAACAAGCTCATCCAATACTCCTTCTGCCATGCTTGGAACAAGGGACCAAGTTATCTTGATGTCGCTGATGACGAGATTATCTCTAGAGCTGAAGAGGAAGGGAGCAAGAGCAAGGGTCCGAGCTAGGCGACGAGGCTGAAAATCCAGAGGACGAAGCTGAAGCTAGCGCTCCTCCCACACACTCCAGAGTACCTCCCTCCTCGATAGATGATTCTTCTGGTGCTCCTGCCCCTTGAAAAACACTTGTCACATTGATCAACTCCCCGGAATGCCGGGTGCAGATGTATTTAAATACTTTGGTTTGTTCGTGCTACAATTTTAGGTTGCAAACTACGGATTATCGTGGGTGTAGTCCCCGAGTTTCATTTTCTTGTTCCCCCAATTTTTGACTCGGTTCGCGTCTACCTTGATTCAGTTTTTGGACTTACGAGTCCGAGGTTCAAACAATTGACTTAACAATACTTGAAACCTTGGTATTAGCTCAAAATGATTCGGCGCTTTAGTGAATAAAATAAACTAAGGGTTAGCCAAAAAACCAATGTCGGCCCGCTTAAGTTCTTTTCCTTAGTCGTTTTTCATGTGCTTTGCCATTCCAAACTTGTTCTCTTGCTTGCCATGAAGCCAATTCTGGTTGGATAGCAGCAAAGTCGAAGAGTTAGGTTTTTGGTGCTCACACATTACTAATCCGACTAAGACATAAGCGACTTAACCCAGCCGACACAAAAATACGGAAACAAGAGACAAGTGTTATAGCAGTCCCCGAGTCTTTGCTCGGGGTAGTAGAGTTTTTATTGATAATCTCATTGCCGATATACATACCGACATACGAGTAGTTCAGATACATTCAGCTCTTAAGTGTAGAAAGGACGCAACAGTGCTACGTTCTATGGTCTTTTGGATTCTTCTCCGGACCTGTCCGCCTTGTTCTTTTGCTGTGGCTGTGCATCAATAAGATAGTAGGAATCATTACGCAAAGCTTTGCTCACAATGAAGGGCCCTTCCCATGGGAGGGATAACTTATGCATGCCAGCGGTGCGCTGTATTAGCCTTAGCACCAAATCACCTTCCCAAAAAACTCGGGGGTTTACTTTCTGGCTATGATAGCATCGGAGATTTTGCTGATATATGGCGGATCTGGACAAGGCCAGTTCTCTCACTTCTTCCTGCAGATCAACATCATTTTGCCGGGCTTCGCACACTTTGGCTTTTGTGTATTGGGTGACCCTTGGCGAATCATGCTCTATGTTGGCTGGTAATACAACTTCTGCCCCATATACCAGAAAGAATGGCATATAGCCTGTTGATCGATTTAGAGTTGTTCTTAAACTCCACAGTACCGTTGGTAGTTCTTCTATCTAGCACCCCGCTGATCTTTGTAGCGGCTCTATGAGCCGGGTTTTTTCCCGGACAGCACCAGTCCATTAGATCTTTCCACTTGCCCGTTCGATGCGGGGTGGGCGACTGAAGTGACATCTAACCAGATCTTCTTTTCCTGGCAGAATCTCGCGAACACTCCTTCAGCGAAATTTGTCCCATTATCAGTTATGATGCTATGGGGGTAGCTATACCTTAGGATTATATCCTTGAGGAATCTTACTGCTATTGCCCATCACATTTCCGAATCGGTTTCACTTCAATCCATTTCGTGAACTTGTCAACCATGACCAGAATATGGGTCATCCCTCCTTTGGCCGGCTTAAACGGTCCTACCATGTCTAGGCACCATACAACAAATGGCCATGTAATGGGGATAGTTTTCAGCTCTGACATTGGTAGGTGAGTTTTCGTGGCGTATCTTTGACAACCATTACACTTTTTCACCAAGTCCTCTGCTTGCTCCAAAGCACTGGGCCAATAAAATCCATGCCGAAAAGCTTTTGCTACTAAGGCCCTTGAGGAGGCATGGTGGCCACATTCCCCTTGGTGAATATCCCAGAGTATGTCAAGTCCTTCCTCTAGATCAACACACCATTGTAGTACCGCTGTCACACTTCTTTCGTAGAATTCAGCGTTGATAATGGTGTAGGCCTTTGCCCTTCTCTGAATTTGCCTTGAACTTATTTCATCATCCGGCAAGATTCCCTCTTTCAGGAAATCAAAAGTTGGCTTTGCCCAAGTTGGTATAGTCCGGACGGGGAATGGTTCCTCATCAACCTCCATTGCATCCACCGACATAACTCCTGCCGGATCAAGCTGAACAGTCCCCGGGTTTGCTGAAGCAGTCCCCGGGTTTGCTGAGGTGCTTCCCCATTCTATCTCCATAGGTGCAGCTCCTGATCCGGGAAGTGATGGGATATAAACTGAATCTGATTTGGGTGATGGTGTGATAGATGGTTTTCTCAAGTGCTCCAAAGCCACGTTTGGTGGAATGGGTTGCCGGGATGAGCCCAGCTTGGACAGTGTATCTGCAGCCTCGTTTTTGATCCGAGGTACGTGATGGAACTCACATCCTTCGAAGAACCCGCTTATTTTCTAAACATGGAACCTATACAGGGCCATGTTAGCATCCAAGGCATCCCAATTTCCAGACACTTGCTGTACCACCAAATCCGAATCTCCAAAGCATTGTATCCGACGTATCCCCGCTTCCTTTGCCACTTTGAGACCATGTACCAATGCTTCGTACTCCGCCACATTATTCGAGGCACTGAAGTGGATTTGAAGGACATACTTCAGTTGATCCTTCTTGGGCGAGGTAAGCACTACTCCAGTGCCTAATTTGTCTTTCAGTTTCGATCCGTCGAAATGCATTTGCCAATAATTGGAGTCCGGCAGGGGTGACTCGTATTGCATTTTAGCCCAATCCACAAAGAAATCTGCCACAGCTTGTGACTTGATCCCATCCCTTCTGTTGAACTGTGGTGCGTATGGGGCTAATTCGAGAGCCCACTTTGCTATTCGGCTGCTTGTGTCCTTGTTACTCATGATATCTGAAATGGGTGCCTCACATATCACTTTGATGGGGTGTTCCTCAAAATAGTGTTTGCGTTTCTTTGCCGACATATATACGCCGTACGCCATCTTCTGATAATGAGGATAATTCTGTTTTGAGGCCGGTAATACTTCGCTCAGATAATACACCGGCCTTTGTATCGACTTTCCTTCCTCCTCGCGCTCCACTACGATCACTACACTTACGAATCGGTTGGTCGCGGCTACGTAGAGCAACATTGGCTCCTTAGGTAATGGTGTAGCTAGGATTAATGAGGTAGATAACATCTTTTTCAATTCTCGAAATGCAAGATCCGCCTGTGGTGTCCATGTGAACTTATCTGCCTTTTTCATTAGCTGATAGAGGGGCAAGGCCTTCTCTCCCAGCTGACATACAAACCGACTTAACGATGCTAGGCAACTAGTGAACTTCTGGACATCATTAAGACACTTTGGCAGTTCCATTCTTTCTATGGCCCGGATTTTCGTCGGGTTAGCTTCAATCCACAGCTAGATACCAAAACACCGAGTAATTTTCTGGCGGGTACACCAAAAAGTGCATTTCTCCGGGTTCAGCTTCATTCGAAACCTTCTCAAGTTTGCGAATGTCTACCGGATATCCTCAAGGAGCGTATTGCTTTCCTTGGTTTTTATTACCACATCATCCACGTAAACTTGCACATTCTGACCTATTTGTTCATGCATGCATTTTTGCATGCATCGCTGGTACGTTGCTCCTGCGTTACGTAATCCAAACGGCATAGCGCGATAGCAATAAGCCCCGTACGGGGTAATAAACACAGTCTTTATTTGATCATCCAGATTCAGGGGTATTTGATGGAAACCAAAATACGCGTCAATGAATGACAGTAGCTCACATCCGGCCGTTGAGTCTATGACCTGATCTATTTTAGGGAGTGGGAATGGATCCTTAGGACACGCCTTATTCAGGTTCGTGTAATCGATACACATGCGCCATACCACAACCACATTCGAATCATCTTTCTTTTTCTCCACCAGCACCGGATTAGAGAGCCAATCCGGATAGAGTACCTCCATGATAAACCCGCCCGCTAGTAATCTTGCTATCTCATCTCTAATAACTTTCCGTCTGTCTTCTACGAAACGTCTGAGAGGCTGCTTTACCGGCTTAGCCCCGGGTCTTACATTCAATGAGTGCTCAGCCAACTCCCTCGGTACACCTTGCACATCTTGCGTAGACCAAGCAAAGATATCCTGATTCTCACGGAGGAAGTTGACGAGCTTGCTTTCCTATTTGCTGCTTAACCCGACACCAATTGTGATGGTGCGCTCTGGGAACTGATCATCGATTGGCACTTTCTTCGTGTCCTTAGTTGCTTGGAACGATACACTCCTGTGCGGGTTGGTCAGGACCGACATATGTTGTTGCGCGGATTGAGCCAATGCCGCCACCTCCAGTATCTTCCTTTTCTCTTGAGCTATCATGAGTGACTCGGCTAAATTGGATCCGGCTGAGGTGCACTCGATCGAACGCTGGAAGTCCCCTGATATAGTTATCACGCCCCTTGGTCCGGGAAACTTCATCTTAAGGTAACTGACATGAGTAGTTTCCATGAATTTGCTCAGCGCTGTCCTGCCGAGTAACGCGTGATAAGCGCTTTCTAGGTTCACCACCTCGAATTCCAAGTTCTCAGTGCGGTAGTTGTCTCTTGTGCCGAATAACACGTCAACCCGGACCTTACCAATTGGTTCACACGAAATACCCGACACAATGCCATGAAAGGTGGTCCTTGTTGCTTGCAACATGTTCTCTGTTATCCCCAACTTGTGCATGGTATCCTTGTACATAATGTTGATACTGCTGCCATTGTCAATCAACACCTTGGAAAATCTCACGTTGAGATTTGGCCCGATGAACGTCGGGTCTAGGACCAGAGCGTAGGTTCCTAGGCTTGGCATGATCTTTGGGTGATCCTTGACACTCCTTGTAATCTCCTAATCCGCCCAAGGCATATACCTCACCACCGTTGGCATTACTGCGTTTACCTCCATATTCTGGCGCTGTAAGCTTTTCCGGTCATTCTCTTCCATGGTGAACACACAGTAGCTTTGATGATGTTCTATGTACTCATTTCGTCCCTCATTCTCATTGTAACCTTGACCTTGTTGTTGGTTATTGCCCACTTGATGTACCACATCCCTTCTTTCTGGATTCTCGTACCTCGGCGGAGGTGGTGGCAGCATCAGTTGCTGTCCATTTCCCCCTGGAAGTAATGGTGGCCGTGGTGTTTCATTTCTAGGTGCTTCATTCCGAGGTGCCTAAGTATTTCCCGAACTCCCCTATTCTAATTTCTTCATCCATTCACACTGCCGGGTCGTATGATTTGCTAGACTGTTTGGACTTGGCGTATGAAACTTGCAAGGTTGATCAAGCATAGACTCGAAAGTATACCTCGGCCTATCCTTTCGTTCCTGCCATTGCTTCTTCTGCTCCGGGGTCCAAGGCTTTCTCCCTTCGTTTTTCTGTTGCCAGCTTTGCCCTCCAGTTTTTTGACGTTGACTGGCTCCGGCATTGGGTTGATCCCGATCCACTGCTGTGACTTGCTACGAGTTATACCGATAATCCGGGCGCTCATCCCTTCCTTTTGCTCGGAAATCATTCCTGCTTGATGATCCGGGGCCATCCCGGCTGTAATACTCTTCGTTTTCTTTGCTAGACATCAACCGGGGTTGCGTTGGATCTCTCAAGGCATATGAATCTGCGATCCGGATCGTCTCAGCCAAGGTAGTTGGCATATCTCGCTGTAATCTTTGCCACAACATACTTCCATATCTGCACCCCTGAGCGAACCATGCAATAGCTTGTGATTCAATCACTCCTTCGCATGAGTGTCTCACATTGCACCACCGGGTCAGGAAATCTCTATCTGGCTCATTCAGTCTCTGCCAGCGCAACGCAAGGGTTTGCGGTCTGTTGGGTCTCTTGTAAGTGCTTGAGAAATTGCTAACGATCAGCTCCTGGAAATCCAACCAGCAGTTAACACTTCCTGGTGGCAAATTGTTCAACCAAACCCGCGCTGGTCCTTCCAACATCTGCGGTACATACCTCACTACCCATCTCAAATTTCCCGTTGTGATCTTGACCGCAGAGGCATAGTGAATCAGCCAGTCCTCTGGCCTGGTACTACCATCATAAGTTCGGGTTCCTCTGGCCAGCTGAAAGTTCAGCACTGGTGGCTCATTCATGATCCGTGGCCCAAAACATGCTAGACCCAGTGGACCTTGTAACTCAATTTGCTCCGACCTATAAATCCTTTCCAACTTCAACCTTGCATCATCTGGCTGCAAGTTCCTGCTTCCCAACCATGATCCAATTACATGGTGATCCGGTCTAGGGTATCCATCATTGACCATAGCCGAATAACCATCATTGTATCTTTCCTGATCCGGATGTGCATGATGCTGTTGTGCCGCTTGTCCTGCACTTCCTTCTTGCCGATGTATGCGCTGTTGCTGCGTCCGAGGTACATTTTGCCCCGCTCCGACAGGATCGCGCTGTCTGGCATTGCCGTTGGCAGCATTTCTTTGACCGGCATTGCCTTGGTCACGGTTACCTCGGGCAGCCACACCTCGGCTGGTACTATGCCGGTCCTCATCAACTTGCACTGCTTTGCCTTTTCCAGCTCTTACCGGGTCATAAGGAACCATTTGCTTGTCTCTTCTCCCGGAATCCACTACCTCTTCTCTCCTAGGGTTATGACCCAGAGATGACGCGGCTCCTCTGGATCTTGCTGGGTTATTTTTGGCCGAATGTACCACCTATGAGGCCCCTGGTGGTGCCGGGTTAGCCTTGTTTATTTCTTCATTTTGTTGGCATGCAACTCTCAACAGGTGATTTACCCTCTCTTGCTGCCTTTGTCGGGCCTCTCCGGTTAAACCTTCTAACTCGGGCACGGCCACATTTGCTGCTCTGAGGTTCTTTGCTGTGGTACTGTACCGATCCAATCCTCCTATTACTATCATAGCTATCTGACCCGGCCTAGGCTCGTACTCCTTGTCAATCTCAGTGATCAGGTTCCTGCCCCGGATTTTCACTCTATCGATATGGTTTGCCTTAGAATATTCTCTCAAGGTGATGTTCAGCGACTGATGCAGTTCTGCTACCTTCTTTTCTCCAGCTAACATTTTCCGCCTAGTTTCCTCTAACTTAACTTGCGCCTGAGCCGGATCTACCGCAGGTGCTATTGGCGTTGCCAAGCTGTCTATCGCTTGCTGGAGGACATTTTCTGTCCTTTCTAGCGGAGGAAACCTAGATCTTGTCTGTTTGGGAGTTACCTCTGGCTATGGCGCCAGATCTTTGCTTGGTCCCGCATCTGGCGCGGTCATCAGGACCTCAACGCTGCTAGTGGGGCGAGCGATACGCACTCCACGAACAGCGCTGAGAGGTGGTTCGCCTCCCTCGACGATGTGCCACGGGTGAATGCATGACTCATCCACCCCGACGTAGATATTGTGCACACCAAGCTTGAGGAAGACGCCGTTGCGCGGTGGAGGGTGCCTGCCGAAGCTTCCCACGTTGTCGCTGATGTAGTCCAGCGCGCCAAAGCGCTGAACCAAGCCTGAGACAATGCGCTCACCGGTGCTTGAGAAGTTTTCCCGTCTGAATTTTCACCCCTGCTAGCACCGCTAGCCCCACTGTGGGCACCAACTGTCGTGGTGGTGGCACGGCAGATGCCATGGATAGGCTAAAGATGGGGCCAATGTGTGTTAGGGGAATCCAGGGAGGGAGAGCGTGGTGATTCCACGCACAGAAGTTCTTGTATATTCTCTATCAATGGTGTTTATAAGTGCTCCTAAGGCTCACCACAAGAAGGAGACGATGTCTCTTACTCCCTGTTCACTAGCCCTAGAGTTCTACCTTATCCCGGGGTATCCCCCAACACTTCTTCTCGGTGTCAATACAAGCGCAACTATCGTCGTCATCGAGTATACATGCAAACAAGCAAGACCATAATCAAAACAAGGCATACAAGTGGACATTCACACAGCAAGAAAGTGGTCAATACAATTATAATATTTAGTAGGTTTTGAGTAGTTGGGTTTAGAACCATTGCAAAAATCCTATTTGCAATGGTGGGATTTCCTTTATTCGGGAAATGGTCAAAACCACTAATGAAGGGGTTTGGGATCAAGGCCTGGGTAAGTATGGTATCAATGTGCAACCAGAATACCATCAGGTAGGTTTTGACAAAACAAGACCAACAAAAGTGGTTTCAAGATTTTATCACTTTTCTTTAATTTCTTATGAATTTTCTAGTGAAATGAACTCCAGTTTTAGGAGATAATTCATCAGAATAGTTCTGGAGCTCCAAAAATTATTTCCTTGTATGGTTAGGTAGGGTTTGTTGTACTTATTCACTGAGAGTTGGAATCATGTCAAAATATTTACCAGAATGCCCTCAAGAAATTCCCAAAGGCAGTTATGGAAGGTTTTTCTCTTTTTCACCAGATTTAATCTACAGTGGATATTGATGTGATTCGAAGGTAACATGGTAGGTGTTTTGAAAACCTTTCTGTAGAAATTGGAATAAACATTTTTGGAGTTGTAGAGCTACTGTGATGATTTATCTAGTGTAAACACTATGGACAGAAATGTTTAATTCATTAAAAGCCTAATAAATAGTGAGCTCCAGGGTTTAGATAGGTATTGGTGTACCACATGACTGGGAGTTAGAAACAACCCCATATATTTTGTAGGTTTACCTAGGGAATTTTCTAAAGTAAGATTCTTGTGGGTTTTGTCATTTTTACTAGGGTACAACCATAGCTCACCTTGACCTGAGGTAAAATCTAACGGGTAGGTATGGTAAAATACTTTCAGGGGAACTTTTTTTCATCCCATTTGGTTATGTATGGCTTACTGAGGAATTTATTTAGTATAAAATACACATTGTAGAAGATTTAATTCCAGCAAATGACTAAGATAAATATTGGTATGAGACTAGCTCTGAATGGTAGAGAAAACTTCATAGAGCATGTCAAAATTTAGATCTAGCCATTTGTTGGTATTTTCCATTTTCAAACGAATTTAAACTAGACTGCCATTTCGTAGATCTAAAATTTAATTAAAAAGAAAAGGGGACCGAGGGGCACATGGGCTGGTGTAACATCCCAAAACTTTAATCCAAGCTTATCAATATCAAATCATCCAAAAATGGGGTTAACAAAAACTTTTCCAAATTTCAAATGAAAGCATTCATATGTGTGTGCATTTAAAATAGGAGTTGTTTTGAATTGCCATGATTGTGTGGTCCAATGCTTGTAGAATGTTTCTTAGGTGATTTAAACATCATCTACATCATTCCCAAACTTTTCCTAAAGAAAATCAAATCAGAAAGATTTAAAAAGGGAGGAATGGTCATTTTGGCCATTTTAATCCACTACACTACTTTGGCTATTCCTAGTACTCAATTCTTAACAGAAACAATTCTTGATCTTTGTACCCCTTGCTAGTACACATAATGAGGTACCAAGGCCCACCTTTTGATCTGCTAAAAACATTCTTTTACTTATTTTAATTGGCATTTGAAAATTGAATCTAATGCATATGCATAGATCACCCCTATTTCAAAACCCATCCATTTGAGCTCCACTTTCAAAACCCTTGCAACCAGAGACTACCTAGCACTAGTGGAGATCACTCAAAAATTTTGAAACCAAAATTCAAAACTTTCTCTCTTTCGGCCATTTCATCAAATAGCTTGTGTGCAGTGATCTTGGTCACCATTTGTGCCTAACCTTGTCCCCTTGTTCCCTCAGTACCAGCCCTACCCTTTGCTAGCCCGGCCACACCCTGTGCACACAACCAAATGGTCATGGCCATTAAGGCCGAGCACCTTGAGCACCCCCACCGGCGACATCGCGCCACAGCAGCCGCCAACCTCTCTCTCCATGTCTAGCACACCGCCAGTGGTCCACCTCCACCGTCCAACCAGCCCTAGGCCAGAGACAGAGGGCAGAGCAGCCAGGAACCGCCGCGCCCGGAGCTGGTCGAGCATGCCGACGCCGCCCCTAGAGCGCGCTCTGTCCCCGCTCGCACAGACCGCCTCTTGGCCGCAGCCCGCGCCCGCCGCTCTACCACGACCTGGAGAACCCCCCAGACACTCCCGCTGGCCACCCAATGCCTCACAGCCACCACTCGCCGTGGACACCGCCGCCTCTGCCTCTCAGAGCGCCACCTCGCCCAGACCGCATGCCACCGCCCCTACGGCCGCATTCAATTCCTAGAGCACCGCCAGGGGACCGCCCATCGATCGCCACCCCCAGCCATGCCTCTACCCCGCCGTAGCCTTGTCGCCGGAGTCGCCTGCCCATCCCGCTCGGTCTCACCGTCGTCCTATAAAAGGAGCCCTCCCCAGCCTCTTCTCTCCACACCATTCCACTCCCCTCACCTCTCTGAACCTCACCCACCTCTCACCGGAGCAAAGGGAGAAACAGCTCGCCGGAATTGGAGCCGGAGCCGCCGCCTTTGGAGGAGAAGGGCGCTGCTGATTGTGACCACCCCAAGCTCCGCCGCAACCGCGCCTCGCCTCGCCGTCGTCTTCCAGTTTGTTTGCCTGCCTCGCCGACCCCGCTGGAGACCTGGTACGTCCCCAGAAGACCCCCACCGAGCCGCTAGGGTTCGAGCTCGCCGGCAACCTGTTCATCATCGACGACGACCCTCAGCCGTAGATTCCTATTCTAATCCTACAGCCCATAGCGCGCGTACCATTTCGCGTTTTAAGTGCCGCTGACAAGCGAGACCCCCCTGTCAGCTGAGCCCCGCGCCGCGGAGCGCCACTGGGCCGGCCCAAGTCTTTTCCCGCGCTAGCCCACCCGTTCAAATCTGGATTTTTCTTTTTAGATTGAATCTAGTTTCTGTCCCCTAGTTTGAAAATCAATTCAGAGAGTTTTAGAAATCCAAATTGCATGAAGATAATTTTGTCTGAAAGGTATGGAGATGATCTATCCAAGCCCGTTGGATTTAATTCAATTAGAGTTATAGATCTCTCCTAATAAAAATAACAAAACAGAAGCATTTGCAACTTGCAACATTTTTATAAAATCAACCAAGTTAGCTTTTGAGTTGATTCCAACTCTCAAAAATCACATTTCATCATATCTATCCAAATATTTAATAATATTAAGGTTTACATGCAGTGACTTTGGACTAGTACCAAAATAATGCTATATAGGCATTTCTAGTCACTTTAAATCATTAAATAATGAACTTAAACCAAAGTAAGATTGATTCAACCTTTAAATCTCATTCCCATATGTTAGAATATGTGGTGATGACATGTGTCAACATGATCCCATATTTTAAGTGGTGAATATTAAATGTTAGTTAATTTTTCAATGAGTAGAAATTACTTTTCTAAAATAAAAAGGTTGAAACTATTAAATTAAACTTGTGATGCTTGTGATGATAATAAATCATCAATTGTGTGTCTTAGAATGCTATCTAGCCTAGTTAAGTATTGTTTGGTGATTTTCTACTCCGTATGTATTTATAGAAGGTAGTATCGACCAAGCTTACGAGGAGGAGGAGTGCTATCAAGACGAAGATGAAGAAAACTTCAACCACTATACCAACCAAGGCAAGCCACCATTAATAGTGCAAGCTACCCTTAGCAAGCTAGCAATACCCCAGAGTTAACCCTTGCAAGTTTAGTGCTTAGCAAACTAGAAACAAACTAGATGGTTTAGCAAAGAAGCCTTAAGCATGCTTTGATCACACCCCCTTTAACTATTAGTACCTCAAGTCTTATTGACAAGTTTTACCTCCCTTAGTTTACACAAACTTCTTTACTTGTTTTGAAGGTAGCATAAAAAGTATAAAACTTGACATACTTAGAAACCTTTAGATGTCATTCTATGGCATGAGATTGAACCCATCACTTCCACCTTAGTGAACACTCTTAACTTAGTAATTTAGAGTAGATCAAAAACTTGAGTCACTTTAGATGGGAACAATTTATTGGAAATGAATTGTGAAAACCTTGGAATGATGAGTCATTCTATTAAGATGTTTTGACAGGTGTTGAGAAACACAACTGGTTTATGATGATGAAAACGATGAGGCATGAGCCTTAACCTTTTTATAAAACTAATGGTTGGATTTGGATGCGATACCATTCCAAATTTACCGTACAACCACATTACCTGAATTGGGTAAGGCTTAGCTGGAAATTTATATGCATTAGTATTAGTTCCCTCACGGGAGAGGTTTGAGCTGAGGCTACCTCTCATGATGTCCACCTATGTAGTGCCCAAGATGACTGATGGTCATGGTTGGGAGGCCATGCTCATAGGAGAGGTGATTATACTAGGGTGTGTAAAGGGAAGGTTATGTTTGATTGTCTACATACTAAGTATGATGATTCAGGGTTATCCCTGACAGATGTATCGAATCTTGTGGTGAAAGTGTACCACCTCTGCAGAGTGTCAAACTATTCGAATATCCGCGTCTGCGATTAAGGACAGTTGGAATGGCCATACTGTTTCGTTGTCAGATGTTTTCTAAATAACTTGAAATGAATGATGAATCTTGACTTGACCACAACAGGGTTGTGTTTATGACAATAGCTTCCCAACTTAAGTGATTCTAGAACTTTACTTTATCTTTCTTTGCTTCTGAACTCAGCTTAGGTTTCAAACTTAACTTTATAGTTAAACTTATATTTAGCACTTTAACTTAGAACTATAGTACCTGTTAATAGTAGTTTGCGAGTACTTAAAGAGTACTCATGGCTTTTGTGCCTGGCTATTCTCATGGCCAGACTATGAAGGAGACTATCATGAGGATGGTCATGAGGACGGCTATGATAACTAGGACTATCTGCCTTCGTCAGCATTGCCTGTGCCCTTGAAGATGGACCCCACCGCTACGCTTATCTTTTATTTCCGCTGCTTGTTGTATTAAAGACTGAATCATTTGATCCTTATTTGTGTAAAGACCTTATGTATGGTTCGTAATGGATGATGTACTGTGATATCCAATCCGTTATGTCTCGCAAAAATGGTAATCCTGGGATTGCGAGGTATGGCATAACGGGCATCTGGGATTAAAAATCCGGGTGTTGACAAGTTGGTATAAGAGCCATCCTGACCATATGAGACCCTAGTTAGAATGGACGTCCGAACCAAAAACATAGCTTCAAAACCAAAGTGAGTATTTATGAAAAACTATTTCCCCTCTTACCCTGGTGAACTCATTCTTTCTCAAAAATTCATGTTCCTCAAAATTCTTACATTACTACTTAAAACTTGACACACTTGATCACTTCACTAACTTCCTCATCCTTAATTCTTGTAGATGGAGACTCAGTTCAACAAGTTTTAACAGTTGGGAAACGGAGGTCAGCTGATCTTCGAGAGGGATCTGGATTCACTGTCGGAGTTACTGGGACGCCCACATTCGGAGTTTCTTGGAGCTCAACTTCCAGGACCCCCAGGAGGAGACCTATAGTGGCTAGTCACCGCAGATCTTCGAGGAAGCATCGAAGCACCAACTTCCGGGAGAATTCAGTTCTCCGTGAGAGAGAACAACTGGCTAGATGGATTAGCCAGGGAAATGCATGAAGCTCTCGCATGTCTATGTGCCCTCAGCGTCAACAAGATCCAAGGAACCCGTTTTGCCCACTATGCAAGACGTGACTTCATGGGAATGCCGGTGGAGATGCCAAGTCACCCAGAATTGAGGCGTCAAGTGGAGAACCTTGACTTCTTGCTTCATGACAGGCAGCAGGAACTAGACAATGCCAAGGAGTTAGCCAACCAGAACCGTGCCATTGCCGACCAGAAGGCCCAGACTTTTGCACTGCTCATCCAAGACCGCCAGTCTCTTTGCCGCCAGCGTGCCAAGAAGGATCGCACCATCGCCCGTCTTCGCAAGAAGGTGGCCGACCTCGAGAAGACCGTCAAGGAGCAGGAAGCTCAGCTTGCCGCTAAGGAAGAAGAAGATGAGGGTGAAGACATCCAGGGAGACATGGATTCTTACCTCAGCAGCGATGATGACTTTCTAGAGGAGGATGCTGTGGACTTCTACACTGATGATGAGGACTCCGATTTCATCGACAATGAGTAGATGCACTAGAGCACTGTCGTAGCATGAGGTGTATCATCTCCTTGTATCGTAGCTTGCAGAACGGTTCTTCAAACCATCTGTTTTCCCCTTTGTTGTGGTGTGTGTTGTATCGGGTGCTTGCTTGCATGAATGAAAATGAAGATAGTTGAAAAACCTGAGTCTAACTCAAAGTTTTAGCTTTAAAAACCCAAAACCATGAACATTAGAATTTCCCTCTTACCCCTATATCTATCTCAATCTTCAGATGACTCGTGGAAACCAAGGAGGGAGCAGCTCGTCGCAGGACCCAATGCTGCAGATCTTGCAGAATCTCATCGCGGACCGTGAAGCAAGTAGGGCCGAGCGTCAAGCCAACTTAGCAACATTGTAGCAGATCGCCCAAATGGCTCTCAACAACCAAGGACATGGAAATCAAGATCACCATGGATCCAAACTCAAAAAATTTTAGAACACCAATCCCCCAATCTTCAACCAATCTGAGAACCCATTAGATGCTGATGATTGGTTGTAGACCATGGAAAACAACCTTGAAGTTGCAGGAGTTGATGAAAATGAGAAAGTTCTCTTCGCCACCCACTATCTGGCGGGAGATGCTAGAGCTTGGTGGAATAGCATCCACAATATGAACCATGGCCAGGTGATGACCTGGGAGGCATTCAAAGTCAAGTTCAGCCGCACCCACATACCGCAAGGTCTCGTCAACAGGATGAGAGATGAATTCCGCGAATTGAAGCAAGGAAGAATGACTGTGGTGGAGTACCGTGACAAATTCTTGTCACTTGCCAGATATGCACCTGATGAGATCAACACAGAGGCCAAGAAGAAGGAGAGATTCTTGAACGGACTGCATGATGAGATGCAGACTATCCTCGTCAACATCCGTTTTCAGGATCTCGAAGAGCTAGTCGACTCTGCCATTCAGATGGAAGGGAAGATTAACCAGGCAAACGACAACCGCAAACATCGTATGATGCAGCAGTCTGGATCCAGTAGTCACCAGAAGTACCGTCCCAACCCCTCACCAGGATATGCACCAAGGAACAACTGACCCCCAAATCCTCGCCCAAGCTACCCCAACCGTAGCGGAGGCAATGTGAAGTCCGGAGGAAACAATCACAACTCCGGCAATGCCAACAATTTCAACCGTGCCCCTCCCAAGAGAAACAACAACAACAACACTGCACCCAGAACTGGCAGCAATGCTATGCCTGTCGCAGTCAAGGACAAGTCCCAGATCACTTGTTTCGAGTGTGGAGTGAAGGGTCACTACTCCAGTGAGTGTCCCAAGAAGACTGCCGCCAATGCCTCTGTGAATGCCCCAGCTCAGCAACAGCGTCGTGTTCAACCAGGAAGGAGATTTTCCCCAGGGAACCCTCACAACCGCAACGGTCGTCTCTTCCACATGAACGCAGAAGAAGCCCAGGAAGCGCCAGATGTAGTGCTGGGTATATTTTTTGTCAACTCAGTTTTAGCAAGAGTATTGTTTGATTCTAGAGCATCGCATTCATTTGTCACCGAAGAATTTGTATGCACTAGTAAGATTCACCCAACCAACCTGAAGCATGTCATGATAGTTCAAATCCCCGGCTCAACTACAAAAGCTAGAAAAATTTGCAAAGCTGTACCTATCAGAATACATGGGATAGATTTTTATGCCAACCTAGTTGTACTTGGAACCAAAGGATTGGAAGTAGTACTAGGTATGGACTGGATGTCAAGGCATAAAGGACTGATAGACTGTGCTAAGAAAGCCATCACCATGACCAGTAGTTCTGGAGTAACAGTAGAGCGTATCTCTGAAACCTTACCCCGTCAATTCAAGTGCAACAAGAGTCTAGCCCTGCCCACCATAGACCAAGTCAGAGTAGTCTGTGAATACCCCGACGTATTCCCAGATGAATTGCCAGGTATGCCCCCGGATAGGGATATTGAGTTCATTATCGAACTAATCCCCGGAACCGGACCTATAGCCCAGAGACCCTATACCATGAACCCCTCAGAGTTAGTGGAACTGAAGAAGAAGTTGGATGCCATGTTAGCAACATGCTTGATTCAACCAAGCGCATCACCATGGAGATCACCAGTGTTATTCATAGACAAGAAAGATGGAGGCAATCGTCTGTGTACAGATTACAGAAAGTTGAATGACGTCACCATCAAGAACAAGTACCCTTTGCCAAAGATAGAGGATTTATTTGATCAGTTGACTAGAGCCCAGGTATTCTCAAAGATTGATCTTAGGACTGGTTATCACCAACTTAAGATTCGTGCAACGGATATTCCGAAGACCGCCTGTACTACTCGCTATGGTTTATACGAGTATACGGTTATGTCTTTTGGATTAACCAATGCCCCTTCTTATTTCATGAATCTCATGAATAAGATCTTTATGAATTTCCTAGATAAGTTTGTAGTTGTGTTTATCGATGACATCCTTATCTACTCCAAGTCAGAAGAAGAGCATGAGCAACATCTAAGAATCATCCTAGAAACCCTGAGAGAGCATCAGTTATATGCCAAGTTCAGCAAGTGTGAGTTTTGGCTGAAAGAAGTAGGATTCCTAGGACATATTGTGTCTACCGGAGGAGTCTCTGTTGATCCCACCAAGATCAAAGATGTCGAAGAATGGGAAGCCCCAACCAATCAAACCCAAGTCCATTCATTTCTCGGATTAGCGGGATATTACCGCAAGTTTGTAGAAGGATTCTCGAGCATATCCTGACCAATGACCCAATTGTTGAAGAAGGACAAGAAGTTTGAATGGACAGACAAGTGTGAAGCCAGTTTCCAAGAGCTGAAGAAGAGATTGATATCCGCCCCAATTTTGATCATGCCAGACATCAAGAAGCCGTTTGATGTGTATTGTGATGCATCCAAGATTGGCCTAGGATGTGTATTGATGCAAGAAGGCAAAGTCATCACGTATCTGTCTCGACAACTGAAGCAGCATGAGCAGAACTATCCTACATATGATCTTGAGCTAGCAGCTGTGGTTCTAGCATTGAAGACATGGCGTCATTATTTGATGGGTAATCACTGTGAGATTTACTCAGATCATAAGAGCCTGAAGTATATCTTCACTCAAAAGGAGTTGAATATGAGGCAGAGAAGATGGATAGAGTTAATCAAGGATTATGACCTTCACATTCACTATCACCCCGGCAAAGCCAATGTGGTAGTGGATGCTCTTAGCAGATTGCCGTGTAGGCTTAACACCATGATCAAGGAGAAGCAACCAAGTTTGTATGAAGAGTTGGAGCCGTTCAGGACTGAGTTAGTTAGTAAAGGATTCCTAGCTAGCATTGAACTTCAACCCACGTTGATTATCCAAAACAAGGAAGCCTAGAAGGGGAATGAAAGTATCGACAGAATCAAACATCGTATTGGTACATGCAAAGTACCTGGATTCACCAAAGACTAAGAAGGAGTACTGTGGTACAAAGGACGTATCTGTGTGCAAGCAGATTCGGAGCTGAAGGAAATTATCATGAAGGAAGCTCATGATACTCTTTATTCTATCCACCCCGGAGGAACAAAGATGTATCAGGATTTGAAAGAGCAATTTTGGTGGCACAAGATGAAGAGAGAAATCGGAAGCTACATCGCCAAATGTGACATCTGTCAAAGAGTCAAAACAGAGCATCAGAGACCCGCAGGACTATTGCAACCATTGCAGATTCCGGAATGGAAATGGGATTCTGTCAGAATGGACTTTATCACCAGTTTGCCTACTTCTAGTAGGGGAAATGACTCAATTTGGGTCCTCGTCGATAGACTGTCCAAGGTAGCCCACTTCATACCTGTCAAGACTACCTACCAGAGTGCAAAACTAGCAGAGCTATACATTGCCAGGATTGTTAGCCTGCATGGAACCCCCAAGACCATCGTCTCAGATCGAGGAACCCAGTTTACTTCAAGATTTTGGCAGAAAGTTCAGGAAGGTTTAGGAACCAAGTTGAACTTCAGCACCGCGTATCACCCGTAAACAGATGGACAAACTGAGAGAGTCAACCAGATCTTGGAGGATATGCTTAGAGCTTGTGTGTTGGAATACGGATCAAAATGGGAAAACTGCCTGCCTTTCACAGAATTCTCATATAACAAAAGTTATCAAGCTAGTTTGCATATGGTACCATTTGAATTCCTATACGGAAGAAAGTGTCGTACCCCTTTGAATTGGTCGCAAGTAGGAGAGAGTCTGATCTTCGGACCCGACATTCTCTGAGAAGCAGAAGAGAAAGTTCACAAAGTCCGTGAGCACCTCAAGACCGCCCAATCCAGACAGAAGAGCTATGCTGACAAGAGAAGGAGAGACCTGACTTTCAATGTCGGAGATTTTGTATATCTCAAGGTTTCACCATTGAAGGGAACTCAACGCTTTAGTCTGAAGGGAAAGTTAGCCCCTAGATATATCGGACCTTTCAAGATTCTGAACCGCCGAGGAGAAGTATCGTATCAACTAGAACTGCCTAAAGAGATGTCAGCCATCCACAATGTGTTCCATATCTCGTTACTTCGCAAATGCTTGGAAGTGCCTGAGAAGACTGAAGTTTTCAAGAATATCGATCATAGAGCTGTGGAAATCAACAATGACCTGACCTATCGGGAAGTACCCATCTGTATCTTAGAAGAAGCCTACAGAACCACCAGGACCAGGAGCATCAAGTTTCTTAAGATTCAGTGGAGCAACCATACCGAGGAGGAAGCTACTTGGGAGCGCGAAGATTACATTAGGACAGAGTTCCTAGATCTCTTTAGTTCCTAGTTTTCTTTGTAAATCTCGGGACAAGATTTTGTTTAAGGGGGAAGGTTTGTAACATCCCAAAACTTTAATCCAAGCTTATCAAGATCAAATCATCCAAAAATGGGGTTAACAAAAACTTTTCCAAATTTAAAATGAAAGCATTCATATGTCTGTGCATTTAAAATAGGAGTTGTTTTGAATTGCCATGATTGTGTGATCCAATGCTTGTAAAATGTTTCTTAGGTGATTTAAACATCATCTACATCATTCCCAAACTTTTCCTAAAGAAAATCAAATAAAAAAGAATTAAAAAGGGAGGAATGGTCATTTTGGCCATTTTAATCCACTACACTACTTTGGCTATTCCTAGTACTCAATTCTTAACAGAAACAATTCTTGATCTTTGTACCCCTTGCTAGTACACATAATGAGGTACCAAGGCCCACCTTTTGATCTGCTAAAAACATTCTTTTACTTATTTTAATTGGCATTTGAAAATTGAATCTAATGCATATGCATAGATCACCCCTATTTCAAAACCCATCCATTTGAGCTCCACTTTCAAAACCCTTGCAACCAGAGACTACCTAGCACTAGTGGAGATCACTCAAAAATTTTGAAACCAAAATTCAAAACTTTCTCTCTTTCGGCCATTTCATCAAACAACTTGTGTGCACAAATCTGGCCAAATTTAAAACACTATTTTAAGCAGTGGTCTTGGTCACCATTTGTGCCTAACCTTGTCCCCTTGTTCCCTTAGTATCAGCCCTACCCTTTGCTAGCCCGGCCACACCCTGTGCACACGACCAAATGGTCATGGCCATTAAGGACGAGCACCTTGAGCACCCCCACCGGCGACATCGCGCCACAACAGCCGCCAACCTCTCTCGCCATGTCTAGCACACCGCCAGTGGTCCACCTCCACCGTCCAACCAGCCCCAGGCCAGAGACAGAGGGCATAGCGGCCAGGAACCGCCGTGCCCGGAGCTGGTCGAGCATGCCGACGCCGCCCCCAGAGCACGCTCTATCCCTGCTCGCACAGACCGCCTCTTGGCCGCAGCCCGCGCCCGTCGCTCCGCCACGACCTGGAGAACCCCCTAGACACCCCCGCTGGCCGCCCAACGCCTCACAGCCACCGCTCGCCGTGGACACCGCCGCCTCTGCCTCTCAGAGTGCCACCTCGCCCAGACCGTGTGCCACCGCCCCTATGGCCGCATTCAATTCCTAGAGCACCGCCAGGGGACCGCCCATCGATCGCCACCCCCAGCCATGCCTCTACCCCGCTGTAGCCTTGTTGCTGGAGTCGCCTGCCCATCCCGCTCGGTCTCACCGTCGGCCTTAAAAGGAGCCCTCCCCAGCCTCTTCTCTCCACACCATTCCACTCCCCTCACCTCTCTGAACCTCACCCACCTCTCGCCGGAGCAAAGGGAGCAACAGCTCGCCGGAATTGGAGCCGGAGCCGCCGCCTCTAGAGGAGAAGGGCGCCGTTGATTGCGAACCCCAAGCTCCGCCGCAACCGCGCCGTCTTCTTCTAGTTCGTTTCCCCGCCTTACTAACCCTGCTGGAGCCCTGGTACGCCCCTAGCAGACCCCCACCGAGCCGCTAGGGTTCGAGCTCGCCGGCGACCTGTTCGTCATCGACGACGACCCTCAGCCGTAGATTCCTATTCTAATCCTACGACCCATAGCGCGCGTACCGTTTCGCGTTTTAAGTGCCACTGACAAGCAGGACCCCCCTGTCAGCTGAGCCCCGCGCCGCGGAGCGCCACTGGGCCGGCCCAAGTCTTTTTCCGCGCTAACCCACCCGTTCAAATCTGGATTTTTCTTTTTAGATTGAATCTAGTTTCTGTCCCCTAGTTTGAAAATCAATTCAGAGAGTTTTAGAAATCCAAATTGCATGAAGCTAATTTTGTTTGAAAGGTATGGAGATGATCTATCCAAGCCCGTTGGATTTAATTCAATTAGAGTTATAGATCTCTCCTAATAAAAATAAAAAACAGAAGTATTTTCAACTTGCAACATTTTTATAAAATCAACCAAGTTAGCTTTTGAGTTGATTCCAACTCTCAAAAATCACATTTCATCATATCTATCCAAATATGTAATAATATTAAGGTTTACATGCAGTGACTTTGGACTAGTACCAAAATAATGCTATATAGGCATTTCTAGTCACTTTAAATCATTAAATAATGAACTTAAACCAAAGTAATATTGATCCAACCTTTAAATCTCATTCCCACATGTTAGAATATGTGGTGATGACATGTGTTAACATGATCCCATATTTTAAGTGGTGAATATTAAATGTTAGTTAATTTTTCAATGAGTAGAAATTACTTTTCTAAAATAAAAAGGTTGAAACTATTAAATTAAACTTGTGATGCTTGTGATGATAATAAATCATCAATTGTGTGTCTTAGAATGCTATCTAGCCTAGTTAAGTATTGTTTGGTGATTGTCTACTCCATATGTATTTATAGAAGATAGTACCGACCAAGCTTATGAGGAGGAGGAGTGCTATCAAGACAAAGACAAAGAAAACTTCAACCACTACACCAACCAAGGCAAGCCACCATTAACAGTGCAAGCTACCCTTAGCAAGCTAGCAATACCCCAGAGTTAACCCTTGCAAGTTTAGTGCTTAGCAAACTAGATGGTTTAGCAAAGATGCCTTAAGCATGCTTTGATCACACCCCCTTTAACTATTAGTACCTCAAGTCTTATTGACAAGTTTTACCTCCCTTAGTTTACACAAAGTTCTTTACTTGTTTTGAAGGTAGCATAAAAAGTATAAAACTTGACATACTTAGAAACCTTTAGATGTCATTCTATGGCATGAGATTGAACCCATCACTTCCACCTTAGTGAACACTCTTAACTTAGTAATTTAGAGTAGATCAAAAACTTGAGTCACTTTAGATGGGAATCATTGGTGGAAATGAATTGTGAAAACCTTGGAATGATGAGTCATTATATTGAGATGTTTTGATAGGTCATGAGCCTTAACCCTTTTATAAAACTGACGGTTGGATTCGGATGCGATACCATTCCAAATTTACCGTACAACCACATTACCTGAATTGGGTAAGGCTTAGCTTGAAATTTATATGCATTAGTATTAGTTCCCTCACGGGAGAGGTTTGAGCTGAGGCTACCTCTCATGATGTCCACCTATGCAGTGCCCAAGATGACTGATGGTCATGGTTGGGAGGCCATGCTCATAGGAGAGGTGATTATACTAGGGTGTGTAAAGGGAAGGTTATGTTTGATTATCTGCATACTAAGTATGATGATTCAGGGTTATCCTTGACAGATGTATCGAATCTTGTGGTGAAAGTGTACCACCTCTGCAGAGTGTCAAACTATTCGAATAGCCGCGTCCGCGGTTAAGGACAGTTGGAATGTCCATACTGTTTTGTTGTCAGATGTTTTCTAAATAACTTGAAATGAATGATGAATCTTGACTTGACCACAACAGGGTTGTGTTTATGACAATGCTTCCCAACTTAAGTGATTCTAGAACTTTATTTTATCTTTCTTTGCTTCTAAACTCAGCTTAGGTTTCAAACTTAACTTTATAGTTAAACTTAGATTTAGCACTTTAACTTAGAACTATAGTACCTGTTAATAGTAGTTTGCGAGTACTTAAAGAGTACTCATGGCTTTTGTCCCTAGCTATTCTCATGGAAAGACTATGAAGGAGACTATCAGGAGGATGGTCATCGGGACGGCTATGATAACTAGGACTATCTGCCTTCGTCAGCATTGCCTGTGCCCTTGAAGATGGACCCCACCACTACGCTTATCTTTTATTTCCACTACTTGTTGTATTAAAGACTAGATCATGAGATCCTTATTTGTGTAAAGACCTTATGTATGGTTCGTAATGGATGATGTACTGTGATATCCAATCCGTTATGTCTCGCAAAAATGGTAATCCTGGGATTGCGAGGTATGGCATAACGGGCATCTGGGATTAAAAATCTGGGTGTTGACAGCTAGAATCCGGAGGGGAATGGGCCGAGACAGTGCCGGCCAGCCCATTCGCGAGTGAGCATGCGCGGGATGGGGATTCGAATCCCTGGCAAGGGGGCCCGCTGGTCAGTGGGAGGGGCGGCCGAAGGGGTATCGGGGCATGCTGGCCGTCCGATTAGAGGGGCTTCAATGGAATGCGTCCGTCGTCCACCTCACGATGGTGCTGGCGGGCAGAAACCGTAGCTGGGGACGGCGGGGGCTTGGGGGCTCACTTGAGGCCTCCCTAGTGACGAGGAAATGGCGGAGGCGATGCGGTCAATGGAGGGAAGCCGGATGGTGGGCGGCAAGTCGACTCCGTCGGGAGAGAGCTCACGCGATGTTGGCCAAGGGGGTAGCTTCAGGAGCTCTCCGGAGTTGCTTCCAGAGCTGCTGCATGTTGAAAATAATACTAGTGTCAGATGCAGAATCCAGAGGGGGTCTCGGGAGGGTGACATGCAGAGTGGGAGGGGAAGAGGGGAGGGAGCTTTGCTTAGATCTAGAGCCATGGCTGATGTACCTTTCTTTCTTCTTCCTGGGCTAGACATGTCAGGGGAGAGGGAGTGGTGCTCGAGGAAGGTGAGTGGGGAGAAGAGGGAGTGAATGAGGGGCAGATGGAGGCGTGGTGTGGCCTCTGGTCCATTTAAACCGAATGGGAGAGGTCCATGGTGAGCTAGGACCATGGAGGGCTTGGGGAGGAGGGCTGGTCACTGGTTGGTCAAGCTGGGTGGTGCTGGGGGGGGGGGGGGGGGGGGGCGCAGTGTGGCCCTGGTTCTCGACCAGAGAGAGAGAGAGGGGAGTGGAGGTGGCTGCTGCTGCTTTGAAGATGGATTATGATATGTGGACCTCAATTGAGCCAAAATTTGGGGAAATGCTTGGGCAAAAACCAAACTTTCCCTTGGGAAAGGAGTTTTAGAGATTTTGTCTATTAAAGAGATTAATTAGATTTGGAGCCATAATAATCATGGATAATATTTGATAAATCTTGATGATCAAGGTAGATGATGTAGACAAGGTTTAACAAGCATTTGAAACCTTGGGATTGGATAATCCAAGTTGATTTTGGTGAAAACTAGAGATTTAAGGATCTTGGGTAAGATTGTTTTCATGCCACCAAAACCTTGTTGGATCTTGGAGCTCAGATCTCCCCTTGGGGAATGGGATAGATGGATGGATATACCAAGTGATGTACATCAACATGGTATAGAGGTTTGAGATTGATCTTGCTTGAGTTCACCAAGACAGGCTTTCGAACTTTGAATAAAATAAGCCTGCCAAAGCAGATTATCAACTAGCCTTCAAAACCTTGTGGGTTTAAGAAGCACAAAGATCCACTTGGAACAAGTGAAGTAGATATTGATAGAACTATATGAGTAGAACAAAACCATGCAAAGAGTTGGTCCATAGAAGGTAGGATGATGGTGTGAGCTTCTGTCAAAGTAGACATGTTGACTAGATTTGCAGGAATAGTTATTTTCTTGCCTACAAAACCATCAAGAACAAGTGGGTTGGAGGATGATCTAACAAAGGGAAAGAGTGGGCCTTGGTAGTCCTTAGGATGGTTAAGAAGATTGTTCAAATGAATTTTCAAAAATGCACAAGGGTTGAGAAAGGGAGACATTCAAAAAGGTGATGTTGAAGCAGATTCCAGACTTAGCCAAATTTGGCAGATTTAGGGTTTTTGACTAGAATGTGGGTGGTGATGATTTTGATGGGTTGCAAGGTACCAAAGCATCATCAAGTGGATGAGGTTGAAGAGTAGATTGAGTAGAAGGGATCCATTCTTGATATTGATCTTCATTGACTTGGAAGCTTCTAGAGGGGATATCTTCAGAATTGATCTGGTTAAGGGTTTTATATGATCACCTAGTATCTAGAGATCAGGTCCTGTTTTGTATTCTTGCTTAGGGTGTGGTGATTTGGAAACATATTGGTCCTAGTGATGAGCTCCTAGAGTAGCTCATACTATCTCTCAAGTAGAAAAATCAAGCAGCAGATCAAGGCAATTCATCTTACAAACAAATCACCTACTACTAGGGTTACCATCAAGCTTACCTTGAGGTAAGGATGGGCAATTTTGAAAGGTTGGAGTTTGAATAGGGTAAGAGTCCTTGGTATCCCTACCAAGAGTAGAATTCAAAGGTTTTATACAAGGTTTTCGAAATCTTAGAGGTAAGAGTAGTTGAAGGTCTGTCTTGAAGACATAAGGAGATTATAGTAGGTAGTTCTCCATAGTTTGATCAATATAAGCTACTAAAATAGTTGATTTGCAATGGCTTCTTGGATCAGGTTTTGAAATGCCAGAACATTTGAGAATATGGAAATTAGGCCAAGACAGTTTTGGGAAGTAGCTTTTGCCAACTGGTGTTGAGGTAAGGAGTATATCATCCAACACACCTTCATAGGCATTAACATATTCAAACAACAGGCAAACACTTCATCATTAAACAAGAAAAAGTTTTTGTTCCCCCTGATTTTTGCATTCTAGGCAAGTAATCAGGGTTGCTGAAATTGGGATGTTACACGTTCCCCATGACAACATGGTTCTGCTAATCCCCAACATATAAGTGCAAGCATATACAACATAGACGACACAATGGTTCAAGTTTATTAAGGGAAAGAAAAGTAAAGTGTGCCATCAAGTTCGTGAGAGATTTAATCACTAGTTTTCTCATAACAAGTTTAATTCATAAGGTAGATAAAAACATGAATATACTTGGAATAGAAATTGCTAATAGGTAGGTATGGTGGACTCTTTGGAATAACTTGGTTTTAGGAGTTGGATGCATGAGTGGAACTCATACTTGGTTATGGAGGCTAGCAAAAGACTGAGGGCGACCAACTAAGAGAGCAATAATGGCCATAATCATGCAGAGCGACAAAACATCATTAATCAAAGCATAAAGTGATACTACAAGTTGAAAACTAAAGGATCATAAAGGCTATGGTGACTTGGGATAGTCATAACATGGTGTGAGCATGTGCCAAGTCAACCCAAATAAAGCATCAAAGGAGAATACCACAATACTATTCTTTAATATGCTAAAACAACGCATGATTCTTCAAAGGCACATTAAGAAATCTCAATTGATTATAACATGTCATGCTACAGCAAAGAATACTAAGCATAAAGCCAAAACAATATCAAGCATGGCATGACAAAGCATAGGGCACAGTCAAAAACAAACTCTCTTTACCACTTAAGCATGAACTTTTCCTACTCTTTTCCAATCCAAACCAAACTATTTGAAAACTAATGCATGAAAGAGGGGGTCCAACCAATTTATTCAGAAAACTAAGAAAACAAAGCAAACTAAAAACCAAAATGAAAACGAAAAAGAAGACGCTCCAAGAACAACACAACTGTGCATGAAACAATAAAAATGAAGTGTTTGGAAGAAACCTGGAATTTTTATTGATGAAGAAGAGGATGCCTTGGGCATCCCCAAGATTTGACGCTTGTACTTCTTGGATATTTCTTGGGGTGGCACGCGTGGCATCCCAAATCTTGAGCTTTAGTCCATCCTTCATCTCATTACTCATTCCTTCCATACACCTGAAATTTTTCCTTCATACAAAACTTCACACAATCTTTATTAGCAACATTAGTGCACTCAAGATAATAAGTCTTTAGGTTCAGTTACAACACCAATAAAACTTCCATTAAAACACAAGATGCTGTAGCACTTCCCTCAAAAATCTCAATTCCCCAAAAGAACTCAAAAAGGAACCAACAAGAAGCAAATGCAAATAATGGCAGAAATCTGTCAAAACAGACCAGCAGGTAAAGACGAATTTGTTCGAAGACCTTCTGTTGCTCAAATCAAAAAGTGTTGAACTAACGAAAGTTAGATAACGACCTGAGGTAGAAGCACAAAAAGTCACGCCTCAAAAGGAAGTACAGAGATGTTACACGAAGTTTTATGGTGAAGCACAGAAATCTGTTTCGGGACAGCAACTTTCCCAATCATTACTTCTCTCTCATTAGAGGTTACTCTTGGCACAAAAAGCAAATAAAAAGGATAAGGAGCGGTTATTACTGATGTAATAACTTCAAGACTCATCTAAAACTTTTGGGTTATCTCCCAATAATTAATTTTCTTTAACGCCTTTAAGTTTGGCATTAAAATAAAAGTAAACAAAGATAATCATGGTAAAATCATTGTTTTGTTCATTGAAATCCTTTTGTTAACAAGGTTGATAAGGTCTTGTTACCAAAACAATTTTATATGAAACAAAACTTTGTGTTACACTAATGATTATGTTACCTCAACCTTGATGGCAATGGTCCCAAACATAATAGTTTCATATTTTTCTCTTGGTATGGGACAATATATTTCTCCAACTTGAATGCCCTCAACATGTTCAATTGAATTTAAACCATAAGTCCTATCAATCTTCTTGGGGAAATAGATAGTATGCTCCTTGTCATTAACATTGAAAGTCACCTTTCCTTGATTACAATTAATAACAGCTCCTGCAGTATTAAGAAAAGGTCTCCGAAGAATAATAGGCATATTATCATCTTCAGGCATTTCAAGCACAACAAAATTAGTTAATATCAAGCAATTATGAGCCACTTGAACATGTACATCCTCACATATACCAATAGGAATAATAGTAGGTTTATCAACCATTTGCAAAGATATATTAGTTGGTATTAGTTTTTCCAGTTGAAGTATCTTGTAGAGAGAAAAAGGCATAACACTAACTCCTGCTCCCAAATCACGCAAAGCAGTCCTAACATAACTATTTTTAATAGAGCACGGGATAGTTGGAATCCCTAGGTCTCCAAGTTTCTTTGGAACCTTACCATTAAAGGGATAATTAGCAAGCAAAGTAGAGATTTCTTCATTAGGGATCTTCCTTTTATTCGAGACAATATCCTTCATATACTTTGAATAAGGAGGCAATTTAATAGCATCAGTCAAAGGAATTTGCAAGAATAAAGGTTTCATCCACTCACAAAACTTATTATAGTGTTCATCTTCCTTTGACTTGTGTTTCTTATCAGGGAAAGGCATAGGTTTTTGGAACCAAGGTTCTCTTTCACTACCATGTTTCTTAGCAACAAAATCTTCTTTAGTGTATTTAGTATTCTTAGTGTGCTTTTCAGGTTCTTCTTCAACTTTTTCTTTATCAGGAACATCATTTTCTTCATTACCACTTTTAGTTTCAGCATCAGAGACAGATATACTATTAGGATCTTTAGCAGGTTCAGAGGGTTCTACAATAGTTTTATGTTTATTCTTTATTTCTTAGGAGTAGTACCATTATTTTTAGCTTGTTGAGAATCCTGCTCAATTCTTTTAGGATGCCCCTCAAGATATAGAGGATCCTGGGTAGTAGCACCACTTCTAGTTCTAATTTCATAAGCATGTTTTTCTTTAGCAGCATTAACTAGCAAGTCTTTTTGTACTTTAATAAGCTGATCAATTTGATTTTGAATCATTTGAAAATGTTTAACAAGCATTTTAACATCATTAGGGGTTATTTCCACAATATCTTTTAACTCAACAATAGCTCTAGAGTTTTCCATTAAATGATTTTGCACCCTTTTATTAAAATTATCTTGCTTAATAATAAAAATATCGAATTCTTCTAAGCATTTATCAGGAGGTTTAGAGTAAGGGATATCACCTTCATCAAAATGTTGGAGAGAGTGTACCTCAATAGTGGATGAGTGGGAGATTGGCTTACATAATTCTTCTATAGGAGGTAAATTCTTCACATCTGCATCTTTAATTCCCTTCTCCTTAAGACATTTCTTAGCTTCCTTCATCACTTTATCATTTAGTTCAATAACTCCCCTCTTCTTAGATGATGGTATAGGTGCAGGTATAGCTGGTTCAGGTATAGTTGTCTCAGGTATAGCTGGTTCAGGAGGAGTCCAGTCTTCATAATTCTTGCTTATTTTAGCCATTAATTCCTCAGCTTCCTTGGGAGTCCTATTCCTGAAAACACAACCAGCACAACTATCCAGGTATGTCCTAGATTCTTGAGTTAGTCCATTATAAAATATATCAAGAAGCTCATTATTAGGTAATGGACATCCAGCCTGTGCATGAATCAAAGCACAAAACCTTGCCAATGATTCAGGCAATATATCTTTTTCTCCTTGTTTAAAATCAAAAAGTTCCTGCAGAATAGCATGTCTAGCACTAGGAGGAAAATATTTCTACAGGAAAGTACTAATCAAGCAATCAGGGCTATCAATAGATCCAGGAGGTAAATTATTAAACCAAGTTTTAGCTTCTCCTTTTAGTGAAAAAGGGAAAATTTTAGCAACAAAGTTGGTGCGCATCTTAATATCATCAGAAAACAGGCCACTCATGGTAGAAAGCTCAGTCATATGTGCTACCACACTTTCATTCTTAGTCCCACAAAAAGGTTCTTTCTCAACAATAGCTATGTAAGATAGATCAAGAGGGAAATCATAATCCTTATCTTTAATGTTTATGGGAGATGCAACAAACTTAGCATTAGGAGACAATTTGGGTTTTATAGTACGCCTCTCAAGGAGACTCTTAATAGCACTCCTATCATGGGTGTTTTGACATTCTTTAATAAATTCATCTGTCATCTCAATATAACCGTCTTCAATAACATAGCTCTCTCTAGACTCAGGTGAACTTGCAGGTGTAGTAGTGTCTTCATTAGGAGTTTCAGTATTTCTAGCTATAGTTCTAGCAATCGTAACATCTAGGAAAAGACCTAATGAACCACTCTTATCAAGCACAGTAGAAGCAGCATCATAAGTATCAGAAGTTTCAGATTTAGCAGTAGTAGCAGTGTGTGTAGCATGTGTATGTGGTGGTGTAAGGAGCTTACTCATAACAGATGGTGTATCAAGAGCAACAGAGGTGTTCAGAACCATACCTCTTCTTGTAGTGGATGGTAAAATAGGAACCTTGCCATCACGAGACTTACCCATGATGGATGGATGGTAGCGAACAATAGTTATTACAAGTGGACTTGATAAATAAAGCTATGCTCCCCGACAATGGCACCAGAAAATAGTCTTGATGACCCACAAGTATAGGGGGTGTATCATAGTATTTTCGAGGGAAGTGAAACCCAATTTATTGATTCGACACAAGGGGAGTGAAAGAATATTTATAAGCCTTAACAACTGAGTTGTCAATTCAGCTGCACCTGGAAACAATCTTGCTCACAGCAGTTTATCAGTAGCAATAGTTTTGTAGTAGCAATAGTAAAGTAATAGAAGTAGTAAAAGTAAAGACAATAGTAACACTTGCAGTAAACAGTAGGATTAAAGCGCGGTAGGCATAGGGATGGATGGACGGGTGTTGCATGGACAAGACAATTCACATGGCAATCAAGACATAGGGCATTTGCAGATAAATAAGATAAAGCATCCAAGTACTAAATAATCATAGGCATGTGTTCCATATATAGTCATACGTGCTCGCAATGAGAACTTGCACAACATCTTTTGTCCTGCCAGCCCATTTGCAGCGGGGCCTCAAGGGAACTACTGGCAATTAAGGTGCTCCTTTTAATAGAGCACCAGAGCAAAGCATAAACACTCCGTGAACACATGTTATCCTCACATCAAAGCCATTCCCTCCGGTTATCCCGATTGTTGTCACTTCGGGGCCTTTGGTTCTGGACAACAATATGTGTATACAACTTGCAGCTAAGACCATAAACAATACTATCATAATGAATCAATAACATGTTCAGATCTGAAATCATGGCACTCGGGCCCTAGTGACAAGCATTAAGCATAACAAGTTACAATAAAGAAAAAAAGCACTAATAGTAGATACTAGGCACCATGCCCTAACAATCCGATGCCATTACATGAACGATCTCATCCAATCCCTACCATCCCCATAGCCTACAACGGGGGATTACTCACTCATAGATGGGGGAAACATGGATGGTCGATGCAGAAAAGATGGTGATGATGATGGTGATGATCTCCTCCAATTCCCCGTCCTGGCAGGGTGCCATAATGGAGTTTCTGGTTCCGAATCGCAGAATCTGGTGGTGGCGGCGTAGCGGAACTCTTTCTGAAAAAATGTCGAACCCCCCTTGGTTTTTAGGTAAAGAGGCAACTTATAGGCGAAGAGGGAGGCCGAGGGGGCAGCTGAGGTGGCCAGACCTCCCCTTGGCGCAGGCCAGGCTGGGCCGCGCGGCCAAGTGGTGTGGCGGCCCCCTGGCCCCTCTCCGTCTCGTATTCTGGCTCCGGGTGTCCCTCGGTGAAAAACTGACTTTGGCTTTTGTCCCGTCCAATTCCGAGAATATTCATTTTCTGACTTTCCTGGAACCAAAAACAGGCAGCTAGCACTATGGCTCTTGTTAATAGGTTAGTCCAAGAAAGTGTAAAGAAAGTACTCCAAAGTGTGGACAAAACATAAGAAAGTATATAAAACCAAGCATGGAACATCAAAAATTATGGATACGTTAGCAACGTATCAGAGGTAAATTCTTCACATCTTTAGCTTTAATACCCTTCTCCTTAAGATACTTCTTAGCTTCCTTCATCACTTTATCATTTAGTTTAATAACTCCCCTCTTCTTTGATGTTGGTGTTGGTGTTGGTGTTGGCTCAGGCACAGTTAACTCAGGTGTAGTTGTCTCAAATGAAGTTGCTTCAGGTGGAGTCCAGTCATCATAATTCTTGCTTATTTTAGCCATTAATTCCTCAGCTTCCTTGGGAGTTCTATTCCTAAAAACACAATCAGCACAACTATCCAGGTATGTCTTAGATTCTTTAGTTAGTCCATTATAATATATATCAAGAAGCTCATTTTTAGGTAATGGACATCTAGCCTGTGCATGAATCAAAGAACAAAACCTTGCCCATGATTCAGGCAATATCTCTTTTTCTCCCAGTTTAAAATCAAAAAGTTCCTGCAAAATGGCATGTCTAGCACTAGGAGGGAAATACTTCCGAAGGAAGGTACCAATCAAGCAATCAGGGATATCAATAGATCCAGGAGTTAAATTATTAAACCAAGCTTTAGCTTCTCCTTTAAGTGAAAAAGGGAAAATTTTAGCAATAAAGTAAGTGCGCATCTTAATATCATCAGAAA
Source organism: Avena sativa (assembly GCA_916181665.1). Taxonomy (NCBI): domain Eukaryota; kingdom Viridiplantae; phylum Streptophyta; class Magnoliopsida; order Poales; family Poaceae; genus Avena; species Avena sativa. The sequence goes on from OV702289.1 coordinate 503,601,295, forward strand.
ACAGGCACTCATGGTAGAGAGCTCAGTCATATGTGCTACAACACTTCCATTCTTAGTCCCACAAAAAGGTTCTTTCTCAACAATAGTTATGTAAGATAAATCGAGAGAGAAATCATAATCCTTATCTTTAATGTTGGTGGGAGATGTAGCAAACTTAGGGGACAATTTGGGTTTTATAGTACGCCTCTCAAGGAGACTCTTAATAGCACTACAACCATGAGTGTTTTGACATTCTTTAATAAATTCGTCATTCATTTCTATATATCTGTCTTCAATATCATAGCTCTCTATAGACTCAGGTGAACTGACATGTGTAGTAGTATCTTCATTAGGAGTTTCAGTGTTTCTAGCTATAGTTCTAGCAATCGTAGCATCTAGGAAAGGACCTAATGAACCACTTTTATCAAGCACAGTAGAAGCAGCATCATAAGCATTAGAAGTTTCAGATTCAGCAGTAGTAGCAGTATGTGTAGCATGTGTATGTGGTGGTTTAAGGAGCTTACTCATAACAGATGGTGAATCAAGAGCAACATAGGTGTTCAGAACCATACCTCTTCTTGTAGTGGATGGTAATATAGGAACTTTTCCATCACGAGACTTTCCCATGATGAATGGAGGGCAGCGAACAATAGTGATTCCAAGTGAACTTGATAAATAGAGCTATGCTCCCCGGCAACAGCGCCCGAAAATAGTCTTGATGACCCACAAGTATAGGGGGTGTATCACAGTATTTTCGAGGGAAGTGAAACCCAATTTATTGATTCGACACAAGGGGAGCCAAAGAATATTTATAAGCCTTAACAACTGAGTTTTCAATTCATCTACACCTGGAAACAATCTTGCTCACAGCAGTTTATCAGTAGCAACAGTTTTGTAGTAGAAATAGCAAAGTAATAGCAGTAGTAAAAGTAAAGGCAGTAGTAACAATTGCAGTAAACAGTAGGATTAAAGCGCGGTAGGCATAGGGATGGATGGACGGGCATTGCATGGACAAGACAATTCATATGGCAATCAAGACATAGGGCATTTGCAGATAAATAAGATAAAGCATCCAAGTACTAAATAATCATAGGCATGTGTTCCATATATAGTCATACGTGCTTGCAATGAGAACTTGCACAACATCTTTTGTCCTGCCAGCCCGTTTGCAGCGGGGCCTCAAGGGAACTACTGGCAATTAAGGTGCTCCTTTTAATAGAGCACCGGAGCAAAGCATTAACACTCAGTGAACACATGTGATCCTCACATCAAAGGCATTCCCTCCGGTTATCCCGATTATTGTCACTTCAGGGCCTTTGGTTCCGGACAACAATATGTGTATACAACTTACAGGTAAGATCACAAACAATACTATCATCATGAATGAATAACATGTTCAGATCTAAAATCATAGCACTCGGGCCCTAGTGACAAGCATTAAGCATACCAAGTTGCAACAAAATCAAAAAGCACTAACAATATATACTAGGCACCATGCCCTAACAATCTGATGCCATTACATGAATGATCTCATCCAATCCTTACCATCCCCATAGCCTACAGCGGGGGATTACTCACTCATAGATGGGAGAATCATGGATGGTTGATGGAGAAGCGATGGTGATGATGATGGCGATGATCTCCTCCAATTCCCTGTCTCGGCAGGGTACCAGAACAGAGTTTCTGGTTCTGATTTGCGGAATCTAGTGGTGGCACCGTAGCAGAACTCTTTCTAGAAAAACGTCGAACCCCCCTTTGTTTTTAGGTCAAGAGGCAACTTATAGGCGAAGAGGGAGGTCGAGGGGGTGACCGAGGCAGGAACACCACCCCCATGCGCGACCTGGCCTATCCCGCACGACCAGGTGGTGTGGGCCCCTCGTGGCCCTCCTCCGTCTCGTCTTCTGGCTCCATGAATCTTCTGGTGAAATAGGATTTTTGGCATATTTTCCGGGATTTTTCCTGATAGTTGATTATCTGCACAAAAACTAGACACCAAGGTAATTCTGCTGAAAACATCGTCAGTCCATGTTAGTTGTATCCAAATCACACAAGTTTAGAGGAGAAACAATAGCAAAAGTGTTGGGGAAAGTAGATACGTTTTGGACGTATCAGTGACCCAGCATACCACTGCATGATGTAGTACACTATAGTCGTTGACATAACACCAATGAAACACGGTTCACTAGTATTTCATCCCTCTGAGTGGTACAACAGAAACACAGCAGGTCCAAGACATGACTATAGGTTACAACTCGACTCTTTACAAAAGATCCAGAGAACACTCTAGGTGAAAGAGAGAGAAAGAAACTTCTTACAACGAAGAACCAGAATAACAACTCCTAACTATCGAGTTACTAAGGCTAGCATCTAAACTAATTGGCTTGCAATTGCTGCTATTGCAGTGCTCTACAGAAGTAGGTTTCATGGCTAGAGAATCTACTCCTATCTACTTAAGAACTTTGTCTTCACTTCGGTTATTGTATATGTTGACTTCATTGAAGAATTTGAGCTGCCGATGATGGTTTTCTGAGAGAAATTGATGTTGACATCGTCTTCAATGGCTTAGAACCTAGCAAGGGTTAAAAAGATATGGTTGAGTACGAGCGTACTCAGCAAGTTCACTAAAAAGGAGTGTATGATGCACTATCTCTACAGCCATAGACCATAGGTCGTAGGCAATGCAGGTTTTCATAAACATTTCTTCAAAGGTTGCTTTTATTCTGAAAACTATGTCCGATAGCCTTCACAGGTTGACCAGAACCTTCGTGGGGTTCCTTGCTGCCGCGTTCGTAGCTCCTTCCTAGAACAGGGAGTAACATGTCACAGTTCTTACACTCTGCAGAGGTGTGTTACTTTACCCATGAGAGACCTTAGGCTTGTTGCACATCCAGTCTAGAGCTTGTCCATACTTCCTTGGTATGGGGCCCGGTCTAACATCCAAGCCAATCGCTGCCCTTCTCCATGACCCCGCATGAATACACGATCGCCCAAGAAGGACTACCACGGTTACTCTTTGGGTAGCCTCTCTAGGACTCTATAAGCAGCTCTGTCTGGCAGCCACCATCAGCCATGGTGAGCTTACACCAAGACAGCTATGCACATATAATCTAGACACCTAGCTCGCGGGGAACTAAGGGGTCCCACCTATGTGCTGGATTCTCTGGACACTCCACGAGAAATCAATAGCCTCACGATAAGGTCATCCGTCCATGCGAAAGGAAGAAGATCCAGCTGACTTCTCTATCCCATTCCAAATCTCATGGTTAACATGTAATATACGGTGCTAGAATCACTGGTGACATTAGTTGTTAAGTCCTAGATGATACATTACTGTACAATGGCTTTTCCATTGCCAGTTATGATAGATTAGCTGATCACCCTAGATCAGTAACCGATATTTCCATATTTCTAGTTAATTACGAAAATAGAGTTTTCGACCTTTTTGAAATGCAGGTGATGACACCATTTGAGTTACAAGCATAGAAAATAATCAATGGACATGAGCAAGTGTGAACTTGCCTTTTGTGACTGCAAGATTATGCACTCACGGTCTTCAAGATACTAGAAGATCTAAACTCTGTAAACATCATCATTGGTCCGGTAAGGACGAATGTTTAAAGAAGCAAGATGCAATTATGCATAAGTAATATAATGCAATTTGATAAATGCGAATCCCCGGAATAGTTGTATCTAATTTAGGGTTTGAAAACTGGGGATGGTTTCTTTATAATGTGTTTCACTTTTTATACCAGCTTCACACTTGTGCTTATTATTAAGGCTTATGAGTGTGTGAAACACTATGTAACTATAATAAGTAGCATACAATATTAAAGCATTCTAATGAGGAATGCTATTGGGTAATTATGATGAGACGTATTATGTTAAGTTGTTAAGAGTTAAAGGATTTATTATAAGATTGTTGTTTGAAGTGGCAAAATGAATAATTTTTGAAGAAAAGGTTTTTTTGATAAGGTTTAACCAATCTTTATGGTTAATAGAATGTGATCGATATCGTTTGCGTTTGTTCGACAAGTTTGGACTCGAGATGCCTTAAGATTTAACTGAAACGAACAAAAGTTAACTATAAAAACATATTTAAACTTTATACATTGTCTATATAACTTTATGGACCAAAGTTATCTTTAATACATAAATAGACCTAGGTGTGATGTGTTTAAATTATTTAAAAGTTTGAAGCTTTGTAATAAGCATGCTTAAGAATATGAGGTCACCCACTTTTAGTATAAGTGAGTGATGAGTTTAAATATGACTCGTTATTATGAATGTACTTTATCTTTTAAGAAAAGGAAGCTTAGATGATTTTAATAATCTATTAAAGTTTGAAATCATGAATAGTTAATAAATAAATAACATTCACTTTTATTATGAGTGCACAGTGATTAAAATTTACTTAAATTGTTGGTTTACCTTGGAGTTATGGTTTGACAGGAGTTTTATAAAGTTATTAAGTTATTTTAAGTATTATAATAGACTCAAATTATGATTTTTGGAAGTAGTATTTAAATGTACAAGATTTATGGTTTTATATAACATTGTGATTATTTCTTATTTAAGAAATGTTTTTTTAAAAGAATTTACCAACTAGATAATAAATAAGGATTTATTTCTTAATAACCTTAAAACGTGTTAGAAAGATATAATTAGTATTTTTCTAGTAAAACATACTTACTTAACATCTTAGAAGTGAATTTTATTTCATTCTAGGTGTTATCCATATGTTTATAAAATTCCACAAAGGATTATATATCTTTAAATATTTGCTTCAAGTTTTATTTGTAAATAAATTAAGTTAGTATTTTTATAAAATAGTAGATTTATTTTCTTATGCAAAAATGATTTTTATTCATTTTTAGGACTTTTTCGTAATTTTTTCTAGGATGGAAATAAGCTTAGGGTATTTTGGTAATTTGTATTTTATTTCTTACTCTATTTTATTATATTTCTTATCCTATTTAACCTTGGCCATTTGGTTGGGCACATGGGCTGGCCTGGCCCAACTAGTCTTGCTAGACCAAATTATCCCAATAGAGCCCACTCTGGTTGGGTTAATCTGATCCAACCCTCTCCACTCACGTACAAGCACTCAGCGAGACTTGGTTTCGTTCCCCTCTCGTGACCCCAGGGCGCCACCTTGACCCTGGTCACCTCCGGCCACCGACTCCGGCGTAGGCCGACCTGCAGCCGCCGTTGTCGGTCGCCAAAGCACTACCTTTTCTCCGGCCTACAATCTGGACCTCTTTGATTCGACCGCCACCTCTTGTTCTGGCTGTGCTGACCCCCTCTCTAGAGCTAGGGTTTTGCCGCCTCGATGCCACAGTGCTCCGTTGATGCCCTCATCTCTTCCTGGCGCTAGTGATAGGTCTACGACGCGCTGCTCGAGCCGATGTGGCTTGGCGCGGGTAGCAGCGCTACGGCGCTCCCCATGTTGCCATGCCGCCATGGCTCGCCGTCGATGCCGTCCTCGAGCTCACGCCATTGTGGCCGTGCAGGTACTACCTCACCACACCACTGCGGTGCTCCCGAGCACTGGTACATACACTTCCACTGCCTCTCTCTCTCCTCTCTGATTTTCCTTTGAACCTCTCTATCACACATGATTAACTATGTAAACTACCACGACGATGTTTATGATTGGAACTTGGTGTTGATTCTGCTACTGGTAACTATATGATATATAGATATGTGGTAGTACACTCCTACTTAATAAATGGATTCCACTGTTATATTGGTTAACTGGACTCTTACTCAAGGCTGTTTAAACTATGCAATATCTGGAAGTGAATTCAGTTGTAGATGCTTTCTTGAATTCAAACCCTTGGTTTGAATTTGGTCTCAGTAGTATGTTGTACTGACCCATTAGTTTGTGGCATTAGCTGGCTTTGTTAAGTGAAAATGGCTGGGCTTAAATCTCCTCCTTACTCTATTTGTGACCTGATGTGGTTTAGATTGTGCTGTGTCCAAGTGCTAGCTTGTGATTTTGGCTAGTGGCTTTTATTGGCCTTGGTATCCTCTACTGTGGTGGTTTTTTCCCCTAGAGATGTGTATTCCATTACAGCCAGATTTGGTGTTCCTATTAGCAGGCTGTGGTAAACCCATGCATATGAGAAATTTGGTGAACTAGAGCTATGGTTCAGTGATAATTTGAAATATTTCCGGGATAGTTTACTTTTGAAACTAGATGATTCCTAGATAACTAAACTAGGAAGATGATTCCAAGAAAGATGATCTGAATTCATTTTGTGTGCTATGCAGGTATATCTTGCTTTGTTTACTTATATTATCAATCATGACAGATTACTTTAAAAAAATGATTCCTAGATTCATGGTCTAGGAAAATGATATGTTTTGATCAGATTGTCAATGTTGCATAAAGAAATGGCTTCTATAATATGACTATGCTGTTGTGGAACCTCCCTGAGAGGAAGCATAACAGCATAGATCATTTACATGATCTGCTATACTTTAACTTAACCAGATGTTGGTTTATGTGCTTGCTAATGATGCAAGTTTGAGGCACATTATTTAGGTAAAAGAACATATATTTGTTTGTGGCTTTAATTCTCTATGATGAGCTTTGCATGGCATCTCCATGCAAGACTGAGAGAATCCCCATCCAATCCTCCTATATAAAAATCCAGTTGAGGTAGATGAAATTGGTGGCTGTGTATTATTTCCCTTGTATTCCTAGATCTTTATGCAAGATATAAGAACAGATACTGCATGATCTATTGGTTAGTTTTGATGATTTTACCTGCTGTTGGTGAGTGATCTATAGAATGTTAGAGATCTTGGTCTATTACTAATGCTTCTTGAGCATCTAGCCTTTCATGTCATCATGCTTGATCTTCACCATCTTTCTGGTGCTCCTGGTGTTGCTCCTTTGTTGCTGGCTTGATCTTGATCTCCTCCTTGTCCTAGCTATTGGATGGCTTCTTGAAGCAACCATAGGTTGGGTGATGGTTTGGTGGGATAATCAATATGTAAGTATGAAGAAAATCTGTGATGATCCATCAAGAACAGATGTTGTTCTTGTGGGTTGAGCTATGGAGATGTTGGAGTGCCGTGTGGTGAAAAGGATATGGTAGCAGCTTTGCTATGCCTCGTGCTCTCTCTCTCTCTATTTGATGTTCTCTGGTGGTGTTGACAACACACCAAGTGCATGAGGTGACTGTGCTGCTTGCTTGCCTGTTGCTTGATGTGGATCAGATCAAGTACACCCTGATATTTTCTTGGGGTTTTTACCTTTTGCCTTTTACTATTCTGGTGAAACTTGCCCCATGCCTGTGATGCACTAGTCTGAGGCAATTCCTAATATAAGAATAGATACTACTCTTTGGCCCCTCCTTTTTAACTTACTCAATGATGTGAATAGCAATGCATTTCATTGCCAAACTTAGAGCACACTAATTAACACTAACCCCTTTCTTTTTGTCTTATTAGTCTTTGTTTTCAGGTACTAAGAGGAAATACAGGAAGATATTTACTGGATGTAGGAATTTAGTTATAGGTTTTTTCTTTATTCTTTTGTAATTTACTTATTCCTTTGTAAAATACATTGTAATATATATTGTTCTGTAATAAAGAATTCTTTTAGTTATTTCATTTCTGTAATTCCTTTTTCTATTTATTTGTTCCATGTACTTTATTTTCATTCTTTTAATGTAAAAGAACAATAATACTATATGTATATATGTAATAATAAAGATTATCCTTTTCCATTATTATGTCTTATATATTATTCATTTTATTTATTCATTGTAATATTTATATAACATTAATGAATTCAATAACTCATTTCTTTATTTATAATCTAATTCAAATTTCATTTGAATTCAATTTAATCATTTGTATTTTCAAATATGAAATGTTTCCCCTCAAACACAAAGATACAGAAGAGGTCATGTCGAAGTCTATCACACTTGCCCAGATGTTTCCATCAGAACAAGAGAGATCCTGATCCCTCACTGGCTTCTTTAGTTTTGCGCGAAAATTATCCAGATTTTCTATGCATGAATGCAATGCACACACCTGAGCTCAGCCTATTTCTAAGCTCTAATGCTAGGATGTTACACGTTCCCTCGCTTTGTGGCGAGGGCCTTTGCCGCGGCTACTGGAACGTTGTCACCACATGTTCCTGAGGTCGTTGATGGCGACACCGGGCAACGTCGCAGGAGTACATCATTCGTGGTTGCTTCAGTGGATGCCAACGAGCTTCACAACATGTTAGGTGCTGCTATACAGGTATGTCTAGTCCCCGAGGGTCTAGTCACTGAATTTCAGTGGCTAGACACTTAGAACTTTAGTCGTCCAGTCCCCGAGGGTCTAGTCACTGAATTTCAGCGTCTAGACACTTAGATCTTTTCGTCATTCAGTCTCTTATTGTTTTCTATCTTCAGGGCCTGCAAAGGGAATAGTCCGATCGGCAGGCCGAGAAGGAATGCCTAGAATGCGACCTACATATATCGCAGGAAGCCAACCGGTGACTCCAAGCATCTGCTGGTGAGTTAATTTTATCTTGATGAATTTGGAATTTTGATGTTGTGCAAAGATGGAACTGTGGTCTACTTATCCTATAGATGATCTCCCTGCTGCAATTGCCAATGACCGCGAGGGATATGTTCCGGTCACTGAGCTGGAGGTTGTAAAAGCGACGTTGGCCGTGGCAGAGGAGCGGGTTGACTCACTGGTAAAGGAGCTGGAAGCGGTGAAAGCTGCAATGGTTTCTTCTGAAGGAAGGGCCAAGGCTGCGGTCGTTGCTTCGGAGGATGAGTGGAAGGCCTCCAGCTTGATCATCCTTGGGTTGCAAGAGAAACTGGCCACACTCGAGAAGTTCGTGACCGAGAGCTTCCACAAACTCCTTGCTGAGAATCGCCTTCTTCTACTCCTTCTTCTTTCTGGTATCTGGCGAGTCCCAGGGCGGGCTAGTTCTCGGGCGGGTGAGTCCACTAGTTTTCTTTCCCGTGATCTTGATTTTCTGACATTGCAGCCGTGATAGGTCAAAGCGACCCGGTGGTGCAGACGTTTGATGCCTCACAATGCGTGACAGTGGTGGTGAATGCGGCCACTACTTCGGCGCTGTGCGTCCAGGCTGTTCTTCAGGGAATCTCCCCCACCGAGGTTATTCCTGGGGGGCTGACAGAGGTTTGGCGCTACCTTGAGGCGGCACCTTCTGTCGTTGAGTGGATGGCACGATTGGCCTTCTGGTGCGGGGCCACCACGGTGCTTAGTATTGGGCTCACGCACTTCCTCGATGACTTTGACCTCGAAGATGTCACCAGCGGGTATCCCTCTGCAACTGGCTCAGTGGAGGTCGTGGAAGTGCTTAGGTTGACCGCCAAGGCCACGCCATTCATGGAGCGGGTATTATCAATGGGTGATCTATTGCCATATTAGGAGACGGTGGTGGCGCCAGGCGACTCTGAGCCAGAGCACCACGACTTGAAGTCGGAGCAGCCCTTCAGGTCGTCGTTGGCGAAGCAGTTGACGACATACCCGTCGAACCCTTGGGAGCCATATGTCCGGGTCAAGGCTGATGGCGGCGCTTCTTCGTCGGAACCTGCAGAGTGAAGGAATTTCCCCGGGGCATTAGTCGTGGCAATTGGCCGCTTTTGTAATGTACCTCAATGATGAACAATATATTTTGTTGCTATAAAAAAGGTCAATCGACTCACATTTCTTTGTGATTTTTGTGTGTTTGTATTTTTGGTTGTGCGAGTCCCCGAGTGCGTCTGCCCTTTAGTAGGGTTAACCTCACATATATGTACATTGGTTTGTGTTAGGTTCTTAGGTTAACCGGAGTCGACTCTCTGTGGATCATGGAGCCAGTCGCTTAGCGACCCCAAGGGGTGCTCTATATTGGCCGTTTTCTCGGACGCGGCTGGGTGTCGATTAGGCGAGTCCCCAACCGTGGTACTTGGCCATTCTAGTCGCATGCCCAAGGTAGGTGAGGTCGTTTGTACGTTGTTTGTAACGTGTCACCCCCTACCTTGGAAAGGCAGTCATGTGGCGAGTCCGAGGCAGGCTCTCGTACTTGGTGCATTCCCGAGCCGCGTGAGGGTCGTTTTGGTGAGTCCCCGAGGGTGGTACTGGACCATTCGAGTAACTGTGTGCGGGGATGGGGAGGATGGATTTGCTGTGAGAAGAATGTTCGGTTGTCTTGGCCCGACAGGCCAGTCGAGCAGGGTGACTCCGTCGGTGGCTCCGGGGTGGTGTTTTCGTGGACGGCAGAAGACCCGAATTTTTTGATGCCCTTGGGCCGCACTACTTAGCCGAGTCGGTCGCCTGACCATGGGTTGACTTCCGTGGGTAGCGTATTGCTAAGTGTACGAGTGCGACTGGCACAAGGAGATGGCGAGTAGAAACAATTTGTGCGATACGAATTTATTTCATCATATGACAGCTTGGTACAAGTTTTAGTTCTATGGATAGAACTTGCAGAGGAGATTTAGATTCCACGGCTGCCCGCCGTCAAGCTGGCTGTCACCTCGTATATCAATGAGGTAGTAGGCGTTGCCAAGGCTCGCCCTATGGTGAATGGCCCCTCCCATGGGGGAGAAAGCTTATGCATGCCCTTCTTGTCTTGGATAAGTCGTGGGACCAGGTCGCCTTCCTGAAAGGTGCGGCTCCAGACTCGGCGGCTATGGTAGCGGCGGTGTCCCTGCTAGTAGATGGCGGTGCGCGATCGAGGTAGGTAGCGGGCTTCATCGAGCTGGTCGACCCCGTCTTGGCGGGCGATTTCGTTGTCTTCCTTCGCGTAGTTGACAACCCGAGGTGAGTCGTGTTCTAGGTCGTTTGGCATAACGACTTCAGCGCCATACAACATGAAGAAGGGTATGAACCCTATTGAGCGGTTCATGGAGGTGCGAATGCCCCATAGCACAGAGGGGAGTTCGTCGACCCAACACCCAGGGGTCCGCTCGAGGGGGACCTATAGTCGTGGCTTGAGGCCGTGGAGGATGCTTTGGTTGGCACGCTGTGCTTGGCCATTCGACTCCGGGTGGGCGACTGAGGCGATGACGAATCGTATGCCATGCTCTTCGCAGAAATCAGCCATGGCGGCCTTGGAGAAGTTGGTCCCTTTATCCGTGATGATGCTGTGCGAGTAGCCGTACCGGTAGATTAACTTGCGGAGGAACTTGGTGGCAGTTTTGCCGTCACACTTCTTGATAGGCTTCGCCTCGACCCACTTGGTGAATTTGTCGATGGCGACCAGGAGGTCGGTGTAGCCTGATGGAGCTTTTTTAACCGGCCCACCATGTCTATGCCCCATACGGCGAATGGCCAGGAAATGGGGATAGTCTTGAGGGACAAACAAGGGACATGCGTCTGGTTGGCATACTTCTGGCACCTGACGCATCGTTGGATGATGTCTGTGGTGTTAGCGTGTGCGGTGAGCCAGTAAAAGCCATGGCGCATGGCTTTGTTGACTAGCGGCTGGGCACCGGCATGGTGGCCGCAGTCACCGGCGTGGATGTCCTGGAGGATCTTGCGCCCTTCTTCTGGTTGTACACAGCGCTAGAACACGCTAGTCATGCTGTGTTTGTGGAGCTCGCCGTTGATGATGACGAAGGATTTGCAGCGGCGCACGATCATTCATGCCTCTGTCTCTTTGGTGGGAAGGATCTTGTGCTCGAGGTAGGCGACGTATGGCGCGGTCTAGTCACTAGGCTCCATGATCATGGCGACCAGGGCAGGCTCGGGCTGCAGAGGTATCCCGATGTCGATCTCCTTCGGTGGGGAGACTGAAGGCTTGCTGATGATGTCGAGGAAGACGCCCGCAGGTGGTGTTTGACCGATCCGATGCGGGAGAGTGCGTCGGGCTCCTTGTTTTTGTGCTTGTCGATCCATTCGACGAAGTAGTCGGCAAAGTGGCCCCCAGCAGGTCCACTACTTGCCAATACGCTATCATGGTGGGGGAGACGGTGTCGCAGGTTACGGTGACTTGTGCGGCGACGAGGTCAGAGTTGCCGTAGCACCATAGGCGATTGACGTTCATCTCCTTGGTGGCCCGCATGCCGTGAAGGAGGGCCTCGTATTCAGCCATGTTGTTGGTGCAGGGCGTGAAGTCAAGGTGCAGCACGTATCGGAGCTTGTCGCCTTTGGAGGAGGTGAGTACAATCCTAGCCCCTGCACTGTCCGTGTTTTTGGGCCCATCGAAGTGGAGCGACTAGTATTGGAGATAGGGCAGCTTCTACGGTTGTTGTGCTTCTTCCTAGTCGGCAAGGAAATCAGCCAGGGCCTGCAACTTGATTGCTTTGCGCGGCTCGTACTTGATATTGTGGATGCCGATTTTGATGGCCCACTTGGCGACTCGCCTAATCGCCTCGCGATTGCGGATGATGTGTTGCAATGGCGCGGAGGAGACGACCGTGATGGGGTGCTCCTAGAAGTAGTGTGGGAGCCGTCGCTGGGCTCTGAAGTCCGCATACACCAGTTTTTGGTACTACGAGTTGTAGGGGTTCCGCATATGAAAACAATAATTTTTACCCTACACCCCTGAACCCCTGATGTTGCCAGGACCTATCTATTAGTAATACAGTAACGGGAGGGGCTTTTTGTGAACTTACCCTTGAAGACCGAAAAGCGTTGTCAACGCTCAGGAGAGCGTGGTTGATGTAGACGAGCCGAAGCCGACCTCAAGGTCATGATGAAGTCCTTGCGCTCCTGTGAATCCAATGACTTGAGTGCCTCAAGTGTGAAACCTCGCGGGGAGTTACACTCGTCCGGTGCCTGACGATGACTCCCGCTTCCCCGATCCAGTAGCAATTGCGGAAGTAGAGCTCCTGGATCCAAATCCCGCAGCATGATTGTGCTCCACGGTGAAGATGTCTCTCGTTCACGCAGTCCTCACTTGGGACCACGGTCATGAGAGAGAGAATATCAATTGGAGGTCTTCCCAAAAGTGAGAAGACCTTTATTGAATATTGTATGTGTTTATGTGGCCAAATACCCCTACTATATATAGGGGAGGGGAGGTACTACCTCCCTCAAAGTCCCGGGGTGGGACTAAAGGAGGAGGAGAGGGGGAGGGGTGGTGCCGCCGGCCACCCCCATGGGCCCCGCGTGGGGGGCTGGCCCACTAGGGCGCCGACCACCCCCTATGGCCCTTCTCCCTCTAACCTTTCCCGAATGGGCCCTCTTCCTCCGGAATTGGCCCATTAAGCCTTTTGACCTGTAAATTGATTTTCTCTTTTATTAAATAATTTTGAATAAATGATTAAATCAATATTTAACTTTCATTCATATATTATTCAATCTCCGTGGCTATGGAACACCTTCCATCTCCACTCCGGACATCCTCCGGACTTACCGAAACCCTTCTGTTTTTCTCTCTACTATTCTTCGGCGATTCTTCTGATCCTATAAACACTCTCTAAGCATCATCAATCCCTTAAGCATGATAACCTACAGTCCGGGAACACTCCAGACATGGTCGAGACACTCCCGGACCAATGATCGACAGAGGGACCTAGATGGCCATGTGACCCCTGTGCGTTCCACGAAGATATTTCATCGTTTGAACCAAGACGGTCGTGCCTTATTCCCTTTGTCTCTTGATACTTGCATTTCCTGATATCTGATCAATGAAATCATCATGTCGTGTTCAATCTCGTTACCTAACAATGCTACTTGACTCATTCTGACAAGTGATATCCCTGTGATCAAATCACACGCTGCGCAGCTATTGGATATAACTTCTCTGAGTGGGCCCTTGAGTATCTTTCTGTCACGTGGACGGACAAATCCTGCTATTGACATATATTGCCTCTATGGTTTCCTCCGAGTACCTGAACACACCTTTATAACCACTATATTACCAAGTGACGCTTGATGCTATCTAAGCACTCTCGGTAGGCAGTGATTGATATAGCCTCACGGTCTAAGGAATAGACTACGAGGATCCATTTCTAATCATTGTAACTTGAACTCCGTGACATGATCGGGTCACGATGTTTAGGTTGGGTATTGGTTCATCATCTCATTCTCAGAATGAGTTGACTCCATTTCCAACTGGCATAAATGCCACATGATCAAGAAACTTGATCATCTGTTGACCAATGAACAAGTGACTAGAGTTTCACTGGGAACCCCTAGTTGTTTATACATCACAAGTGTATTGATGTTTCCACTCAATACAGTTATAGCATGATATAAAACTTAATCATAAACTTTATGAAATATGATAATAGTCCTTATTACTATTTGTCTCTAGGGCATATTTCCAATAGTCTCCCACTTGCACTAGAGTACAAATAAACTAGCTGCATTTGTTCTTAATCATTGGCACCATATCCGGTACCCTGAACATGCTTCCTCATGGAAGAGGTTGAGTCTTGGGCCTGTACTTTACAGTCCCAAATACTTTGCAACTTACTAATGTCACCTTGATTGACATTAATACTTTATCATCACATGATAACATCTGTGTGTATGCATCGTCGTTATGGCAGCAGAACGAGGCCTGATTCCAGGAGCCTACAGTGACTTTAGATCAACCTCGAGGGCTTTCTCATGGGCACTAGGCCCTAGGACACATCATTCTACGTTAAAAGCAAACTAGCCCCGCCATAACATTATACAACACTTTACATGGTACCCTTATCTATTATTATAAATGTAATCATCGAAACACAAGTGCACTTTGTGCAACTTTCGATGTTTTGTTCACCTATCTTCCTACTTGACTTTAGTCGGTATTACAGGAGTTTCCAACATATTCCCTTATAACATAACCCTTTATGTTTTAAGATATGTCATCCTTTATGGATTTGGAAAAACATGTCTACAGTTCTCTATTAGACACTGCGGACAAACTTAGCTCAACATTCCGTGATTCAAACTTAATCACTTTTAAACATTTATTCTTGGATCATATATTATGTTAAGTTATCATCATGGTTTTCTAGGATAGAACCTATGTCTTAACATAGTGGATGATGATCATCCTTTTCTTTCTTTCAACCATTGATGTTAAACTTAATACTATTGCTAACTTGAGTTATTAAGGACCAGTTCCTTAATTAACTTCTATTCTGAAACCCTTTTCAGAATCCCTTTAGGAATACTACATAATATTATAATATACTTATTATCAACTTCTACACCTTATAAATCATTATTTATCGGTACTTGCGCTTTTATTCTTAACACACTTAAGAATCACTCTATATGCTCCGACTCAAAATATGTTCCCAACATATTTGGGTATGAGTGACTACTCTTACTCAAACTATGTTCCTACATATTTGAATTTGAGACTTATATTGCTCCCACTCAAAAATATGTCATTCACATATTGTTTTAGGAAGACTTTCATAGCTCCCACTCAATTTTATGCAAATTGCATATCCACTCACTATTTTGAACAACTTCAAAATCCTTTGATCAAATATCAAACTTGGAGATTTACTATAATATATTAGAACTTTTAGTAGTTTTAAATCCACTAGACATTTAGCACACTGGAATCAAATTCATTTGAATTTGTCCAATACTTGACAAATTGTGCTTTTGTCATTCACCCCATTTTTCACTATGGCTTTGTAGTCATTTGGGAAAATTCAAGTAAACCCCTTTTACTTGTGAGATTCAGCAATGAATTGCTTTCTAATCTCAAGGGAATTTTGCTATTAGGATTTCTCATAATTCTAATTTACCATTATTTCCTTTGTAGTTCGTAGGTATGTCATATTCCGGTAATCATGACAAATGATTCACAAATGTCTCCATACAAGATATGGGTTAAATTTCGAATCCTACTTCATGTAGTGAAAACACCAGTGGGAAAACACAATGATCATTATCATTGATTCTTTCCTTTATGAAGAGAATCATTCTGGAACATTGTCCGTTGCACTTCTCAACACTCTTATGCAGGGATTTGAATCCTCGTCGTGTTTTTCACACTATTTTCCATTTGCTCCATAATCGAGAAATATCATTGAATGCGAAATTTCTCAAAAATGTACCAAAATCCAAGCAATACTAGTTTTGCTTCTCTTTTGGTTTTAGCTATGGATTTCGTATTCAAAGTTTCCAATGAATACTCTACAAGGACTTATTCGCTATTGTTTTGGTTATATCGAATAACCCCAAAACTTTCACGACTATCCATACTAGATATGGAGTCGCTTTCACAAATTCAAATGGTTCACTATATATTCTAATTGAGTGCTAACTATTTCTAACTAAAGGTCTCTACATCTACACTACAACGATTTATTTGGTGCCATCTATTAACCCATTTTGATACATTGTGATGCTTTGCATTTTGACGTTTCAAAACACTTTGCATTCCACAATTTCTTCTATGCCAATCTTATAAAGTTGAATTTCATTACTATTGATCAAATCATAGTAATTAGATTCTCTTTTATCTTTATACCCTTTGTTGATGAAACACTTCAATCATATCAAATAGTTTCATACTTATGTTTCCCTTGGTAAACTTCTTTACACATTTAAACAATCATATAATGATAATTACCATTTTGTTAAAACACAATACATTGAATATGTATTTACTTTTAACAATTCATTAAAACACTTTGTATTCATGTAATACATGGTGTTCAAGTTATTTTGCCAAACTTAGGCATGATTTATATCTGACAAGAAATCGAATGTCTTTCACATATTATCACCATAACTTTGAGTTTAAACAATGGTTTCATTCATTAATGAATATATCATTTAAGTTGGGTATTTTAAAGGCAGTTGAATATTTTACAAATGTTCATGCATTATCAATTAGTTTGAAAGCAAGGATAATTCACATGTAATCAAACAAGATATGAAAACAAATAAAAATCATTCATAAAAGTGGAACAACTGTTTGGTACAAACTAATATGAATATCCGTCTCACAAAGTGTGAGACACACTAAGGAAGTTCGCAATGTTTTGATTACAATAACTATCCAAAACATAAACTAAGTGATAAATGTTGAGGGAGAGCGTCATTGGCCATCATCATCATGCTCGCCATCAACACACAATGTCACCTCCTCTCCAGCAAGCACCTCTATGCAGAAGGACCTGTTTTCAGTAAAACAGAACAAGTATCAAATATACTTAACACTGCAAATGTGTTTGCAAGATTATAACATTTATAAAATTGTATATCAAATATATACCTTTGTCATTGATGATCTTAGTGACAATGGGTTCGACCAACACATTCCTGAGATATGATATGAACCTGTGGAATTCCAGTGATTCCGCATCGCCCCTCATAATGCAAGTCCTGACTTGTGCTTGGTAGCTTGGTGGCAGCGACCGCAGCACAACGCCGTTTGCAAAAAATCCCGTCATCCAGCTATCCAGGAAGTATGCAGGCCTCATGTACGCATCATGCATGCACTCGAAGTGGTCGTCAAGTGATGGGTTCTCCTCCATCTTAATGGAGAGGAAGTCTCCCATCAGCTCATGCTCCCATATGCATGCTTGTTCCACGAAATGTGTCCTAAGCTGTAGCATTACCGTACGAGGGTTGACATTACCCACGAAAGGCCACAACTCGTCCACCATTCCGAAATGCATTGTAACTGAAATGAAGGAGGCCATGATACGTCCATAACGTATCTATAATTTTTCATGGTTTTATGCTAATAATATGCTTTTGACACTCCTTTTTGTATAAAGTTTATGATTTATTTGGACTAACTTACTAATAATTGAAAAAGTGCACAATATTCTTGTTTTACAATTTGATGTGTAGGAATTACCAAGAATACAAGTGGAAACCTAGTTGGAGTCAAATTGGGATTTTTCCAGAAATCTGTCTCAGAACTCTTTTTGAAGATGGTCACATTTCGGGTTGAAGATGGCGTCAAACGGAAAACTCTTCAACTACAAAGCTGTTGGAAATTTTGTGGCAAACGTTCTAGACATGAAATTAAGCTGATTCCAAGTCCATACGGGTCTTTTAGGCCCGATTTATTGTAGCCCAAGATGGGGTGACGGGAATCCGAGAAGCTATATAAAGGGAGGAAACCTAATTCGCCTAGGACACCTCCACCCACGAATTTGCAGCCACCAAAGCCACATTCTTGCCTCCCCCATGGATCCCATCTCCATGGGGAGGGATCCCAAGAAGCCATGAAGGAAGGGGGCTAAGGGCGGTGCTCCCCCATGATACCGGCGGCAGGGAAGGAGTCTCCCACACCGCCGCCGCCCTCTTCACCATCGTCACCATCTTCACCGCCATCTCCATCACCTAATCCTCCTAGTATGTAGTGGTTCATCCTCCCACACACCTCTGTACCGTCCTATGTAAACATGGTGTTTGATGTTATAAGTTATAATCCTATGATCTATGTCATGTTTGCGTAGTTTCTTTGTTCTTAGATTGAATGGTTGAACGTCTTTGGTTCATTAGAGTTGTATGTTGATATGGAATAGTCCTTTGGTGTCCATTATATTTGTACATGCATGGATTAAACATCATAGGGTTTGTAGTATGTGTAAGAGGAAGGGGGAAGTTCTGCCGGAGTGACAGAAACCTGAGAACGCGAACCGGAACGTTGCGCGTATGGGAGTAAGAGGACCATTAAACTTAAGGCTATGGTTGGGGAAACCTTAATTAATTGATTAGTACTTACAGATGTTTGCTAACAATCCAATCATATAGTACATGTAATTGCAAGTAGTGAAGCGCATGTATATTTTGCCTCTCCCACATAGAAAACTACATCGAAGACAATGAACCCGATCTATTCGCTATTTAAACTTGGAAAAAGCCACCACAATTACCACCACTATTCCACACTCATGGTTCTATTAGTTTACTGTATTTTATTGCTGCAGCAACTAGCTTTACTTTCTTGTTATTTATTATCATGCAAAGCTATCTCTATTACTCGTATTGTTGCTCTAGTTTTATTTCATAGATAATGCAAACGTTTAGTGTGCGTAGAGTTGTATCAGTGGTTGATAGAATTTGAGAGAATATTTATCCTACCTTTAGCTCCTCGTTGGGTTTGACAATCTTACTTATCGAAAAGGCTACACACGATCCCCTATACTTGTGGGTTATCAGGCCATCTCCCGACGGTTATAGCGGTCTTCCCGCTGCTCTGGGGTCTCTAGGTCAATGGGCTGATCCAAATCCATCTCGTCGAGTATGTAGTCGACCACATCATTCTCGCTAAGGAGAACATGGAGACGCGCAACCCACATAGAGAAGTTTGATCTGTCTAGCCTGAGCTTCTCTCCTTCTAACCAATCGTCAATAGGAAAGGTAGCATCGGGGAGAACCATATTCTACATTTATAATTGAAAAAGGAATTTAGACAGTTTATAACTAAATGAGTTAATAATAACTCCACTTAGAAATACCTATCCCCAGAAGGGTTACTAGTGATAACATGACCCCTTTCAGCCACATCTCCCCCGATCATCACGGCCATCAATGTGGGTTCAAGGGTGGACGCTAAACGTCGGTCACATCATTCATGCGACTCGTGCTCAATCTTTGGACCATCTGTGTTCCGAGGCCACGTCTCTCTAACGTGCTAGGATCGCCAACTCAACCTTAGTGTATTCGCTTTGCAACATGGCTTACACCCACTGTATGCGAACATAGATATGTCTGACACCCAGTCACCCTGGGTCACCTCATACCGAAGAACTTTCTTGGCGGTGCACACTAAGGGGGAGCACAATCATTGGTAATTTTAATAGGGATCATCTTATTAGGATACCTTCGAGTATCTAATACTAGCACACAATAAGATATACAAACAATAACATTGAATGTAAATGCGACGTGATATGATCCTTCACGTCATGATCTCCATCCGTCGTCACCGGATTCGGGTGCCAGGGTTCCGATGCCATAGACACCAGGGTACCGGTGTCTTTCTAGCGTGGTAGTCCATCACTTCCGTGACTATCTACTACTACCCAACATAAGGTAATCACATTACCTTTGCCACAACCATATCACAAAGCAACGCCCCCTGCAAAACAAAGTTAGACGCCTCTAATTTATCTTTGCATGTTTTACGTGGTTGAATGGGCTTTCGCACAAGAACCGTTCTTACCTACGAACTTTCAGGGGACCTCCATTGCAAATGGCATACCAACTAATGCGAGAGAGACAGACACCCCCTAAGCCACTTTATACGGTACAAGCCATATGTCAAGCGTGGATCAGTTTCGTGAATGAACGCGTAAAGTCGGTTGGGGGGCGCTTCATAAAGCATTACTGCATTATACACAAGTACACATGGGAGGGTAACAACTAAAAGATCAACGCCCACACGCTACATCTCGTGTGTTCTACCCGTACTAGCATTACTACACATAGATCTAGCTTTGATACCACTGTAGGGGTTCCGCGTATGAAAACAATAATTTTTACCCTACACCCTTAAACCCCTGATGTTGCCAAGACCTATCTATTAGTAATACAGTAATGGGAGGGGCTTTTCGTGAACTTACCTTTGAAGACCAAAAAGCGTTGTCAACGCTTAGGAGTGCGTGGTTGATGTAGACGAGCCGAAGCCGACCTCAAGGTCGTGATGAAGTCCTTGCGCTCCTGTGAATCCAATGACTTGAGTGCCTCAAGTGTGACACCTCGCGGGGAGTTACACACGTCCGGTGCCTGACAATGACTCCCGCTTCCCTGATCCAGCAACAGTTGCGGAAGTAGAGCTCCTGGATCTGAATCCTGTAGCATGATGGCGTTCTGCGGTGAAGATGTCTCTCGTTCGGGCAGTCCGAACTTGGGACCACGGTCACAAGAGAGAGAGAGAGAGAATATAAATTGGAGGTATTCCCAAAAGTGAGAAGACCTTTATTGAATATTGTGTATTTATCTGGCCAAATACTCCCACTATATATAGGGGGAGGGGATGTACTACCTCCCTCAAAGTCCCGAGGTGGGACTAAAGGAGGAGGAGAGGGGGAGGGGTGGCGCCGCTGGCCACCCCCATGGGCCCCACGCGGGGGGATGGCCCACTAGGGCACCGGCCACCCCCTATGGCCCTTCTCCCTCTTGCCTTTCCCTAATGGGCCCTCTTCCCTCCGGAATTGGCCCATTAAGCCTTTTGACCTTTAAATTGATTTTCTCTTTTATTAAATAATTATGAATAAACGATTAAATCAATATTTAACATTCATTCATATATTATTCAATCTCCGTGGCTATGGAACACCTTCCACCTCCACTCCGGACATCCTCCGGACTTACCGAAACCCTTCCGGTTTTCTCTCTACTATTCTTCGGTGATTCTTCCAATCCTATAAACACTCTCTAAGCATCATCAAACCCTTAAGCATGATACCCTATGGTTCGGCAACACTCTAGACATGGTCGGGACACTCCCGGACCAATGATCGACAGAGGGACTTGGATGGCCATGTGACCCCTGTGGCGTTCCACGAAGATCTTTCGTCGTTTGAACCGGGACGGTCGTGTCTTATTCCCTTTGTCTCTCGATACTTGCATTGCCCGAGATCTGATCAATGACATCATCATGTCGTGTTCAATCTCGTTACCGAACAATGCTACTTGACTCGTTCTGACAAGTGATATCCCTGTGATCAAATCACACGCTGTGCAGCTATTGGATATAACTTCTTCGAGTGGGCCCTTGAGTATCTTTCCGTCACGTGGATGGACAAATCCCGCTCTTGACATATATTGCCTCTACGGTTTCCTCCGAGTACCGGAACACACCTTTATAACCACTATATTACCAAGTGGCGCTTGATGCTATCTAAGCACTCTCGGGAGACAGTGATTGATATAGCCTCACGGTCTAAGGAATAGTCTACGAGTATCCATTTCTAGTCATCGTAACTTGAACTTCATGACATGATCGGGTCATGATGTTTAGGTTGGGTATTGTTTCATCATCTCATTCTCAAAATGAGTTGACTCCATTTCCAACTGGCATAAATGCCACATGATCAGGAAACTTGATCATCTATTGACCAATGAACAAGTGACTAGAGTTTCACTGGGAACCCCTGGTTGTTTATATATTACACGTGTATTGATGTTTCCACTCAATACAGTTATAGCATGATATAAAACTTAATCATAAACTTTATGAAATATGATAATAGTCCTTATTACTATTTGTCTCTAGGGCATATTTCCAACATGAGTAGCGCTGCCTTGAGTCCGTTATGACCTTGCTAATGTAGTAGACCGGGCGCTGTATGTGGTGCTCCTTGCCCTCTTCTAGTCGCTCGATGACCATCACGGTGCTGACGACTCGAGTGGAGGCTGCAATGCAGACGAGCATTGGCTCTTTATCGACTGGGCCGACGAGTAGTGGTGCTGCGAGCAGCACTTCCTTGAGCGCTTTGAGCGTGTGGGCCACTTCTTCGTCCCATTGGAACATGGGGTTCTTGTGCATTAGGCGGTAGAGGGGCATTGCCTTCTCTCCGAGCCGGGGGATGAAGCGACTGAGAGCCGCGACTTTCCCGACCAGCTTCTGGATGTCAAGCAGGCACTCGGGTTTTCTGAGTCGCACTAGGGTTTCGATCTTGGTGGGGTTTGCTTCAATGCCTTGCTTGGAGACTACGTACCTCAGGAGCTATCCGATGGGTACTCCAAAGGAGCATTTCCCCAGGTTGAGCTTGATCTTGTACTTCCGCAGATTTGCAAAAGTTTCGGCCAAGTTGGCAAGTAGGTCGCTCTAGCGAGTTGACTTCACAACCACGTTGTCGATGTAGACGTGGATGTTGTGGCCAATTTGGCTCGTGAGGCACTCCCGCATGCACCGCTGGTAGGTTGCACCGGCATTCTTAAGGCCGAACATCATCGCAGTGTAGCACAAGGCATTGAATGGCGTGATGAACGCCGTTTTCTCCTTGTCCTTGACCGCCATCTTGATCTGGTCGTAACCAAAGTACGTGTCGAGGAAGCACAGAGACTCCAACCCCACGGTCGAGTCGATGTTCTGGTCGATGCGAGGGAGGACAAATTTCTCCTTCGGGCAGGCGTTGTTCAGGTTGGTGTAGTCGATGCAGATTCTCCAAGTGTTATTCTTCTTCAGAACCAGGACTGGGTTTGCCAGCCACTTGGAGTACTTGATTGGCCGGATGAAGCCTGCAGCGAGTAGACGATGCACTTCTTTGGCGATTGCTCGGCGGCGCTCTTCATTGAAGGGCCGTAGCGATTGATTCACCGGTTGTGCTTTGGGGTCAGCGTTGAGTTTGTGCTCAGCGAGTTCCCTCGGGACACTAGGCATGTCAGATGGTTTCCCATGTGAAGATTTCGTGATTCTCATGTAGGAACTCGATGAGCATGCTTTCCTATGCGAGGCTCATGTTGGCCTCGATGGTGACCTTCTAGCTCGAGTCGCCCTGTACAAGTTCAACGGTGCAGGTGTGCATGGAGGCCTCGAATGCCGCTCCCCCGGAGTTTTCCGAGGTGGGCTTCTTCAATATCGTGGGGTCGTCCTTGTCAACGTTGCTCGCGTATTCGCAAGCTCTGCTGCATGGTTGGTTTCCGCGGCGATGACGGCGTCGGCGAGCTCGACACCTTTGTCCTCGCACTCCACAGCCATGTCGGGGTCGCCGTGGATGGTGATGATGCCGCTTGGCCTGGGGAGCTTCATCATGTTGTAGGCGTAGTGTGGGGCCACCATGAATTTGGCGAACTCCTGGCGCCCCAGGACGCAGTGGTAGGGGCTACGGAAGTTCACCATCTCGAAGATGATCCGCTCGGTGTGGAAGTTCGCTGGTGTGCCGAAGGTGACTGACAACATCACCTTGCCAATCGGCAATGCCTTCCGACCGGGGACGTTGCCATGGAAGGTGGTGAGGGTCGACTCGATCATCAACTCTGGGAGGTGTAGCCTCTTGAACATGTCCAAGTACAGGATATTGATGGAGCTTCCGCCATCCATCAGTGTCTTGGGTAGCCAGTAGTTGGCCACTTTGGGCCTAGCCACCAGGGCGACTCGCCCTGGATATTCGATCCTGGGCGTGTGATCTTGGCGACTCCAGGTAATGCTTTGCTCGGACCAGTT
Organism: Avena sativa; assembly: GCA_916181665.1. Classification (NCBI taxonomy): domain Eukaryota; kingdom Viridiplantae; phylum Streptophyta; class Magnoliopsida; order Poales; family Poaceae; genus Avena; species Avena sativa. The sequence goes on from OV702289.1 coordinate 503,625,287, forward strand.
GAAGAAGCGGGGAATGTCGACTTGGGTCACCGCATTGACGATGACTACACGGGCGAGCACCTTCTTCTCGCATTTGGTGCCAAGCCCGGTGAATGTGTGCAGCGATCCGACGATGTTGTCGAACCCGCCGGCGTTGCTGTTGTCCCTTGGTGGGTCGTTGTTGGGGTCCTCTCTTGCTTGCCTTGCCTTCTCGATCACCTTCAGAGAGTGGCATTCGGTGGTGTGAGTGGCGGGCTTCCCCTCCCTGCTGTGGTAGACACAGGGCTAGTTGAGTAGGGCGACAGGGTCGAATTTCGGCCTTGCCGTGTTGTTTGCGTGGTAGTTCCTGCTATCGCGGTAATTCCCTCCATCACGACAGAAGTTCTTCGGGTCACGCTATCTATAGCCGGTGTTGGCGATGAAGTCGACTCGCCCATCACTGCGGTGCTTGCTGATGAGGCGAGTGTTGTTGTAGCGCATGCCACGCTATCGCCCATTGTTGTTGCCGCTGTTGCGGCATCTTCCCCCTGACTCGTCATCAGAGTCTTGGTTGGGGTCCTCCTCCATGTAGCGCTTGGTGATCTCGAGGAGGTCAGGGATGTTGTTGAGCGTCTGGTAGACCCTCTTGATCTTGGCGACCATAGGTTCATACCGGCACGCGTTCTTGAAGCAGTGGATCACCATGTCCGGGTGGATGCCGAAAGCGTTGATCCACAGGTCTCGCCACCGCTAGACCAATCGATGGGTTGACTCGCGCTGTCCCTGGATGCAGCACTCCAGGTCCTCAATGGTGGTGGCGCGGGTGTAAGAACCCTCGAAGTGCCTGACAAAGGCCCTCCCGCATGTCCTCCCACGAGTCGATGCTGTCTGCGGGGAGGGTGTTGATCCATTGCCGGCTCGCTCCGTCCATCATCAAGGGGAGGTAGCGAGCGGCGAGTAGGTCAGTGTGGCCAGTGATCCCCATCACCATTAGGTATGTGTCGAGCGACACTGCTGGGTCGTATGTCGGGTCATACTTCTCGATCTCCTTCGACGCCTTGAGGTTTGTCAGGTACTTTTCACCTCGAATCATTGGTCCAAAGCATTGCAGGTCGACTCAGCTGAGTGAGCCCCTTGGCTCCGGCTCACTACAGTTGTTGAGGGTGTGCCTCAGATCATGTGGTTGGCGAGCTCGCCAAGCTTGGTTGTTGACGATGTGGGTCCTCACGTTGATTGGTTGGCCGTTAGTGCAACCGTGTTGTTCGCAGGTCGTGGCTCATTGGTGGAGAGCGCAGGGTTCACGACCCATGGTTGGAGCTGCAAGGGCTCGGGCGGTGGGCAGTTCTGGGTGTTGGCGACCGTGGGACGGCTGCTCGAGGACACCCTGCTCCCCGATGAATGGGAGTACATCCTTCCCCGCGGCTTGCTGCTCGATGGCCCTGTCAACTAGGGCCTAGGCATACTAGATCTGCAGTGCGCCCTCTCCTGTGATGTTGAGGTTGGAGACTGTGGTGTGCCCCACAATGACATAGTCCATCTGGGTGGAGTATAGCAGTAGCCTGTTGGCGTCGCAGGCTTACTACGAGATGATGATCCGGGGCTGGTCCGGAGGAGGTGTGTGGCCTAGGGGTGGTGGTTGAGTTCTAGTCGCAGGTGCCCCAAGTGGTGGGTGGTTGCTGCCGCCAGGCGGCATGTTCTCGCAGAACTCGCGCTCGATCACGTGGGTGGGGTAGTTCTCATCGTTGAAGTTTAGGATGCGGCCCTGGATGCTTGAGCTTAGGCGGGTCGTGATGCGGCATTGATGGTAGAGTGACAGCTCCTACGTCGTTTCCCGCTCAAGGTGGAACTTCTTGCGCTTGGCCTGCTCCTTGTGTGTCGCCTCCTCCAGGCGTAGGCGGGCTTCCTCTACCTCGATCGTTGTCGCGGTCGGCGGGATCAACATGGAGAAGGGATTTGGCGGGGTTGTCGTGCTAGCCGCCAAGTAGATCATGTTGAAGCGATTGGATCTGGTGTGGAAGTCTTCAGGTGACTCCGACCCGGAGTCGAAGTCGAAGAGCCCGAGGATGAAGGGGTCTTCGAAATCCTTAGGGTTGGCGACCCGCATGGATGAGTCTTCGCGTGATGCAGCAGTGATGGATCCGTTGACCGAGGCAGGGGTCGCCGAATCGGCGTCGTCGTGGAGGGCCGCGTCATCCACGGCTATGTCAGTTCCGGCCGCGTTGCTGGCGTCCAAGTCGTACTCGGAGGCGAGGCCGCTGTTGGAGCGGATCTGGCCCTCCGAGAGTAGATCGCAGCGTGGCAGCGATCCACCGATGATCGCCGTCCCCATCGGGTCGACGGCATCCGTGAAGCCGACGAACAGGTTGATGGTGCCGACTAGCATCACCGCGCTGTGCGTGATCGGGCGCGACGCTGGGATGTAGCTACTAGGTAGGATCTGAAGGATCTCGCCGCTGGCGATCATGCGGCTGGTAGCAATCGACCGATCAATTGGCGAGTAGGGTCTCGCCGCAGAACTCAGGCCAGACCGGCCATGCCCAAGGGTGGGCGCCACTAACGTGGGAATGACAACGACAGTCGCTACCAGGGGTAGCAATTGGAAGGTTTTGGGGCAAGAGCGGTCAGCCAACTGGAAAGCGAGATGAGGGCAAAGACACAAGGATTTACCTAGGTTCTCCCCCGTAGGGTAAAGACCTACTCCTGCTAGACGGTATTATCAAGTGAGTACAATGGTGGTGAGCTCGGTGGCTAGGAAGCGAGTCGATGGGGTGTATGATGGAACGTGAGTACAGAGACTACCCTAGGGAGGCTTATATAGGGGGGTGCCTCGCTTGGGTTTATAGATATACAACCGAATCAGTTAAGGACTCGGAGGATTTGACCTAATCCGACTGGGCCTAGCTACGCTTCTAGGCCTCCAGTTTCCAGTCGCTAGGCTTCCTTTCCAATCACATTCCAGTCGCCGTCCTGCAGGCGCACTCGCAAAGGCCATGGTCTAGTCGAAACTTCCTGCTAGGCATACCCCCTTCGACATATCCCTATAATTCTCTAACGAACCTATGCACTTGTAGGCCATCAACCACCTTGGTCACTGGCCATGAGAGGGGATGCCGCCCTCTCCCCTATAAAACGCCTCCCATTCCTCCTCTCATCTTACTCCTCGTGAAGGATATCTCTCCCCCTCTAGAAATTATTCCCCATGGTCTCCGATTAGCGAGATACATGTTATCGGTGGCTTTTTCTGAAAGGAGTTACTACTTCCACTGCATCGCTAGAGCAAGGACATGGAGGTTGTTGGGGTACCAAATGTCTGTGCAATCACAAATGCACCGCTACTTTACGGTGCTGGACTTGCTGGTGCTGGAGCTACTGGACTTGCTGGACTTCATCACAATCTTGAGATCGGCAAGTGTACGACTACATCATCCATGAGTTTAACCTCATTAACAATGCTTTTTTGCTCTTCAAGGGTATGTTCTCTTTGGATGTATATCCACCCGTTGATTGTATCTAGGTAGATAGATTTTGGTGCTTAGTTGTTCACATCGTAGGATTTTTTTTCTATGCTGCAAACCCAACAGTGGTATCAGAGCCTGATCTATATGTAGAAGCTTTGCACTGGTAAAACACATAAGGGTATGTGGGCGATGATGATCATTTTATTGCATCTTATATGTATTTTGGATATTGGTGGCATAGTGGGCTGAAGCGGGCCGTACTAACTTTACATGTCCTCGCACATGAGACATGTTCCACGCTTGACATGCAACTAGTTTTGCATAAGTGGCTAGCAGGTGTCTGTCTCTCCTACTATAGTCAATATATGATTTACAACAAGTTGCTAGTAATTTGCTTATCATCATTGTGGTTCCATGTTCATAGGTAAGACCGGTTCTATCTTCGAATGCCCTAAGCCACGTAAAAACTTGCAATTTCTAAATTAGAAGTGTCTAGATTAGTTGTTGCTGGGAAAGTGTCATGATATGGTAATGTTATAATTTGAAGTATAGTTGATACTCTTGGAAATTATAGCATACCTAATGTGTAAGTTCCATAGACCTTGGACTTACACATATAAGAATGATAAAGATCATACCAAGATGCACATGATAGTGATCAAGTGCAAGAGCCATATCATACCACTTTTTGCATATGATGTTTGTTTGCATCTTATACTGCTTGTTTCGCGCTTTAGTAGCATTATAAGATGATCCCTCATATAGATATCAAGATAAAATGTGTTCTTCCTTAAGTATGCATCATTAAGAAAGTTTGTCGTTTCGAGACATCACGTGATGATCGGGTGTACTTGAATCTAAGTTCGCATACAATAAGTGTAAGATAGTTTTACACACGCGAATACTAAGGTTCTTACTTAGCAAGCCTAGCATGTACAGACATGGCCTCAGAACACGGACCGAAAGGTTAAGGATGAGTTATATGGTTGATATGATGCCCATATATATGCTCGCCTTTGAAGCTACACTAACTCACGTGATGATCAGACTTGGTGTAGTGGGTTTGGTTCATGTAATCACCGAAACAACTTGAGGCATGTTGATTTTGAGTGGGAGTTCATTTGTAATTTGGATTAGTATAACTCAATTTATTATAAACTAAAATCAAAGTGAATTTTCATAGTTTTTTGTAGTAATTGGCATCTGTTTACTACCTTATGCTTAGTTTTAATTGAGATAATAGAACTATAGAATTCTGGATATTTACTTTACGAACTGGTATTATATTGTTTTGAATGTCATTTAAAGTTTAGAAGTCCGATTGCAAACTTTCAGCAAACTCTATTTACTCCATGAAGTTTAATAAGTAGTATTAAATCAACAGTAAGAATTCCAATGTGAGTATCTAAAGTATCATGTTTGCCTCCATGATTCTTGATATTCAAAATTTGTTTTAATATCAAGGTTATCTAGGATGTTGGGGATATGCTAAATGGGTATCATCATAACACGTCCTTAATCTGGCTAACCCGGGTGGCCCACAGTTGGTAGCAAGGCCTATGGCCTGCTGGGCGGCCCAGTTAGACGGATCTAGAAGGGAGGCCCATGCCGGATAAAGGAAGGCTGCGCAGGAATCACTGACTTACTCGGAGCCTTGGAGTGCAAGACACGAAACACTAGTTCGTATTAGTGTAGGACAATTTACCTTGTCTGGCAAGGTCTTTTCCCTATAACCCCAAGTTCTGGCGCCTTTATAAATCGGACCTGTGGGATCCTTTAGGGCACAACCTATCAAGCTACGTATAACATGCAACACCTCGCATAGCGAACCTATCTCTGTAACTCGCCGTATTTCCATTATAGTGATTTATAGTAGGAGTAGAGTTCTGCCACTGTTGTGGGACTTGAACCTGGGTAAGTTGTGTTACCTTGTACCAGCCAACTCTCCGCCTTACCCCACGTCCCTAAACACGCACTGTGAGGACCCCTCCATGGTGTACTCGTCGGCAATACCACGACAGTTGGCGCCCACCATGGGTCAAGAGGCACTTTGAGCTCTACACCGAGCGAGGTCCAATCTCTTCACGGAAATCGGTGACACCGTAGCCATTGGACGCGTTCTCTTCTCCGACAACGTCTCGATCGTTCCTCTAGATGAGTTCTGGGTGCCGACAAAGACGAACCCTACACGCTGCTCCGTCATCCCCTTCGGAGACATCCACATCTTCATCGGTAAAACTGACTCGCTCCTAGCTTCCAGGAAGTCAGAAACTCGTCAAGCCCCGAACGGACCGCCTACAGGCAGGACACATTCGTGGAAGAATCTGGGCCATACCTCTCTTTGGAGTATGGTGGCTCAGATCAGGAAAATTCAAGGCCCACCCAAACCGCCCCTGTGCAAGATATAAAGGTGGAAGGACCCTGCAAATCCGCTTGGCTTCCCCGAGCGTTAGAGATGCGCAGGTCACACTTTGTCGGCGTCATCACCATCTTCGATCTGGCTAGATGCATTCAAAGGGATGGAGAACCTCCCCGCGAATACCTCGCCAGATGGATGAGGGTGAGGGAAACCCTAGAGGGAGACCACACCGAAGAGCTCGTGTACCACTTCGTGGAAGGGCTCACACCCGAAACACTCCTCCGACATAACCTTCGAAGGTGGTAGGTCGCGGGTCCTCTCACCCTTGGTGAGATGGTCGCAATCGTCAACGAATACACGAATGCCAATGAGGAGGCCGAGGCGACGATTGCCGTCGTAGCCGGAGGAGGAAACAACAACAACAACAACAACAATAACCCGCCTCCATCACCATCCACATCCACCATCAACAACACTGAAGCCAACTCCGACTCCGTCCTTGATGCCCTATACGTTGACATCAATATCGATGGCGGCGGCTCAAACACTAACTCGGAGGAATATGATGCTGTTATGAGGGAGATCGAGAAGGAGGACTGCACCGAGAAGGCCAACACATCTCACCAGGTGCTAGTCGCCATTGGGAGCGTGATGGAAGAAAATGGACAGGAACCAGAGCGTGAGAGTGCTCCACCCACGCCAGCGGTTACCCCAAGGCCATGCCCCTCCGGTTATCCGCCCGCAACCGCCACCAAGCAGTCAAATTAGCTGCCAATGTCACCATCAACGTATGCAACTGGCAATCCATTGGTTACTCCCACTGACAAGGCAATCTATGGCGCACTCATCGTCGAGCCCATTACCGTCGCCCATATCCGAAGCATTACGGAGCTTGATGAGAAGCGTGTGGTAATCCTAGCGGAGGCTAAGTGAATCGCAGAGCATGGCGCTAAGCTAGACGAAGATATGGACAAGGCGCAGCAATTTATTAAGGCGGCAAGTGTTGGGATATACTTTCCGAGTATCCTCACTGTGCCTCACTGACCAGGGTGGCCTACTTTGGGTTAGAGCTTTGCCTCACGGGCGGCCCAGTCAGGGAGAAGAGACGGAGTCCAGTCCGGCTACGGGAAGGCCCAGAAGACTTGCCGACATAGGCCTGTTATGTTACTTGTAGTTCAAGATGTACTCTGTAACTGACTCTTAGTCGTAACCAGATAGGTCTCTCCTGTAAACCCTAGACCTGATATCTATATAAGCCGTCCTAGGGTAAGCCTTTAGGGCACCCTCACAATAGTCTACAAAATCAACTCGCACAGGTGAAACCCTTGTAACTCATATTTTGGCTCTACCATATTAGTGGATTGCTAGCAAGAGTAGGATCCGTCCAAACCAACAGATTTGAACCTGGGTAAACTTGTGTGCTCACTATCCCGGAACACCGTATGTCTCACACCCCTCTCTTCCGCACGCCTCGAGGACCCCCTCATGGCGTACTTGTCATCAATCCAACGACAGTTGGTGTGCACCATGGGGCCGGTGAGCTTCGGATCTGCGTTCCGAGCGGAATTTGCAAGAATCGGAATCGACGAGACCATCGCTATCGGTCGTGTCCTCAACGCCAATGACGTCCCTCTCATTGTTCTTGACGAGACCTAGATTACGGCTAGGGAGGCCATGACCGCCTACACCATCATGTCTTTTGGCGAGATCGATGTGTACATCGGTTTCACTAAACCTGCCCCACCCACCCGAGCAGTGATGATAGAGGCAGAAGAAATCTCTGGGTCCACTTTGTCCGCGGAGGCGGCAGAGTTCTGGATCTCAGAAAACCCTAATCCCACCCAGCCCGCACCAGTTGCGGAGATAGCAGAGAAAGCTGAACGTGAAGCAGATCTTGCGGTGCAAGTCGAATCTGGAGTGGATCTCTCTAGCGAGGCCGAATCCTAGATCGATCTACCCACTGAGGTCGAAATCTAGGAAGAGCAAGACAACACCTTGGTTCTAGCTCTGCTAATACTGGAACAGACCAACCTTTCCTGAGGCATACGTTGAGGCGCATGATGCTACAAGGCACAAACATGGATGAGGTTCTCGAGACCATCATAATTTTTGAGGAAGCCCACGAGGAAAGCCGCAACTATCTCAGGACACACGCGTCTCACTTTGTCGGATATGTTGGATCTAGATTCGGCCCTGCCGATGCTGGAGACAACAAAGACTCGGTGCTAGAGGCGATCGGGACAAACACCGACTTACCGACATCTTCGGAAGACTCGATGACATCAGCGGATTTCCGAAAGTTCTCCATGGAATACGAAGAGGAGTTTAACTCCAAAGCTGCAGAAGAAGGAGAAGCCATGGACGAAGGATCTGGAGAAAACTCTCCCAAAGCACAGGATGACATGGATCTTGGAGATAATCCCGACGTCGAGATGTTCGAAAGTACCGACAGAGCTTGACTCTGGGAAATGGACCCAAAGCCATCTTTGCTACCAACGCTGCCAAGAAGGCAAAGAAGAAGAACAAGACCCCGACAAAAGAACTTCCAACAGAGGAAGTGATTACCGAGGAATATGAGGAAGACTCAGATGGATCACTTATCCAAGAAGAGACCAAAGAAGCTTCGGTGGATGGACACGTGGTCACTGCAGGTGCCCATAAACTCATCGATGCTGCATTAACTACACCTATCCCTATAGCTGCAGAACTTACTGCTAAAGAGCTGGAAGAAAGGGATCAGGCCCTAGAAGCGCGTCGCCAAGTACTCCTGGATGAAGCCAACAACATCGAGGAAGATAAGAAGCGCATAGATACTACGGAGAAGTATATCTCTCTGCAGCATCCAAAGACCCGGAAACGCCACACGCGTGACAATCAATTTCTGGAAGTTCACAAGGTTCTCTTTGAGGGAAACCCAAGGATGCCTCGACTCGACAGCAAGGGAGATCTGGTGTACCCAACACCAGTACAAAACACTGCCATAGCTCGAGATATCCTGGCAAATAATCCAGGCCCAGAACAAGTCTGGTTGGGCATAAAGCTACTCACCAAGGGTTTGGAGCAGCAGAAGGTCGCGAAATCCAGAAGCGGAAAACTAGTCTCTCAATCTGACCAATGTCGCACGAATCTGGCCTAGAATGATATAAGGGCCCAACGGGTTCCGGAACAGCATCACCATTCCGACCATCGGGAAGAAAACTACTCAAGAACCGGATCTTCAGGGTAGCGCCACAGAACCGCACGTGACTGGCACAATGTTGCTCCAGCCGCGGAGAAAGAAGCGATTGCTGCACTATATCCGAGAAATCCTCCCTGATGAGAGTCGAACGATCATCGGGAAGAAGATAAAGAGAAACGTCGGGAGGAGGACCATCAAAGAATGCCACCTCCTAGACACTCAAGCCGTCCGGATGAACCCTATCGCGGTGGAAGTGACGGATGAAGGAACGACGGACACCATGCCGGGTCAAGCCGACAGGGAGCTCGTTGCAACGAAGACCCTCCTCGGAACCAGAATAATGACGCTCTGGATGGATTCCAGCGATCAGCCGGAAACAATCCACCTGCTCCACCCTCTCCACCAAGCAGCCATCACAACGGCTCTCAAGAAGGCCAGGGAGGGTGTCGTGGAGGACGAGGTGGTGGCAGAAGCCGAAGTCCGGCTCCAAGGCACCACAGCATAGCGAACAACCAAGACGGCGTTCCCTGTCACCAAGTGACTTGAGACACTAGATCAACTCTAACATAGAGGCGCGGTGCTATGAGAACGATGATATATACATGGGTCAAAAATGCTTTGGACCATGAATTTGACAAACACACTCCCCGGAAGGATTTGCTATCTGAAGACACATCCAAGCCTACGATGATGTGGCCCGGCCAGATACTTGGCTCCAGGATTTTTTCTAGGCTTGCTGCATCGCCAAAGGTGGAAACAACTTGGTTACAACCCGATATGTCCCACTTATGTTGCGAAAGACGGCACGATAATGGCTCAATGAACTTCCGGAGAATACCATCCACAACTGGTATGACACGCAAAGCGTGTTCTTTCGGAAAAGGTACATATCGGAGGCCATGTACGGTAGGAGACCTACAACGTTGCACCCAGAAAGCCAGAGAAACTTGCTGAGATTATCTCGGATGATGGATCAACACCAAGAACTCCTGCGAAGGAGTAAATGACCAAACTGCGATTGAAGCTTTCATTGCAGGACTCCTAATTGGTTTACTACGTCACCACTTAAAGTGCGATAAGTTCACTGATCTGGGAGAGATGATAGAAACAGCAAGCAAGTATGCAGATGCTGACAACAACACAGAGGGATTACTGAACGCCCTAGCTGTGCCATAGTCGGCAAAAAACCAAAGCAAGAAGCTCAAAAGCGCAAGAACACCTTGGAAGAAAAGCCCAACGCGGAAACGGCAGTGGTCACTGCTACTTTCGGGTCAGGAGGACGAGGAGGGACATCAAGAGTCCAGGGTAGAGGATACCAACAACCTGGCAAAACCTATTCCTAGGCCAACATTGCCAACAACCCATGTGTGCATCACTTAGATGCCAGTGGGGGCTCGTCTCACACAAACGCCGAGTGTCGTTTCAATGACGACATCAAGAAAGATGATACCACTTGCTATAGGTCTAAGTGAAAGAAGGGAAAGAAGAATCCCGAAAAAGAGAAGGAGACCGAAGATTCCGACATGGAGGAAGCTGATCCTTCAAATCCTAAGCCGGATGGAAATAAGAACTTCCCAACAAAGAAAGACACTTACGTCACCTTCCTTGGATCTCAACTAGCTAAGGTCAAGAAAGCAGTTCTGCATGAGCTCAACACAACTATTCTAGCTGTCCCACAATTTTTGGATTGGTCAGAAATGGCAATCACCTCTGACTGTGCTGATCATCCGCCTAAGTTGCACATGCAAGGAAAATACACCTTAGTCGTCAATCCACTTATTGACGGCTATGGTTTCTCCAAGACTCTCATGGACGGCGGCAACAACATCAATATTCTGTATGTCGAAACGCTATGCCGGATGCGGATCTTGGAGACGCGGCTGAATCACAGTTTTGTGATCTTTCACGGAGTTGTCCTAGGAAGACAAGCAAATTCCCTAGGAGAGATCACTTTGGATGTTACCTTTGGAACTCCAAAGAACTATCGGACGGAGGCACTTTCCTTCGAAGTGGTCCCGTTCAAGAGCGCATACCACGCTATATTCAGACGTCCGGCTTACTAGGATTTTATGGCTTGTCCGTGTTAGATTTACAATATGATAAAAATTCTAGGTCCCAAAGGCGTGATCACCATCAGGGGAGACCTGAAGAAGGCGCGAGAGTGCGAGGATGGAAATGCCGCCTTTGTTGAAGCCATGCTGCACGCCCAGGAGTACCAGGAGATCAAGAAGACCATTGATCCGTCTGAGATGCCCGCGACGAAGAAGGATGTGACAAAGCCGACTCCAAAGTTCAAGGCACCGGAAGAGACGAAGAATATGCCGTTGAAGGATGATGACCCCTCCAAGGCGTCCCAGATAGGTGTAGGCCTAGATAGCGCATAGGAAAGCGCGCTCGTCAAGTTCCTCCAAGCAAATCAAGATATATTCGCATGGCAGCCATTTGACATGACCGGAGTACCTAGGGAACTTGCCGAGAACTCTCTAAATGTACACCCGAACGCTAAACCCATCAAACAGTCCCTACGAGGTTTCGGCGATGAAAAGCATAAGGCAATAGTTAAGGAACTAGCCCGGCTCGAGTTAGCCGGATTCATAGAAGAGGTCATCCACACTGAGTGGTCGGCCAATCCTATAATGGTCCCTAAAAAGGACACCACTAATTTAAGGATGTGTGTTGATTATACTACCTTGAACAAGGCTTGTTCCAAAGATCTGTTCGCTCTGCCTGGAATTGATCAAGTTATCGATTCTACGGCAGGCTCAGAACTCCTATGTTTTCTCGACGCATATTCTGGTTATCACCAAATCTAGATGAAGGAATCAGACAAATTCAAAACTTCATTCATAACCCCCTTTGGAACCTTCTGTTTCGTTACGATGCCCTTTGGGCTCAAAAAAGCAGGAGCTACGTACCAGCGCACTATGCAGCATTGCCTCCATGACCAAATCGGACGCAATGTACATGCATATGTGGATGACATCGCGGTGATGTCCAAAAAGAAGGAAACCTTAATTTCTGACTTGGAGAAAACGTTCGCAAACTTACGAAAATACAACATAATGCTTAACCCGAAGAAGTGTTTCTTTGGAACACCAGCCGGAAAATTCTTAGTCTTCATTGTGTCTCAAAGAGGCATGGAGGTGAACCGAGACAAGATAAAGGCTATACTCAATATTTCCAGGCCGACTCGCATGAAGGACGTTCAAAGACTAACTGGTTGCATTGCTGCAGTCAGTCGGTTTGTAAGCTGGCTCGTTGAAAGAGCCGCACCACTCTACAATCTCTTGAAAAAGACCAAAAAGTTTGTTTGGACTGATGAACCTAAAACTGCACTACAAGACCTGAAAGGAGTACTCTCATTTGCTCATATCCTTGTAGCACCCGAGCCACGGGAACCGCTGTTGCTCTATCTCACTGCGACAAACAGAGTCGTCAGTGTCGTCATGGTGGTGGAGAGACCAGAGTAAAATTAGGAACACCTGGCGCAGCGTCCGACTTACTATCTCAGCGAGGTCCTAACTGAATCAAAGCAGCGGTATCCGCACTATCAAAAGCTGGCTTATGGTGTGTTTTTCGCATCCCGTAAGTTATGGCATTATTTTTAGGAGCATAAAATCACCGTGGTGAGCACAACTCTCATGAGAGATATAATCAACAACAGCGATGCTATAGGACGTGTTGCAAAATGGGGAATAGAGCTTCCAGCTTTCGACATTGAGTACAAACCTCGTACAACAATCAAATCCCAAATCCTCACTGACTTTGTCGCTGATTGGATAGAGACAACGGAGAATATGACCCTCCCAGAGTCGGAATACTAGACCTTACACTTTGACGGGTCTAAGGTGCTTGGGGGACGGCGTAGTGCTCAAATCACCCCAAGGTGATAAACTTTTCTATGTGTTACAGATTCACTTCACGGCAACAAATAACATTGCCGAATATGAAGCACTACTGCATGGAATCCGGATCGCTAAGGACATCGGCATCCGACGATTAATTTGTTATGGAGATTTGGATCTTGTTGCTCAACAAGTGTCAGATATCTATAATGGAAATAAGCACATGGTAGCATATAGAGTTGTCGTGGATGAACTATCTAAATCGTTCGAAGGGTCTGAGGTTCAACACATCCCTTGAACAAAAAATGAGGAAGCAGATGCATCATCTCGAATAGGCTCTACGCGGAAAAAGGTCTCGGATGGCGCTTTCTTAGAGCACCTCAAAGTTCCCTCTATAAAAGGAGTAGACGAGGAATATCTGACCAAATCCGACTCACCTTTAATAGCAATTCTAGCTGTAATTCCTAGATGGACTCAACCCTACCTTGATTACTTGGTAGATGCTAAATTACCCGAAGACGAGGTTCTGAGCCGGCAGATCGTCCGACGAGCAAAAACCTATACTTTAGTAAGTGGTGAGCTCTATAAGCGGAGTGTATCTAGGGTCTTTCAGCGTTGTGTATCTCCGGAAGGAGTGGAAATCTTACGAGAAATCCATGAAGGTGAATGCGGTCACCATGCTGCAGCCAAATCTTTAGTGGCAAAAGCTTTTTGACACGATTTTTTCTGGCTTACAGCCAAGGCAGATGTCGAACGGTTGGTCAAGACGTGCAAAGGCTGCCAAAAGTATGCCAAACAAGCTCATGTTTGGATGATCAGCTGCGAACCATACCTATAACATGGCCTTTCGCGATCTAGGGGCTTGATATGGTAGGACCGTTTAAACGGGCTCCAAGTGGATTTACTCATCTCTTAGTGATGGTGGATAAATTCACAAAATGGATTGGGGCTAAATCCGACACCAGTTGTGATGGAGAAACAACCAGAAGATTTGTTGAGGATGTCATAATCCGATATGGTTATCCACATAGCATTATCATGGACAACGGGAGTAACTTTTCCATGGGAGAGCTTGCCGAATTCTGTAACGACCAAAATATCCAGCTTGACATTGTGTCAGTCGCACATCCACAGGCTAATGGACAAGTCGAAAGAGCAAATGGTTTAATCCTACACGGCCTAAAACCAAGACTCGAAGCACCACTACGACGTGCTGCGGGGGCTTGGGCAGAGGAATTACCTTCTGTGATATGGAGTTTACGAACAACTCCGAATAGGTCAACTCAATACACACCTTTCTTCTTAGTCTACGGTGCAGAAGCAGTTCTTCCTAGTGATTTGATTCATACTTCTCCCCGAGTTGTTGCGTATATTGAAGAGGATGCCGAAATTTCTCGACAAAATGATCTCGATTTAATCAAAGAAGTTCGTGTCGTTGCTGACATGAGATCAACAGCCTATCAGCAGAAGTTATGCAAGTATCATAGCCAGAGAGTCAGAAACTGGTCTTTCAATAAGGGCGATTTGGTTCTCCGACTTGTACAGAAAAGAAAGCACAAACTTTCCCTAGTATGGGAAGGGCCCTTTTTAGTTAGCCGAGTATTGCACAATGGTTCTTACTATCTAACTGATATGCGGCCAATCAAACAAAGACCTGCTACTAAGAAAAGAAAGAGAGCTGGAGGCAGTACAAACCCAGAAGAATTAGACAGACCGTGGAATATTGATCAGCTACGTCCCTTTTATTCTTAATTTATCTTTCTTTGTAATCATTTATATGTACATGTTCAATGATAAATAAAGTATTGGTTGCCTTATTTTTTCTGAGAAGTTTTATATTACCATCTTGTTTCCGAATAATCATGTCACAGTCGAAAATCCAAGAATACTTGAAAGTACTTTATGCTCATGTTTGTTCTGGTTAAGAATTACGATTCTAAAAAATGCTACCTTAGGGTATAAATCTAAATTTTCTAAGTTGGTACTTTGGTTATTTATCTGATTGCCAGATACGGGCATTTTCCGAGTAGTGAATTGTTGGTACTGGAAGCCGGCTTTGTTTCCGAGTTTAAACTAGTTTAGCAATTGAGCTCCGTTGCTCGGCAAAGTTTGCGTGTTGAAGGTTGGCCAACTCACGAAAGGGATGAGGCGGAAAGCTAGATAAACGATAAGTACAGGCAAAACAAAAAGTTCTTATGTAAAAATTTCAGGCACGATAATTATAAAGCCAAAAGTGCTAAATAGAAATAGCAAATCTTAGCACCAGCAAAAGTATTTAACTACTTATTTATAACCCGAATTATTTTTAGAATAACACACAATTTTTCTGATGATCTACGATGCAGGAGGAGAGGTAGGAGCTGCCGGCTCACTGGAGACATCGACCTCGCTTTGATATCTATCCGAGACGTTTAAATCCAAAACGGTTTGTTCGTCGTTGGAGACTTCCGCTATTACCTCGACAGGCGGAGGAGGCGTCTCTACGCGAGTGAAGAATGGAGTGTCGTAGCTGGTCAAGTTAACTATGTGACACCCATATCCGGCATAGGAGTCCATGATGGCCTTGATGTCTTGCTCCTATCTGTCTTCATCCACAGTCGAATACCCTCTGGTTACTTCCCAGATTTCCATGCTTCCGTGGTAGCTCATAACCATGGTGAGAGCATTCTGTGTTGTGGTTCACGCATAGGACATGTTCTAGTCCTGGATAAGCTAGGGCATCTCCTTGGCCTTGTCTCGCACTTCAAAGCTGGACATTCTATGCATGTCCAGAACCTTGAGTACTTCACAATATCCTCCAAAGATTGGCGGAAATCGTGAAGGAAATCACCGACTTGAGTAAGCCGGTTGGTGCGAGACTCGGTGGAGGCAGAATCCAGTAAGTTTAGAGGACCTATGCATGTAATGCAAAATGTTAATAAATATATCCGAACTCCAAGAGTCGTAAAAAGCAAAAAGTCAGAAAGAAGCAAACATACCAAAGATGTAACAACCTCGGACCCTATGCTCTAAGTTCAAGCCTGGATGATCCAAAAGTGGTTAAAGTAGTACAGCGGGGGCCCAGGGGCCACCCACGTTTAGGCCCGTCGGCCGCCCTAACCACTTCCAAGACATCGGGACAAGAGCGAGCGGCGTAGGCAACAGGCGAAGAGATCTAATACATACACAAGTGAGTATGTATGCAAGCTACCTTACAACAGTTCTCAGAGCCATACCATCTAAAAGAAATAGAAATATTGCAACGCCATACGGCAAGATCCAAATATCAAGCGGAAGCGGGAAACAAGATCCGAGTATGGACAAGAAGCAAATCGGCATAAGATGCCACACAAGTAAGCACATCCCACCCACAGATCTCATGGGTCCCCATCCCCGGAATCTCTACACCGAGTGATCGTTGCCAACATCATCTGTCTCCTCTATCCAGTATCAATCTTGCGAATACACCTGTTCATCTGAATCAAACAATTTATCGTGTGAGACCCTAGGGGTACTCAGCAAGTCTTTATGCCTCTAAAGGGGACATAACCTGGGGTGACGCAATTGCAGCAAAAGATAACAACTAACAAGTCTATAGATACTCGCTAACCATCCACCTAACCAATGATAGACGGATGTCCGTTAATTAGAAACAATAGTTATAACAGTATAAAGTAACAGATTCATCCTCCTTCTCGCTTACCAACGAGAAAGGGGACGAATAACCCATCTGTTGGCAGTTTTATTAACCATTCCATGAGTATTGCACTATTTACTAGTCAGGTATTTAGTCAAATTAAAAGCGGTACTTTAGTTATACTTGTCTATGATCGAGAAACTATGCTCCAAGTCGTCCATAACCGCGGACACGGCTTTCAGAAAGATTTACCCTGCAGGGGTGCACAAATAGCAACACACACACGATCGACCTCGGAAAAACCAAATCAAAACCCAACAAGGCTTTCACGATAAAGCATTCACAGGATTCATAAAATATTTCAGGGGGCCACCCCATTAAGCTACCCGCAACGAAGTTGGCCGGCTCCGAGACGGACCCAAGGTTTGTGTCAATGGCTGTAAATGACTGGGAACCCGAAAGTGTGACTGGGCTTGTCGATACCGTGAAAACATTCCACGATCCAAAACAGTACAGGTGCTCCATGCACAAACTTAAATAAAGCAGTAAAACATGGCATAGGTACATGATAGTAATAAATCCCCAAACTACTTTGTGGCCCCAAGAAATAAGAAATGAATCGAGCTCGCGCTAAGGGGATTCATGGTCCCATATGCGGATAGTGCGATAGTCAAGGAACATGTATCAAGTAATCGGGGTCCTACGGGACACAAGTGGACATAAAAACCAAATAACATATATTGCCCACCGGTGCCTCTTTCATTAGTTATCCTAGTACTACTTAGGTTAAGTTGTTTAGGTACCTCGTTTTCCATCAGACACTCACATACCCTACACATGCTGTTCTACGACTCGCATGGCTCAAACAACTCCTGTAGTAATGGCTCATGGGATGGAGGAACAAGCTCGGTGGGGTTTAAAGTAAAGGCTATGCAGTACTTGGGATTCAATTTTATGCATTCGCGACTCCATGATGCAAGAATAAGATAGAAGCAATAGGTACTATATGTATGCAAGCATGTGGTAGTGCTTTCCTAGCAGCTCAGTTGAAGCGAGGGATGGATCTGGGTAGTACTCCTGGGATTCCTGATATTTCCCCTGCTCGGCGTCTATTCGAAAGAAGAACCAAATAAACAAGGGCCAACATAAATAAAGTGCGCAAGCATATAAATAAAATGTGATAAACAAACAAGCATGCCATGATGAATGATGCACAATTTACATGGCATAGCATAGCATGGCATGGGTGAGGTGTGGGGTACAAGAATAAAGCATTTTATTAAGTTTTTAGTCAAGTTTTGCTCCCATATAACTTGTTGTCCACTTAATATTTATATGATGCATGCTGCAATTTAGAACCTGGAATGCATAAACAGAACGGGCTCGTCGCGCTGATCGATTTAGACATATTATTTGTCAAATTTGGAGTTGTAGAATTAAAGTTATTAATTAATTAAGAAAAAGCATTTTTATTGCAATTAAACAATTTCGAAAATTTAAAATAGTCAAACATTATTTTGGATGGCAGATTTGAATTCCTCACATTTTTCTGATTCAAAAAAACATATATCATTTGTCAAATTTGGAATTACCAATTAAAAGATATTATTTTCTGGATTTAAAACATATTTAACAACTTCTAAAATCATTTTTATTAAACAGAAAAAGTTCAGAGACTTTTTGTACACAGAGGAAGCTAGCCCGAGTCACAGACAGGTGGGGTCGTCTGCTGAGCTGGCGAGAAAACGACGCAGCGGCTTTTCTCACCGGGCGCTCAGCCAGCCACGGAGGATGACAGGCGGGACCCGCGTCTGTGCGGACCCACACGCGGGCGCGCGAACAGGGCGCAACCACGTGGCCGAGACGAGGGCTACGGGTTGAGGGACCAACAACCTAGGTACCTTTTTACAAAAGTGCAACAGTGGCTGACCGGTGGGTCCGGACTGGAGCGCAGGTTGAGGAAAACAAAAGGCCTCAGCTACTGTTTTTCTTCCATCGGCTTTCTCTGACGAAACTGACGGCACGGGGAAACAGAGCGCGGCGGGGGTCGAACTCGCGATCTGGCGCGCGCGCGGGCGCCAGCGACCACTAGGGCTAGCGTAGGTTGTTGCTGGGTAAACTCTGAACGGCTAGATGATGTATCTGCGGCACAACGACGGGGTGGCGAACGCGAGCGCGGTGCACAGAGAGTGCTCGCCGGAGTGCACAACGTGTGCAGGAAGCAGATCGGCAAGAGGGGGTGTCTGGGAGGTTCGGAGGCTCACCGCGGGGAGGTTGGTGGTGGCAGATCGGCTTGGAGCACAGCGGATCGGTGGTGGAGCTGACGACCCGAGGCTAGGGTTTCTTGTCAGCGTGATGAGGTGCAGCGTGTACCGGCCCCCTCCTCCTCGCTGCTGTGTACGGGGACGGTCCAGAGGGTCTCCTCGGTCTTCCCCAATGCCTCAACGCCACGCCCGCCTCCTCCTCGCTGCCGCGGCGGGTCGATGCCGACGATGGCCGAACGGAGATGGAAGAGAGAGGGGGTAGCAGGTAGATGGGGAAGGGCTGCGGCGGTAGGGCCCTGGGGATCTTGGGCGACGCTAGGCAGAGAGGAGGGGGTAGATAAGGTCGAGGCAGAGGGAGAGCACATGGGGTGGACGGTGGCAGGGTGGAAAAAGGTGGCGTGCACCTTTCCTTCTCCTCCTCCTCACGTGTTCAGCAGGGCTCGGGAGGGGCTGCAGCTGGGGCCAGAGAGGTGGACGCAAGCTGGCTTGGCAGTGGGAGAGAAAACAGAGAGGAGAGGGGCTCGGCTAGGGCTAGACCGGCAGGGGTCGGCATGGTGGCTCGGGCTGGGTTGCTAGTCTAGGGGTCTTGGGGCCGAGCCAGGGTGGTGGTGGCCTACGCAGGAAGGTTAGTGAGGTGAGGGTTTAGCCGAGGCTAGGAAGAAGGGGTTAGGGTTAGGGTTCTAGCTAGGTGTAGAGAGAGAGAGAGAGGGCTCGGTTTAGCTAGAAAAGAGAGAGGAAAGGAAGTGGAAAAAGGCACATGTATGCACACATGCATGTGTAGATGGTGGACAAGGTGGGAGGAATAGATGGAGGAGCTAGGGTTTGAAGAGGATAAAGACACCAAAGGAGTTTGAATTAAGACAAAGGGAGAAAACAAAAGGAACAAAGGAGAGAGAGGTGGAAGAAAAGATGATCTTGCATGTGGCATGCACATGATGTCATTTTGTGAAAACAAAATATCCATCCCATGTATGCTTGACAAAGAGAAAACCACTCAAAGAGTTGCAAGGTTGAGGACAAGAGAAGGAATACGCATTTATTTGGTGTATTTGTTTCAATTGAGTTCAAACAAACTCCACCCAAATATTCCCAAAGAAACCAAAATAGAAGAACAAGTGAGGGCGTTGCATGGGCCATGCATGAAGAATAATTGCCACATTCATTAGTTGTGAAAACAACTACATATACCTATGGGCATCTATTACCCCCATGCACATCCATACTTGAATAAAGACCACCACATAAGCTCCAAGCTTGATAAAATATGGTAAGGGTGGATTTAAGCATAAATGAATATAATAGGCCATGCTAGTGTGTATGTCCCACTAGAAGATCATTTGGCCCCAATTATATTTAAACCATGCTCAATTATTCCCAAAACAAACCATATGGAAGATAGAGCAAGTGAAACTATCCACATGCATGCAAAGGTGGCCATGTGGCTCTCCACATACCAACAATGTGAAAAAAACATGAAGCATATAGGGAAGCATGTGTAACTAGAAGTGGATCCATCCCAACCCACATGAGCTAGAGGTAAACCCAATAAAATGCAAAGCTCACATATAGTTGAATGGTGGAATTATGGGGTAGTGACAAGAAAAGGTGGTGGAGTTAAATAAAAGATATGCCCCCAACTCAACTTGGGCACCAAGCATTTATCAAGAACCAAATACAATTTATTAAGAACCAAATACAATTGATAATGCATATAAGACAAGATCCAAAAGAAAAGGGTTTTATATGATGCTCAAATGCAAGGTGGCATGATGACATGAGCATGATATAATTATGATGCAACAAATATATGTAGGAAGGTAGCATATATATAGACTAGGCTAGTAGCATTGCAATTGTTAGACAATTGGGATGCTACAAAAGATGACATCGTCAACTTTGGTCTTCTCTTCCCTAAGGCTCTGGAGTTCAGCCCGGAGTGCCTCGGTGATGTCCTTCTCTCTGAACAATGCAGAATTGATATCCGAGATCCTTTGATCCTGGGTCGCGATCCTTCAATCACGTTCTTCGGTGGCCATAGAAGAGGATTCAAGAACTTGAGCAATGCTCCGTTCATGGTCCGCCTTCAACTTGTCTAGCTCCCGACGTAAGTCGGTGTTCTCCACCTCCAGGGTCTTCAGATTCTCGACTTCTTCAATCATAGTACATGATTGTTTGACTAGTGCTATAAGCAAAAAGAACAACTGTTGAATAAATAATTCGACTATGAAAGAAAGAGCAAGGTTAAAGGATTGAAATGTCTACCTTCAACGTCATCCCTTGACACTTCTAACTGAGCATTTTCAAGCCGGAGAGCTCTGATCTCTCTCCGCTTGTTGGAGATATTCTTCAACAATTCCTGGTTATATGAATTAACTTTCTATAAGTCAGAATACCCAGAGTCAGAAGTCTACTAAAGACTCAGGCTAATATTTTTACTAATATCAGCACGAGCCTTGGGGGCTACACTAGTTCATTCTTTGCGTCCTAGGGAAGCATAAATCTGGATTATCTATCCAACGTCATGCTTGGGGGCTAGAGGATATGATATGAAATAAAGTAAAAAAGGTGAGTTGGAATTCGACTGACATGATGTTCATGAGTGAGCTTGTTTAAGCTCATAGACACCTCGGTGCTAACCTTCTCGGCGAGGGTCAGCGGGATTACTGGTGGTGGTGGAAGCACACAGGTTCTCAGCCCCTCGTCGCAAAGATGGATCTGCTCAAGGATTTCAGAGTACTTGACGTCCTCTGCTTCTTGTGCCTCCTCCTCGGCAGTAATTTTCTGGATTTCCATGCATTGTTGGGCTAGCCATTGGATCTCTTCCACAGATTTTCGAGTAATGCCAAGTTTGGCAAGACCCAGATTGTTGAGGAGGTTTTCAGCGAAGACCTCTGCCGAGGGATCATTACCCAAAGAGGGTTCACGCTTATCAAAACCTGAGTCACCCATGGTGACGTCAGTTTGCGAGCTGAGGATCGCTGTCTCTGTTTGTTGAGCCGGATCTTCTGCGGCGGTCAGAGATGGAGGAATCTCCGGTGCTACAGAAGGCTGAGAGGCGGGAGTCGAAGGTGCTGTGGCAGGAGAAGTCAAATTCATCTTTGACTGGTGCAGGGGATTCGACGAGCCTCCCTTCCCCTTGCCCTGGTGAGCTGTTTAGCTCTGAGGAGGTAATAGAACAAAGAACATTACACCTCGGAAAGAATTAAGAAACAAAATACAGAAACCTTGTGAGGAAAGTTACCTCTTCACAATGGTCACTTCCTTGGTGCCAATAGCCAGTGTCGGAGCCTTACGCTTTCGAGTAAAGGTCTCCGGCAGTGGAACCAATTCTCCATCATCCTGAGAGATCTCAGGAGGATATCCCTCGAGAGGACCAAGCTCCGACTCGGGGAGGTCAACAAGCTGAAAAGAAGAAATATCTCAGTATTGCAAAAAGAGACAATAGTGTAAAGATGAACACATAATTCGAGTTAGTGCTGGAAGCTTACTGGAACTACAGGATTATCCACCATATGCATGTCCAAAGACAGCTCCGGGATCTTCCTCTCGATCCGCTCCCTTATCAACCATCTGATTTGGGACTCATAGTCCTTTCCGAGTAAGGACAAGATCAGATCCGGAGGGTGTCCTTCTTGGACATCGTGATGGAGTGCATAAGCTGGTCTCCATGGTGTTGGAGAGGCTGGATCCGGCATGCTAGCCAGCAGTGAATCAAGTCGGATCCCTTAAGGCCCTTGTGCTTCATCATATATTCAATCAACCTCTTGGCGAGAACCAGATCATCACTAAGAGCTGGCGCATCTGCGTCCCAGGACTCTTGGGGCGTGGGGTCACCATCGACAAAAGCCAGCAAAGCAGTAGCTTTGCCGGGAGCAGGAATATCCTTGTGATAGAAAAAGGTGGATGGCCACTGTTTTACTGACTCGCTAACCTTAATCCGAGGATAGACGCGTTATCTCCTAACGAAAAATCTAAGGGTCCCGGTAATGTATGGATTACCGACAGTAATAGAGTTTCTCCGGGTATGGAAATAAAACCAGAAGAGAATGAGACTCAGCCTAATGCCGATATACCCCTCGCACAAAGAAGCGTAAGCGCTCATCTCTAAGAGAGAGTTTGGGGGGATATTGTGGAGTTGAACTCCATAGTAATCTATCACCTCAGAGAAGAAGTCTGAGGGTGGAAAGCTCAAACCTCTGTCGAGGTGGGTGCCGAAGTGCACCCGCTCATCGGCACGAGGAGTGGGGACGGTTTGGCCATAGTCACTCCGCCAGTCGCCGGCATGGAGAAGTCCTTCGTTCTCAACGACGAGGATCTTGGTGTCATGCAAGATGCAGGGGATCCAGACCCCGCGGAAGCTCTCCTTCTTTGCTGCCTATGTCGTCGCTACTATCGCTGCCGTGCCGGAGGATGAAGCCTCAGCCATTTTTTCGGTGTGTCGGTCACCTGGGATGGGTGGTGCTGGAGGATTTTTGGGAGGCAGAGGAGCTCTATGCGTGGGAGGCGTTGAGAGGAAGGAAGGGACGCAAGTGCTGGTGAAGACAAGAGGGAGAAAATCTCAACCCCTTATATCCTTCATTCGTGCCAAGATTCATGCAATATGAACAGTAACCGTGACACGCATCGTGGAAGGAGATGGGTAACCCCCACGCGATGATTATGCCGCCTCGATCTCCACGTACGCATTAAAACGATGTCTCGGTTCCATGGAAGGCGGACCCACCAACGGTCGTGCTAACGGGAATGTCTGTCAGTGACATGACTTGACTATGACTGGTGTCAGGTTACGTCAGAGACCAAGTTCCGGTTTAATTTGAAATTCAAGGTAGAAACCTAAATAATGCGTTCATAGGTCTGACTTGTTTTGAGAACCGGATCCTATCCTTTCTTTTGAAGTTTTAGGAACCCTTCAAGATTCTGCAAGCCGAAGATCAAGCTAGATGATAATGAAATCTGACTAGATCTTGGAGGCTTCCGGGGGCTGCTCTTGGGGATATACTTTCTGGGTATCCTCACTGTGCCTCACTAACCAGGGTGGCCCACTTTGGGTTAGACCTTTGCTTCACGGGCGGCCTAGTCAGGGAGAAGAGACGGAGTCCAGTCTGGCTACGGGAAGGCCCAGAAGACTTACCGACATAGGCCTGTTATGTTACTTATAGTTCAAGATGTACTCTATAACCGACTCTTAGTCGTAGCCAGATAGGTCTCTCCTATAAACCCTAGGCCGGATATCTATATAAGCCATCCTAGGGTAAGCCTTTAGGGCACCTTCACAGTAGTCTACAAACTCAACTCGCATAGGAGAAACCCGTGTAACCCATATTCCGGCTCTACCGTATTACTGGATTGCTAGCAGGAGTAGGATCCTTCCAAAGCCGGCGGATTCGTACCTAGGTAAACTTGTGTGCTCACCATCCCGGAACACCGTACATATCACACCCCTCTCTTCCCTACTCCTCGAGGACCCCCTCATGGCATACTTGTCATTAATCCGACAACAACAAGAGCTATGGAGGCTGAATACAAGCAGTTGCTGCTGAAGCACAAGGCAAAGAAAGTACCAGCTCATGTCGTCGAAGACCCCGGCGTGCGACGTAAGTTGGGATATGAGGGATCCAAGCCGAAAAAGCCACCCCATACATTGATTCAGAGGGGAGGCAAGTAATGCCAACTCCCGCCCTCAACATTGCCGTCACGAAGGCATGCAAGCAACATGAAAAGGCTACATCGTAGAGGCTTGACTCCAACCCGAAGCTTTGCTAGTCAACCCTGAACAACCACAGAAGGCCAAGAGCTCCCCCCGACGAGGGATCCCAAACAAGATCCATAGAGCGAAGACAGAGGGATGCGCGCAACAGGACTGATGCCATATCCGTATCTTCAGATCACGATGAAAAGGCTCGCCCTCATCGGTCGCTGCGTCCACCACCATCCCAGCGTCACGAGGAACCACAGCCACACCACCGCACAAGCATGCCACCGCCTAGACGTCCCTAGGTTGGCATCGTTATATGTGACCAAGGCAAGTAGCCCCAGCAGGCCGGAGAGCGCATCGGCATTGAAGGACATAGGAGCAGATCCCACAAGGAACCGCCGCGTCCGACAAGCAATCACGATAGGCGTGAGGAGTCGCATGAGGGTAACAGCAAGACGGCTAACCCACCGCCTCCACCACCACCGTCGCCACCTAGCAGCCATCATGGCGGAGGACACGGTGGGTCTCATAGATCGCACCGCAACTCCCCTCCCCATGATAGGAAAGGGAAGAAGCCAGAGTCGTACGACGCACGTTCACGGCTGGACAAGATCCAGGAAGCTCGGGAGCTCCCATAACTTGGGCCACGTTGTATTGGGCCAGTAATACGGGCCACAACTTACCCCAAGGGTCTCCGGATAGACAAGACCATCAAGCCCAATGACGGCACCACCAGGCCAGCAACGTGGTTGTAGGATTACAGCGAAGCGATTCACATCGCAGGGGGAAACCCCAATGTCGCCGTCAAGTACCTCCCACTCATGCTAACCGGCACTACACGAGAATGGATTGATGACTTGCCAGAGAAATCAATATGCAATTGGTTGGACATGCATGAAGCGTTCACCAAGAACTTCGAGGGTACGTACAAACGTCCCTGCACTGTCGGAGACCTACAGCTATGCGTACAAGAAAATGATGAAACCTCTCATGCCTAGCTCTCTCGTTGGCTGGATATGAAAAATTCCTGCACAGGGGTGCATGAACAAACCGCTATGGCTGCCTTCATCGATGGTCTGGAGAAGGGAACTTTGCTCCGGCATACGTTGAAGCGCAAGCAAGACAACAACAAGCTCAACCTCAACGCAATGATCGCCATGGCTAGCAAGTTCACCGCTGCTTATGATGACGCGCGTGGATCGTTGTCGGCAATAGCAATCCCTACCCAAGCTAGAAAGAACAACAATAACAAGCAGAAGATTCCGCCTGAAGAAAAAAAGCAAATAGCCGACATGGTTGCCGCAACGATCACTGGCAGAGGGAGAGGAGAACAGCATGGACGTGGCCGGGGGGCTAGCCATGGCTAGTAGAGGAGTGATTCTACACCCTCAGTGCCTCGCGTTCCCCAAACATACAAAGAGTACCGTGATATGTCGTGTTTCGTCCACCTCGACGCAAATGGAAAAGCCACCCACATAAACCGCCAATGCAAGTTTGTCAATGAACTCAAGGAAGACCTTGAGTCCGGCTACAAACGAAGTTGGAAGAATAGACCCCGTGGAAAGGGCAAAGGGAAGAACAAGGAGGAGGAATCCAAGGAATCAAGCGATATGGATGAAGACGTGGAACCCAAATCCTCTGACAAGGGAGAGGGTAAAGGGAAAAAACCCATCGAAAAGAAGGCTCCGTGTTACCATACCTTCCTTGGTACCCCCACCGTCCGTGCCCAAAAAACCTCACTGAGGATACTGATGGCTACACTCCCTCTAGTTCCCAGTACGTCAGGTGGTCGGAGATTCCAAT
Source organism: Avena sativa (assembly GCA_916181665.1). Lineage (NCBI taxonomy): Eukaryota > Viridiplantae > Streptophyta > Magnoliopsida > Poales > Poaceae > Avena > Avena sativa. Next base: position 503,651,463 of record OV702289.1, read on the forward strand.
TACTTGGGATAGGAAGTATCACCCAGATCTTATCCCAACAGAGAACCAGTATGCCATGGTCCTCAACCCTTTGATTGACGGCACAGAGTTCACCAAGTGCCTCGTGGACAATGGAAGCACCATCAACATCATGTACTTGGATACACTGCACAAGATGAACTTGTCGGAGACCCAACTAAGGAAGAGCAACACTGTGTTCCATGGGGTTGTCCCTGACCGACAAGCAAATTCCCTAGGCTGCATCACCCTTCCGGCCGCCTTTGGCGATGTCAACAATTACCACCAAGAACACATGACCTTTGAAGTTGTGCCTTTCAAGAGAGTGTACCACGTCATCTTTGGCCGCGACATCTTCCACTCCTTCCTTGCAAGGCCATGCTTTGTCTACAACAAGCTCAAGATACCCGGACCTAACGACATCATCACCATTCACAGATGCTTCACCAAGGCACGGGAGTGCGAGCTCAGTGAATCCGCCTTTGCCGAAGTAGTTCTCTATGGTGAGGAGTTCAGGGAGATCCAGAAATAGGTCGATGCCTCGGAGATGCTAGCTTCGAAGAAGCAGATCACTGGTGCCGAACCCGCATTCAAGGCCGCCATCAAGACCAAGCAGGTGGAGCTTGTTGAAGGAGATTCCTCCAAGACCACCGCCATAGGCACGGACCTGGATCCCAAATAGGAAAGCGTGCTCATCAAGTTCTTCCGTGAGAATAAGGATATCTTTGCCTAGCAACCTGCCGACATGAAAGGTGTACCTAGGGAACTTGTCGAGCGCAGCTTGAATATTGATCCTAATGCTAAACCGGTGAAACAACCTCTACGACACTTTGGTGAAGAAAGACAAAGGGCTATATGAAGAGAAATAGCTAGGTTACTTAAGGCTGGCTTTATCCGAGAAGTTATTCACACCCGATGGGTAGAAAATCTTGTATTTGTCCCCAAAAAGGGAACCAACGAATTAAGAATGTGCATTGATTACACCATCTTGAACAAAGCGTGTTAAAGGGATCCGTTTGCTTTGCCTCGCATTGACCAGGTCATTGACTCGATGGCTGGCTCGTAACTTCTGTATTTTCTCGATGCCTACTCAGGTTACCAACAAATCCTGATGCGAAAGTCAGACCAATTGGCCACTTCATTCACCACACCTTATGACATGTATTGCTATGTCACGATGCCCTTTGGGCTAAAAAATGCTGGTGCCACTTACCAGCGGACAATGCAATGTTGCCTACACGACCAAATAGGTCGCAACGTACACGCTTACGTTGACGATATCGCGGTAATGTCAAAAAATTCAAACGATCTTATCGCCAACTTGTAGGAAACCTTGGACAATCTCCGCAAATACAACATGATGTTGAACCCCAAGAAGTGCGTCTTTGGGGTACCATCCAGCAAGCTATTGGGCTTCATCATTTCGCAGCGCGGAATCGAGGTGAACCCAGAGAAAATCAAGGCCATCCTTGACATCAACCCTCCGACATGCCTGAAGGACATACAAAGGCTCACAGGCTGCATAGCAGTAGTAAGCTGGTTCATCAGCCGACTTGGGGAGAAGGCTATACCACTCTACAAGTTGCTCAAGAAGGCGGACAAATTCATATGGACAGAGGAGGCTGATGCAGCACTTCAGGAGTTGAAGAGCATACTCTCCTCCCCACCAATACTTGCAGCACCGGTGGTAAGGGAGCCTATGCTAGTTTACATGACGGCAACCAACTAAGTCATCTGCATCGTCATCGTGGTGGAGTGCAAGGAAACAATGCATGAATACGGAGTTCAACGACCTGTTTACTACGTAAGCAAAGTTTTGATGGAATCCAAGCAGCGTTACTCGCACTAGCAAAAGATAGCTTATAGAGTATTCCTTGCTTCAGGAAAGCTAAGGCATTACTTCCAAGAGCACCCCATCATAGTAGTAAGCAAAGCTCCACTATTCGACATCATCAACAAAAGTGACGCTACAAGAAGAGTGGCAAAGTGGGGCATTGAACTTTCCGCCTTTGAAATCACCTACAAGATATGTGATGCTATCAAATCACAGGCATTAGCGGATTTTATTGCAGATTGGACAGAAATACTAGAAGACACTTCTATGCTAGAGCCAGAATATTGGGTCATGCACTTTGACGGATCAAATCTACTCAATGGCTCAAGGGCTGGTGTATTACTACAATCACCAACAGGGGAGAAGTTGCAATACGTCCTGCAGATCCACTTCAACGCTACCAACAACATGGCGGAGTATGAGGCCCTCATTCACGGACTACGAGTAGCCAAGGATATTGGCATCAAGCGCATAGTTTGTTGTGGAGATTCTGACTTTGTTACCTAGCAAGTAGCTGACACCTGGAACACGCGGAACCCTATGATGGTGGCATATCGAGATGAAGTAGACGAAATAGCCAAGTGCTTCGACGGCTATGAAGTCAAGTACGTCAAAAGGGAGGAAAATGAGGCAGCAAATCTGCTGTCAAAGCTTGGGTCAGCCCGCCGACCAATTCCGCCAGGCGTTTTCCTGGAACATTTACGGACCCCATCCGTGAAGGGAGCGGATCCTGAAAACCTGTATAGAGTGGATTCATTCCTTAACACAATAATAGTGACCTCTCCGGCTTGGACGAAACCGTTCATGGACTATCTACAAGACAGAACTTTGCCCGTCGATGCAGTCGAAAGCCGGCAAATAGTACGCAGAGCAAAAGGCTACGTCATCATTGCTGACCAGATATACAAAAGAAGTACCATAGGAGTTTTCCTTCGATGTGTCTCCCAGCAGTAAGGTATTGAGATCCTTAGAGAGATACATCTTGGAGATTGCGGGCATCACGCCGCTCCCCGATCGTTGGTAGCTAAGGCTTTTCGACAAGGATTCTACTGGTTAACTGCCAAGGCGGACACTGACAAGTTGGTACAAACATGCCTTGGGTGTCAGTTCTATGCAAGACAACCAAGTGTTCTAGCTGAAGAACTGCGAACCATACCAATAACTTGGCTGTTTGTAGTCTAGGGGCTGGACATGGTGGGACCTTTGCAGACAACACCCTGTGGATTTACACACTTGCTACTAGTAGTGGATAAGTTCACAAAATGGATTAAAGATAAACCCATTAGAAAGCTTGATAGGGCAACAACCCTGAAATTTGTCCGGGATCTAGTGGTGAGATTTGGTCTCCCACACAACATCATCACCGATAACGGCAGAAATTTGTCTCTCGGAGAAGTTGAGGAGTACTGTCATGAAAAGGCATCCACCTTGACCTAAAATCTGTGGCACACCCACAGTCAAATGGGAAAGTTGAAAGGGCCAATGGACTAATTCTGCACGGAATCAAGCCATGCTTAGAAGCACCGCTACATAGAGTAGCTAGAGCCTGGAAAGAGGAATTACCATCTGTCTTGTGGAGTTTATGAACAACACCCGAGATCCGCCAACTTGACTCCTTTCTTCATGGTTTATGGAGCAGAAGCCGTCCTACCATCCTCCATCCTCCATGATCCACCAAGAGTCGCTGCCTACAAAGAGGATGACGCTGAAGAATCTAGACGCCTATTTGTGGACCTACTCGAGGAAGAGCACGTGCTGGCATGCCAGAGATCCGTCGTCTACCAGCAGATGCTATGTGGCTACCATTGTCGCCGTGTTAAGCATTGCTCGTTTAAAGAAGGGGATCTGGTGCTTAGACTCAAGCAGGAGAAATCACACAAACTATCCCCAGCTTGGGAAGGACCGTTCGTCATAAGCAAAGCATTGCTCAATGGTTCCTATTACCTTGTCGATATTCACGAGTTAAAAGATAGGCTAAAAAATCGCAAGCGCAAGCAACGTGACTTCGATGATGATTACCTGGAGATAGATCGGCCAAGGAACATAGCACAACTACGTCCCTTTTACACTTAGCACATTTATATTATGTAATAAGTTTCTTATATGATCAATGAAATAAAGCATTTGGTTCACTCATATTTTAGGAGTATTTTACCTCCTTTAGTTGTTCATTTTTGGATCATATAAACCCTTTATGCGCAACTTTGCATTTGCACTTGTGAAAATTCCTCCTACGGGCGTTCGCTTAAGTTTTCTGGTCTACATGTTTTCTGAAGTTTTTATGTGGATTCTGGAGTAGTGACTTCTTGGCACTCAAAGACTTTGATTTTTCTCTTAGGTTCTTGACGGTGCTATTAAGCATCATCGCCTAGGAGCATAGTTCTGCGCTACGAGTCTTCCGTCTCACGGAAGGTCAAGCATACAAACCGGAATAATGGATAAGCCAGCACTTATTTAAAAAATATATACATGATGGAAACCAATAACTAGCAGGAAACTTGAGTACAAGTCTTTCCGCCTTACAAAACACATAAGTTTTTCTGCATACACATCGCAGAGATACAATTAATACAAATACTATTTTTATGGCTCTGCTGCAGAGGACTTCATGGTGGCATCATCAGCAACAGGTGAGATAGATTGGGATAGCTCGTCAAACTCGGAAGGACATGGGCTAGACTCAGAAGAAGTCATGTCTTCATCAAGAATCTCGGCAGGCACGAAGACGTCTGCCTTTCACCATCTTGGCAATTCTGGTGTCGAAGCCGGCAAGGGAATTCCAAATAGCATTGCTATCAATTTCTTTCCCTTCCTCGTCCAGCTTGGGCATGCCAGAGGTCACCATATCGATGTCGGCGTTGTTGTAGTGTGCCTTGACCAAGGACATGGTCATCCTTGCACCAGCCCAGACGCAAGAGGCTTTCCAGCCCTTGACTTTCTCGGGGGCTCGGCGTAGGATTTCCAAGTACTTGGCCATTGAGTCTGCCGCCTTGATGGTTATTCCTAGAGGCTAGGCTATCTCCTTGGCCTATGCAATGGAGGTGCTGACGAAGTTGTCGGCAAGAATCATGCACTCCTTGGGATCCAGAGCACCTTCACCCAAGTTGGCCAAGCCAATGGGAGCTATGGTTTGAATAAGATACGAGGATTATGAGTGTAAAGCATATCAAACATTTGTCCAAATTACAGAATTGACAAAGTCAGAGGAAAGTTACTGAAGATGCTCATCTCAGCTTGCTTGCAAGTCTCCGCCAAGATGTCCTACTCCTTTTGAACTGTCTTGTACATCTCAAGGTTCCTCTCATTCTGCTCTTTGGTAGCTTGGTTCTATTCCTTGAGTTGTGCAATTTTGTTCTTCAGGCGCTGCATCTCGGCATCAGCAGACTCTTGCAGCACCTTCATCGCCTCCTCATGGCCCTTGACGGCATCAACCAGGCCTTTCTTCAAGATTTTATTCTCATCGCCAAGCTCTTGAATATGCTTGCATTGATCGATGATGCTCTTGACTTCGGCAATGGCCTCTATAAGATGGAAAATGGAAAGCACTATGAGAAGATAGTAGAAATGAACCCATGAGAAAAAGTAAGGAGCTATTAAAAGAAACAGACTCTGGCTATTTTTGATCTATTGCTTCAGGAAGGCTATTTTACCTTGTTCAAGGTCCAGCTCCTTCCAAAAGGCAGCAAACCTCTCATTGGCGGTTATCCTCCGTCTATGCTCATTCTGCAAAAAGTAAACATGCTTCGTTTCTCTAGAGCATATAGTTGGAACTATCTAGTTTCAACTACATGCTCGGGGGCTATAGTATAAGATTTTAATGAACTAGTGTTCTCTCTTAGAGTGTCTAGTCGGAATTATCATTCTAAACTATAAACTCAGGGGCTACACGGACAAGCTCTACACTTAGTTCTTTTGGAGTGTCTAGTCTCTAGGTGACTCCGACCTGGAGTCGAATTCGATGAGCCCGAGGATGGAGGGGTCTTCGAAATCCTTAGGATTGGAGACCCGCATGAAGGAGTCTTCGTGTGATGCGGTGGTGATGGATCCGTTGACCGAGGCAGGGGTCGCCGAATCGGCGTCATCATGGAGGGCCGCGTCATCCACGGTTGTGTCAGTTCCGGCCGTGTTGCTGGCGTCCGAGTTGTACTCAGAGGCGAGGCGGCTGTTGGAGCGGATCTGGCCCTCCGAGAGTAGATCGCAGCGTGGCGGTGATCCGCCGATGATCGCCATCCCTGTTAGGTCGACAGCATCCATGAAGCCGACGAACAAGTTGATGGTGCCGACTAGCATCACCGCGCTGTGCGTGATCGGGCGCGACGCCGGGATGTAGCTACTAGGCAGGATCTGAAGGATCCCGCCACTGGCGATCATGCGGCTGGTAGCGATCGACCGATCGATTAGCGAGTAGGGTCTCGCCGCAGAACTCAGGCCAGACCGACCATGCTCCATGGTGGGCGCCACTAACATGGGAATGACCACGTCAGTCGCTACCAGGGGTAGCGATTGGAGGGTTTTGGGGCAAGAGCAGGCAGCCATCTACGGAGCGAGATGAGGGCAAATACACAAGGATTTACCCAGGTTCGGCCCCCTTAGGGTAAAGACCTACTCCTACTAGATTGTATTAGCGAGTGAGTATAATGGTGGCGAGCTCGGCGGCTAGGCAGCGAGTCGATGGGGTATATGATGGAACATGAGTAAAGATAGTACCCTAGGGAGCCTTATATAGGGGGTGCCTCGCTAGGTATTATAGATATACAACTGAATCAGTTAAGGACTCGAAGGATTTGACCTAATCCGACTGGGCCTAGCTACGCTTCTAGGACTCCAACTTCCAGTCTCCAGGCTTCCTTTCCAATCGCATTCTAGTCACCGTCCTGCAGGCGCACTCGCAAAGGCCATGGTCCAGTCGAAACGTCCTGCTGGGCATACCCCCTTTGGCATATCCCCATCATTCTCTGACGAACCTGTGCATTTGTAGGCCATCAACCACCTTGGTCGCCGGCCATGAGAGGGGATGCCCCCCTCTCCCCTATAAAAGGCCTCCCACTCCTCCTCTCATCTTACTCCTCCTCGTGAAGGATCTCTCTCCCCCTCTAGAAATTATTGCCCATGGTCTCGGATTAGCGAGATACATGCTCTCGGTGGCTTTTTTAAAAAGAGTTACTACTTCCACTGCACTGCTGCAGCGAGGATGTGGAGGTTGTCAGGGTGCCGGACATCTGTGCGATCACAAATGCACCGCTACTTTGTGGTGCTGGACTTGCTGGTGCTGGAGCTACTGAACTTGCTGGACTTCATCACAATCTTGAGATCGGCAAGTGTACGGCTACATCATTCATGAGTTAGACCTCGTTAACAAAGCTTTGTCGCTCTTCAAGGGTATGTTCTCTTTGGATTTATATTCACCCGTTGATTGTATCTAGGTAGATAGATCTTGGTGCTTAGTTGTTCACATCGTAGGAATTTTTTTAATTTCTATGCTGCAAACCCAATAGTGGTATCAGAGCCTGATCTATGCGTAGAAGCTTTGCACTGGTAGAACACATAAGAGTATGTGGGTGATGATTATCATGTTATTGCATCTTATATGTATTTTGGATATTGGTGGCATAGTGGGATGAAGCGGCCCAAACTAACTTTACATGTCCTCGCACATCAGACAGGTTCCACGCTTGACATGCAACTAGTTTTGCATAAGTGGCTAGCGGGTGTCTGTCTCTCCTACTATAGTCAATATATGATTTACAACAAGTTGCTAGTAATTTGCTTATCATCATTGTGGTTCCATGTTCATAGGTAAGACCGGTTCTATCTTCGAATGCCCTAAGCCACGTAAAAACTTGCAATTTCTAAATTAGAAGTGTCCAGATTAGTTGTTGCTGGGCAAGTGTCATGATATGGTAATGTTATAATTTGAAGTATAGTTGATACTCTTGGAAATTATAGCATACCTAATGTGTAAGTTCCATAGACCTTGGACTTACACATATAGGAATGATAAAGATCATACCAAGATGCACACGATAGTGATCAAGTGCAAGAGCCATATCATACCAATTTTTGCATATGATGTTTGTTTGCATCTTATACTACTTGTTTGGCGCTTTAGTAGCATTATAAGATGATCCCTCATATAGATATCAAGATAAAATGTGTTCTTCCTTAAGTATGCATTGTTAAGAAAGTTTGCCGTTTCGAGACATCACGTGATGATCGGGTGTACTTGAATCTACGGTCGCATACAATAGGTGTAAGATAGTTTTACACACGCGAATACTAAGGTTCTTACTTGGCAAGCCTAGCATGTACAGACATGGCCTCGGAACACGGACCGAAAGGTTAAGCATGAGTCATATGGTTGATATGCTCGCCTTTGAAGCTACACCGACTCACGTGATGATCGGACTAGGTGTAGTGGCTTTGGTTCATGTAATCACCAAAACAACTCGAGGCATGTTTATTTTGAGTGGGAGTTCATTTGTAATTTGGATTAGTAGAACTCAATTTATCATAAACTAAAATCAAAGTGAATTTGCATAGTTCGTTGTAGTCATTGGCATCCGTTTACTACCTTATGCTTAGTTTTAATTGAGAAAATGGAACTATAGAATTCTAGATACTTACATTACGAACTAGTATCATATTGTTTTGAATGTCAATTTAAAGTTTAGAAGTCCTACTGCAAACTTTTAGCAAACTCTATTTACTCCATGAAGTTTAATAAGTAGTATTAAATCAACAATAAGAATTCCAATGTTAGTATCTAAAGTACCATGTTTGCCTCCATGATCTTGATATTCAAAAGTTGTTTTAATATCGAGGTTATCTAGGATGTTGGGGATATGCTAAATGGGTATCATCATAGCGCGTCCTTAACCAGGCTAACCCGGGTGGCCCATAGTTGGTAGCAAGGCCTATGGCCTGCTAGGCGGCCCAGTTAGACGGGTCCAAAAGGGAGGCCCATGCCGGATAAAGGAAGGCTACGCAGGAGTCACCGACATACTCGGAGCCTGGAGTGCAAGACACGAAAGACTAGTTCGTATTAGTGTAGGACTCTTTACCTTGTCCGGCAAGGTCTTTTCCCTGTAACCCCAGGTTTTGGTGCCTTTATAAACCGGACCTATGGATCCTTTAGGGAACTACCTATCAGATTACTACGTACAACATGCAACACCTCGCACAATGAACCTATCTCTGTAACTCGGCGTATTTCCATTATAGTGATTTATAGCAGGAGTAGAGTTCTGCCACCATTGTGGGACTTGAACCTGGGTAAGCTGTGTTACCTTGTACTAGCCAACTCTCCGCCTTACCCCACGTCTCTAAACACGCACTGTGAGGACCCCTCCATGGCATACTCGTCGTCAATACCACGACAGTTGGCGCCCACCGTGGGGCAAGACGCGCTTCGAGCTCTACACCAGGCGAGGTCCAATCTCTTTGCGGGAATCGTCGACACCGTAGCCATCGGACACGTTCTCTTCTCTGACAATGTCCCAATCGTCCCTCTAGATGAGTTCTGGGTGCTGGCAAAGACGAACCCTACACAATGCTCCGTCATCCCCTTCGGAGACAGCCACATCTTCATCAGCAAAACTAACTCGCGCCCTAGCTCCCAGGAAGTCGGAAAATCATCAAGCCCCGCACAGACCGCCTACGGGCAGGACACATTCGTGGAAGAATCTGGGCCATACCTCTCTGTGGAGTGTGGCGGCTCAGATCAAGAAAATTCAAGGCCCACCCAAACCGCCCCTATGCAGGATATAAAGGTGGAAGGACCCCGCAAATCCGCTTGGCTTCCCCGAGCGTTAGAGATGCGTAGGTCACACTTTATTGGTGTCATCACCATCTTTGATCTGGCTAGATGCGTTCAGAGGGATGGATAACCTCCCAGCAAATACCTCGCCGGATGGATGAGGGTGAGGGAAACCCTAGAGGGCGACCATGCTGACGAGCTCGTGTATCACTTCGTGGAAGGGCTCACACCCAAAACACTCCTCCGGCATACCCTTCGAAGGCGGCAGGCCGTGATCCTCTCATCCTTGGTGAGATGGTCGCAATCGTCAACAAATACGCGGATGCCAATGAGAAGGACGAGGCCACAATCGCCATCGCAGCCAGAGGAGGAAACAACAACAACAACAACAACAATGGCCCGCCTCCATCACCCTCCACATCCGCCGTCAACAACTGCGAAGCCAACTCCGACTCCGTCCTTGACGCCCTATACGCTAACATCAATATGGATGGCGGTGGCTCGGATGCTAACTCAGAGAAATATGATGCTGTTATGAGGGAGATCGAGCAGGAGACCGAGAAGGAGGAGTGCGTCGAGAAGGCCAACACATCCCACCAGGTGCTAGTCGCCATTGGGAGCATGATGGAAGAAAATGGATAGGAACCGGAGCGTGAGAGAGCTCTACCCATGCCAGCGGTTACTAGAGCGGTAGCAGCCGAGAAAGCCGCTGAGCCTTCGGCTGCGGCCCAGGCCATGCCCCTCCGGTTATCCTCCTGCAACCGTCGTAGGAACTCACCATGGACCCTAGTACTGCCAAGCAGTCAAATCCACCACCAATGCCACCATCAATGTCTACAGTTGGCAATCCATTGGTTACTCCAGCCAACAAGGCAATCTATGACGCACTCCTCATCGAGCCCATTACCGTCGCCCATATCCGGAGCGTTACAGAGCTTGATGAGAAGCATGCAGCAATCCTAGCAGAGGCCAAGTGCATCGCAGAGTAGGGCGCTAAGCTAGACAAAGATATGGACAAGGCGCAGCAATATATCAAGGCGGCAAGAGCTATGGAGGCTGAATACAAGCAGTTGCTACTGAAGCACAAGGCAAAGAAAGCACCAGCTCACGTCGTTGAAGACCCCGGCGTTCGACGCAAGTTGGGATATGAGGGATCCAAGCCGGCAAAAGCCACCCCATACATTGATTCAGAGGGGAAAGCAAGTAATGCCAACTCCCACCCTCAACATTGCCATCTCCAAGACCCTCCTAGAGCAGGACAGGTGTATGACCTCATCGCGAAGGCATGCAAGCAGCAGGAAAAGGCTACCTTGTAGAGGCTTGAGTCCAACCCGAAACTTTGCCAGTCAACCCTGAACAGCCGCAGAAGGCCAAGAGCTCCCTGCGATGAGGGATCCCATACAAGCTCCACAAAGCAAAGACGGAGGGATGCACACAATAGGGCTGATGCCATACCCATATCTTTGGATCACGATGAAAAGGCTCGCCCTCATCGGTCGCCGCCTCCACTACCATCTAGGTGTCACGAGCAACCACAACCGCACCATGCACAAGCATGCTACCGCCTAGACGTCCCCAGGTTGGCATCGTTATACGCGACCAAGGCAAGTAGCCCGGCATGCCGGAGAGCACAACGGCATTGAAGGACATAGGAGCAGATCCCACAAGGAACAGCCGCGTCCGACAAGCAACCGCGACAGGCGTGAGGACTCATAGGAGGGTAACAGCAAGAAGGCTAACCCACCGCCTCCACTACCACTGTCGCCACCTAGCAGCCATCATGGCGGAGGATACGGTGGGTGTCATAGATCGCACCGCAACTCCCCTCCCCATGACAGGAAAGGGAAGCAGCCAAAGTCGTATGACGAATGCTCACGGCTGGACAAGATCCAGGAAGCTCGGGAGCTCCCATACCTTGGGCCACGTTGTTTTGGGCCAGTAATACGGGCCACAACTTACCCCAAGGGTCTCCGGATAGACAAGACCATCAAGACTTATGATGGCACCGCTAGGCCAGCAACGTGGTTGCAGGATTACAGTGAAGCGATTCACATCGTAGGGGGAAATCCCAATGTCGCCGTCAAGTACCTCCCACTCATGCTAACTGGCACTGCACGAGAATGGATCGATGACTTGCCGGAGAAATCAATATGCAATTGGTTGGACATGCATGAAGCGTTCACCAAGAACTTCGAGGGTACGTACAAACGTCCCTGCACTGTCTGAGACCTACAGTGGTGCGTACAAGAAAAGGATGAAACCTCTCGTGCCTACCTCTCTCGTTGGCTGGATATGAAAAATTCCTGCGCAGGGGTGCACGAACAAACCGCTATGGCTGCCTTCATCGATGGTCTGGAGAAGGGAACTTTGCTCCGGCATACGTTGAAGTGCAAGCAAGACAACAATGAGCTCAACCTCAATGCAATGATCGCCATGGCTAGCGAGTTCACCGATGTTGATGACGACGCGCGTGGATCGTTGCTGGCAATAGCAATCCCTACCCAGGCTAGAAAGAACAACAATAACAAGCGGAAGATCCCGCCTGAAGAAAAAAGCAAATAGCCGACATGGTTGCCGCAACGTTCACTGGCAGAGGCGGAGGCAGACAACGTGGAGGTGGCCGGGGGGCTAGCCATGGCCAGCAGAGGAGTGATTCTACACCCTCGGTGCCCCGCGTTCCCCAAACATACAAAGAGTACCGTGATATGTCGTGTTTCGTCCACCTCGACGCAAATGAAAAATCCACCCACACAAACCGCCAATGCAAGTTTGTCAATGACCTCAAGGAAGACCCTGAGTCTGGCTACAAACGAAGTTGGAAGAATAGACCCCGTGGAAAGGGCAAAGGGAAGAACAAGGAGGAGGAATCCAAGGAATCAAGCTATATGGATGAAGACGTGGAACCCAAATCCTCTGACAAGGGAGCGGGTAAAGGGGAAAACCCTTCGAAAAGAAGTCTTTGTGTTACCATACCTTCCTTGGTACGCCCACCATCCGGGCCCAAAAAACTCACTGAGGATACTGATGGCTACACTCCCTCTAGTTCCCCAGTATGTCAGGTGGTCAGAGATTCCAATTACTTGGGATAGGAAGTATCACCCAGATCTTATCCCAACAGAGAACCAGTATGCCATGGTCATCAACCCTTTGATTGACGGCACAGAGTTCACCAAGTGCCTCCTGGACAGTGGAAGCAACATCAACATCATGTACCTGGTTACACTGCATAAGATGAACTTGATGGAGACCCAGCTAAGGAAGAGCAACACCGTGTTCCATGGGGTTGTCCCTGGCCGACAAGCAAATTCCTTGGGCTGCATCACCCTTCCTGTCGCCTTTGGTGATGTCAACAATTACTGCCAACAACACATGACCTTTGAAGTGGTGCCTTTCAAGAGAGTGTACCACGTCATCTTTGGCCGCGACATCTTCCACTCCTTCCTCGCAAGGCCATGCTTTGTCTATAACAAGCTCAACATACCCGGACCTAATGGCATCATCACCGTTGACGGAAGCTTCACCAAGGCAAGGGAGTGCAAGCTCAGTGAAGCCTCCTTCGCCAAAGTAGTTCTCTATGGTAAGGAGTTCAAGGAGATCCAGAACCAGGCCGATGCCTCGGAGATGCCGGCTTCGAAGAAGCAGATCACTGGTGCGAAACCCGCATTCAAGGCCGCCATCAAGACCAAGCAGGTGGAGCTTGTTGAAGGAGATTCCTCCAAGACCACCGTCATTGGCACGGACCTGGATCCCAAATAGGAAAGCGCGCTCATCAAGTTCCTCCGTCAGAATAGGGACATCTTTGTCTGGCAACCTGCCGACATGAAAGGTGTACCTAGGGAACTTGCCGAGCACAACTTTAATATTGATCCTAATGCTAAACTGGTGAAACAACCTCTACGATGCTTTGGTAACGAAAGACGAAGGGCTATAGGCAAAGATATAGCTAGGTTACTTAAGCCTGGATTTATCCGAGAAGTTATTCACACCCGATGGGTGGAAAATCCTGTACTTGTCCCCAAAAAGGGAACCAATGAATTATGAATGTGCGTTGATTACACCGGCTTGAACAAAGCGTGTTCAAAGGATCCGTTTGCTTTGCCTCGCTTTGACCAGGTCATTGACTCGATGGCTGGCACGAAACTTCTGTGTTTTGTTGATGCCTACTCAGGTTACCACCAAATCCAGATGCGAAAGTCAGACCAATTGGCCACTTCGTTCACCACACCTTACGACATGTAATACTATGTCACGATGCCCTTTGGGCTAAAAAACGCTGGTGCCACTTACCAGCGGACAATGCAATGTTGCCTACACGACCAAATAGGTTGCAACGTACACGCTTACATGGACGATATCACGGTAATGTCAAAAAAATCAAACGATCTTATCACCGACTTGCAGGAAACCTTGGACAATCTCCGGAAATACAACATGATGCTGAACCCCAAGAAGTGCGTCTTCAGGGTACCATCCGGCAAGCTGTTGGGCTTCATCATTTCGCAACACGGAATCAAGGTGAACCCAGAGAAAATCAAGGCCATCCTTGACATCAAGCGTCCGACATACCTGAAGGACATACAAAGGCTCACAGGCTGCATAGTTGCAGTAAGTTGGTTCATCATTCAACTTGGGGAGAAGGATATACCGCTCTACAAGTTGCTCAAGAAGACGGACAAATTCATATGGACAGACAAGCCTGACGCAGCACTTCAAGAGTTGAAGAGAATACTATCCTCCCCACCTATACTTGCAGCACCGGTGCCAAGGGAGCCTATGCTAGTTTACATGGCAGCAGCCAACCGAGTCATCAACATCGTCATCGTGGTGGAGCGCAAGGAAACAACACACAAATACGGAGTTCATCGACATGTTTACTATGTAAGCGAAGTCTTGACGGAATCCAAGCAGCATTACCCGCACTAGCAGAAGATAGCTTATGGAGTATTCCTTGCTTCACGAAAGCTAAGGCATTACTTCCAAGAGCACCCCATCACAGTAGTGACAAAGCTCCACTATCCGACATCATCAACAACAGCAACGCTCCCGGAAGAGTGGCAAAGTGGGGCATTGAACTTGCCGCCTTTGAAATCACCTACAAGATACGCGACGCTATCAAATCACATGCATTAGAGGATTTTATTACAGATTGGACAAAACTACTAGAATACACTTCTGTGCTAGAGCCAGAATATTGGGTCATGCACTTTGACGGATCAAAGCTACTCAACGGCTCGGGGGCTGGTGTATTACTACAATCACCAACAGGGGAGAAGTTGCAATACATCCTGCAAATCCACTTCAACGCTACCAACGACATGGCGGAGTATGAGGCCCTCATTCACGGACTACAAGTAGCCAAGGATATTGGCATCAAGCGCATAGTTTTCTGTGGATATTTCGACTTGGTTGCCAGCAAGTAGCTGACACCTGGCATGCACGGAACCCTATGATGGCGGCATATCAAGATGAAGTATACGAAATAGCCAAGTGCTTCGACGGCTACAAAGTCAAGTATGTCAAAAGGGAGGAAAATGAGGCGGCAGATCTGCTATCAAAGCTTGGGTCAGCCCGCCGACCAATTCTGCCAGGCGTTTTCCTGGAACATTTATGGACCCCATCCGTGAAGGGAGCAGACCCTCACAACCCGGATAGAGTGGATTCATTTGTTAACATAGTAACAGTGACCTCTCCGGCTTGGACGAAACCATTCATGGATTATCTAAAAGACAGAACTTTGCCCGCCGATGAAGTCGAAAGCCAGCAAATAGTATACAGAGCAAAAGGCTACGTCATCATTGACAGTTAGCTATACAAAAGAAGTACCATAGGAGTTTTCCTTCGATGCGTCTCCCAGCAGTAAGGTATTGAGATCCTTAGAGAGATACATCTTGGAGATTGCGGGCATCACGCCGCTCCCCGATCGTTGGTAGCTAAGGCTTTTCGACAAGGATTCTACTGGTTAACTGCCAAGGCGGACGCTGACAAGTTGGTACAAACATGCCTTGGGTGTCAGTTCTATGCAAGACAACCAAGTGTTCTAGCTGAAGAAATGCGAACCATACCAATAACTTGGCCGTTTGTAGTCTGGGGGCTGGACATGGTGGGACCTTTGCAGACAACACCCTATGGATTTACACACTTTCTAGTAGTAGTGGATAAGTTCACAAAATGGATTAAAGCTAAACGCATTAGAAATCTTGACATGGCAACAACCCTGAAATTTATCCGAGATCTAGTGTTGAGATTTGGTCTCCCACACAGCATCATCACCGATAACAGCAGGAATTTGTCTCTCGGAGAAGTTGAGGAGTACTGTCATGAAAGAGGCATCCTCCTTGACCTAGCATCTGTGGCACACCCACAGTCAAATGGGAAAGTTGAAAGGGCCAATGGACTAATTCTGCACGGAATCAAGCCACGCTTAGAAGCCCCGCTACGTAGAGCAGCTAGAGACTGGGCAGAGGAATTACCATCTTTCTTGTGGAGTTTACGAACAACACCCAACAGATCCACCGGCTTGACAACTTTCTTCATGGTTTATGGAGCAGAAGCCGTCCTACTATCTGACATCCTCCACGATGCACCAAGAGGAACCGCCTACAAAGAGGATGACGCTGAAGAATCCAGACACCTATATGTGGACCTACTCGAGGAAGAGCACGTGCTGGCATGCCAGAGATCTGCCATCTACCAGCAGAAGCTACGTGGCTACCATAGTCGCTGTGTTAAGAATTGCTCGTTTAAAGCAGGGGATTTTGTGCTTAGACTCAAGCAGGAGAAATCACACAAACTATCCCCACCTTGGGAAGGACCATTCGTCATAAGCAAAGCATTGCTCAATGGTTCCTATTACCTCCTCGATATTCACGAGTTGAAAGATAGGCCAAAAAATCACAAGCGCAAGCAACGCGACTCCAATGATGATTACCCGGAGACAGATCGGCCATGGAACATAGCACAACTATGTCCCTTTTACACTTAGCACATTTATATTATGTAATAAGTTTCTTATATGATCAATGAAATAAAGCATTTGGTTCACTCATATTTTATGAGTATTTTACCTCCTTTAATTGTTCATTTTTTGGATCATATAAACCCTTTATGCCACAAGTTTGCATTTGCACTTGTGAAAATTCCGCCTACGGGCGTTAGCTTAAGTTTTCTGGTCTACATGTTTTCTGATATTTTTATGTGGATTCCGGAGTAGTGACTTCTCGGCACTCAAAGCCTTCAATTTTCTCTTAGGTTCTTGATGGTGCTATTAAGCATCATCGCTTGGGAGCATAGTTCTGCACTGCGAGTCTTCCGTCTCACAAAAGGTCAAGCATACAAACCAGAATAATGGATAAGCCAGCACTTTTTTTAAAAATATATACATGATGGAAACCAATAAGTAGCAGGAAACATGAGTACAAGTCTTTCCGCCTTACAAAACACATAAGTTTTTCCGCATACACATCGCAGAGATATATTTAATACAAATACTATTTTTATGGCTCTGCTGTAGGGGACTTCGTGGTGGCATCATCAGCAACAGGAGAGACAGGAAGGGATAGCTCATCAAACTCGGAAGGAGATGGGCTAGACTCAGAAGAAGCCATGTCTTCATCAAGAATCTCGGCAGGCACGAAGACGTCCGCCTTCAGCATCTTGGAAATTCTGGTGTCGAAGCCGGTGAGGGAATTCCAAATAGCATCGCTATCAATTTCTTTCCCTTCCTCGTCTAGCTTGGGCATGCCAGAGGTCATCATATCGATGTCAGCATTGTTGTAGTGTGCCTTGACCAAGGATAGGGTCATCCTTGCACCAGCCTGGACGCAGGAGGCTTTCCAGTCCTTCAATTTCTCGGGGCTTTGGTGCAGGATTTCCAAGTACTTGGCTGCTAAGTCTGCCGCCTTGATGTTTATTCCTAGAGGCTGGGCTATCTCCTTGGCCTGGGAAATGGCGGTGTTGATGAAGTTTCCGGCAAGAATCATGCACTCCTTGGGATCCGGAGCACCTTCACCTAAGTTGGCCAAGCCAATGGGAGATATGGTTTGCATAAGATACAAGGATCATGAGTATAAAGCACATCAAACATTTGTCCAAATTACAGAATTGACAAAGTCGGAGGAAAGTTATCGAAGATGCTCATCTCAGCTTGCTTGCAAGTCTCCGCCAAGATGTCCCGCTCCTTCTGAACTGTTTTGTATATCTCAAGGTTCCTCTCATTCCGCTCTTTGGTAGCTTGGCTCTATTCCTTGAGTCGTGCAATTTTGTTCTTCAGGCGCTCCATCTCGGCATCAGCAGACTCTTGCAGCACCTTCATCGCCTCCTCATGGCCCTTGATAGCATCAACCAGGTCTTTCTTCAAGATTTTATTCTCATTGTTAAGCTCTTGAATATGCTTGGATTGATCGACGATGCTCTTGGCTTTAGCAATGGCCTATGTAAGACAAAAAATGGAAAGCACTATGAGAACATAGTAGAAATGAACCCATGAGAAAACGTAAGGAGCTGTTAAAAGAAACATGTTGCTTAGGGATATGTTGCTTCAGGAAGGCCGTTTTACCCTGTTCAAGGTCCAACTCCTTCCGCAAGGCAGCAAACCTCTCATTGGCGGTTATCCTCCGTTTATGCTAATTCTGCAAAAAGTAAACATGCTTAGTTTCTCTAGAGCATATAGCGGGAACTATCTAGTTTCAACTACATGCTCGGGGGCTATAGTATAAGATTGTAATCAACTAGTGTTCTCTCTTAGAGTGTCTAGCTGGAATTATCATTCTAAACTATAAACTCGGGGGCTACATGAACAAGTTCTACACTTAGTTCTTTTGGAGCACTCAAGCCAAACTTATCAAGCTTTTGCCTAAGAGCTCGGGGGCTACAGTGAAATACAGTACAAAGTAAAAAGAAGTGAAGTTTAAAGACTTAAAATGGCAATAACTTTGAGATTGTTGGCTAGATTGGCATATGGAGTATGGAAGACGCCGTCATTGTTATACACGACATCTGCCTGTGCAATAAGGTCATCCAGGCACAATGTCGGAGGATTCGTGGCCAGAGGAGTTGTTGAAGCCGGAGGCATGGATGATTCCCTAGCCGCCTGCTGCATTATCATAGAAGTTGATGGCTCAGAGGCTCCCGCCTTGTCTGTTGCCACAACTGCCTCCGCCTCCTCTCCTTCCATTACCTGTTTCCCTTTCTCGGTGGCATCCTTAGCCGGAGCTTCAGCCACTTTGGAGGAGGTACTCTCCTGCATGGCCTAACCACTGGGAGCGACGTCCACCTCAACAGAGCCTGAGATATCAAAGATTGGATTAACATCTGTCTCCATGGGGGAGATCTCACGGATGGCGGTGGACGAAGGCCCAACGGGACCAGCAGAGGGCTTGGCGGCAGGAGTGGGGGGAGCAGCAGCGAGAGAGGGCTTGGCGGCCACATCCCTGGTCAACATATCACGAATGTTTTTTGACCCTCCAGCATCTCTGGAGGATCGCTTCAAGCTAACACCGGCTTTCCTCCTGAAATGTACAAAGTATAAGTAAAGGAGTTGAATAAGGTGCGAGCTAAAAATACAAGCCGAAGAATGAATACACTTACTCCACGGCAGGAGCCTTGGTTAGGGGAATGCCGGTGGATCTCTTCTTCTCCGCCTCTAAGGCGGCGGTGGATCGTCTGGAGACTCCACTCTCCAATTTCTTCTTCTTCTTGGCCTCGACAGCAGCGTCAGAGGTGGAGTTCTTCCGCTTTCGTGCTGCTGGAGCTGGCTGATCCTTGGGAGTGTCATCGTCGGACACCACCTGGATATCCTTCAGCTTAGGATCATAGACCTAGGAGGCCATCTGATCCGCCGCCAAGGTCACCAGCTGCAGGGTAAAAGGTGTGTTAGACTGACAACTTCAAGATGGAAAGACCTTAGAGTATATACATAACAAGCAACAAAGGAAACAAAAGCTACCTATGGGCATGTGCCACCTTCGAACATGTCATAGGTGATCTTGAAGCCATGCTTCCTGTCTTTCACCTTGACTATGTCCTTTAGTCGGAGCTTGATGGAGTAAGTGGAGAAGTTGTCTTGTGAGATACGCATAGGATCCTTCTGGCTCTTGGTGTACTTGCACATCATCTCGACGCGATGCTATAGAGGCTGGATCCGCCTAGTGAACCAGCACATGGCTAGGTCCAAGCCTGTAAGACCTCCATCCACGAGCCATTCAATCTGCCTTACGGCACGGTTGGCCTCATCGTCGGATGGAAGGGAGGACGGGGTCCTCCAAGCGGGTACTTCGGCGGTGGCTCCATCAACAAAGTCGGGATACGTCTCAAGACGGTCATACAGGAGGATATCTAGGCCGTAGAAGTATGTGCGCTACCAGTTCTTGCATGATTCATGCCCTACAATGTCGGGGAAGCTCCGGCTAGGCTGGATCTTAAAGCTAATGGTTCCACAAGTCCGCAGTTTGTCCTTGGACTCTACAGACTCTCTCTTGATGGTGAAGAATTATACAAATAGATGTAATCTAGGTTTAAATCCTAGGTATCCTTCACACAAAGCTACAAAGTTGCTAAGGACGAGGATGCTGTTAGGGGAGAGGTTGTGGGGAAGTACCCAAAAGTGCCGAAGGACATCTATGAAGAAGTCGAAGACTGGCAGGCTTACGCCTCGTACTAGTTGGGCTTTGAGGTACACCTTCTCTTCGGCTTGGGGAGAAGGAGTCATCTCGCCGGCTGGCAATGGCCGCCAGACCAAACCCTCTGCCACGGGGAGATACCCCTCGGTGATGAGTTCTCACAAATCTTCAGCGGAGAGGTCGGAGCCCCTCCACACTCCCCTGTGGGAGTCATTGTCCTCTTCAGTGGCTTCTAGCGCCGCCTGTTCTTGGTCGTCGCTGGTGGTTTGCACCATGGCGGTGATAGGGATGATGACCCCCTCTGGTGGGATTGTCACTCCCTGAGATGGCTCCGTTGTAGCCTTGGGTGTCTCCACCGTCGAAAGGGTAGAGCTGCTGGAGGGCATTGCGCTGCTGGGAGTGAGTAGAGAAAGGGGAAGCTCTGGCTAGGGTGTTCTAAGGAGGATCTCGAACAGACGCGCAACTGGAGGAAGACGAAGATGTGGGAGCGAATGCGGGTAAAAGAAAATAACCTGGCTTCAGTCAAAATATATAGACCCAGCGTCAAGATTCGTGCAAAGGGATCCAATGGATGGAGTGTTGCCGACGTGGAGATGAACGTGCGCGGTAATTTCGCCACGTCCTTCATCTTTGCCACTTTACCGTTTCAGATTTCGCGCGCGTAAAAATAGCAAATGATTAATTCCCTACCTTTTGTGAGTTTCGAGGTGGCGTAGGTTGTACCCTACGTCATCCTCCTGACAGTTGGAGTGGAGAGTCACGTCTGAAGATTCCATTGAAGGCGAAGATTGTTCGGCTCTGGAAATGAAGACTGAAGGAATCTCCGACTACATTGCGAAGCCAGAGAGGATTGCAGGGTTCTTTGGGAGACCTTTGAGATATTGCTTGACGGATTGCCAGTATCACATAGACGGAGCATTCAAGATTAATAAGCAAGACGACGCAAGATCTCGAAGTCCTCCGAGGGATACTATTGGGGATATGCTAAATGGGTATCATCATAGCACGTGCTTAATCCGGCTAACCCGGGTGGCCCACAGTTGGTAGCAAGGCCTATGGCCTGGTGGGCGGCCCAGTTAGACGGATCCAGAAGGGAGGCCCATGCTGGATAAAGGAAGGCTATGCAGGAGTCAGCGACGTACTCGGAGCCTTGGAGTGCAAGACACGAAAGACTACTTTGTATTAGTGTAGGACTCTTTACCTTGTCCGGCAAGGTCTTTTCCCTGTAATCCTAGGTTCTGGTGCCTTTATAAATCGGACATGTGGGATCCTTTAGGGCACAACCTATCAGATTGCTACGTACAATGTGCAACACCTCGCACAATGAACCAATCTCTATAACTCGGCGTATTTCCATCATAGTGATTTATAGCATGAGTAGAGTTCCGCCACCATTGTGGGACTTGAACCCGGGTAAGCTGTGTTACCTCGTATCTGCCAACTCTCTGCCTTACCCCACGTCTCTAAACATGCACTGTGAGGACCCCTCCATGGCGTACTCGTCGGTAATACCACGCCATAGGAGCTGAAAGAATTGTTTTAGAAACCATCATGTGTGAAAGATATTGTGATATCTGAAATATTGTTTAGGTTGTAATATGATAGTGTATAATTTGGCAACATACATGTTCTCATATTGTATGAGAATTTGTGAAGATTCGAGATGCTAGACGTCCTAATCTCCCAAAAATGTTTTGGGAACTGACATTATACTCGAAATCGTCCTTATAGGCTATACTAGCTTGATCATGAAAGTTGTCATGATAAAGATGAATAGAAGATGTAGGTAAAATGTTTACTACACTAAAAGATTACTAAAGAATGGATTTTTGAAAGAACACCAAACATTTGGTGATGGTGATCCACTTCAAAGTGCAAATCCAAAGGTATTAGTATTTGACTATACACGCTTTGGACTATGTGTCATATGTATCGGGCCACTATTGATGTTGATATATTCTTTTAAAAGGAAAAGGAAATGCTGAAAGAGAATCTATAAAATATTTGGCAGAAAAGAAAAGACTGGAAATGTCCAGCTAAGGTATATAGATGATATACATGTTATGGTTGTATTCTTTGCTTGTTAAACAATTTGGTTCTTGTGTATTGGATACCGAATTGGTTGGTGTGAAATGTCATACAGAACAACGCAAGTTATGAACTACAATGGCCTAAGTAACTTGCAAGAGAATATGTGATGATGTTCATAAAAAAAATAAAGTGTTATTGTGTTCATTGTTGACATCAAAGCATGCCTTCAAGATTTGTTTAAATAATTGTTATTTTGTTCCGGTACTATGAGAACAATGATTTTTAAAATAATTACCATATTCCATAGAAGATGGATGAACTTTTACAAGTCTAGTTGGAGAAATCATGTCCATAAAACTAATGCTAAAATGTCACAAGACAAATGATTGAAAGATCACTTACAAAGTGACATTGCTGTATAAATTATATTGGAAAGAAAACATGAAGAAAATCCATGTTGATGGATTTTTGGAGTCTTTGATTTTGATCAAATGATGCTTGTGATACTTTCCTCGAGATCATTGAAACTCCGTTCATAGGCCAAAGAGGAATGGATGACTAACTTATTGGACATTCTGCATGTTGATGTATATAGTCCATTATATGTAGCCATGTGCGGTGGATCTTTCAACTTCGTATGATTTGTCCGAAAATTTGAGTGAATATATCTGTATATTTACTTAATAAGGAAGAAGTATGAAACTTTTGAAAATTGTTCAAAGACTTTCAAGGTGAAGTGGAAAATCATTGTAACAAAAAATAAAGAGTTTATGATTCGATCATAAAGGAAGATATTTGAGTTACATGTTTAGCAAAACAACTAAGATTTGAGGAATTGTTCCATGGATTTGCATTTCCCGATAAACCATAGGAGTATGGTATGTTCGAGACATCAAATCGAGCCTTGTTTGACATGGTAAGATCAAAGGTGTCATTTACAAAACTGCCATTATGTTTTAAGGATTAAAGCTTTAGATACTACTGCTTTTACACTAAAAAGAGCACCATCATCATCCATTGAAATGACACTAATAGTTGTGAGATTCGACACATTTTTGATGGTTTTTATTGATGGTTTCCCCCCGAATTTGATCATTTTCTAGCTTTACCTAACGCTAATACTTTGGTAGCAAAGTAAACTTGGTTTTTAATATGTGTTTCAGGTTCTGAACATCAACAAAGGGTTTTAACTAGAGAAACACAATATTCAGGCAAAAACAAGCAAGTTTCACTTTGGAAGCAATCGAGGAAAGCCTACAGAAGATTTAACGAGCAACTATATGGCGGGAGCAATTTTTCTAGCCGTATAGCTGCCGCCGCCTCTTGTCAAAAGGGACAACTTCCGTGAAGGTACCGAGGACGGAAACACAACATAGCAGCTGCCACACTATCCAAAAGGGAGAAAGAAGAGATCCGGAGAAGAAGGAGGAGACGTTCTTCATCTTGGTCCACGATCTTCGACCTCTTAGTTACTACACCCCTCATAGCCATTACTTGTACTTGAGAGAGAGATCTTCACCTTGCAAGACTAGGGTTTGAGATTGTTTCTTCCCATCTTGAATTGTGTTGGATTACTTTTCTATTCTTATTGTGGATCTCCACGGTAATATCGAGAAGAACTCCCTTTATTTAATTATATTGATGAGGCTTTCTTCTCTCATGTGTGAGTAAGTTTCTTGGGCGTGGGAGATGTAGGGGATTGGTGAGATGTGATGTGCCTTCATATATTTTCTATTAGTTTGTGATTGATTTTAATTACTGTATTATGTGTGCTTGACTATCAGTGGGATGCCTAATGCTTGTTGTCCAATTAAGGGCCCAGACAACATGATACTTTGTTCTACATGGATAGGATCTTGTTCGCTAGCAGACCAGCGACCCCCGAGTGACACGAGGATCTCAATGGAAAACTAGTAGACTCGAGGATAACAAGGAACCACAGTGCTTATTGCATTAGCCCGATCCAAGGAGCTTAATCGCTAAGCAACCTGAAGGGTCTTAATCGTCTAGTGTCTGACCATGGTTTTGGTACCAGACTAGTAGGATTATTGAAGTTGGAATGATATCTACTAAGAGGAGTTCCGGCTAATTATGGGTTTCTCGCCTACACATATACTTATAAGATTACAATTGTTACATTTATCACTCGTCCATCTGGCACAGTCACTATCACCATGAACTGTATCTCCCCACGCCATTTTCGTCATCTGCAGGAAACAACAAACAACTGAATTGTTCTTTACTTTTATGCTTTTTATTTCTGAAGTTTAAATTTTAGTTTTGTTTAAATACATCCAATCTAATCCAAATCTCATTCTTATTTCAACACTTGCAGTCAATTCACTCGAATACCTGTGACAACTTCGGGTGTGATAGAGACTTCACCATAAACACTTACCTTTGGGCTCCCTGTGGGATCGATATCTATACTTTGAAACTAGCTACAAACGATCTGTGCACTTGCAGACATCAAGCTATTTTTCTGGCGCTGTTGCCGGGGAGCTAAGCGCTAAGTGTTTATCTTTTGACATTTCAGGTGTTGCTACTACGAAATGTTCTCCCTAGGAGACAAAGGGTCTACACGCTCTAGTAGGACCTATCTAGCAGATTATATTGAGTGCGTGCCTGCTCAGAGGCCCGAAGAAATTATTGAAAAACTTTTAAGATTGAACAAAGTTGAAGTTGAAAACCTGAGTGATATTATGGAAATCATGTCTATTTATAGGATAACTCCTATGAAACCTGAGAAAACTCTCAGAGAATACAGTGCTCCAAGTTCTGAATTTCTTAAGCAACCAAGAGAATTCCCTAACCCTGGAGTTAGAGAATGTCGATTTGATGGTGGAATTATTAAAAATTTGCAGGAAAAAGCCTTCAGTGGAAGGGAAGATGAAGACCCAGGAAGACACATTAGAGAGTTCGACGATGTGATAACATCACTTGGACCAAGAGGTTTGCCAAGAGACTTCTCTCGTCTAAAATTATTTTGTTGGTCTCTAAAAGGTAAGGCTCTATACTGGTTATATTCTCTCCCTCACCATTACATTAAATGTTGGGAAAACTGCATTGTCAAATTCATAAACACGTATAATTCTTTTAAAAAGGTAACTGGGATAGATTTTTTGGAATGATCAATAGTGTTCCTAATCATGGTTATTCTGAATCAACTATTTGCCATTTATTTTACCACGGTCTTAATACTCAATGTAGAGAGTTGCTTGACTTCTCAGCGGGAGGATCAATAAATACTTTAACTATTAAAGAATGTTTATAATTGATGTCAACTAGGGCTAAGAATGATTCTTTATATAATCCTGATTTAGGCAGTAAGCTGGAAAAAGGCATACTTCGGATAACTCCTGATCTTACGCCTGAAGTATGCAAAACAATGAAAGAAAAAGGTATACCTTGTGAACTTGTTAAGGAAATCAAAGTAGACTTGTTACAAGTTTTAACTGAAGAAGATGAAACTAGGAAAGTTTTTCAAGAATTAAAACATCGACAAGCAAAATGTCATAATAACCTGCATAAGCACTTTCAAAAACATAAAAAGATTTTGGCGGAACTAGCGGAAAATTATGAAGAGATCGGCCAAGAAATAAAATTATTTCACAAGTATCTTAGCATGATTGAAACCTAGTGTGAACAAATAGCATCTGGTTATCAAATTTTTCTTCGAGATGATAAAGATATTCCTGTTTCTACTAATGTTGTTACAAGAAGAGGTGTAGTTGTTACAAGACCGTTAGGACCACCAGAATATGAAGTTGAAATGGAGCGGAAGGAAAAAGCCTTTCTCGAAGCAAGACAAGATGATTATACAGTGGTGGATCCTTAAGATGTAACTGATCAGGAAACACAAGATAAAACCAAGGAGGGCCAAGATGATGCACAGGATGACTGTTATGACTCTGATGCAAAGACGGTTGATCCAAGAGAAGAAAAAGAAGTGATCAACGAAGATGAAGTTGTTGTAGTAGAAAAGAAGAAAAGCGATAAGCAAAAAAAAAGAAAACAACGTAAGAGCCTGACCCCCCACAAAAGGTAAAAGACAAGAATAAGAAAGGTGAGAAAAAGCTTCCTTATCCAGATCGAAAAAAGAAAGCACCAGATCAGGTAATCTATGATTCTTTTATGAAACACTTAGTGACCTTCGTCTAGAAATTCCATTTGCGGATGCAATTAAAGTTCCTACCTATTCTAAATTCCTCCGTGATATTCTTAGTATAAAGAAATAACTGAAACTGTTGCCATGGTGACTAGTTATCCTGCTAATGGGAAACTATTGTCTAAATCGGGAGATCCAAAATACCAACTATTTCATGCTCAATTGGCAAGACTAATATTTAGAATGCCTTGTGTGATTTAGGTGCAAGAGTTAGTGTAATGCCATACTCCCTCTATAAAAGGTTAGGATTAGGGGAGTATTCCCCTACTACTATCACTTTACAAATGGCTGACAAGTCCACTAAACAACCCATTGGTATGATTGAGGATGTTCTACTTAGAATAGATGAGCATGTTATTCTCACTGATTTTATTATTATTTAGATGCTAGAAGATGAAAAATTATCCATAATACTTGGAAGACCTTAACTTAGTACTGCAGGGGCATCAGTTGATTGTGCTGAGGGAAAGATAATCTTCAATGTTTATGATGCTGAAATCATCCGGTATTTTCCAAAGAAGCTAGAAGCAGGAGAAAGATATATTCCACCGGCAAAACGAGTTCATGTGGTAAGTGCCTTTGATAAGGGGCAACCCAAGGTAAGAATTCGAGAACAGATAAGGGGTTGATTTACTCAACCATTCTTAATAAAATGCTTAATGGGAGTCAACCCATCTCGTCAATAAAATAAACTAGAGAATAATAAGTTCATCGCATTCCTACCAATTTTTCACAGACATTCTTACGGAAGAGCGCCCGTGAAGATGCAGTTGTCAAAAAGTAGTAGAAACATCGATTGAATGAGTATAGAATTTAGAATAAAAATAAAAGTTTGAGTTATTATCTACCAAGGGTAAAATTCTGCTCTTCATACTCTAATGTTGGTCGACAGTTTCCACTGTCTATTTTCTGTCAAATATAAGGTATTTTGTTGAGTTTCAGGAAAAGAAGGTATTCTTGAAGAAACATATTTTTTTGATGACTACTGATGGTTTAACGACCAACTATATGGCAGGTATAAAATTTCCGGCCATATAGTTCCGGTCGTATAGATATCTTTGCCATCAACAATTTTCTTGCGTGGGCATAGAGAATTTAACGACCAACTATACGGCAGAAATAAAAATTCCGGCCGTATAGCTCCGATCGTATAGATATCGATGCCTCCGTACAATTTCTTCTCAAAAGGTACTGATTGTTTAATGACCAACTATACAATAGGAATAAAAATTCCATCCATATAGCTCCGGTCATATAGATATCGATGCCTATTTTTGAGAATTCATCTCGAGGATACAGACGTTTTAACGACCAACTATACGGCGGGATCATTATGATCCGAACATATAGTTGCATCCCTATAGCTATATTCCGCATAATGAAACCCTAGTTGGCGCCGCCGCCGTAACTATACGGGCGAAACAAAATATCCCGCCCGTATAGTTCCGGCCGTATAGTTCGGTGCGACCACAAAATCGCACCGGGGCGGCTAGGTCTCTTCTTCCTCCTTATTATTTCTCTCATATTCTCTCTCCAAACCTATCAAAACCTACCTAGAACTTTTGATTGTTTGCGTATTTCATTCATTTGAGTGGGGGAATCAACAGATCGGTATGTTTCTCTCCCTATCCATGCTTTATTTTCATATTTCCATGGTTAAAACTCTCGCATCGATCTAGTGGATGAACTCAAGCTTATTTTGTTTTTCTTATTGATTTCTCATGTTAGGATTGAATTTTTCCACATAGGATCCTTCATATATCATGTAGAAACTATATGCCTAAGGTTTTATGGTGAAATTTTTCAGTGCATCACGATGAACAAAATCGGTAACATCTTTTGCATGAGCAGGCGCCAACATGGTGAGGGCTCGAGCTCGGGGATATTCTTATGATCTTTGGAAGAACTAAGAGTATATTTATGTAGAGGTGACAAATAGTTACAAATAGTTGATTGTAAAGTGTTATATTGTTACTAGTTTGTCACAAGATGCAAATTAAATTTATCTCAATTTAAACTATGGATGGCACAATGTAATGGAAAGGAGGTTCCATGGTGGATTTGGATGAGTTCCAAAGTTAATACATTGTGACGGATACTACAACAAAAGGCTAAGTATATGACTGCTATAGTAGCACAAAGGAGGGCATTTGTGTTAACTAATTTGTTATCAAACTAGGTGTGGTTCACCATGGGCTAGTACTATGAAGGTATATTGTGCGACAATTATATCAACATGTTTAACCCAAAGGAACTTAAGGACTAAATTTATACAATGCCATCTCATTTGAGAATGAGTAATGCATAGAGACACAAAGACATGCAAATACACACAGACCTGAAAGTGTCAGATCCGGATATTATGTTAACCACTAGCAAACACGTATATACAACACCAGAAAGCCATAGGTGTTGAATGCGCAAGTTTTTCAAACTAGATTATTGACTCTAGTGCAAGTGGGATACTGAAGGTAATATGCCCGAGAGGCAATAATAAAGTGGTTATTATCTTATTCCATGTTTATGATAAATGTTTATTTTGCATGCTATAATTTTATTAATTGGAAATGTTAATACATGTGTGTTTAATAAACAAATAAAGAGTTCCTAGTTATGCCTCTCATATAAACTAGCTCGTTGATTAACAAGATGATCAAAGTTTCCTGATCATGGACATTGGATGTTGTTAATAACAAGGTCACAACATTGGTGGAATGATGCGATGAACATTCATGCAAAGTATAGCAATAAGATCAAAGTCATTGTGTTTAAATTGCTATAACATCATACGAAGTAATTCTATTCCTTAGACCATGAGGTCATGTCAATCACTAATGCTAAAGGAGTAACTTGATAACGTCAAACGTCACACAGTAACAGGGTGACAATAAAGATGGGTTCGAATACTCCGAAGGTGTTATGCAGAGGCTCATGGATCAAGAGTGGTATTTGTCCATCCTGATGATGGATAGATATAGTCTGGGCCCTCTCGGTGATAACACATTAGTTAGCTTGCAAGCAAGTGATGTGATCACTAGAATGTTATATCACGGGAACGAGAAAAGAGTGAATGTAGGTAACGAGATCAAACTAGGTATAGGGATATCGATGATCGAATCTCGGACATGTAATATATCGCGAGACAAAGGGATTTAGTTACGATGTTAAAGGTTTACACGATCACTAGAGTCATCGTTGAATGTGTGGGAGTCAGTACGGATCTCCAGGTCTCGCTACTGATTATTGATCGAAGAGGGGTCTCTATCATGTGTGCATTATTCGCGAACCATAGGGTGACACACAAGGGATACTAACACCATTTGGAGCAAATATGTTTCAGATAAAGATTTTAGAAAGCACTAGAATCATTTCGATGGAAACCAGAATTGTTTCAGGTGAAATTGCAGAAACTGGTTCTACATGTGATATTGAAATGTTGTAGGGGGTTTTATGTGAATGTTTGTTAATTAAAGTAATTAACAAAATTCTGAATAAAATAAATAAAATAGTTTTATTAAATGAGAGATTGCATTAAATTTGGTGGAAATTTAATGGAGGTGAGTGGAATTTTGAGTGGAGGCATATTTATGTGAGTGGGAGCTCCACCCACATGAATGATGCAAGAGGGGGGGACCACCTTGGCCTCCGGCCATGGGAGGGGCTTCCCCCTCTCCCCTATAAAAGGCCTCCCACCGCTCCTCTCATCTTACACCTCCTCGTGAAGGATCTCTCTCCCCCTCTAGAAATTATTCCCCATGGTCACGGATTAGCGAGATACATGTTCCTAGTGGCTTTGTCTGAAAGGGTTTGCTTCTTCCGCTGCATCACTAGAGTGAGGACGTGGAGGTTATCGAGGTACCAGACGTGTATGCAATCACATATGCGCCGCTGCATTGTGGTTCTGGACTTGCTGGTACTGAAGCTGCTGGACTTGTTGGACTTCATCACAATCTTGAGATCGGCAAGTGTACGTGACATGGGTATACCCTACAGGTACTCGAGCTTGGTATATACGGCCTAAATACGTAAAGGCCCGTGGTGTCGCCTAGGCCCAAATGAAGGACTCGAGTAACCTACAGACTCTCGATTGCTTGAAGAACAAGAAGAAGCTAAAGATAGAAAGTTTGAAGGCAAAAACCCTAACTTGTAACCGACTCGACCTGTTACCTGAGACCTAACCTACCTATATAAAGGTTAGGAGGGGGCGGCGAGGAGGACACACGCAACCCTAGTTTCCACAACCCTTGCCAGATTGCATCTGCGCACCATTGTAATCTTCGATTCCTTCGATAATTCCACGAGCATACAAGCAGGAGTAGGGACCTCTACGAGGCCTGAACCTTGGTAAATATTTGAGTCCCCTGTGTGCTTGTTTGCTAGCCGATAGATGTCTCCAGCGCTCCCTCCTTCTCCAAAACCCAAGTCCATAACAATGGGCATTGATGAGTTAAACCCTCGTCAATTGGCGTCGTCTGTGGGAATTGGGAATGCTGATGTTGTGGCTTCTTCGGCCCCATCAACCGCGATCTACAACTCCACAACAGCGGAGATTCGCCAGCTCTTTGGCGTGTTCGACTACACCGTCCACACGCCAGCCACTCGCCCGGCTTTCAAGTCCGTAGGCGACGGGATCAGCCTGGCAATAGGGAGCTTCCGCTTCCAAGTTGGTCAGATGGGCACGCTTCGCATGCCAAATCAGCCGACGGCGCCATCGATTGCTCCAGCATTATGGTTCCCCCCATTGATCAGCACACTCAGTGGGCTCAACGCCTCGACAACAGTCGAAAACACGGTCAGCAACAGCAGTCGCGACTCTGATCTAGGTGACCTGGCCACTGAAGACGGAACCTACGGTTCCGGATCTGAGAGTTGTGGGAGAAGCAGCTTCCCCAATCACTTCATGTGCACCATAATCAACACAGGCAACACCTCCGCCAACCGCGACAACACGGGCAATCGCGGCAATGGAACCGACCCGCCAAATGGCGGCAACGGCAGCAACGGAGCTAACGGTGGTAACGGTGGCGATCGCACCAATGCCAACAATGGAGGAGCAGCCGAGCCTCCAACCATAATAAACGAGCAAACCGGCGAACGTGTCATGATCAAGCTCAACGAGCAAGAGTGGGCTCGCTGCCGCGAGGCCCTACGAGGCACTCCTCTACCCTTCGGATCTCCGCAAGAACTGCTAATGGGCTACCATTGGCTCCTGAAGGAAGAATTCAAGTGCCAAGTGCAAACAATCGCGCAACTCAAGGGGCGGAAAAAGGTAGCAGACGAGTCGAGCCTTCGTCGTGTAGGGCTCTCCTCCTACGAAGGATCCTCCTCAAGAGGCAACAAATACGTTGCCAAAAAGAGGCAATCTCGGATGGCCCATCTCACCGAGCAAGAGCGCATAGAAGCTGCAAAGGTCCTCGACTTCAGCTCTATGATGGTCGACACACGGGGCAACGTGGTCCCCAAGACGCCGCAAGCTTCGGTGATAGCGGCCACCATGTACCTCCTCAATAACCAGCCGCCAGTTGGAGATCCCCGAGCTGCCATGCATCGATCTACGATCGTGGGCTTGGGATTAATCGAGGCCGCCCTTGTGAGACCAGGCACATGGCTTAATAGGATTGATAGAATACTCATACAAACAAGTTGCAACTTCTTTTCTGGAAGCTCATTCGAAAAGAACTCTAAGGTTAAGCGTGCTTGGCCTAGAGCAATTCTAGGATGGGTGACCGACCGGGAAGTGGGTAACCAGGTGCACACGAGTGAGGACAAAGTGCACAGAAAAGACTAGTGTTGGTCTGTGGGGTCAGTCTAGATATCCTATTAAGCTACCAGGAGTGACACCCCCCGGGCCCAGGAGTGGACGGGTTGTTACAAGTGGTATCAGAGCCGACCTCGCGGTTAAACGGGTGTGTGCGGGTTAGTGGCGGGACATGTGGAGCATGACGCGTGTGGCCCAGAGTGGACACGGCATGGCACATGTGCCGGCACTGGACGCACAGACGCGTGCCAAGAGGGAACGTTCCTGGGGTGTGCTTGATCGATGAGGACATCGATCTTCTAAAGGGTGGGTGTATGTGAGACCAGGCACATGGCTTAATAGGATTGATAGAATACTCATACAAACAAGTTGCAACTTCTTTTCCGGAAGCTCATTCGAAAAGAACTCTAAGGTTAAGCGTGCTTGGCCTAGAGCAATTCTAGGATGGGTGACCGACCGGGAAGTGGGTAACCAGGTGCACACGAGTGAGGACAAAGTGCACAGAAAAGACTAGTGTTGGTCTGTGGGGCCAGTCTAGATATCCTATTGAGCTACCAGGAGTGACACCCCCCGGGCCCAGGAGTGGACGGGGTGTTACAGCCCTCGACAAGGAGCCAACACTGGAGCCGAAAAAGGGCAAAGCGCTACTCCTCGCCCTCATCTAGCGACGACAGTCACAATCTGTCTCGACGTCGCCGCTCACGGCGACATGGCCACGACTATGATGCACGCGACGAACTCACGCAGCGCAAGATTGAAAAATCAAGGGTGCGACGCGCTCGGTCGACTGACTCAGAAGAGGAGGATGTGGAGCTCTGCGGCGCCAGATGTTTCAGCGGATCCATTAGGCAGAAGCGAATGCCTAAAGGGTTTAAAATCCCGTCGGAAAACCCGAAGTTCGACGGCCTACAGGACCCAAAAATCTGGCTGGAGGACCACATCTCCTCCATCAGGCTCCACGGAGGCAGTTGAAGCATGGCCATGCAATGCTTGCAGCTACAGCTGCAGGGCGCCGCCCGAGCATGGCTCAACAACCTCCCACGCGGATCCATTCGCAGCTGGGGCGAGCTGGTTTACAGCTTCGTGTGCAATTTCAAGGGCATGTACAAGCGGCCTGCATCAATCGAAGAGCTAAGATGCTGCCAGCAACGATCAGGAGAATCGCTACGCTCCTACATCCAAAGGTGGTCCATCATCAAGAACTCCGCAGAGAACATCTCGAAGGATCGCGCGATTGATGCATTCAACGGCGGTGTCCGCCGCCTAGAACTCAGGAAGGAGCTGGGCCGCTCAAATCCCAAGACCATCGACCACCTGATGGAGATCGTGAATCGGTGGGCCGATGGAGAAGATTCGGTGAAGAATCGCGTTCATTCCGACGAGGAGGCGGAACTCGAGCGCAGACGCGACCGCCCAAGCAAACACCGTATGCGCATCTACGATGACCGCGACGACGTCAACATGGTCGCAGCTGGCTATGCCGACAGACGCGACGACAACCGCAACAGCGGATACCGTCACGGTGGATATCGCGACTCCGGGAAGACCACGCAAGTGTGGCAACACCGTGACTGTGATGAAGCACCCGCAACAACCATTGACGACAAACTGTTCGGGCCATGCACGGTGCACTTCTACATCGACAAGCATGATGGGAAGAAGAAGTCCAGCCACCTCCTCAAGGACTGCCACGAGTTCCTCAAACTACATGAGGGATTAGCTCGGATCAACCGCAACACAGTCGAAAGAGGTTACGGCGCCGCCCCAGGCGCCGTGGCACATGGCGCTCCGCCACCACCACCTGGGCCACCACCGAATGTAGTCGCGCCGGACCAGCACCACGGAGGCGAACCCTACACAAGGGCCATGGGTACCATGATGATCCAAAAAGGACGTCCCTCTAATCGGGTGCAGAAGGTTATCACTCGCCAAGTCAACTTGGCCACACACTCGCCACCATCTACCATTGAGTACCTCAGTGGAAGCGAGTCATGCATCACCTTTGACAAAAGCGACCACCCGCCTCAAGTACCTCGTCCAGGCCATTGTCCTCTCATACTCGAGGCGCAAATCGGAGGCTTTGACATGAGCCACGTCTTCATGGATGACGGAAGCGACATCAACCTCATATTCGCGAGTACCTTGCGAGCAATGAGGATCCCCCTAACCTGCCTGGAAGCCTTGGACACAACATTCCACGGCATCGTCCCAGGGAAAGGCGTATATCCCCTGGGAAAAATCAACCTCGACGTCATCTTCGGCACGCCGAAGAACTTCCGGCGCGAACGCATCGACTTTGAGGTCGTCGACTGGCCTCACAATACCACTGCATCCTCGGACGTGTCGCGTTCGCTAGGTTCATGGCAGTGCCGCACTACGCCTACCTGCAGATGAAAATGCCAGGTCCCAATGGCGTCATCACGATCAACAGGAACTTTGAGAGATCTGACAGCTGTGACAGGGAATTCAACAAAATTTCCCAGTCCTTCGGCATGCAGGAAGAACTCGCAAGACTAAAAGAGTCAACGGACAACAGTCTGCCTCCCCTGAGCCGGCCGAGCTCGCCCGATCTATCCTTTGACTCATTGGTGCACACTAAGAAAGTACAGGTCCACCCATCGGATCCCGCCAAGACGGCCCTCATCGCCAACAACTTGAGTCCCGCATAGGAACTCGCGCTCGTCGAATTCCTCTGTGAGCACTAGAAAATTTTTGCCTGGTGTCCTGCGGACATGCCAGGAGTTCCCAGGGAATTCGCCGAGCACGCACTCAACGTCAACCCCGGCGCAAGGCCAGTCAAGCAAACAATTCGGCGATTGTCCGAGCCACGAGCGCAGGCAGTTGGCATGGAGATCAATAGACTCCTCGACACCAAATTCATACGCGAGATCAAGAAAAGCACTTGGCTCGCCAACACAGTGCTGGTACCAAAAAAGGACACGGATATCCTGCGCATGTGCATCGACTTCACCTCTCTGAATAAGCATTGCCCAAAGGATCACTTCCCATTGCCACGCATCGACCAGATCATCGATTCCACTGCGGGATGCGATCGCCTCTGCTTCCTCGATGCCTACTCAGGCTATAATCAGATTCGAATGAAGGAGGAAGATCA
Source organism: Avena sativa (assembly GCA_916181665.1). NCBI lineage: Eukaryota > Viridiplantae > Streptophyta > Magnoliopsida > Poales > Poaceae > Avena > Avena sativa. The sequence continues at coordinate 503,686,738 of OV702289.1, forward strand.
AGAAAAAACAGCATTTACAACGCCCTTTGGTGTGTTCTTCTACAACACAATGCCCTTCGGGCTAAAGAACGCGGGAGCTACCTACCAGCGGTGCATGCAGGCTTGCCTCAAGGAACAACTGGGTCGCAATATCCAAGTCTATGTCGACGACATAGTAATCAAGACCAAGGAGGAAAGCCTCGTTAATCGACGATCTGCGCGAAACCTTCGCCAACCTCGACCGCTACCGGATCAAACTCAATCCGGACAAATGCACCTTCGGCGTGCCATCTGGGCAACTACTCGGGTACCTCATCTCCACGAGGGGAATCGAGGAAAACCCGAAGAAAATAAAAGCCATACTGGCCATGGAGAAGCCGAAAAACATACGCGGTGTTTAGCAGCTAGCTGGGCGAATCGCAGCCCTCAATCGATTCATCAGTCGGATGGGTGAAAAGGCGCTGCCCTTCTACCAACTCCTCCGCAAAGCTGAAAAGTTCGAGTGGACCAACAAAGCGCAGGAAGCATTCGAAGACCTCAAGCGCCTTCTATCCACCTCGCTAGTACTCGTGACCCCACAGGAAAGGGAACCACTGTTGCTATATATCTCTGCCACCAACCAGGTGGTCAGCACAGTGCTCATCGTCGAGCGAGCCGAGGAAAACAAGGTCCACGGGGTACAACGCCCAATATACTACCTCAGCAAGGTCCTCACACCAACAAAACAGCGGTACCCGCACTACCAGAAGCTGGCGTACGGTGTCTTCATGACCGCCCGACGACTGCGCCATTACTTCTAGGAACACCCAATCGTTGTGGTCAATGATGCCCCGTTGGGGCATATCCTCAATAACCCCGATGCCACGGGACGAGTCGCGCTTTGGGGAATAGAATTGTCTCCACGAGACATCACATACGAAAAGCGCGACGCAATCAAGTCGCAAGTTCTCCCTGACTTCCTCGTGCACTGGATGGAGAACCAGCTCCCGGACAAACCAGATATGTCCACCTCTGAACAATGCACTTCGATGGGTCCAAGCGGAAGGACGGAGCAGGCGCAGGTGTCATACTGACATCACCTCAAGGGGACAAGTTGAAGTATATCCTACGAATGCAGATCACAGCCTCCAACAACGAGGCTGAATACGAGGCCCTGTTGCACGGGATGAGGATGGCAAAAGCCTGCGGCGCCAAGAGGCTCATCATATACGGCGATTCCAAGTTGGTCGTCAACCAAACAATGCATGAATGTGACGCACTGAACGACAACATGATCGCGTACTGCAACCTCTACGACACACTCGAAGGAGACTTCGACGGTTGCGAGCTGCGGCACGTAGGTCGTGAAAGAAACGAAGAGGTGGACGCACTCGCCAACATAGGCTCTACCTGCGCCCCCATACCACCCGGGGTATTTCTCGAGCGCATCTGCGAACGCTCCATCAAGCCAAAGGCCGCAGAGAAGAAAACAAGCGCAGCAACGGACTCGGGGGCTACACTGCCCAATGAGTCAATGGCACTCGATGACTTGGAGCTGAACACAGGACTCGACGGACCAATGAGCGTCATGATGATTGAGCAATCCTGGATGCAACCGTACATCACATACCTCCTCAGCAAAAGGCTACCGGACGATCCGACTGATGCACGGCACATCACGCGGAGATCCAGGGCATTCGCTGTTATCAACGGCGAACTGTATAAACGCAGCATCACAGGGGTACTGCAACGATGCGTCTCCACCACCGACGAAAGAGCTGTTCTGCTCGACATCCATGAGGGAACCTGCGGACACCACGCCGGCAGTCGCGTCCTCATCGCCAAAGATCTACGAGCTGGGTTCTATTGGCCTATGGCCATGCGCGACGCCAAGGACATCGTCCAAAAATGCAATGCTTGCCAACGATTCGCGGATAAGACGCATGCACCGGGCGTAGAGCTCCGACCAATCCCATTGGCCTGGCCCTTCACACAATGGGGACTCGACATGGTCGGCCAACTCCCAAGGTCCTCACGAGGAGGCTACGTCTACCTCTTGGTCGCAGTAGACAAGTTCACCAAGTGGATTGAAGCCATGCCAGTGACCAACCAATCAGGACACAGCGCAGTCAAATTCTTCGAATCCATCGTCTACCGCTTCGGAGTACCGCACAACATCATCACCGACAATGGGACGAACTTCACATCCAAGGAGTTCCAAGAATTCTGCGAGAAACTGGGGATCAACATCAGCTACGCCTCTGTAGCACATCCACAGACCAACGGTTAGGTGGAAAAAGCAAACAGGCTCGTCTGCGGCGGCATCAAGAAGTGACTCCTCCGGCCACTCGAACATGCCGAGGGCTGCTGGCCAGACGAACTGCAATCTATACTCTGGAACCTACGCACAACTCCAAACAGTGCAACAGGCTACACGCCATTCTTGATGGTGCACGGAGCCGAGGCAGTGCTACCCCCGAGGTACGGTACAAGGCGCCGCGTGTGGTCGCTTACAGTGAACAAGAGTCATCCCTCGCACTCGAAGACTCCATCGATCTCCTTGACGAGGCAAGAGAAATCGCTGCAAAAAGATCAACGATCTACTAGCAGAACCTGCGCAACTACCACAGTAGGAGGCTACACCCCAGATCCTTCGTCGAAGGCGACCTGGTCCTGCGACTGAAGCAGCAAGGACATCTCAAACTCGAGTCCCCCTGGGAAGGACCATACGTGATTACAGAAGTAATCCCAGGTGGCGCCTATCGCCTTCAAGATTTAGAGACAGGAGTCGCATACTCCAACCCCTAGAACGTCGCACAGCTGCGACGCTTCTACCCTTAGTCGTTTTACTTTTTCATCGCAAATAAGGCACTCAGCCAAGGCTACTTAGCCACACATTGTACTTCGTACTGTCTCACAAATAAATAAAGCTAAAAGCCCCCAAAACTCTGTATCTTCCTTTATTTTTTCGCAACTTATCGACTCGGGGGCTACGCCACCCTACACACATTTGTTCTACGAACTAAAAACGCGATATCCCGAGTAGCTGGCACATCAATCGAAAACCTTGACACAACATCAACCCAGTTGCAACGCACCTGACAGGTTGACAAGGGACTGAGATAAAACGCATGGTCAGGCTAACGAAAAGGAGTCGCATAGTGCAACGCACTCACACGCTAGCAAGCTCTTTATACATATTTGACAATAAATTATGTACAACATTTATACGAACTTTACAACACGGGTACACTTATGTGCAGGATATAAACTAAGATACTATTGCAGTAAGAGAACGTTGGTTTGCTCCTCAAAGAAGTCAACGATCTCTTCTGCTGGGCGATGCACAGCCTGGTAGTGCGGCACCATATTCTAGGCAGAACCTGCTGGTGGCGCAGGCGGCCCAGCCGCAATTGCGGCAACATCTACGTCAGGCCTATGCAGTCGCACCAGCGATAGAGCGGCCTTGGCACCAGCCACCAACTGTTGCCTCACGCACTCGCGAACCGCGGACAGATCTTGAAACTTGCCAATGAGGGCCAGCAAGCTTTACGGAGTAACATCCAGCGGAAACATCGTCCGATAAATGTTCTTCAAGCATGACTGTGACTTCTTCAGGAAGTGCAGCACTCGCGACGCACGATCCTGCAGGGTCGCTAGCGCAATCGCACGATCATGATCTACCCGGAAGTATCCACTCTCTTGAAGTTGCTCCTGAGTGACATCATGCATGCGAATGGCAATTCTATCCTTCTCATCCTGCGGATGACGTGCGCTGACAACTACATGAAGCAGCAACAGCAGCATAAGTACAGTGCACCATCACGAGTGACTACAAGGAAAAGATAAGAGCAAGCAAACTAACACTTGAATTGGTCGCCCAGCTGTGTCACCTCGCCAAGCAGATACTGCTCGCGGGCAGCGGCCTTCTCCACCTTCGACTTCCATACATCCGCGTTACCACGTAGCACGGGCAACTCACGCTCCAACTTCTTCACGCAGTCGTGTAGTCGCAAAAGCAGCGACAACTCATCTACCCTTGGGCGCGGCGGTGCCAAAGTATCATCAAGAGGCGGCGAGTCCTGAGTTTCCCTCAACGGATCACTCGATGTACCCTACCACAAGCCAAGATAGAAACAAATAAGACGACCAAATCAACACAAGGACAAAAGATTCAAGTGCATTCAAGACTAGATACACTCGCCAGCAGGCATGTTCTTAACAAAGGACATAAACTAGTTAACTATTACAAAGCTACTATGGAGCGATTGGCTTCTTCGACTTCGATGGCTTCGGGGGCTTCATTGAGTCCGTGGTAGTGTCAGATGCCACTAATTTTCCGCCAGCCCCTGATGCCGCAGCCTTCGCCGCCTTCTTAACGCGTTGCAGCTCCTCAGAATACTTCGCGACCGTGTTTATCAGCTACGGCCCAAATTTACCATAGGCAGTCGCGAAAGGAGCAAAGACTACCTGTTGGCCGTCCGTGCTAATAGGCATCACCTTCGACACAGCGGCAGGATCAATCGCAACTCCGTGGGCCTGCACCATGGCAAGTGACATGGACGCGCCAGCAGCGCGGAGTGAGTTCTTGAAGCTCGAAGGAACACCCCCGGCAAAAGACTCCACCAGCTCGCCCATGTTCTCGATTAGCTCAGCCTTGGGCATCAGCTCCTCCCGGAGGCGACTAAGAATGCCCTTGGCCTTGAAGAGCATATCTTGAACGGCGATGCTATGGTCCTCGACTAACGAAAGCGCGCCTGCCAAAGCGTCGTCGTGGCAGAGGGCCTGAGGATCGAAGCTCAAACCGCTAGCATCTGCACACAAACCAACACATGAATATCAAACATCAATGCCAACGGCAAAATAACAAACAGAGAACAACAATGATATCCAAACAAGGTACCTGAGAGGGCTTTGGCAATCGAGAAAAGTTGTTCTTCAAAAAACTTCTCCCTGAAGCAATGGAAGCACGAAGATTCTCTTTGCACCTTTGCGCCTCGTCACGCGCGGCGATTGCCTCATCGCGACCCTTCACAGCCGCGGCAAGAGTTTTCTCCATGGCAGCAGCATTGCGCAGGAGGGCATTATGTTCAGCTACACAAGCAAAAAAGGTTTGACTATCTGTCGACTATATCAAAGGAGAAGAAGAATAAGTGCAGGACACTCACTCTCGACCATGCGATGACGCGTCTCCAGCATTGCATGGTGGCGGCCCATCGCGAGCACTTGCTCCGCCAGGTGCGTGTCCTCCTTCACAAGGAGCTATCGCATAACAAAGGATCAGCAGAAACCATGGACTGCAACATCAAAAAGAAAAAAGCCTACACTTACGTGATCCTCCAAAGACTCCGAAGTCGTTTGGTGCGCCGGCATCCGGGTAACCATTCGATGCTCCCCTGCATGAGGAGAACTGGAAGAGTTGTGCCCAGAGTGGGCCGCCAATGGAGGGGAAGGAGCGTGCTCGACCTCTTTCTTGGCCCTTGAGGTCGCGACTCCCGATTCTTTCAAGAATTGAACGTCGCCAGAAGATGACGACGCCTCTTGGCTGCAAGACAAAATCCACATCAAGAAAAGGACAAACACAGAGACGAGCCAAACAAGGGCAAATCCAGAGAAGAGCAAAACAAATTAGAAAACTTACCAATCAAATTTGTCAAAGTCAAAAGTGGCCTCCTTCGACTCTGACGAGGACTCCTTGGGCAATCCCATCTTGCGAGAGGATGGTGCCACGGCGCTCACAGGAATGGAAGGGATCGGCGACTCCGCACCTACACCTGCACCTTCCGGAGTCGAAGGAGACGACGCATCGGAATCCTCGCTGCGTGAACGCTTGCGAGTATCCGGACTACCGGACTCGGGGGCTTCCTCCTCCACATCAGAGGGGACGGTCCACTCCGACTCGTCCTCCTCCAAGGCTTCGCGAGGAATAATCCCCTCAGGAAGAGGAGGCATACAAGGCGACACCGCCCAATCCTGCATATAGACAACAAGTTCAGCAAAAAAAATAAACAGCAGAAAAAGCAATCGACAAATTAAGCTACTGCGTAGCACAACTATACCTCAGGAAGAGGGTTAGCGGCATCAAACGGAGGAACAACTGGCTCACTGGGGAGCACATCTTTGACAGTGTACTTGGTGACCAGTCGAACCCTTTTGTCCACTTCACTCGCGGACATGCCATTGGCAGACACGCGAGTGGGAACGTCAGCGCCAGTCCACTAAAACATGGGGTGGACTCTGGCCTGCAGAGGCTGGACGTGACGCCGCAGCCACGTGCGAATGAGGGCGCAACCTCCCTCCTCTGTGCCGAGGCGACTCTCGAGGTCGGAGACACGCTCGTATAGCACGTCCGTCTCCGCGGATTCGCCAGGCATAACTACATTTTTCCAGGAGCGCCTCCTATTGCACGGCGTCGCGGGATCGAACGGTGCGAGTCCGAAGTGCTCGTCGCCAACCTTCTCATCACGGATGTAGAACCACTCGTCCCTCCACCCTTCGACGAACGCTGTGAGCTTGATGTCGAAATAGGTGGCGGATGGGTCGACGTGAATCCCGCAACCACCTACATCATAGACTAAAGAGCCAGATGCAGATTGGCGCTTCAATTTGAAGAGGCGCTTGAAGAGGCCGAAGTGCGGGTCGATTCCGAGCCAGCACTCGCAGAGGGTAATGAAGCAAGAGATGTGGAGGATCGAGTTCGGGGTCAGCTAATGGAGCTGAAGCCCGTAGAAACAAAGGAGGCCCCTAAAAAAGGGGTGAAGGGGCAAGGAGAGACCACGAATGATGAATGCCAAAAACATCACTCGAAAACCAGCGGGAGGAGAAGGAATTGCCTCACCGCCGGGGACGCGCGTGTCGGCGACTGCGCCAGACAGCACTCCGTCTTGACAAAGAAGACGGAGATCTGATGACTTGATGATGGAGGGACTCCATGCGCCATTCGTGACGTGGGTGCCCGTGCCCTTCTTCTTCCCGCCGACGGCGGTGCTGGTGCCCGCAGCGGCGGAGCCGCCTTTCTTCTTCGCCGCAGCAGCGGTGGCCGCGGAATTGGCCGCAGCACCTCCTTTCTTCTTCCCCATGGTGCCGCGGCGATGCGACCGAAGGAAGTAGCTTGGAACCGAGCGGAGCTGGTCCAGCGTCAAGGACGAGACGAGCGCAGAGAAAGCAGAGGAGTAGCGGCAATGGCAATGGAAGCAAAGGATGAATACGAGCAGATGAGAAATTACCGTCACAGCACCGCTACTTAACCCCTGGAAGATGCAATCCAACGGCTCAGAAAAACCCTATTGGACACGTGGGAAAAATCGTGCTGGACACGTGGAGGAGTGGAAGCGCGAACCATCCCTCCACTGCTCCCATTATGCGCGGAAATCGAGGAGGTGCAGTTAAAATAAAGATTACGCACGCCTAGTCAAATCAAAGTCAGAAAGTGGGACCCACTGCTCGTCACGTCCCGTCAAACTCGCTCACGCGGGCAACTGAGGTCATGAAATCGTCAGCACTGACATCATCAAAGCTACACAGCAGAAGACTTCGACTACTTTAGTCCTTGCTCAAGTCTTCCACTCCACCAAGCACTCGAGGGTTACTCCCATAGGGAGCACTGGTCGCGCATCCTATGATTTTTCCTTCTTCTTCTTTTTCAGGAACATGGATAATCAAAGAAAACCCAACCACTCAAAACATGGCTTGACTATGGACATTAGGTTACTCCCATAGGGAGCGCTGGAAACAAATTCGACTGAAACAAGCAAACAAAAGACGACAGCAGTCGCAAAATGATTCTTCAATCCCTACATGAGTCTTCGACTCAACCAGGCACTCGGGGGCTACTCCCATAGGGAGCGCTGGTTACGCACTCTATGATTATTTATACAAAAACTGTGTGTTGATAACATCCACACTCGAAACTCATGGCGACACCGCCTCATGATTTTTCCCTATAAAGAGGCTCCATCTCCTGGGTCACCCGAATCGTCTCCGCGATGATAAAATTTGGATGCCGCTCTTACAGCGTGAAGGTAAGACCTGAATAAGGCCTGACAATGCATTAGTTGCGCACTACCAGAAATGTATCCGTACCTACAGGTACGATGAACATGCCTTGACGGACGCGTCGAGTTCTCACACCCATATAACTGGAATTCGACTCCTGTAAGACCTCCGCGGCTTGAGTCGAATTACGCCAGCACTTTTCCGGATTCGAGTTTGGGAACTCGAGTCCGAGTAGATTGCGTTGTTTCACTCTAAGGTGGTTAACTGATACCGATACTTCGATTAAATCAGGCATGCACATCAACAATCCCTATGACACAAACAAAGCAGTCGAAATATACTCATTCATGCACTCGAAAGACTTCAAAATAGTCCCCAGTCAAATCTGCGATTCCACTAGACACTCGGAGGCTACTGACATGGGTATACCCTACAGGTACTCGAGCTTGGTATATACGGCCTAAATACGTAAAGGCCCATGGTGTCGCCTAGGCCCAAATGAAGGACTCGAGTAATCTATGGACTCTCGATTGCTTGAAGAACAAGAAGAAGCTAAAGATAGAAAGTTTGAAGGGGAAAACCCTAACTTGTAACCGACTCGACCTATTACCCGAGACCTAACCTACCTATATAAAGGTTAGGAGGGGGCGGCGAGGAGGACACACGCAACCCTAGTTTCCACAACCCTTGCCAGATTGCATCCGCGCACCATCGTAATCTTCGATTCCTTCGATAATTCCACGAGCAGACAAGCAGGCGTAGGGACCTCTACGAGGCCTGAACCTGGGTAAATCTTTGTGATGTGGGTTTAAGTCGTCAATGCCCATTGTTATGGACTTGGGTTTTGGAGAAGGAGGGAGCGCTGGAGACATCTATCGGCTAACAGACAAGCACACAGGGGACAGAGATTTACCCAGGTTCAGGCCTCGTAGAGGTCCCTACTCCTGCTTATCTACTCGTGGAATTATCGAAGGAATCGAAGGTTACAATGGTGCGCAGATGTAATCTAGCGAGGTTGGTGGAAACTAGGGTTGTGTGTGTGTCCTCCTAGCCGCCCTGTTGGGGGGATACCCCCGGGTAGGGTCACGCCGGGGTACAAAGGTTGAGCTAGCGAGGTTCGGCAAGGCCAAGGTGGATGCTGGCCGGGTCACCTCTAGGCAGGCCAAATCACGGGGTATCCCGGACCAAGGGGCGTTCGCCTAACTAAGTCTCAACCGACTTAAGCAGTAAGTCGGAAGTGCATGTTTAACTTGTATGCAGGAACAAGTGTGGCCAGATCAACTATGATCCGGGGCACATCTAGCTTCTAAGAGAAGAAAGGAATCTCGCTGGTCAAAAGAAGCCCCGGTACGCACTGCCTGAGCGAAGCAGACAAGGGCAGGACCACCGAGGCTTGGCCGACAAGGGTGATGATACCCATGTCGGCTGACGCGGGCGCCATAGAGGCTCACGTAGCCTCTGCATGTGTGATGTGAGGGAAAAACAACCTGGTCGGCTTACTACTTTGGGAGATGGCATATTCTAGGAATATACCTCCACGTATGCCCTAGATGGAGACCTAGCCCCCCCTATATAAGGAGGGCTATGGCTTCTGTAGAGGAGGTTCCGATTTGGCTAGTTTGGCTAGGGTTTTAAGGGTGATCTGTGAGCGAGAGTAAGAGAGCTCCTTCTTCCTCCTCTCGCCAATACAGCTCTAGGAGCACTTGTAACCTTGGAGACAAAGCAAATATAAACTTTTGTGTGGAGAATCACTTCACTATCCCTCCCTGGATTTCCCTAGCGTATATTAGTCCCCACCTTTAGCCTATCCATGGCATCTGCCGTGACACCACCACGACAGTTGGCGCCCACCGTGGGGCTAGCGGCGCTAGCAGGGGTGAAGATCCGGACGGGAAACCTCATCGGCACCAGCGAACGCATTGTCTCCGGGCTCGTTCAGCGCTTTGGAGCGCTGGACTTCGTCAGCGACAACACTGGTTGCTTCGGCACGCGCTCACTTCCGCGCAACGGCCTCTTCGTCAAGTTGGGTGCGCACAAGGTCTACGTTGTTGTGGACGTATCTTGCGTTCATCCGCGGCACATCATTGAAGCAGGGGAACCATCCCTTAGCGTGGTTCATGGGGCGCGTATCGCTCGCTCCCCGGACCGTGCTGAAGTGATGATGACCGCGCCTGGTGCGGGCGCAAGCAACGATCCAGCGCCAGATCCGGAGGTAACACCTAAGGCACCGAGGAAAGGTAGAGGTCCTCCACTAGAGAGTCCTGAGAATGTACTAAGAGAAGCTATGGATATCTTGGCAAACCCGGTAGCAGCAGTGGTAGATCCGGCTCAGGCATAGGCCGAACTAGAAAAAACTAGGCAGAAAATTCTAGAGGGAGCAAAAAAGATTGCTGCGGCTCAGCAGTCGTTGAACATGACGCTGCGTGAGTACGCAAAGGCAAACAAAGTAGATGCTGTAAAAGTGAAGGGGAGAAATCTCATCAGCGAAATGAACAAAGAAGGTGATACTCGGATTGAGGAGTCTAAAAACTGTTTGTCCGTAGGGCTGCCGAAGTACAGTACCCCGGTGAAGAACCTCAGAGCAGCGGATGCAGCTGCATCCGAGCTAGAGGGTCGCCCGTCAGAGACAGCAGGATCGAGTCAATGAGTTGGTTCGGATCGCGAACAGGCAAAATGAGGAACTGCTTAGGGCAAACCCGGAAAGAGCTGGAGCCTCCAAGATCGTTCATTCGGCGGTGGGTAACCCGGAGAAATCCGCTGGAGCCGCATCGTCCCCTCATGGTGGTCAAAGGAGAGAGGAGGTAGTAACCTCGGCCAGGAGAAACAAGCAGATTGTTCCGTATGACCCGACAAGGGCAGGAAAGGCAAAAGAGGTACAAAGAAACGACGATCGACGGAGTGTAAGCCGAGGTGAAGCTGGCCAAGGTGACCGTGACCAAGGCAATGCCGGTCAAGGAAACGCTGTTAACAGCAATGCCAGACAGCACAATTCTACAGGACAACCACAGCAGCGGAATATGCCAAGGCAAGGGCAAAGCGCTGGCCGAGGTATGCAATAGAGAGATGCGCCACGAGAGCGAGACCGATACAACGATGGAGATTCAGAAATGGTAAATGCGGGATACCCAAGGCCGGACTATCATGTGATAGGGTCGAGACTGTGAAGCAGGGATTTGATGCCGTATGATGCCAGGTTGAAACTGGATCGCCTGTATAGGTCGGAGCAGATTGAAAGTCAAGGTCCCCCGGGTCCTGCATGTTTTGGACCCCGGATCATGAAAGAGCCACCGGTACCTAACTTCCGGTTACCCAGAGGCACGGAAACGTATGACGGCAGCACCAAGCCAGAAGATTGGTTGATAAATTCTGCCACAGCTGTGAAAATTGCCACAGGCAACTTGAGGTGGGATGTACGATACATACCCCAGATGTTGGAGGGCCCGGCAAGGGTATGGCTGAACAATTTGCCACCCGGAAGCATTAACTGCTGGATCGATTTTGAAGAGATGTTCATCAGCAATTTCTCGAGTACGTATCGGAGGCCGAATAGGCCACAGACACTAGCCATGTGCAAGCAAAGACCGAATGAGACGGATCGGAAGTTTTTAACCCGGTGGTGTACCGTCAGAAACTCATGTGAGGGCGTGATAGAATCACAGGCCATAGTGTGGTTTACACAGGGGTACAGATATGCAAGCGAACTGTGGCAAAAGTTACAAAGGAAGATGCCCACCACGTTGGCAGAGATGATCCGGATTGCTGATTCGTATGCTCTGGGAGATCCGACTCAACCTAGGCTTGTGTTAAACGAGTCGAACGATGAGTACTACCAGAGAGATGGAGCCGGATCATCCCGGAGGAATGACTACAGAGGTAAAAGGAGGGATGATAGACCAGATCATTGATACGGTTCGCAACAAGTTGCAGCTATGAATCAAGATCAGCCTAGAGCAGGGGCAGTCAACGCCAGAAAACTGGAGGGCAATGGACTCCGAGAAACAATGGCAAGAAAACTTGGACGCCAGAACAAAAGAAACAGTGGCAAGAAAGGAAGGACCATCCGAGGTACACCTATGAGTTGATGTTGGATCAGCCATGTAAGTTTCACACGCCAAATCCAAATAACCCAGGGGGTCACACAACGAGGCAATGTGAGTGGATGCGTAAGATAGAACAAGGTGGTTCGGGGAATGCTCAGGCACCCCGGAATGATCAACCTCGGCAGGAGTTACCCCGGCAGCAATTGCTCTTCGGAGCGAACACGCAACAGCTAATGTTGCCTCCCCCTCCGCCGAGGTATGATAACAATGAGAGAAGGGATGCAGTGCAGCAGGTGGAAAATCAGCACCAGCCGGATCAGAGGTACCAGGAAATGAGGGGAGGAATGAGTACAGGGAGCATCACCAGAGTTACTGTGTATTTACCACTGAGGAAACAGATAGAAAAAGCTTGCAGCACCGACATATGGAGGTCAATGCGGTAATGCCAGCGGTGACGAGGTACATGCCTTGGTCAGACCAAGAAATCATTTGGAGCATCAAGGATCATCCCAAGCTTATGCCGAGTCCTGGATCATATGCGTTAGTGCTGGACCCGACATTCATTGGGCCTAACATCAATGTGAGGTTCTCAAAGGTACTGATTAACAATGGCAGTAGCATTAACATCATGTATGCGAACACAATGCGCAAGTTGGGTATCTCCGAGAACATGCTCCAGGCTACAAGGACAACTTTCCATGGTATTGTACCAGGCATTTCTTGTGAGCCCATAGGCAAAGTCCGGGTTGACGTATTGTTTCGCACGAGAGATAATTGCCGAACTGAGAATCTGGAGTTTGAGGTGGTGAACTTGGAAAGTGCGTATCACGCATTACTCGTAAGGCCAGCATTGAACAAGTTCATGGCAAGCTGCCACATCAGTTATCTAAAGATGAAGTTGCCCGGGCCAAATGGAGTGATTACCATTGCAGGAGATTTCCGACGTTCCATTGAGTGTGCCTTTGCCGGGTCTAACCTAGCCGAGTAACTCGTGATTGCGCAAGAGAAAAGAAAAATCCAGGAGGTGGCGACATTAGCCTAGTCCGCGCAGCAGTATATGCCGGCACTGAGTAACCCGCATGGTAGCGTTTCGTTCCAAGCCGCAAAGGATACTAAGAAAGTGCCTGTCGATGATATGTTCCCAGAGCGCACCATAACAATTGGTGCCGGGTTGAATGATAAATAGGAAAGCGAGCTCGTCAACTTCCTCTGTGAGAATCGGGATATTTTTGCTTGGTCTACACAGGACTTGCAAGGTGTTCCGAGGGAGTTGGCCGAGCACTCTTTGAACGTGAGACCCGGAGCAAGGCCGGTGAAGCAACCTCTCCGCCACTTCGCCGAGGATAGGAGAAAAGTCATTGGAGACGAGATAGCTTGGTTGCTAGCAACAGGATTTATCATGGAAGTACTGTATCCGGATTGGCTCTCTAATCCGGTGCTGGTGGAAAAGAAGAAGGATGATCCGAACGTGGCAGTGGTTTGGCGTATGTGTATTGATTACACGAACCTGAACAAGGCGTGTCCAAAAGATCCATTTCCACTGCCAAGAATAGATCAGGTCATAGACTCAACCGCGGGATGTGAACTGTTGTCATTCATTGATGCCTATTCTGGTTTCCACCAGATACCTCTGAATCCGGATGATCAAATAAAGACCGCATTTATCACCCCGTACGGGGCTTATTGCTATCGCACCATGCTGTTTGGTTTACGTAATGCAGGTGCAACGTACCAAAGATGTATGCAAAAATGTTTGCACGACCAAATAGGTCAAAATGTACAAGTGTATGTGGATGATGTGGTTATCAAGACCAAGGAAAGCAAAACACTCCTTGACGACATCAGGCAGACATTCGCGAACTTGAGAAGGTTCTGAATGAAGCTTAACCCGGAAAAATGTACCTGGTGTGTCCTGGTTGGAAAATTACTCGGATTTCTCGTCTCCAGCCGAGGTATCGAAGTTAATCCAACTAAGATCCGGGCCATTGAATGAATGGAGCTGCCGAAGTGTCTTAACGATGTTCAGAAGTTCACTGGGTTCCTAGCATCGTTGAGTCGGTTTGTATGTCGGTTGGGAGAAAAGGCATTGCCTCTCTACCAACTCATGAAAAAGTCGGATAAATTCGTTTGGACGCCACAGGCCGATGAAGCCTTTGCCCACTTAAAAAAGATGTTAGCCATTGCACCAGTGTTAGCCTCTCCACTATCAAAGGAGCCAATGTTGCTCTACATAGCTGCAACCAACCGAGTTGTAAGTGCAGTGATTGTAGTAGAGCGCGATGAAGAGGGTAAGTCGGTGCAGAGGCCAGTGTATTACTGGAGCGAGGTATTATCTGCCTCAAAGCAGAACTACCCGCACTTTCAAAAGGTGGCATATGGTGTTTATATGGCGGCAAAGAAGCTAAAGCATTACTTTGAGGAGCACCCCATCAAAGTAATATGTGAGGCTCCCATATCCGAGATAATGGGTAACAAGGATGCAAGTGGTCGAATCGCAAAATGGGAAATTGAATTAGCTCCTTATGCGCCACAATATGACAGAAGAGAAGCAATCAACTCTCAGGCTGTGGCGGACTTTTTTGTAGATTGGGCCGAGGTACAATACGAACCACCGCCACCAGATCCGAACTACTAGAGGATGCACTTTGACGGGTCAAAAACAAAAACCAGGCTAGGCGCCGGAGTTGTGCTTACCTGACCAAAGAAGGACCAGCTGAAATATGTGCTCCAAATCCATTTCGCAGCATCGAACAATGTAGAAGAGTATGAAGCACTTGTGCATGGGCTCAAGGTAGCAAAAGAGATTGGGATACGTCGGATCATATGCTTTGGCGACTCGGATTTGGTAGTACAGCAAGTATCAGGATTGTGGGATGCCCTTGATCCAAACATGGCGCTGTACAGATTTCATGTACAGAAGATATCTGGGTACTTTGAGGGGTGTGAATTTCACCATGTACCCCGGGTGGAAAATGAGGCTGCTGACATGCTATCGAAGCTCGGATCAACCCGATAAGCAGTTCCACCGGGTGTAGCATTGGAACACCTCAGAAAACCATCTATCAGGTCGTCCCCAGGAACCGACTCGATCTATGTCCCGGAAGATACAGAATCCGGAGCTGAGCCCATGGAGATTGACATGGGAGGTAGTGCGCGAAACCTGGGGACTGCATCAGCAAACCCGGGGACTGCCTCAGCAAAC
Source organism: Avena sativa (assembly GCA_916181665.1). NCBI lineage: Eukaryota > Viridiplantae > Streptophyta > Magnoliopsida > Poales > Poaceae > Avena > Avena sativa. The sequence goes on from OV702289.1 coordinate 503,701,933, forward strand.
CCGGGGACTACCTCGCAGGACCCGGGGACTGCTCAGCGTGGTCCGGCTGAAGTTATGCCGGTGGATCAGATGGAAATTGATGAAGATGTGTTCCCTGCACGAGCAATACCAGCTTGGGCACTGCCTATATTTCAATTCCTGAAAGATGGAACGTTACCCACCGAGGAGGTGTTAGCCAGGCAAACTCAGAGGAGGGCAAAAGCATACACGATTATCAATTCCGAGGTGTACAAACGGAGTGTAACCAATGTACTCCAGCGATGTGTTGACCCGGAAGAAGGGCTTGACATCCTCTGAGATATACACCAAGGAGAGTGCGGGCATCATGCTTCATCCCGAGCCTTGGTGGCAAAAGCGTTCCGGCATGGGTTCTACTGGCCAAGTGCCTTAGAACAAGCAGAAGATCTGGTGAGAAAATGCAATGGTTGTCAGAGGTACGCTACCAAGACACGTATGCCAATGGCGGAACTCAAGACCATACCAATTACATGGCCATTTGCTGTATGGTGCTTGGATATGGTTGGTCCGTTTAAACCAGCAAGGGGAAACATGACTCACATTTTGGTCATGGTGGATAAATTTACGAAGTGGATCGAAGTAAAGCCTATTAGGAAATGTGATGGGGCTACGGCCGTAACGTTTCTCAAAGATATAATCTTGAGGTACGGTTACCCACACAGTATCATAACTGACAATGGAACAAATTTTGCTGAAGGAGCATTTGCACGTTTCTGCCGGGACAAGAAGATCCGACTCGACGTAGCCTCGGTAGCCCACCCCGCATCGAACGGACAAGTGGAAAGATCCAACGGATTAGTACTATCCGGGATAAAACCCCGGCTCATTGAGCCGCTGCAAAGATCAGCGGGGTGCTGGATAGAAGAACTACTAGCGGTACTGTGGAGTTTAAGAACAACTCCGAATCGGTCAACTGGCTATATTCCGTTTTTTCTGGTATATGGGGCAGAAGCTGTATTACCAGCCGACATAGAGCATGATTCGCCTAGGGTCACCCAATACACAGAAGCCGAAGTGCAAGAAGCCCGGCAAAATGATGTTGATCTGCTGGAAGAAGCGAGAGAACTGGCACTGTCCAGATCCGCCATATATCAGCAAAATCTCCGACGCTATCATAGCCGGAAAGTAAGCCCCCGAGTCTTTCGGGAAGGCGATCTGGTGCTCTGGTTGGTACAACATACTGCCGACATGCATAAATTATCCCCCCCATGGGAAGGGTCGTTCATCGTGAGCAAAGCATTGCACAATGACTCTTATTATCTTATAGATGCAAAGCCACAGGAAAAGAACAAGGCGGACAGGTCCGGCGAAGAATCTAAGCGCCCATGGAATGTAGCTCTACTTCGTCCTTTCTACACTTAGCAGAGAAGTGTATGTATCTGAGTCTTCTCGTATGTCGGTATGTATGCCGGCAATGAGCTTATGAATGAAATATTGGCACCTCGAGCAGTAACTCGGGGACTGCCTTAATAATATTTGTTGTTTTTTATTATTTTTACGTCAGCTGGAGTAAGTTGTTCTACTTAACTCGGATCAGTAGTGTGTGAGCACCAAAAACCCAACTCTTCGATTTTCTGATGTCCAACAAGAATTGGCTTCATGGCAAGCAAGAGAACAAATTTGGAATTGCGTAGCACATGAAAAACGACTAAGGAAAAGAACTTAATCGAGCCGACGATTGTTTTTCGGACTAACCTTGTATTTACTTTCAAACTATTATGCTAAATTATTTTGAGCTAAGCCTAAAAGTTTCTGAGTATTGTTAAAACAATTTTTGAAGCTCGGATTCGTAAGTCGTAAAACCGAATCAAGGTAGACACGAACCGAGCCAGAAGATTGGACGAACAAGAAAACGAAACTCAGGGACTATGCCCAAGTTAATCCGGCATACAAACTTAGTAGCAAAATATTACATAAGTACGGGATACATTTCCACCCGGCATACCGGCGATCTGATAAGTTTTCAAGTGTTTTTAATTAAGGAGCAGCAGGAGGAGGGAGTTCGGCGTCATCTTCGCCTTCTTCAATATCCGAGGCATCGTCCTCTCCATCCTCGTCTGAACTATCTTCGACATTCTCTACCTCTTCGTCGTCAGCGGATTCCAGGAAGCTCGGACCCTCAGTCCGTTCGTGAATGAGAGAATATTCAACAAGGCTATCGGCGCAAGCCTAGCGCCGAGCTACCCATTCCGGGTCATCGGTCCACTTGGATCCGGTGCGCACACGCGTCAGGAGGCTGAGATCGATCTTCTCATACCACGTGAGTATGTGCTGAAGAACGGTCTCAGCTGCAGCACGTCCAGCGGACTCCCTCCAAAGGTCGAGCTGAGTCTCGATCTCTGACAGCTTTTCAGCAAGAAGCGAAACTCTCTTCGGAGCGCTCTCACCGAGCCAGAACGTGTTGAAGACTCGGACTGAAGCGTCGAGAAGATCCTTTCCGTAGTTCTTGATGATTTCCACGCGAGATGACAGGCTGACCAATAGGTCCTCCATGTCAAGGGGAATGCTCACACCATCAGAAGCGACGGGAATACCCCTCTCTCGGCGGAAGTTGGCAACAGCAGCGCTCGCAATAGGAATACCGTCTGGAAAGTGGCCTGAAAACAAGGCAAAGGAAGAATTTGAATAAAAGACATATGAAGTAACCCGAAGAAATATGTCGGATAAGGGAAAGGAACTTACATGAAATGTGGCTGTGGATCTGGGTCAATTCATTGATGCAATTATCGCATCTTTGGCGGAGCTGCACCAATTCAGCGTTCGCCGACTCAAGTTTGATGTCGGCCTCCTGGAGAAGGTCGCGGTCCTTAGCGATTTGGAGGTTGAGGTGCTCACGCTCTTCGGTATAGTCCTGGCCAGCCTTTTCAAGCTCGGTTTGGTGTTGTGCCTTCATCTTCTTCATTTCTGCCTTCAGCTTGGCAATCTCGTCGTTCTTGGTTCGGAGGAGGGCAAGCTCATTGTCTTTCTTTTTGAGCTCGACCTGATGCTGCCCTGCTTATTCGAGAAAATGCAGCATCATGTCAGGCACGGACATGCTATCTTCAAGAGATGCTGAAATAGCGTGTTGACCCGGTAGAGCCGAGGTATGAATGTTTGACGAGCCAAGAAGAAAAGAAGATGGAAAGCAAAGCAGGGTCGGACAATAAGGAATTACCCTTGATCTGCTCCAGGTTCTTTCGCATAATCTTGTTCTCAGCCTCCACACCAGCTGCGGAAACCAAATAATGAGATTAGTTCGCCAGAGGGAGTTGAAGGAAAACGGAGAAGCGCCAAGGGAGAAACTTACCCCTTTTCTCATGCTCAGCGAGATGTGCATTGTGCTTTGCGAGAAGCATCTTGTGAGTATCCAGAAGACGCTGGAACTCAGCACTCCGGCGGTTGGTGGTCACCTAAAAAGAATATGAAAATTTAGCTTAAGCCTTGCGCATATTAGAAGTGTACAAGATCCGGGCCAAGTGGAATTTAACCCGGCTCTAGGTGTGTGCATATTCGAAGTGTACAAGTTCCGGGCCAAGTGGAACTTAACCCGGCTCTAGGTGTGTGCATATTTGAAGTGTATAAGATCCGGGCCAAGTGGAACTTAACCCGGCTCTAGGTGTGTGCATATTCGAAGTGTACAAGATCCGGGCCAAGTGGAACTTAACCCGTCTCTAGGTGTGTGCATATTCGAAGTGTACAAGTTCCGGGCCAAGTGGAACTTAACCCGGCTCTAGGTGTGTGCATATTCGAAGTGTATAAAATCCAGGCCAAATGGAACTTAACCCGGCTCTAGGTGTGTGCATATTCGAAGTGTACAAGATCCGGGCCAAGTGGAACTTAACCCGGCTCTAGGTGTGTGCATATTTGAAATTATGAAGGAGCTATGTTAGTTATCTAAGGAGAATCCGGCCGAGTAACAAGTTACTCCCCCGGAGGCTCGGGGACTAATGGTTATATTGCTAGTGCATGATAAGGAAAAGGTGAAGTAACGTACCTCCATCATCCGACCCGCAAGGTTAATCGCCTTAGAGGCTGTATTCATCTGGGCAGCAAACTCGGTAGGACCGAACTTCTCCGGGAGATCGTCGTTATAGACGAACTCCACCTTGTTCCAGTTATTCATAAACTCGATCAAGGTCGGAGGATATCGCTCCCCGCTGAGCATGTGGGGCGCCACCAAGCCCCTCGCATGTGCCTCTCTCCTCTCAACCTGAGCAAGGGCCGGACTGGTGTGCAGAACAAGCTGTTGCGCACTAGTTGGCTCGGCAGGGGCGTCCTTAGGTGTTGGAGCCTTCTAGGCAAGCATGGACGCAAGGGTGCGCTGTCCAGACCTGGTGGACGCTGCCCTGGTGACGTCAGGGGTTTTCTTGCCTTTGGCTTGCTGAGAGGAGGAAGTGGTTGCGACAGATTTCCCCTTAGGAGCTGCCTGGGTACTTCCTCGCCGAGACTAAGAAGACTCAGACGAGGCGGAGGAGCTTGGCGCTGGTGCTCTTGTTGCTAGAGTTGGTGCTGCTGCTGATTTTCTTGCTGCCGGAGTTGGTGCTGGTGCCGGAATTGGTGCTGATGCTGGTGCTGGTGTTGGTGCTGGTATGGAGGTAGTCTTGGTAGTTGCTGGTTGTGGTGGAGCCGAAGTGGTGGATGCCGCTGCCTCGGCTGGATCCGTCTCCCCCGCTCCAGGGTCCCCCCCCCTCTTGATGAGGCGGGCTGGAACCCAGAGCAGCCGTAGAACCCTCTAGAATAGGGCTCAACGGGCGTGACTCGTCGTCACGAGGGGGAGAGGAGCTAGGATGGAGCAGCGAAGAGATGCTAGATCCACTCTGAGGGACCTCCACCGCAGCCCTATTAAATCAAATAATGTCAGAAGAGAAATTACAACAATGTAAGAAAGAACAAGTTGCAGGAGAAAAAGAAACTTACGCGTCCGAGGTTTGGGGCTCCTTGGGTTTCCGAGCCCTTCGTGCCGAGGCCTTGCCTACAGGCTTAGAAGCAGTTTTGTCTCCGGACTTCTTTCGCCTTTTGGAGGGCTGAGAATGTCTGGAGGAGGAACTTGATGCAGCTCCACGCTTCTTCTTCGGCGATGCCGGAACAGGTTCCCCCGTGGCAAGGGGAGGGTCCTCGTGGATCTGGCCACCAGGGTTAGCTGATGGTGGAAAAGCATAACAAAGGGGGACAACATCAACAGGTTCAATCACCTCGACATCTGAGTCATCTTCATCATCGGGCCAATCTCTAATAGAAGAGGGTTTACCGGTGGGTCGCTTCGTAGCGTCGGTCATCAGGAGGAACATCTCCTGGTCCAGCTCTTCCTTGTCCGGGGTCTCCCGGTCAGGCGCCCATTTAAGGGTCGGATCGGTGCCGTCCTCGAGGGTCTACTGAAGGAATAGCTGAGGAAAAGAATGAACAACAGAGTCAAAAATGGAACAATGACCGACATATAATTAACCCGGAGTAAATTTGCGCCACGAAGCTTACCAAGGGAGGGAGCCTATCTCGGCAGAAATGCTCAATTCCCCACGTCCATTCAGTGGAGAAGTCCTTGTGGGTGGTGAAGAGAGCCTTGACCCGGCGATAGATCTCCGAGTTGCTCAACTCGAAGGACGAGGTCCGGTTGGGGTCGCGGCCGAAGCTCATATGGCACACCTTGTGGGTGCGCGTCTGGAGGGGGGAGATTCGGTTGCGCACGAACATGATCATAGCATCCTCGTTGCGCAACCCGAGCTTCTTCAGCTCCACAAACCTCTTGTTGACCTGGTTGGCCAAGGCTGTGGGCTTCTTGGGGATAGCGTCCCACGTTTCCAGGTTAGGTGGACCCGGAGCATAGGGAAGCAGCCGGATCAAGTCTTCAGTGCCCTCATTTCGGACATAAAAGAAAGTCCGGGCCCATCCTTTGCAGGACTCCAGCCGGTGACTCGAGGGAAAACGGAAAACCTACGGGGTGAGATGGATGTAGCTCCGAATTGAGTGAGCTGCTTGTCCTCTGGGTCAAGTTGAATATTCGGAATGACATTACGATGAAGGCCAAAAAACCGGATCCATAGCTCCTTCGTGGGCCACAATCTGGCATAACCCTCGATCGTAGAGGCAAAAGCGGAAAGAGAGGTGATTGCGTTGGCAGGAAGGTGGTGCGGCTGGAGTTCGTACGTGCCCAGCCAGTCATGGAAGAAATCGCTGACCGGCAAACCGAACCCCCACTGGAAGTGCGACAAGAACACAACGTACTCACCCGGATTGGGTGAGGGGGCGAGTTTGGCGGAGGCAAGGCGCGTGATGACGCTGGTGGGGATGCGTCTGGTCCGGTAGAGCCAGTCCAAGTCATCTTCGCAGACCCATGACCCGGCCCACGCACCACGGTCCGCGGTGGCGGAATCCTCCTCCATTTCTTGCTCAGCAACGACGAGCTCCTCCTCCGTCATCTGATAATCACTGCCCTCGCTGGCACTAGCAGCGGCGGGGGGCAGAGGCCTAGATTGGCAGCAACCCGTGGTGGAGGAGGCGTGTAGCAGCGGCGACGACGTAGAAATCTGGGGGAAAAATGCGGCGGTGGTGCTGCTGCTTGGGAGCACTGGCGGCGGCGCGGTCGCGAGGAAGACGAAGAAGAAGAGCAAAGGGCAGAGGGGCGCGGTGAGGGGAAAAGTCTAAGTGATGCACCCCTCCCCTATTTAACCTCTCCCACGAGGAGAAAGTGGGATCGCTTCCTGCGGGCAAGCCACACGCAATGGCCGTGTACCACCCACATCAACCAATCAACAAGGAGCCACACCGAAGGCCACAGAGATGAGTTGGTCCCGTGATGTGACACAATGATGCGGTAAACGAAGAGGTAGGCGTGACGTGATCCGCGCACAGTGATGACTGACAATTACTGCGGCAGTTACTGTGCTGGCCCTTAAAATGAGACAACATAATGATTAGCCTCCACGTGGGTTGGCGTACGAGAGAAGGAAGCAAGACCCGGATAGAACCGTGGTAACCCATCCAGCAAGTGAAAACTTGGAATGTGCAGAGGGAAAGTAAAGCCATGAGGCCCGAGTTGAAGTGGTAACCCGGCCGGCAAGTGAAAACATGGAACGTGCAAGGGGGACGTGTTGGGTCTGCAGCATAGAAAACAAAATTTTCCCTACGGTGTGAACTACACGCCAAGATCTATCTACTAGGTACAAAGCAAACGGGTGGACATACATCCATAGAGAACTTACCCTTGAAGACAACGAGATTTGTTAACGAGTAGGAACTCGTGGTTGATGTAGTCGTACACTTGCCGATCTCAAGATCATGATGAAGTCCGAGCACCGCAACTCAGCAGCACATCCGCACTCGCACACACGTTCAAGCCACCGGACAACCTCCACCTCCTCGCTCCAGCGATCCAGCGGAAGCAGCAACTCCTTCCAGACGAAATGCCATCGGGAACATGTATCTCGCTAATCCGAGACCATGGGGGAATAATTCTAGAGGGGGAGAGAGATCCTTCACAAGGAGGTGTGAGGATGAAGGAGGGAATGGGTGGCCTTTTATAGGAGGAGGGGGTGCCCCCTCTCTCCATGGCCGGCGCATGGGGGGGTGACCCCTCACCTCCCCCATTCATGTGGTGGTAACTCCTCCACATTAAAATGCCTCTTCACATTCTCTTTTAAAGTCTCCACTTTAAATGCATTAAGTTTCTCCAAATTTAATGCTCTCTCATTTAGTAAAACTCTTTTATTAAATTTATTCAGAATTTTGTTAATTACTTTAATTAACAAACATTCACATATAGCCCCTTGCAATATTTCAATATCACATGCAGAACCACCTTCTGCAATTTCACCCGAAACAATTTCCGGTTTCTATTGAAACAATTCTTGCGCTTTGCAATTCTTTCGTATGAAACATATGTGCTCCAAAATGGTGTCCGGTAACTCTTAAGTGTGCCACCCTACGGTTCGCGAATAATGCAGACGTGATCGAGACCCTTCTCTGATCAATAATCAGCGGCGGGACCAGGAGATCCGTACTGACTCCTACACATTCAACGATGACTCCTGTGATCGTGAGAACCTTTAACGCTTGTAACTAAATCCCTTTCTCTCTCGATATATTACATGTCCGAGATTCGATCATCGGTATCTCCATACCTAGTTTGATCTCGTTACCACATGCACTCTTTTCTCGTTCCCGTGATATAACATTCTAGTGATCACATCACTTGCTTGCAAGCTATCCTAATGTGATATCACCGAGAGGGCCCAGAGTATATATATCCGTCATCTGGATTGACAAATTCCACTCTTGATCCATGAGCCTCAACATAACACCTTCGTAGCACTGAACCCATCTTTATAGTCACCCTGTTATGGTGTGACGTTTGATGTTATCAAGATACTCTTCCGGTGTTAGCAACTAACATGATCTCATGGTCTAAGGATAAAGATTACTTCGTATGATGTTATAGCAATATAAACACAATGACTTGATCGTAATGATATACTTCGGATGAATGTTCATCACATCATTCCACCAATGGTGTGACCTTGTTATTAACAACATCCAATGTCCATGATCAGGAAACCTTGATCATCTTGTTAATCAACAAGCTAGTCTATAAGAGACGCATGACTAGGAACCCTTTTTGTTTATTAAACACACATGTATTGATGTTTCCTATCAATACAATTATAGCATGTAAAATAAACACCTATCATATACAAGGAATACATAATAACAACTTTATTATTGCCTCTCAGGGCATATTTCCTTCAGTCTCCCACTTGCACTAGAGACAATAATCTAGTTCACATAGTGATAAATCTAACACCCATGGAGTTCTGGTGTTGATCATGTTTTGCCCTAGGGAGTACTTTAGTCAACGGATCTGCTACATTCAGGTCCGTGTGCACTTTACAAATCTTTATATCTCCATCCTTGACATGCTCGCGGATGGAGTGAAACCGGCGCTTAATATGCTTGGAATTCTTGTGAGACCTTGGTTCCTTTGTGTTGGCTATGGCTCCATTGTTGTCACAATAGATCACCATCGGGTCCAACGCACTGGGAACCACACCCAGTTCCATAATGAACTCTTTCATCCAAACCACTTCCTGCGCCGCTTCTGAAGCAGCAACATATTCCGCCTCCATTGTTGATCTAGCCACCACAGGTTGTTTGGAGCTCGTCCAACTAACTGTTGCTCCGTTCAAGAGAAATACGTATCCAGATTGAGACTTAGAGTCATCCGGATCAGTGTCAAAGCTAGCATCGACATAACAATTAGCGACTAGCTCTTCTTCACCTCCGTATATAAGAAACATATCCTTAGTTCTTCTCAAGTACTTAAGGATATTCTTGACCGCTATCCAGTGTTCCGAACCTGGATCAGATTGGTACCTACTAGTCAAACTAATAGCATGTGCCACATCCGGTCTTGTACATAGCATGGCATACATTATAGAGCCTATGGCTGAGGCATAGGGGATCCTATCCATTATCTCTCTTTCTTCCGCCGTAGCCGAACTTTGAGTCTTACTCAATGTCTTGCCTTGCAACATAGGTAAGAACCCCTTCTTACTTCCGTCCATATTAAACTTCTTTAATATCTTATCAAGGTATGTACTCTGCGATAGCCCAATTAGGCGTCTTGATCTATCTCTATAGATTTTAATGCCTAATATATATGAAGCTTCACCAAGGTCCTTCATAAAAAATTTGCTGTTTAGATAACTTTTAACACTGTTTAAAAGATCTAAATCATTTCCAATCAATAATATGTCATCCACATATAATATCAGAAATGCCACATTGCTCCCACTCACTTTCTTGTAAATACAAGCTTCTCCATAAGTTTGGACAAATCCAAACTCTTTGATCACCTCATCCAAGCGGAGATTCCAACTTCGTGACGCTTGCTTCAGTCCATAGATGGATCGCTGAAGTTTGCACACCTTATTAGCATCCTTAGGATCGACAAAACCCTTAGGTTGTATCATATACAACTCTTCTTCAATCTTACCATTGAGGAACGTAGTTTTGACATCCATCTGCCATATTTCATAATCGAAATATGCAGCAACTGCTAACATAATCCTAACCGACTTAAGCATCGCTACGGGAGAGAATGTCTCATCGTAGTCAACTCCTTGAATTTGTCGAAACCCCTTTGTGACAAGTCGAGCCTTATAGATGGTCACATTACCATCAGCATCAGTTTTCCTTTTGAAAATCCATTTATTCTCAACGGCCTTTCGGTCATGAGGTAAGTCCACCAAGTTCCAAACTTGGTTCTCGTACATGGATTCCATCTCAGATTTCATGGCTTCTAGCCATTTTTTGGAATCCGGGCTCATCATCGCTTCTTCATATGTCGCAGGGTCATCCATTTCATCAATCATGAAATTCATAACAGGATTGCCGTACAGTTCAGGAGCTGCACGTGTCCTGCTTGACCTGCGAGGTTTGGTAGTGTCCTCTTTCGGAGTTTCATGATCAATATCATTAGCTCTCTCTTCATTAGGTGAAGTCAACTCCGAAACAACTTCTGGAGCTGCGCTACTCGCCATTTCATGAAGAGAAGGTTCAATAACCTCTTCGAGTTCTACCTTCCGACTACTCACACCTTTCGCGAGAAACTCCTTCTCAAGAAAGGATCCATTCTTGGAAACAAAGACCTTGCCCTCGGATCGGTGATAGAAGGTATACCCAATCGTTTCCTTAGGGTATCCTATGAAGACGCATTTTTCTGCTTTGGGTTCGAGTTTATCCGGTTGAAGTTTCTTCACATAAACATCGCATCCCCAAACTTTAAGAAATGACAGCTTAGGTTTGTTTCCAAACCATAATTCATACGGTGTCGTTTCAACGGATTTAGATGGTGCCCAATTTAAAGTGAATGCAGCTGTTTCCAGTGCATAACCCCAAAATGACAGTGGTAAGTCAATCAGAGACATCATAGATCGAACCATATCCAATAAAGTATGATTACGATGTTCTGACACACCATTACGTTGTGGTGTTCCGGCAGGCGTGAGTTGTGAAACTATTCCACAGTCTTTCATATGTGTGCTAAACTCGTAACTAAGATACTCTCCTCCACGGTCGGACCGCAGAAATTTGATCTTTCTGTTACGATGATTTTCCACTTCATTCTGAAATTATTTGAACTTTTCAAAAGTTTCAGACTTGTGTTTCATCAAATAGATATACCCGTATCTACTCAAATCATCCGTGAAAGTAACAAAATAACGATATCTACCTCGCGCTGACACACTCATTGGTCCACACACATCAGTATGTATGATTTCCAATAGATCTGTCGCCCGTTCCATTGAACCGGAAAATGGCGTTCTAGTCATCTTGCCCATAAGGCATGGCTCACATGTATCAAATGATTCAAAATCAAGTGATTCCAAAAGTCCATCAGAATGGAATTTCTTCATGCGTTTAACGCCAATATGACCTAGACGGCAGTGCCACATATATGTAGATATATCATTATCAAGTTTAATCCTTTTAGCATCAACATTATGAATATGCGTAAGACTGCTATCGAGATCCAACAGAAATAAACCATTCAACATAGGTGCATGACCATAAAAGATATTATTCATATAAATCGAACAACCATTGTTTTCAGACTTAAATGAATAACCACTTCGCATCAAACACGATCCGGATACAATGTTCATGCTCAGTGCAGGCACCAAATAACAATTATTTAGGTTTATAACTAATCCCGATGGCATATGGAGAGGCAGCGTTCCGACGGCAATCACATCAACTCTTGATCCATTGCCGACCCGCATCAAGACCTCATCCCTTGCTAGTTGTTGCTTGTTCCGTAGTCCCTGAACCGAGTTACATATATTAGCAACCGATCCGGTATCAAATACCCAGGTGCTACTGCGAGTACTAGTCAAGTACACATCAATAACATGTATATCACATATACCTTTGTTTGCCTTGCCGGACTTCTTGTCCGCCAAATACTTGGGGCAGTTGCGCTTCCAATGGCCAGTCCCCTTGCAATAGTAGCACTCGGTGTCAGACTTAGGGCCAGCTCGGGGTTTCTTTTCAGGCGTGGCAACAGACTTGCCACCCTTCTTTCCCTTGTGCTTGCCTTTCTTGTCCTTCTTGAAACCGGTGGTCCTATTGATCATCAACACTTGATGTTCTTTCCTAATCTCGACTTCTGCAGTCTTAAGCATTGACAGAAGCTTGGGAAGAGACTTCTTCATGCCCTACATATTATAGTTCATCGCGAAGCTCTTGTAGCTAGATGGCAGAGATTGGAGAACACGATGTATACCTAAGTCAATGGGAATCGTTATTCCCAAGGACACAAGCTTATCGGCGTACCCTGACATTTTGAGTACGTGCTCACTAACGGAGATGTTTTCCTCCATCATGCAGCTAAAGAACTTTTCTGTAGCATTATAACTCTCTACGGCAGCATGGGTATTGAAAATCATTTTCAATTCTCCCATGGTATCAAAGACATTGCCATTTTCGAAACGTTTTCGAAGTTCTGGCTCTAGCCCATACAGTATGCCGCAATGAACTAAGTTGTGGTCCTCCTAACGAGTTATATAGACGTTCTTTTCCTCGTCAGGGGCATCAGGAGCTGGTGGGGGGCCTAGCGGTGCATCTAGCACATATTGCTTTTGTGCAGCAGTGAGGAGAATCCTCAAATTCATAGCCCAGTTGGTGAAGTTGCTACCATTCGCAGCAAGTTTCTCTTTCTCCATGAACACATTGAAATTAAAAGCAGGTGGTGCCATCTACAACAGAATTTGTAAAGTATATTTAGACTAAGTTTATGATATATTGAGTTCGACTAATCCAAATTACTAATGAACTCCCACTCAAAAATGACATCCCTCGTGTCCTTTTGGTGATTACATGAACCAAATCCACTACACCAAGTCCGATCATCACGTGAGTCAGTGTAGCTTCAAAGGCGAGCATCTATATGGGCATCATATCAACTATATGACTCATGCTTAACCTTTCGGTCCGTGTTCCGAGGCCATGTCTGTACATGCTAGGCTCGTCAAGTAAGAACCTTAGTATTTGCGTGTGTAAAACTGTCTTACACCCGTTGTATGAAAGCGTAGAGTTGAAAACACCCGATCATCACGTGATGCCTCAAAACACGATCCACAAAACGGTGCATACTTAAGGAAGAACACATTTTATCTTGATATCTAAATGAGGGATCATCTTATAATGCTACCAAACGCGCCAAACTAGCAATATAAGATGCTAACATCTAATGTGTGAAGTGAGGTGATATGGTCCATGCATTTGATCTCTATCATTTGCATCGTGGTATGATCTCTATTATTCCTTTGTGTGTAAGGCCAAGGTCTATGGAACTTACACGTTAAGTGAGTTGTAAGAGCATCTATGATACAACTACTTACAACAATACCATATCAAAACACTAGCCCAGCAACGATCTAAACTAGACGCCTCTAATTTATCAATTGCAAGTTTTACGTGGCTTAGGGCTTTCGGAGATAGAACCTGTCTAACCTACGAACATGAACCACAACGAGGATAACTAAGTTATTAGCAACTCGTTGTAAATCAGATATTGACAATAGTAGGAGAGACAGACACCCGCCAGCCACTTATGCAAAACAAGTCGCATGTCAGTCGTGGAACCGGTCTCATGTACGATAACATGTAAGGTTGGTCCGGGCCGCTTCATCCCACTATGCCACCAATATCCAAGGTACATAGAAGATACAATAACATGATCATTATCGCCCACATATAAACATATGTGTACTACCCGTGCAAAGCACCTACGCATAGATCAGGCTCTGATACCACTGTTGGGTCCGCAGCATAGAAAACAAAAAAATTCCTACGGTGTGAACTACAGCCAAGATCTATCTACTAGGTACAAAGCAAACGGGTGGACATACATCCATAGAGAACTTACCCTCGAAGACAATGAGCTTTGTTAACGAGTAGGAACTCGTGGTTGATGTAGTCGTACACTTGCCGATCTCAATATCGTGAGGAAGTCCGAGCGCCGCAACTCAGCAGCGCATCCGCACTCGCACACACGTTCAAGCCACCGGACAACCTCCACCTCCTCGCTGCAGCGATCCAGCAGAAGCAGCAACTCCTTCCAAACGAAATGCCACCGGGAACATGTATCTCGCTAATCCGAGACCATGGGGGAATAATTCTAGAGGGGGAGAGAGATCCTTCACAAGGAGGTGTGAGGATGAAGGAGGGAATGGGTGGCCTTTTATAGGAGGAGGGGGTGCCCCCTCTCTCCATGGCCGGCGCATGGGGGGGTGACCCCTCACCTCCCCCATTCATGTGGTGGTAACTCCTCCACATTAAAATACCTCTTCACATTCCCTTTTAAAGTCTCCACTTTAAGTGCATTAAGTTTCTCCAAATTTAATGCTCTCTCATTTAATAAAACTCTTTTATTAAATTTATTCAGAATTTTGTTAATTACTTTAATTAACAAACATTCACATATAGCCCCTTGCAATATTTCAATATCACATGCAGAACCACCTTCTGCAATTTCACCCAAAACAATTTCCGGTTTCTATTGAAACAATTCCTGCGCTTTGCAATTCTTTCGTCTGAAACATATGTGCTCCAAAATGGTGTCCAGTAACTCTTAAGTGTGCCACCCTATGGTTCGCGAATAATGCAGACATGATCGAGACCCTTCTCCGATCAATAATCAGCAGCGGGACCTGGAGATCCGTACTGACTCCTACACATTCAACGATGACTCCTGTGATCGTGAGAACCTTTAACACTTGTAACTAAATCCCTTTGTCTCTCGATATATTACATGTCCGAGATTCGATCATCGGTATCTCCATACCTAGTTTGATCTCGTTACCGACATGCACTCTTTTCTCGTTCCCGTGATATAACATTCTAGTGATCACATCACTTGCTTGCAAGCTATCCTAATGTGATATCACCAAGAGGGCCCAGAGTATATCTATCCGTCATCTGGATTGACAAATTCCACTCTTGATCCATGAGCCTCAACATAACACCTTCGTAGGACTGAACCCATCTTTATAGTCACCCTGTTACGGTGTGACGTTTGATGTTATCAAGATACTCTTCCGGTGTTAGCAATTAACATGATCTCATGGTCTAAGGATAAAGATTACTTCGTATGATGTTATAGCAATATAAACACAATGACTTGATCCTAATGCTATACTTTGGATGAATGTTCATCACATCATTCCACCAATGGTGTGACCTTGTTATTAACAACATCCAATGTCCATGATCAGGAAACCTTGATCATCTTGTTAATCCACAAGCTAGTCTATAAGAGAGGCATGACTAGGAACCCTTTTTGTTTATTAAACACACATGTATTGATGTTTCCTATCAATATAATTATAGCATGTAAAATAAACATCTATCATATACAAGGAATACATAATAACAACTTTATTATTGCCTCTCAGGGCATATATCCTTCAGAACGTAAATCCATATAACCCGAGACAAGGAGGTAACTCAGAAATAACATCCAAAGGTTAAACATAATTGAACCTGATGTGGCCTTAGCGGCTGAGGCAGCTAAGACCGCACCAGCTTCGGGGACTAATGTTGGGGGGATCCCCCCGGGTAGGGTCACGCCGGGGTACAAAGGCTGAGTTAGCCGATGTTCGGCAAGGCCAAAGCGGATGATGGCCGGGTCACCTCCAAGCAGGCCGAATCACAGGGTAACCCGGACCAAGGGGCGTTCGCCTAACTAAGTCTCAACCGACTTAAGTAGTAAGTCGGAAGTGCATGTTTAACTTGTATGCAGGAACAGGTGTGGCCGGATCAACTATGATCCAGGGAACATCTAGCTTCTAAGAGAAGAAAGGAATCTCGCTGGTCAAAAGAAGCCCTGGTACGCACTGCCTGAGCGAAGCAGACAAGGGAAGGAGCACCGAGGCGTGGCCGACAAGGGTGACGATACCCATGTCGGCTGACGCGGGCGCCGCAGAGGCTCACGTAGCCTCTGCATGTGTGACGCGAGGGAAAAGCAACCCGGTCGGCTTACTACTTTGGGAGATGGCATATTCTAGGAATATACCTCCACGTATGCCCTAGATGGAGACCTAGCCCACCCTATATAAGGAGGGCTAGGGCTTCTGTAGAGGAGGTTCCGATTTGGCTAGTTTGGCTAGGGTTTTAAGGGTGATCTGTGAGCGAGAGTAAGAGAGCTCCTTCTTCCTCCTCTCTCCAATACAGCTCTAGGAGCACTTGTAACCTTGGAGACAAAGCAAATATAAACTTCTGTCTGGAGAATCACTTCACTATCCCTCCCTGGATTCCCCTAGCGTGTATTAGTCCCCACCTTTAGCCTATCCATGGCATCTGCCGTGACACCACCACGACACGCCCCCTCCCAGCCTTTATATAGATAGGCTAGGTCCCGGGTAGCAGGTCAAGTCGGTTACAAGTTAGGGTTTTCCCCTTTGAACTTTCTATCTTTAGCTTCTTCTAGTTCTTCAAGCAATCGAGAGTCCGTGGGTTACTCGAATCCTTCGTTTGGGCCTTGGCGACACCGTGGGCCTGTATGTATTTAGACAGTATATACCAAGCTTGAGTACCTGTAGGGTGTACCCATGTCAGTAGCCCCCGAGTGTCCAGTGGAATCGCAGATTCAACTAGGGACTTTTGAAGTCTTTCGAGTGCCTAAATGAGTATATATTTCGACTGCTTTTAATTGTGTCATATGGATTGTTGATATACATGCCGGATATAACCGAAGCATCGGTATCAGTTAACCACCTTAGGGTGAAACAACGCAATCTACTCGAACTCGAGTCCCCGGACTCGAATCCGGAAAAGTGCTAGCGTAATTCGACTCAGGCCGTGGAGGTCTTACAGGAGTCGAATTCCAGTTATATGGGTGTGAGCACTTGACGTGTCCGTCAAGGTATGTTCATCGTACCTGTAGGCACGGATACATTTCTGGTAGTGCGCAGCTAAATGCGTTGCCAGGCCTTATTCAGGTCTTACCTTCACACTGTAAGCGTGGCATCCGAATTTTATCATCGCGGAGACGATTCGGGTGACCCAGGAGACGAGTCTCTTTGTAGGGAAAAATTATGAGGCGGTGTCGCCATGAACTTCGAGTGTGGATGTTATCAACACACAGTTTTCTGTATAAATAAATCATAGGGTGCGCGACCAGCGCTCTGTATGGGAGTAGCCCCGAGTGCCTGGTTGAGTCGAAGACTCAGGCAGGGACTAAAGAACTTTTGCGACTGCTGTCGTCTTTTGCTTGCTTGTCTCAGTCGAAATTTTTGTCCAGCGCTCCCTATGGGAGTAACCCATGTCCATAATCGAATCGTATTTCGAGTGGTTTGGGTTTGCTTCTGATTGTCCATGTCTCTGCAAAAAGAAAAAGAAAAATCGTAGGGTGCACGGCCAGCGCTCCCTATGGGAGTACCCCCGAGTGCTTGGTGGAGTCGAAGACTCCAGCAAGGACTAAAGTAGTCGAAGTTTTCCACTGCGTAGCTTTGATGACGTCAGTGTTGATGCTTGTATGACCTCAGTTTCCCGCGTGAGCGAGTTTGACGGGACGTGACGAGCAGTGGGTCCCACTTTTTGACTTTGATTTGACTGGCATGCGTAATCTTTATTTTAACTGTGTCTCCTTGATTTCCGTGCGTAATGGGAGTAGTGGAGGGACGGTTCGCGCTTCCCCTTCTCCACGTGTCCAGCGCGATATGTGCCATGCGTTTAGTAGGGTTTTTCTGAGCCGTTGGATTGCATCTTCCAGGGGTTAAGTAGTGGCGATGCGATGGTAATTTTCCCATTTGTTCTCATTCATCCTTGCTGCCATCGCCATTGCCGCTGCTCCTCTCCTTTTCTCCGCGCCCATCTCCTCCACGACGCTGGACCAGCTCTGCTCGTTTCCGAGCTACTTTCTTCGCTCGCATCGCCGCCATGCAATGGGGAAGAAGAAGGGAGGCGCTGTTGCTGATTCCGCGGCTACTATTGCCGTCATGAAGAAGAAAGGCGGCTCCGCCGCTGCGGGCACCAGCACTGCCGCCGGCGGGAAAAAGAAAGTCGCGGGCACCCGCGTCACAAATGGTGTGTGGCGCCCCTCCATCATCAAGGCGTCCGATCTCCGTCTTCTTCGCCAAGACAGAGTGTTGTCTGCCGCAGTCGCTGACGCCCGCGTCCCAGTGGTGAGACCATTCCTGCTCCTCCCGCTGGTTTTCGAGTGATGTTTCTAGCATTCATCATTCGCGGTCTCTCCTTGCCTCTTCACCCCTTTTTTAGGGGTCTCCTTTGTTTCTATGGGCTCCAGCTCCATCAGCTGTCCCCAAATTCAATCCTTCACATCTCTTGCTTCATCACTCTCTGCGAGTGCTGGCTCGGAATCGAGCCACACTTCGGCCTTTCCAAGCGCATCTTCAAATTGAAGCGTCGGTCTGCATCTGGCTCTTTAGTTTACGATGTAGGTGGTTGCGGAATCCACGTCGACCCATCCGCCACCTACTTCGACATCAAGCTCACGGCATCCGTCCAAGGGTGGAGGGACAAATGGTTCTACTTCCGCGATCAGAAGGCTAATGGTGAACATTTTGGCCTCGCGCCCTTCGATCCCATGACGCCGTGCAGGAGGATGCGCTCCTGGAAGAACGTAGTCATGCCTGGCGAGCTCGCGGAGACAGACGTGCTGTATCAGCGTGTCTACAACCTCGAGAGTCGCATAGGCAAAGAGGAGGGAGGTTGCGCTCTCATCTGCACTTGGTTGTGCCGTCACGTCCAGACCCTGCAAGCCAGAGTCCACCCCATGTTTCAGTGGGCTGGCGCTAATGATGCCACTCGCGTGTCTACCGATGGCATGTCTGCGAGTGAGGTGGACAAGAGGGTTTGACTGGTCACCAAGTACACCATCAAGGATGTGCTTCCCAGTGAGCCAGTTGTTCCTCCGTTTGATGCTTCGAACCCTCCTCCTGAGGTATAGTTGCGTTATGCAGTAGCTGATTTTGTCGATTGCTTTTCTGTTGCTTACTTTCTTTTTGCTTAATTTCGTTGTTTGTATGCAGGATTGGGCGGTATCGCCTTGTATGCCCCCTCTTCCTGAGGGGATTATTCCTCGCGAAGCGTTGGAGGAGGACAAGTCAGAGTCGACTATCCCTTCTGATGTGGAGGAGGAAGCCCCCGAGTCCGATAGTCCAGACACTCGCAAGCGTTCGTGCAGCGAGGATTCCGACGCGTCATCTCCTTCGACTCCGGAAGGTACGGGCGTTGGTGCAGAGTCGCCAATTCCTGCTGTTCCCGTGAGCATTCTGGCACCATCTTCTCGCAAGAAGATGCGATTGCCCAAGGAGTCTTCGTCGGAGTCGAAGGAGGCCACATTTGATTTTGACAAGTTTGACTGGTAAGTTTTCTAGCTTACTTGTCCTTTTCTGTTTTGCCCTTGTTGGCTTGTCTCTGGGTTTGCCATTTGTTGATATGGTTGTTATCTTGCAGTCAAGAGGCGTCGTCATCTTCTGGCGACGTCCAGTTTTTAAAGGAATCAGGAGTCGCGACCTCAAAGGCCAAGGAAGTGGTCGAGCGCTCTCCTTCCCCTCTAGTGGCGGCCCACTCTGGGCACAATTCTTCCAGTTCTCCTCATGTAGGGGAGCATCGAATGGTTGCCCGGATGACGATACAGCAGACATCTTCGGAGTCATAGGAGGATCATGTAAGTGTAGCTTTTCTCCTTTGCAGTGTTGCAGTCGATGTTATCTATTGCTTCTGATGATTTTTTGTTATGCGACAGCTCCTTGTGAAGGAAGCCACGCACTTGGCAGAACAAGTGATGGCGATGGGCCGCCGGCATGCAATGCTGGAGACGCATCACCGCGTGGTTGAAACTGAGTGCTCTACACTTATTCTTCTTCGTCTTCTCCTTTTGATATAGTCAACTGATAGTCAGCTTTTGTTTGTCGTGTAGATGAACATAATGCCCTATTGCGCGACGCCGCCACCTTGGAGAAGACACTCGTCGCGGCTGTGAAGGGTCGCGACAAGGCGGCACGTGATGAGGCGCGAAGGCGGGAAGAGGAACTGCGTGCCTCCTTCGCATCCAGGGAGAAGTTGTTCGAAGAACAGCTTTTCTCAATCGCCAAGTCTCTCTCAGGTACTTTTTCTTGTGGATATTGTTATCCTTCTCTGCTTCCAATGTTTTTGTCGGTGGCGCTGATGTTTTTGTCCATGTGTGGGTTTATGCATAGATGCTGGCGATTTGAGCTTCGACCCGCAGGCCCTTCGTCGCGATGACGCTCTGGCGGGTGCACTGTCGGCAGTCGAGGACCATAGCGCCGCCGTCCAGGATACACTTTCCAAGGCCAAGGGCGCCCTCAGTCGCCTCCGGGAGGAGTTGATGCCCAAGGAGGAGCTGATTGATAATATAGACGAGCTGGTGGAGTCACTTGCTAGGGGCGTGCCCTCCAGCTACAAGAACTCACTCCGCACGGTTGGCGCGTCCATGTCGCTTGCCATGGTCCAGGACCACGGAGTCGAGAACGATCCTGCCACGGTGTCGAAGGCGATGCCTGTTGGAGCGGACGGTCAGCAGGTAGTCTTTGCTCCTTTCGCGACTGCCTGTGGCAAATATGGGCATCATTTGATAAACACTATTGCAAAGTACTCTGAGGAGCTCCAATGTGCAAAAAAGGCAGCGAAAGCTTCGGCGTCAGGGGTCGGCGGAAAGTTAGTGGCGTCTGACACTGCCACGGACTTGATGAAGCCCCCGAAGCTGTCGAAGTCGAAGAAGCCAGCTGCTCCTTAGCTAGCTTTGTAATAGTTAATTAGATTGTGTCCTTTTGTTTGAGAACATGCCTGCTGGCGAGTGTATCTGCTAATACTTTTGCTAGTACTGAATGCATATGATCCTTTTGTCTTTGTGTTGATTTGGTCATCTTATTTTGCTTCTATCTTGACTTGTGGTAGGGTACATCGAGTGATCCTTTGATGGAAACTCAGGACTCGCCGACCCTTGATGGTACCGCGGCCCCGCCGCGCTCTAGGGTTGATGAGTTGTCATTGCTTTCACGACTGCGTGACCGCGTGAAGCAGCTGGAGCGTGAGTTACCGTGCTCCGCGGTAACGCAGACGTGTGGAAGTCGAAGGCGGAGAAAGCCGCCACCCGAGAGCAATATTTGCTTGGCGAGGTGACACAGCTAGGTGACCAATTCAAGTGTTAGTTTGCTTGTTCTCATCTTTTCCTTGTAGTCACTCGCAGTGGTACGTTGTACTCATGCTGCTGTTGTTGCTTCATGTAGTTGTTAGCGCGCGTCATCCGCAGGAGGAGAAGGATAGAGTTGCCATTCGCCTGCATGATCTCACCCAGGAGCATCTTCAAGAGAGTGGATACTTCTGGGTAGATCATGATCGCGTGACTGCGCTGGCGACCCTGTAGGATCGTGCGTCGCGAGTGCTACTTTTTCTGAAGAAGTCGCAGTCATGCTTGAAGAATATTTATCGGGCGATGTTCCCGCTGGATGATGCTCCATCAAGCTTGCTGGCCCTCCTTGCCAAGTTTCAAGATCTGTCCGCGGTTAGCGGATGCGTGAGGCAACAGTTGGTGGCTGGTGCCAAGGCTTCCCTTTCCATGGTGCGACTGCACAGGCCTGACGTGGATGTTGTAGCGATTGCGTTTGGGCCGCCTGCCCCATCAGCAGGTTCTACTTGGAATATGGTGCCGCACTACTAGACGGTGGATCGTCCAGCAGAAGAGATCGTCGACTTCTTTGAGGAACAAACCAATGTTCTCCTGCTGCAGTAGTAGCCTAGTTTGTATCCTGCACATAAGTGTACTTGTGTTGTAAAGTTCGTATAGGTCTTGTAAATAATTTAGTGTCGAATGTGCATAAAGAGCTTTGCTAGCATGAAGTGTGTTGCACTATGCGAGTCCTTTTCGTTAGCCTAGCCATTTTTTATCTCAGTCCCTTGTCAACCTGTCAGGTGCGTTGCAGTTGGATTGAGGTTGTGCTTAAGGGTTTCGATTGATGTACCAGCTACTCAGGATATCGCGTATTGGTTCGAAGAACATATGTGTATAGGGTGGCGCAGCCCCCGAGTAGGTAAATTGAAAAAGTAAAGGAGAACACAGATTTTTGGGGCACTTAGCTTTTATTTATTCGAAGAACAGTGCGAGGTACAATGTGTGGCTAAGTAGCCTTGGCTGAGTAGCCTTATTTGTAATGAAAGGTAAAAACGACTAAGGGTAGAAGCGTCGCAGTTGTGCGATGTTCCAGGGGTTGGAGTACGCGACTCCTGTCTCTAAATCTTGAAGGCGATAGGCTCCACCTGGGATTACTTCCGTAATCACGTACGGTCCTTCCCAGGGGGACTCGAGCTTGAGATGCCCCTGCTGCTTCAGTCGCAGGACCAGGTCACCTTCGACGAAGGATCTGGGGCGAAGCCTCCTACTGTGGTAGTTGCGCAGGTTCTGCTGGTAGATCATGGATCGTTCCGCGGCGATTTCCCTTGCCTCTTCAAGGAGGTCGACGGAGTCTTCGAGTGCGAGGAATGACTCTTGCTCGCTATAAGCGACCACGCGCGGCGCCTTGTACCGTACCTCGGCTGGTAGCACGGCTTCAGCTCCATGCACCATAAAGAATGGCATGTAGCCCGTGGCGCTGTTTGGAGTTGTACGTAGGCTCCATAGTACGGATTGCAGTTCGTCCGGCCAGCAACCCACGGCTTGTTCGAGTGGCTGGAGGAGTCGTTTCTTGATGCCGCTGCAAACAAGACCGTTTGCTTTTTCCACCTGACCGTTGGTCTGCGGATGTGCTACCGAGGCGTAGCTGATGTTGATCCCCAAGTTCTCACAGAATTCTTGGAACTCCTTGGATGTGAAGTTCGTCCTGTTGTCGGTGATGATGCTGTGCGGCACCCCGAAGCGGTAGACGATGGACTCGAAGAACTTGACTGCGTTGTGCCCTGATTGGTTGGTCATTGGGATGGCTTCAATCCACTTGGTGAATTTGTCGACTGTGACCAAGAGGTAGACGTAGCCTCCTTGCGAGGACCTTGGAAGTTTGCCGACCATGTCGAGCCCCCATTGTGAGAAGGGCCAGGCCAATGGGATTGGCCGTAGTTCTGCACCTAGTGCGTGTGGCTTGTCCGTGAATCGCTGGCAAGCGTTGCATTTTTGGACTATGTCCTTGGCGTCGCGCCTAGCCGTAGGCCAGTAAAATCCAGCTCGTAGAGCTTTGGCAACGAGGGCGCGACTGTCGGCATGAAGCCCGCAGGTCCCTTCGTGGATGTCTAGGAGAACTGCTTTTCCATCGGCGATGGAGACGCATCGTTGGAGTACTCCCGTGATGCTGCGTTTATATAGTTCGCCATTGATAACAGCGAATGCCTTGGATCGCCGCGCGATGTGTCGTGCATCGGTCGGATCGTCTGGTAGCCTCTTGCTGAGGAGGTACATGATGTATGGCTGCGTCCAGGACTGCTCGATCATCATGACGCTCATTGGTCCCTCGAGTCCTGTGTCTAGCTTCAAGTCATCGAGTGCCATTGGCTCATTGGGTGGCGTAGCCCCCGAGTCCGTTGCTGCGCTTGTTTTCTTCTCTGCGGCCTTTGGCTTGATGGAGCGTTTGCATATGCGCTCGAGAAATACCCCAGGCAGTATGGGGGCGCAGGTAGAGCCTATGTTGGCGAGTGCGTCCGCTTCCTCGTTGCTTTTGTGACCTACGTGTCGCAGCTCGCAACCATCAAAGTCTCCTTCGAGTGTGTCGTAGAGGTCGCGGTACGCGATCATGTTATCGTTCAGCGCGTCGCACTCATGCATTGTTTGGTTGACGACCAACTTGGAGTCGCCGTATATGATAAGCCTCTTGGCGCCGCAGGCTTTTGCCATCCTCATCCCGTGCAACAGGGCCTCGTATTCAGCCTCGTTGTTTGAGGCTATGAACTGCATTCGCAGGATATATTTTAGCTTGTCCCCTTGAGGTGATGTCAGTATGACACCTGCACCTGCTCTGTCTTTCCGCTTGGACCCATCGAAGTGCATTGTCCAGAGGTAGGACATATCTGGCTTGTCCGGGAGCTGGTTTTCTGTAGCATCCCAATTGTCTAACAATTGCAATGCTACTAGCCTAGTCTATATATATGCTACTTCAAATATATAATTGTTGCATCATCATTATATCATGCTCATGTCATCATGCCACCTTGCATTTGAGCATCATATAAAACCCTTTTTGTTTTGGTTCTTATCTCATATGCATTATTAATTGTATTTGCCTCTAGATATTGTATTTGGTTCTTGATATATTGTTTAAATGCCCAAGTTGAGTTGGGGGCATATCTCTTATTAACTCCACCACCCTTTCTTTTCACCACCTTATAATTCCACCATCCAACTAAATATGAGCTTGGCACTTATTGGTTTTACCTCTAGCTCATGTGGGTTGGGATGGATCCAATTCTTTTCCACATGCTCTCATCTTAGCATCATGTTGTTTTCACAATATTGAAATATGAGAGCCACATGGCCACCTTTGCATGCCTTGTGAGTGGAACCCTTTTTCCTAGCTTCCTTATGGATTATTATGGATTTATGCTCATGTGGGAATATTTTTGGGACTATTAAACATCTAGTGGAATATACACACTAGCAAGTCCCAATTATAATCAAATGTGATCATCCCCATCTACTCCACTTGGAACTTATTCTACAATTCTTTTTGCTTGGCTCTTAATCCAATTTTGGGAATGCATGATAATAATGCCATGTTTAATATTATTGTTCTCACAAAATAAGCATGGCATTAATTGATTGCATGGGCCATGCAAGAACCATCTTTTGCAAGCTTTGGTTTGTATTTGCATTTTGAGTGGATCTTTTCTAAAACCCCATCATCATCTCCATCCACCCATCACCACCTTCATTTTCTTCTCTCTTTTGGCCATTTCTTGCTTGAGCTTGTTTTGGGTCTTGCTTGATCTTGTCAAAGGATTGCCACCACCTCATCTTTCCTCTCTCTCTAAACCTCCTACCTCATCTAAACCATCTACCCCTCTCTCTAAACCACCCCCATCTAGCCTAACACTCATCTACCCTAGTTACCACCTAACCCTCCCCTTGGTCTCTCTATGCCGAGCCACCCCACCATGACCTGACCTAGCTGGCCCCACCGGCCACCCTCTCTCCTTATGCCCCAACCCTAGCTACCCCAAGCCCTAGCCCGAGCCTACCACTCCAACCCTAGCTAACCGAGGCTACCCCCCTCTCCCTCTCTCTCTCTGCCTGGTGAGCCCTGCCCTTGGCTTGCCCTACCCCACCTGGACGCCACCCCTGCCCTGTCCTGGCCCTGCCGAACCGAGCACGTGAAGGAGAGGGAGGATAAAGGTGGCCGAGCCACCTTTATCGTCTACCTGCTCCCCACGGCACCCCCTCCCCTCTCTCTGCTTTATCGTCCTCCCGGCTCTCCTCTCTGCCCCGCCAGATCCAGCCTCAGCACCCTGCTTCCTTCCCCTCTTCCCCACCATCACCGCCACACCATCGCCGGCCACCGTCGGTCTCTACTCCGCCCCGAAGACCCAGTCGCGCAGCTCATCGGTGGAGTGCTCTGGAAGATCGAGAAGGGGCCCCTGATACGCCCTGTACACGCCGTCGACGGAGAGGAGCATCGGAGCCGCCAGTACCGACGCGCCTCCCCGAAACCCTAAACCGAGCCGTCCGTCTGTGTCCTCGTCGTTCCACTGCTCGCCGACCCGATCCATCGCCACCAGCATCCTCACGGTGAGCTGGCCAACCTCCCTGACACCTCCGTCTCCCCCGCCGTCGCCTGGGCTCGCCGGTCGTTTCCCCGAGCGCCCTCGGTGCGTCGTCGTTCGCTGCCGTCTGCTCGCTTCGCGCCGCGTAGGCCCTATCTAGGCCCCGTCCGCAACCCTAGCACCAGCCCCCACCTCACCGCGCTGGTTGCGCCCCGCAGCGCGCACCCCCGCGTCCCAGGCTCGAATCCCCGCTCTGCACCGCGCGCGCACCGATCTGTCCGCGAGGAAGAAGCACAGTGCGGGGGGTAGTTTTGCCGATACCCCCCTGTTTTCTTTTCGGCGTAACCCGCAGTCCGCGTAGCCCCACCGTCAGCCTCTCTGGACTTTTTGCAGAGCAGCCCCTAGCCTTTCTAGATCTCAACCCGCGCTCCAGCCGCGGCCCCACCTGTCGGCCCCTGCGCGCTCGCTCGCTGGCACGTGGGCCTGCGAGGCCGTTGGCCCACCTGTCTGCCTCCTGGGCTAGCTCTCTGCGCGGTGGGAAACGTCTGCGCTGCACGCTGTGATGCTGAGTCAGCTTGGCCCCACCCGTCAGCGATAGTGGCTAGGACTGCCTGGGTATAAAAAGTAATTCAGTCTATCTGTTTAAATTCAAATCTTTTCCAAATTAATTCAAATTCAAATTTATTTCTGTTTTTAAATAACTTTTAAAATATTAATCCAATTAATACAAATAATATATGCTTTCAAATCAGAAAAATGTGAGGAATTCATATATGGCCTCCAAAATATATTTTGAACATTTAAAATTCCAAGTTTATTTAAATTACAACAAGTTGCCCTTTTGACTTAAATAATTAATATCTTTTGTTTTATTAATCCAAATTTAACAAATGATATGTCTAAAATGATTAGCTCGACGAGACCCTTCTGTTTATGCATTCCATGGTTTGAATTGAAGCATGCATCATATAAATATAAAGTATGCAGCAACTTAATTGTGAATAAAATGGGCCCAAAACTCAATAAAATGCTTTGTTATTGTTTCCACACCTCACCCATGCCATGCTACCTTAATGCCATGCAAATTGTGCATCATTCATCATGGCATGATTGTTTGCTTGATGCATTTTATTCATATGCTTGCGCACTTTATTTATGTTGGCCCTTGTTTGTTTGGTTCTTCTTCGAATAGACGCTGAGCAGGGGATATATCAAGAGAACCAGGAGCACTACCCAGATCCATCCTTTGCTTCAACTGAGCTGCCAGGCAAGCACTACCACATGCTTGCATACATATAGTACCTATTGCCTCTATCTTATTCTTGCATCATTGAGTCGCGATTGCATTAAATTGAATCCCAAGTATTGCATAGCCTTTATTTTTAAACCCCACCGAAGCTTGTTCCTCCATCCCATGAGCCATTACTACAGGAGTTGTTTGAGCCATGCGAGTCGTAGAACAGCATGTGTAGGGTATGTGAGTGTCTGATGGATAACGAGGTACCTAAACAACTTAACCTGAGTAGTAATGGGATAACTAATGAAAGTGGCATCGGTGAGCCATATTCGCTATTTGGTTTTTCAGGCTCACTTGTGTCCCGTAAGACCCCGAGTACTTGATTCCTGTTCCAAGATTATTCGCGCTCTCCACATCCGGGAGGCTTATGGACCCCCCTGAGCCAGAGCTTGATTCATTCTTATTTCTTGGGGCCACAAACTAGTTTGAGGATTTATTTACTATCCTGTACTTATGCCATGCTTTACTGCTTTATTTAAATTGTGCGAGGTACTGCACACTGTACTGTTTAGGGCCGGGACACGATTTCGCGGTATCGACAAGCCCAGTCACATTTTCGGGTTCCCAGTCGTTTACAGCCGTCCACCCAAACCTTGAGTCCGTCTCGTAGCCGGCCAGCTTCGTCGCGGGTAGCTTAATGGGGTGGCCCCCTGAAATATTTCTGAATCCTGTAATTGCTTTGTCGTGACTGTCTCGTTGGGTTTTGATTTGGTTTTTCCGAGGCATATCGAGTGTGTGTTGCTATTTGTGCACCCCTGCAGGGTAAAACTTTCTGAAAGCCGTGTCCGCGGTTATGGACGACTTGGAGCACAGTTTCTCGATCATAGACAAGCATAACTAAAGTACCGCTTCTAAGTTGACTAGACTAGGTACCTGACTAGTAAATAGTGCAACACTCATGGAATGGATAATAAAACTGCCAACGGAAGGGGTTGTTCGTCCGCTTCCTCGTCGGTAAGCGAGGAGGAGGATGGATCTGTTAAGATTACCGTTATAACTGTTATAACTGTTGTTATTAATTCACGAACATCCGTCTATCTCTGGTTAGGCGGATGGTTAGCGAGTATCTATAGAATTGCTAGGGTTTATCTTTTGCTGCAATTGCGTCACCCCAGGTTGTGTCCCCTTTAGAGGCATAAAGACTTGCTGAGTACCCCTAGGGTCTCACACGATAAATTATTGGTTCAGATGAACAGGTACACTCACAAGATGGATACTGGGTGGAAGAGACGGACGATG
Organism: Avena sativa; assembly: GCA_916181665.1. NCBI lineage: Eukaryota > Viridiplantae > Streptophyta > Magnoliopsida > Poales > Poaceae > Avena > Avena sativa. The sequence continues at coordinate 503,730,185 of OV702289.1, forward strand.
TGGGCAACGATCATTCGGTGTAGAGATTCCGGGAACGGGGATCCGTGAGATCTGTGGGCGGGATGTGCTTATTTATGGGGCATCTTATGCCGATTTGCTTCTTATCCGTACTCGGATTTTGTCTTCTGCTTCCGCTTGATACTCTGTTGATTGGTGTATGAGGAGATATCCTACACTATTATATCTATCTAGGATATTTGGATCTTGCCGTATGGCGTTGCTATATTTCCTTTCTTTTTAGATGGAATGGCTCTGATGTACTATTGTATGGTGGCTTGCATACATACTCATTTGTGTATGTAGTTGATCCCTTCGCCTGCCGATTACGCCGCCCGTTCTTGTCCCGATGTTTGGAAATGGTTGGGACGGCCGAAAGGTCTACCTGTGAGTGGCATTTGGGCCCCACCGTACTATTTCAACCATTTCTGATCATCCAGGCTTGTACTAGGAGCGTAATTCACCGAGGTAGTTACAATTGGTATCAGAGCCATCCCGACCTTCAGGGTCTCAGCCAAATGGTCGTTGTCTGTCTAGCAAATATTTTGGTAGTTATGTATACTAGGGAAAAACAAAACGTGAGAGTAGGATTGCTTCCATTTTTCTTCTTACCCAACCACCACCTTTTCTGGTAAGGAAGTGTAACGTTTTCAATCCTCTTCTTAAAATTCAAACTAGGATTCACGTGTTCTGGGTTTCCGTAGTACCATAGGTTGTGTATCTGTGTGTGTGAGTGTGTGTGTGTGTGTAAATCCTTGTCTATCTGTTGCTTCCAGTTTGTTATCACGATCTGCCTTTGGTTATCAACTGTTGGTACATTCCATACTGACAGGCTTTTGCAAACCGACGAGATCTATCTGATTTGTTGTATACCGGCGCGATCTATCTGACTCCTTGTTAACCGGTGCCGTCTTCTTAAGGGTGCTCTTCCTTCCAGCAAGCATCAGTTGCTAATCTCTGTCTGCTAAGTGATTTTGCGCATCTATTGGTATTTTAATGCCAAAAAATGCGGAAAATTTTTCTTTGATACATCTGTGTTTCCACACTCCTTTTCAGTCGTGTGTGAAACATTATCTATCTCCCTTTTATCAGCATGTCCAGGCTAACTCATTCTTTTGTCACCGGCGCTTAATCCTAGAGTTCCTTTTCATCGCCTTTTCTCTTGGGCTAATTACATAACGTGTGTCGATCCGATGCTGGTGATTGTAATTTGGTTCTCGGCATAGCTATATTCCACTCATGATAGTGTCGATTGGAATATGGAAAATGCTACCACTCCGGATTGCCAAAGATACTCCTGTGATTTTGGATACACCGTGATCCTATCTATGCTTATTCAAGCATCCTTGGAAAACCGGAGCTTCTCAAGGCACTACGGCGGTCTATCATCTGTTTATCATGCTGCACATCTTTTTCAACTCCATATCTGCACATCTTGTTCGTCCCTGATAGCTCATACCATAAGCAAAGCTATATCATCGGTTCGTAACCAAGATCTCTTTATCTTTGTAACCGGTGACCCAATCGACAACGTGAACCAGGTGACATCTCTTTTCTTCCGAAGGACCAGATAATCTATTCTTCCAGTGCATCTTCTTCAATTCTGGAATTAGCAAGTCCATTGTTAATTCCATCCTCCATCTTCAACCAATCCGGAGTTGTTCCTTGTTGGCAAGTTATCATCGTCGATCTGCTAAAGTTTTTCCAAGACTGCTAGATCTCTCTCAATCATTTCAAGAAGAACATGGAGTTTTCCCACCTCTATCTCGTCAAGTTATCTTTTGAAACCCTCTCGTTCTATCATCTATGCTCAATCCACCGGAGGCCAGGAAGACTTTTCAGATCTTTCGTAATCCTTCTGTTCAAGTTGGTGTTATCTATTCGGTAGTTGTTGAATCTTGCAGTTGTCCCCGCGATCTTCCTTCATATCTTTCCGGTGGATTGGTACTTCCGACATGACGACAACATCATCACCCTTATCTATCTTGAATCCGGCAAATCATTTGCATCTATCCTTGTTTTCTAACGGAGTTCCATGAGCTCTTCTTATCCATACCTTCAGTCTGTTTCGGTAGTTGGGTTGCATGGTTTTCTTATTCATGTGCGGAGTAATGCTTTGAGTGCGGGATGGAGTAGCGACCATACCACTACTCTTATCATTCGCTCTTGTACATTGAATTGGTAAATTAATGTGATTTCACTCATTCCACGGAAGTTAGAAGTGGCCTTTATCCCTCGATACTTTTACTTCCGTCCTTGTTTTTCCGGAGTGCTCCCTCGAAGAAAGTAATCAATAATCTCTTGTTGGTGATCTCGTCTTTTCCTACACGGAGCAAATCTTCAATTATCTGGTGGAAACAAACGCAAACTCTTTTCGGTCCTCGTCTTTCTACCGGTGCTTGACATCCCCAAACAAGATGAAAGGAAGCTATCTCTCTCTCTGTTCCATCAATTCTTTTCTGTGGTAATCTGGCTTCACATCCATCTCTGGAAGTTATATCCGCGCACCTCAATTGCGTGATCCTTCGGAGTATTATCGGCGCAACAAGAATCTAATCCGGCGATGTCTAGCCAAATCTTTCTATTCATATCAAGGGACTCTATTGTTTGAAGGCAATATTGTTCCGAAATTCATTTCAAAAATCTGAGAGAGAATACGATGCTATTGTCACAGTGGTTCAAAACCTCTCCAATCTAGCTCTTTTCTTCCGGCGACACAAAGATTCATCCTCTCTAGTATCAGTAAATCTTTAATCTTAACGGTGTCTCTTTCCTTATCCAGGATACATCATCTTGTCCTGTCGTTCTCAAGTGGTTCTAGCCTTTTATCATGTTCTTGAGAAAACCGGAGCCATGTCCATCCTATCCTTCTTGTCTCTCGACAATCCTTCAACTCTCCTAACCGTTGTTTCTCAAGCAAAACGCAAGACTCGCAACAAGTCTAGCAAGTTTTGCAAGGTGTAGTGGTCGCACCATTCCGTTGTTCATCAACTTGGGAATGTGAGGGTCACCTTCGTTCGAACACCCGCCTCTCCTTGTGTGGTTTTCTTTTTCCTAGGAATCTCGGGGCGAGATTCTTGTTTAGTGGGGGAGAGTTGTAGCATCCCAATTGTCTAACAATTGCAATGCTACTAGCCTAGTCTATATATATGCTACTTCAAATATATAATTGTTGCATCATCATTATATCATGCTCATGTCATCATGCCACCTTGCATTTGAGCATCATATAAAACCCTTTTTGTTTTGGTTCTTATCTCATATGCATTATTAATTGTATTTGCCTCTGGATATTGTATTTGGTTCTTGATATATTGTTTAAATGCCCAAGTTGAGTTGGGGGCATATCTCTTATTAACTCCACCACCCTTTCTTTTCACCACCTTATAATTCCACCATCCAACTAAATATGAGCTTGGCACTTATTGGTTTTACCTCTAGCTCATGTGGGTTGGGATGGATCCAATTCTTTTCCACATGCTCTCATCTTAGCATCATGTTGTTTTCACAATATTGAAATATGAGAGCCACATGGCCACCTTTGCATGCCTTGTGAGTGGAACCCTTTTTCCTAGCTTCCTTATGGATTATTATGGATTTATGCTCATGTGGGAATATTTTTGGGACTATTAAACATCTAGTGGAATATACACACTAGCAAGTCCCAATTATAATCAAATGTGATCATCCCCATCTACTCCACTTGGAACTTATTCTACAATTCTTTTTGCTTGGCTCTTAATCCAATTTTGGGAATGCATGATAATAATGCCATGTTTAATATTATTGTTCTCACAAAATAAGCATGGCATTAATTGATTGCATGGGCCATGCAAGAACCATCTTTTGCAAGCTTTGGTTTGTATTTGCATTTTGAGTGGATCTTTTCTAAAACCCCATCATCATCTCCATCCACCCATCACCACCTTCCTTTTCTTCTCTCTTTTGGCCATTTCTTGCTTGAGCTTGTTTTGGGTCTTGCTTGATCTTGTCAAAGGATTGCCACCACCTCATCTTTCCTCTCTCTCTAAACCTCCTACCACATCTAAACCATCTACCCCTCTCTCTAAACCACCCCCATCTAGCCTAACCCTCATCTACCCTAGTTACCACCTAACCCTCCCCTTGGTCTCTCTATGCCGAGCCACCCCACCATGACCTGACCTAGCTGGCCCCACCGGCCACCCTCTCTCCTTAAGCCCCAACCCTAGCTACCCCAAGCCCTAGCCCGAGCCTACCACTCCAACCCTAGCTAACCGAGGCTACCCCCTCTCCCTCTCTCTCTCTGCCTGGTGAGCCCCACACCGAACCACCCTGCCCTTGGCTTGCCCTACCCCACCTGGACGCCACCCCTGCCCTGTCCTGGCCCTGCCGAACCGAGCACGTGAAGGAGAGGGAGGATAAAGGTGGCCGAGCCACCTTTATCGTCTACCTGCTCCCCACGGCACCCCTCCCCTCTCTCTGCTTTATCGTCCTCCCGGCTCTCCTCTCTGCCCCGCCAGATCCAGCCTCAGCACCCTGCTTCCTTCCCCTCTTCCCCACCATCACCGCCACACCATCGCCGGCCACCGTCGGTCTCTACTCCGCCCCGAAGACCCAGTCGCGCAGCTCATCGGTGGAGTGCTCTGGAAGATCGAGAAGGGGCCCCTGATACGCCCTGTACACGCCGTCGACGGAGAGGAGCATCGGAGCCGCTAGTACCGACGCGCCTCCCCGAAACCCTAAACCGAGTCGTCCGTCTGCGTCCTCGTCGTTCCACTGCTCGCCGACCCGATCCATCGCCACCAGCATCCTCACGGTGAGCTGGCCAACCTCCCTGACACCTCCGTCTCCCCCGCCGTCGCCTGGGCTCGCCGGTCGTTTCCCCGAGCGCCCTCGGTGCGTCGTCGTTCGCTGCCGTCTGCTCGCTCCGCGCCGCGTAGGCCCTATCTAGGCCCCGTCCGCAACCCTAGCACCAGCCCCCACCTCACCGCGCTGGTTGCGCCCCGCAGCACGCACCCCCGCGTCCCAGGCTCGAATCCCCGCTCTGCACCGCGCGCGCACCGATCTGTCCGCGAGGAAGAAGCACAGTGCGGGCGGTAGTTTTGCCGATACCCCCCTGTTTTCTTTTCGGCGTAACCCGCAGTCCGCGTAGCCCCACCGTCAGCCTCTCTGGACTTTTTGCAGAGCAGCCCCTAGCCTTTCTAGATCTCAACCCGCGCTCCAGCCGCGGCCCCACCTGTCGGCCCCTGCGCGCTCGCTCGCTGGCACGTGGGCCTGCGAGGCCGTTGGCCCACCTGTCTGCCTCCTGGGCTAGCTCTCTGCGCGGTGGGAAACGTCTGCGCTGCACGCTGTGATGCTGAGTCAGCTTGGACCCACCCGTCAGCGATAGTGGCTAGGACTGCCTGGGTATAAAAAGTAATTCAGTCTATCTTTTTAAATTCAAATCTTTTCCAAATTAATTCAAATTCAAATTTATTTCTGTTTTTAAATAACTTTTAAAATATTAATCCAATTAATACAAATAATATATGCTTTAAAATCAGAAAAATGTGAGGAATTCATATATGGCCTCCAAAATATATTTTGAACATTTAAAATTCCAAGTTTATTTAAATTACAACAAGTTGCCCTTTTGACTTAAATAATTAATATCTTTTGTTTTATTAATCCAAATTTAACAAATGATATGTCTAAAATGATTAGCTCGACGAGACCCTTCTGTTTATGCATTCCATGGTTTGAATTGAAGCATGCATCATATAAATATAAAGTATGCAGCAACTTAATTGTGAATAAAATGGGCCCAAAACTCAATAAAATGCTTTGTTATTGTTTCCACACCTCACCCATGCCATGCTACCTTAATGCCATGCAAATTGTGCATCATTCATCATGGCATGATTGTTTGCTTGATGCATTTTATTCATATGCTTGCGCACTTTATTTATGTTGGCCCTTGTTTGTTTGGTTCTTCTTCGAATAGACGCTGAGCAGGGGATATATCAAGAGAGCCAGGAGCACTACCCAGATCCATCCTTTGCTTCAACTGAGCTGCCAGGCAAGCACTACCACATGCTTGCATACATATAGTACCTATTGCCTCTATCTTATTCTTGCATCATTGAGTCGCGATTGCATTAAATTGAATCCCAAGTATTGCATAGCCTTTATTTTTAAACCCCACTGAAGCTTGTTCCTCCATCCCATGAGCCATTACTACAGGAGTTGTTTGAGCCATGCGAGTCGTAGAACAGCATGTGTAGGGTATGTGAGTGTCTGATGGATAACGAGGTACCTAAACAACTTAACCTGAGTAGTAATGGGATAACTAATGAAAGTGGCATCGGTGAGCCATATTCGCTATTTGGTTTTTCGGGCTCACTTGTGTCCCGTAAGACCCCGAGTACTTGATTCCTGTTCCAAGATTATTTGCGCTATCCACATCCGGGAGGCTTATGGACCCCCCTGAGCCAGAGCTTGATTCATTCTTATTTCTTGGGGCCACAAACTAGTTTGAGGATTTATTTACTATCCTGTACTTATGCCATGCTTTACTGCTTTATTTAAATTGTGCGAGGTAGTGCACACTGTACTGTTTAGGGCCGGGACACGATTTCGCGGTATCAACAAGCCCAGTCACATTTTCGGGTTCCCAGTCGTTTACAGCCGTCCACCCAAACCTTGAGTCCGTCTCGTAGCCGGCCAGCTTCGTCGCGGGTAGCTTAATGGGGTGGCCCCCTGAAATATTTCTGAATCCTGTAATTGCTTTGTCGTGACTGTCTCGTTGGGTTTTGATTTGGTTTTTCCGAGGCATATCGAGTGTGTGTTGCTATTTGTGCACCCCTGCAGGGTAAAACTTTCTGAAAGCCGTGTCCGCGGTTATGGACGACTTGGAGCACGGTTTCTCGATCATAGACAAGCATAACTAAAGTACCGCTTCTAAGTTGACTAGACTAGGTACCTGACTAGTAAATAGTGCAACACTCATGGAATGGATAATAAAACTGCCAACGGAAGGGGTTGTTCATCCGCTTCCTCGTCGGTAAGCGAGGAGGAGGATGGATCTGTTAAGATTACCGTTATAACTGTTATAACTGTTGTTATTAATTCACGAACATCCGTCTATCTCTGGTTAGGCGGATGGTTAGCGAGTATCTATAGAATTGCTAGGGTTTATCTTTTGCTGCAATTGCGTCACCCCAGGTTGTGTCCCCTTTAGAGGCATAAAGACTTGCTGAGTACCCCTAGGGTCTCACACGATAAATTATTGGTTCAGATGAACAGGTACACTCACAAGATGGATACTGGGTGGAAGAGACGGACGATGTGGGCAACGATCATTCGGTGTAGAGATTCCGGGAACGGGGATCCGTGAGATCTGTGGGCGGGATGTGCTTATTTATAGGGCATCTTATGCCGATTTGCTTCTTATCCGTACTCGGATTTTGTCTTCCGCTTCCGCTTGATACTCTGTTGATTGGTGTATGAGGAGATATCCTACACTATTATATCTATCTAGGATATTTGGATCTTGCCGTATGGCGTTGCTATATTTCCTTTCTTTTTAGATGGAATGGCTCTGATGTACTATTGTATGGTGGCTTGCATACATACTCATTTGTATATGTAGTTGATCCCTTCGCCTGCCGATTACGCCGCCCGTTCTTGTCCCGATGTTTGGAAATGGTTGGGACGGCCGAAAGGTCTACCTGTGAGTGGCATTTGGGCCCCACCGTACTATTTCAACCATTTCTGATCATCCAGGCTTGTACTAGGAGCGTAATTCACCGAGGTAGTTACATTTTCCATCCAGTGCACGAGGAAGTCCGGGAGAACTTGCGACTTGATTGCGTTGCGTTTTTCATACATGATGTCTCGTGGAGACAATTCTATTCCCCGGAGCATGACTCGTCCCGTGGCGTTGGGGTTATTGAGGATATGTCCCAAGGGGGTGTCATTGACCACCACGATTGGGTGTTCCTGGAAGTAGTGGCGCAGTCGCCGGGCGGTCATGAAGACGCCGTACGCCAGCTTCTGGTAGTGCGGGTACTGCTGTTTTGTTGGCGTGAGGACCTCGCTGAGGTAGTATATTGGGCGTTGTACGTCGTGGACCTTGTTTTCCTCGGCTCGCTCGACGACGAGCACTGTGCTGACCACCTGGTTGGTGGCGGAGATATACAGCAACAGTGGTTCCCTTTCTCGTGGCATCACCAGTACTAGCGAAGTGGATAGCAGGCGCTTGAGGTCTTCGAATGCTTCTTGTGCTTCGTTGGTCCACTCGAATTTTTCAGCTTTGCGGAGGAGCTGGTAGAAGGGCAGTGCCTTTTCACCCATCCGACTGATAAATCGACTGAGGGCCGCGATTCGCCCGGCCAGTTGTTGGACGCCCCTTATGTTCTTTGCCTTCTCCATGGCCATTATGGCTTTTATCTTCTTCGGGTTTGCCTCGATTCCCCTTGCGGAGATGAGATACCCGAGTAGCTGCCCAGATGGTACGCCGAAGGCGCATTTGTCCGGATTGAGCTTGATCCGGTAGCGGTCAAGGTTGGCGAAGGTTTCGTGCAAATTGTCGATTAGAGAGGCTTCCTCCTTAGTCTTGATTACTATGTCGTCGACATAGACTTGGATGTTGCGACCCAACTGCTCCTTGAGGCAAGCCTACATGCACCGCTGGTAGGTGGCTCCCGCGTTCTTTAGCCTGAAGGGCATTGTGTTGTAGCAGAACACACCAAAGGGCGTTGTAAACGCTGTTTTCTCTTGATCTTCCTCCTTCATTCGAATTTGATTATAGCTTGAGTAGGCGTCGAGGAAGCAGAGGCGCTCGCATCCCACGGTGGAGTCGATGATCTGGTCGATCTGTGGCAGCGGGAAGTGATCCTTTGGCCAGTGCTTGTTCAGAGAGGTAAAGTCCACGCATATCCGCAGGATATCCGTGTCCTTTTTTGGTACTAGCACCATGTTGGCGAGCCAAGTGCTTTCCTTGATCTCGTGTATGAACTTGGCCTCGAGGAGTCTGTTGATCTCCATTCCAACTGCCTGCGCCCTTGGCTCAGACAATCGCCGAATTGTTTGCTTGACTGGCCTTACGTCGGGATTGACGTTGAGTGCGTGCTCGGTGAATTCCCTGGGAACTCTTGGCATGTCCGCATGACACCAGGCTAAAATTTCCCAGTGCTCACGGAGGAATTCGATGAGCGCGAGTTCCTATGCAGGACTCAAGTTGTTAGCGATGAGGGTCGTCTTGGCGGGATCCGATGGGTGGACCTGCACTTTCTTTGTGTGCACAGATGAGTCGAAGGAGAGATCAGGTGAGCTTGGCCTGCTCAAGGGACGCAGACTGTTGTCTATCGTCTCCTTCAGTCTCGCGAGTTCCTCCTGCATGCCGAAGGACTGGGAGATTCTGTTGAATTCCCTGTCGCAACTGTCAGATCGCTCGAAGCTCCTGTTGATCGTGATGACGCCATTGGGACCTGGCATTTTCATCTGTAGGTAGGCATAGTGGGGTACTGCCATGAACCTAGCGAACGTGACGTGCCCGAGGATGCAGTGGTACTGTGAGGGCCAGTCGACGACCTCAAAGTCGATGCGCTCGCGCCGGAAGTTCTTCGGCGTACCGAAGATGACGTCGAGGTTGATTTTGCCCAGGGAGTATACGCCTTTCCCTGGGACGATGCCGTGGAACATTGTGTCCGATGCCTCTAGGAAGGTTAGAGGGATTCTCATTGCTCGCAAGGTACTCGCGAATATGAGGTTGATGCCGCTTCCGCCATCCATGAAGACGCGGCTCATGTCGAAGCCTCCGATTTGCGCCTCGAGTACGAGGGGGCAATGGCCTAGACGGGGTACCTGAGGCGGATGGTCGCGTTTGTCGAAGGTGATGCAGGACTCACTTCCACTGAGGTACTCAGTGGTGGATGGTGGCGAGTGTGTGGCCAAGTTGACTTGGCGAGTGATGGCCTTCTGCACCCTATTGGAGGGGCGTCCCTTTTGGATCATCATGGTGCCCATGGCTCGTGGGTACGGCTCGCCTCCATGGTGCTGGTCCGGTGCAGCTGCATTCGGGGGTGGCCCAGGTGGAGGTGGCGGAGCGCCATGTGCCACGGCGCCTGGAGCGGCTCCGTAGCCTCTTTCGACTGCATTGCGGTTCATCCGAACCAGTCCCTCATGTAGCTTGAGGAATTCACGGCAATCCTTGAGGAGGTGGCTGGATTTCTTCTTGCCATCATGCTTGTCGATGTAGAAGTGCACCGTACATGGCCCGAACAGTTTATCCTCAATGGAGTTCACGGGTGCCTTATCGCGAGTGCGGCGTTGCCACACTTGCGTGGTTTTCCCGGAGTCGCGGTATCCGCCGCTATGGTATCCGCTGTTGCGGTTGTCGTCGTGTCTTTCGGCGTAGCCAGCCGCGACCATGTTGACGTTTTCGTGGTCATCGTAAATGCGCATGCGACGCTTGCCTCGGCGATCGCGTCTGCGCTCGAGATCCGCCTCCTTGTCGGAGTGAACGCGATTCTTCACTGAGTCTTCTCCATCGGCCCACCGATTCACGATATCCATCAGGTGGTCGATGGTCTGGGCTTTGAGCGGCCCAGCTCCTCTCTGAGTTCTAAACGGCGGATGCCACCATTGAATGTGTCAATCGCGCGATCCTCCGAGATGTTTTCTGCGGAGTTCTTGATGATGGACCACCTTTGGATGTAGGAGCACAGCGATTCACCAGATCTTTGCTGGCAGCATCTCAGCTCCTCGATTGATGCCGGCCGCTTGTATGTGCCCTTAAAGTTGCGCACGAAGCTGTAAACCAGCTCGTCCCAACTGTGAATGGATCCGCATGGGAGGCTGTTGAGCCATGCTCGGGTGGCGCCATGCAGCTGTAGCTGCAAGCATTGCATGGCCGTGCTTCGACTGCCCCCGTGGAGCCTGACGGAGGAGATGTGGTCTTCTAGCCAGATCTTCGGGTCCTATAGGCCGTAAAACTTCGGGTTCTCCGACGGGAGTTTGAACCCTTTAGGCATTTGCTTCTGCCTAATGGATCTGCTGAAGCATCTGGCGCCACAGAGCTCCACGTCCTCCTCTTCTGAGTCAGTCGACCGAGCATGTTGTGCTCTTGATTTGTCGATCTTGCGATGCGTGATGTCATCATGTGCGTCGTAGTCGTGGTCGTGTCGTCGTGAGCGGCAACGTCGAGACAAGTCGTGGTTGTCATCGCTGGATGACGGCGAGGAGTAACGCTTTGCTAGCGCTTTGCCCTTCTTTGGCTCCCGTGTTGGCTCCTTGTCGAGGGCGGCCTCGATTAATCCCAAGCCCGCGATCGTAGATCGGTGCATGGCGGCTCGGGGGTCCGCAGCTGGTGGTTGGTTGTTTAGGAGGTACATGGTGGCCGCTGTCACCGCAGCCTGCGGCGTCTTGGGGACCACATTGCCCCTGGTGTCGACTGTCATAGAGCCGAAGTCGAGGACCTTTGCGGCCTCTATGCGTTCCTGCTCGGTGAGATGGGCCATCCGAGACTGCCTCTTCTTGGCGAGGTGCTCGTTGCCCTTTGAGGAGGATCCTCCGTAGGAGGAGAGTCCAGCACGACGAAGGATCGACTCGTCTACCGCCTTTTTGCACGCCTCGAGTTGCGCGATTGTTTGTACTTGGCGCTTGAATTCTTCCTTCAGGAGCCAGTGATAACCCATCAGCAGCTCCTGCGGGGATCCGAAGGGTAGAGGGGTGCCTCGCAGGGCCTCGCGGCAGCGAGCCCATTCTTGCTCGTTGAGCTTGATTATGACGCGTTCGCCGGTTTGCTCATTTACTATGGTTGGAGGTTCGACTGCCCCTCCGTTGTCAATGGGGACGCGATTGCCACCGTTACCACCGTTGCCGCCATTGCCATCGTTGCCACCGTTAGGCGGGTCGGTTTCGTGGCCGCGATTGCCGTCGTTGTCGCGGTTGGTGGAGGTGTCACCTGCGTTGATGACGGCGCACATGAAGTGATTGGGGAAGCTGTTGCTTCCACGACTCTCATATCCGGAACCGTATGTTCCATCTTCAGTGGCCAGATCGCTCAGATCAGAGTCGCGACTACTATCGCTGACAGTGTTCTCGACTGTTGTCGGGGCGTTGAGCTCGCTGAGGGTGCCGATCGACGAAGGAAACCACGATGCTGGGGCAATCGCCGGTGCTATCGGCTGATCAGGCATGCAAAGCGTGCCCATCTGACCAACTTGGAAGTGGAAGCTCCCGATCGCCAGGCTGATTCCGTCGCCCACGGACTCGAAGGCCGGGCGAGTGGCCAGCGTGTGAACGGTGAAGTCGAACGCGTCGAAGAGCTGGCGAATCTCCGCTGTTGCGGAGTTGTAGATCGCAGTTGATAGGGCCGAAGAAGCCGCAACATCAGCACTCCCAATTCCCACAGACGGCGCCAATTGACGAGGGTTTAACTCGTCAATGCCCATTGTTATGGACTTGGGTTTTGGAGAAGGAGGGAGCGCTGGAGACATCTATCGGCTAACAGACAAGCACACAGGGGACAAAGATTTACCCAGGTTCAGGCCTCATAGAGGTCCCTACTCCTGCTTGTCTGCTCGTGGAATTATCGAAGGAGTCGAAGGTTACAATGGTGCACATATGTAATCTGGCGAGGGTGGTGGAAACTAGGGTTGCGTGTGTGTCCTCCTCGCTGCCCCCTCCCATCCTTTATATAGATAGGCTAGGTCTCGGGTAGCAGGTCGAGTCGGTTACAAGTTAGGGTTTTCCCCTTTGAACTTTCTATCTTTAGCTTCTTCTTGTTCTTCAAGCAATCAAGAGTCCATAGGTTACTCGAATCCTTCGTTTGGGCCTTGGCGACACCATGGGCCTGTACGTATTTAGACCGTATATACCAAGCTCGAGTACCTGTAGGGTATACCCATGTCACTTTGAGTCCCCTGTGTGCTTGTTTGCTAGTCGATAGATGTCTCCAGCGCTCCCTCCTTCTCCAAAACCCAAGTCCATAACAATGGGCATTGATGAGTTAAACCCTCGTTAGTACGACTACATCTTCCACGAGTTCAACCTCTCTAACAATGCTTTTTTGCTCTTGAAGGGTACGTTCTCTTTGGAGGTATATCCACCCGTTGATTGTATCTAGCTAGATAGATCTTGGTGCTTAGTTGTTCACATTGTAGGAATTTTTGTTATTTTCTATGTTGTGAACCCAACACATTGTAGCACCAGCTTGAAAGATGTTGCATCACCACACCCACTGGGATGTGTGTGTATCAATGTGCATCATTGTGGTTTTCGAAAATATGACATGCAATGATGCCACTCCAGCATGTGTTCAACCATGTCCAGGAACCCTAGAAGCATGCTAGGATTCAACTGCAACATGGAGTGTAGCACCAGTTTGAAAGACGCTGCATCACCACACCCACTGGGATGTGTGTGTATGTATCAATGTGCATCATTGTGGTTTTGGAAAAGAACACATGCAATGATGGCACTCCATCATGTGTCCAACCATGTCTAAGAACCCTAGCAGCATGATGGGATTCAACTGCCACATGGAGTAGAGCACTAGTTTGAAAGATGTCGCATCACCACACCCACTAGGATGTGTGTGTGTGTGTGTATCAATGTGCATCATTGTGGTTTTGGAAAACAACATGCAATGATGCCAGTCCAGCATGTGTCCAACCATATCCAGGAACCCTAGCAGCATGCTAGGATTCAACTACCACATGGAGTGTAGCACCAGTTTGAAAGATGATGCATCACCACATCTAGTTGGATGTGTGTGTTTATGTATCAATGTGCATCATTGTGGTTTTGGAAAATAACACATGCAATGATGCCAGTCCGGCATGTGTCCAACCATGTCAGAAACCCTAGTAGCATGCTGGGATTCAACTACAACATGTAGTGGAGCACCATTTTGAAATATGTTGCATCACCACACCCACTGGGATATGTGTGTGTATCAATGTGCATCATTGTGGTTTTGTAAAAGAACACATGCAATGATGCCACTCCAGCATGTATCCAACCATGTCTAAGAACCCTAGCAGCATGATGGGATTCAACTGCCACATGGAGTGTAGTACCAGTTTGAAAGATGCTGGATCACCACACCCACTGGGATGTGTGTGTATCAATATGCATCATTTTGGTTTTTGAAAATAACAAATGCAATGATTCCACTCTAGCATGTGTCCAACCATATCCAGGAACCCTAGCACCATGCTGGGATTCAACTACCACATGCATTGTAGCAATAGCTTGAAAGATGCTACATCACCACACCAACTTGGATGTGTGTGTGTGTATCAATGTGTATCATTGTGGTTTTGGAAAAGAACACAGGCAATGATGCCACTCCAACCATGTCCAGGAACCCTAGCAGCATGCTGGGATTCAACTGCAACATGCAGTGGAGCACCATGTGCATCATTGTGGTGGCCGTTAGATCGTAACCTTATCCCCCAATGGTGGACGTTAGATCAAGTCTTCTAGAAGGCACGCCCCAAGACACTTTTTCTGCATCACGATTATTACAGACCGTTCGATCACGACGCTTGGACGATTGGCATGGTTCTTCATAAGAGCGATCCACGAGTAGGCTGTTCTACCACCTGATTCCCACGCTTACTGTCTACTTGCTCTGGACAAACTGGAAATACCACGCGCTCCCACTTGCCAGTGTCACATGTTCCGTGGGCCCACTTGCCAGTGTAACGTCCCCTTTACTTCTCTTCCTCCCCACACTTCTCGTATTTCCCCTCAAAGCCACTATCCCCACTTCTTTTCCATCCTGCCATAGCCGGAAGACGACGGCGCCTCCAGCGATCTCTCCCATAGCCACCCCAGTCCCCCACCCCCCTTTCGCTATGGGTTCAAGGGGAGACAGTGAGGAAACACGTCGTGATGACATCGACAGTCATTTCGATGTGAGTCGTCTCATCTCTAACATCTGTGGCCATTTATCTATTTTGAGCTAGATCTACTCTAATTACTAATGCATGTATGATGTGTTAGGCCAACCAGGCGATGTATGAATCCGACTATCACGGTTTAGCGGAGGGAGACAACCCTCCGCTATGTGAACATGGAGATGTGCCCGCTAAATTTGTAGCGTTCGAAGGACGCAATGCAGGCATGAGGTTTTTAGGGTGTCAAGGATAGGAAGCAATGTTGCCATGCAGAAATTGCGGTGTTGTCAAATGGGTAGATCCAGAGTGGACCAAATCTATGCAGAAAACGCTAGACAAACTATGGGATATGACTGTTGATTTGAAAGAATCCATAGTTAGCTCAGTTCTTGAGAGTGCTGAGATGAAGTTATTTGACCATGTTGACACAACCAAGCTTCACCGAGATCTTAGGAGATTCCAAGACAAGGTTAGAGAAGTCGATAAGGAGAGGGACGTGGCGTTGGCCCTGAAGGCTAAAGCAGAGCAAAAACTGACTCAAGCAAGGATTGAACTTCACCATAGGCCAAAGTCCTACAGTTCACATCTATGGGTATTGACAAGTTTATGAGGATAAATGTAGAGAAACAATTGAAGCTGTACAAGGAAGATGCTAAAAGCACAACGAAGACGATTCAATCCTTTCTCTCGTAGGAAGATGCACATCGGGCTAAGAATAGAAAGATCAAGTAGATGTGTGATAACTAGTTCTATTTAGCTTGAGCTTCGTACTTTTTTAATTGTAATAGTAGTACTTATTGACCTAGCGGTCTGAACTATTGGTCTCGGAGTCCTGGGAGAAAAAATTGGTCGTCCGTTAATCTGTCTTAGCCCTTCATTACATCCTTTTGTTTGATGATGGTGGTATTCTGACTTTGGTGGTTTGTTTAAACGTAATCTACGTGGATTTTTCTGCATTCAGATGACATAGTCATAATTTATAAAGTGGAAGCACGTACACCCTGTTACTAGAGATCCAAGAGTTTCGCCAGATGCAAGGGAGGCAGTAGCTGGGAGGTGGTGAGATAGACGGGCTCAAGATTAGGAGGTGGTACCGATTTCCTCATTATCTGGGCAAGTGGGCATTATCGGTTGCCATTATTGTTTATGTTGCCATGTCGTTGTCCAGTAGCTGAAATAAGTTGCTTCTTCATGGAGTGTAGCAGCTTAAATAATTTATTTCTATGCCACTAATATTACATCGAATTTGGAGACCTCCTCCCCCTCAGCAATCGTGGTCCCGGTGATGCGAGTTTTGAGATAATAGTGGCACAATCACAATTTCGGATTCAACCATTGACTTGGCCATTTCCAAACCTCAAGTCGTGGTACATTTTACTCCGAGAACATGGGTACATTGTTTCGCCCGATAAGTTCCACGAGCTCCAGAATTTAACCAAATTACATATATAGGTTCAAGTTCAACAAATTATTATGCATGTTCATTGCCAGTAGCCTTCTTCCCCTGCCTGGGTGCCAAGCCTCCACGTCCACTTGTTTCTTCATTTCCTGCCTTCTTCCTCTTCCTGGGTGCCAATTTTCTTACCATCACTTACTCTGCATCACCGAGACAATCAGCACCAGAATCGTGTCCAACATCATCACTCCACTCGTTTTGATTTTCTTCAGGGAGCAAAATGACTGAAATGGCAGTCATGTTTCTAACCTTGCGGCGCTTCTCGCCAAAGAAATAGGACACGGCTAACTACCTAATATATACAGAGTAAACAAAACAAAAATTACAATTCAGCATAAACATGCGAACCCCAAGATACTTTTGATTACCAGGAGAAAGGGTTCAAGTGGCCACCCTGTCCAAGAATAGTAGGGCGACTCCCAGTTGTAACAGCTTGCACATTCAATACATCACAATTCAGCGTAAACATGCAAGCTGAAACATATCTTTCATCAATCCAATTAGCTGACTGTCACACGTTAGAGGAATAATGATGCCTCGTTCATCCATGAAGCTGAACTTTGCAGTTTGCTTCGGCCCTATTTCAGCATGTTTACGCAGAGCAGCAACCATACCAAGGATAGTGCAGAAATGTGCAGGCGCTTCTTCCATCGTGAGACAATGATGTCCATACCACTTGCCCTTCACCCCTGCTAATTTAGAGTCATAGCTCAAGAGGGCTACCGTAACCAGGTAAGGGTGGTACACGGAGATCCGACTTCACATAAAAATATGGACAAAAATTGTTTGTCAGCATTGGGCTAGCAAACAATTCTAGGTTCAATAGCTAACTAGCAGTTATAGTTAGTGCAACTAGCAAAGAAAATAGTAGCTCACTCGCATGTAGCCACAACTTCTTCTTCCTCGGTAGTAGGATCTGCCATCCTCCGTGCTTCTCAGCTCGTCGGTGGCGGAGGCGAGCTAGATCCTCGGAACAGTGGCTACGGCATGCGGTATTGTAGCTCGGGATCAGCGAATGGGCACAACAACTTGGTGCCGGAAGTCAAATGTCCGAAGGGATCATTCTGGTTGGAGGGTGGATTTCGACACCGCCGGTGCTAGGGTTCAATCGAAAGGAGGGAGTGGATTTGTGAATTTGGTTAACACACCAAGCCCCTTAGTTCCTTGATTTGCCTAAGTGGTTACCGTGTTGGTGCTCGCACCACAGACAGATTACTGACATGAGGGTCCCGACCATCTACTTCACGGGGCGGTTTCACAAAACGTTTGAAATTGGTACGAGTGAGATGAGTTTGCCTTGAAATGGCCCCTCTCGGTAGTTGGCATCCCAACTTTGCGAAACGCGGCAAATACAGGCAAGTCGGGCCCTGCGATGCACTCACCCGAGAACTTTGGGGCCGTAAACAAACAAGCCCCGTCTTTGTGGGGTCCATTGGATGGAACTAGACCTCCTTTGTGTCGACTGTGGAGTCGAAGGATTGCTCGGGTGCGTTCTGATGGCTCACAAGAGGAACACTATGGTCCATCAACTCCTTGAGCCTCACAAGCTCTTCTTGCATCCAAAAATACTAGGAGATTCTGTTGAACTCCCTATCATAGCTGTCGGATCTTGTGAAGTTTCGGCGGATGGTGAGGATGCCACATGGTCTTGGCATCTTCAGCGCGAGGTAGGCGTAGTGTGGTACTGCCATGAATCGGGCGAATGCAACCCGTCCGAGTATGACATGGTATTGCTATGGCCAGTTGATGACTTCAAAGTCGAGCCTCTCATGCCTGAAGTTATTGGGCTTGCCAAAGATTACATCCAGGTAGATCTTGCCTAGGGGAGGATGGGTTTCCCTGGTACTATCACATGGAAAGTTGTTTGGGATGGCTCGAGGCTCATTAGTTTGATGTTCATAGATCATAGAGTGCTAGCGAATATGAGTTTGATGTTGTTTCCTCTGTCCATGAAGACCTTGCTCATCTCGTAGCCACTGATTTGTGCTTCGAGAACTAGAGCGGCATGGCCTAATCGTGGGACCTGACGCGGGTGGTCAGTCGAACGTGATGCAGGATTTGGATTCGCTAAGGTACTCGTGGATAGCAGGAGGTGAAGTTACTACCATGCTCACTTTTCGGGAGATCATCTTCTAGGTCCTGTTGGAGGGGCGTCCCTTATGGATCATGCCCATGTCCCGAGCGGTCCCGGGTATTAGTTTGCCCCATTGTTTTGAGCCGCCACAATCATAGGTGGTGGTGGTGGATTAGCCGGCAGTGGAGGTGGTGGTGGTTCTCCATATGCTACGGGGCCTGGGACTATTCCGTATCCTTAATTTGTTCCTTCCCACTTCAACTGGGCGGAAGCATCTTGGAGCTTCTGGAATTCACGATAATCCTTGAGGATATGACTGGATTTTCTCTTGTCATCGTTGTTATTGGTGTAAAAGTGGACGTTGCAGGGTCTTGACAGCCGCTGCACGGTGACGGTCCGTCCTTGTGTGTGCGCCGTTGCCACACTTGGGTTGTCTTGCCAGCGTTCCTATCATCGCAGTAACCACTGTTGTGATAGTTGTTGTTGTGGTTGCCGTCGTCATGCTTGTCAGCAGTTGCTTGGATAGTATGTACGTGGTGACCGCGATGATGGTAACCTGTGTAGTTTTTAGCATCATGTTGCCCCACGAGTCCACCAACATGAACGAGAAATTGAGCCTTCGACTGGCCTCACGCCTTGCTTTCCTCTTCCATGAGGTTTGTTCGAGAGCGTCTCTTGTGCGCCACAGAATTGTGGTTCTGCTTTGAGGAGGACCCGCTAATGGAGGAGAGTTCCTCTCTTCAAGCACTAGAAGCATCAGCCTGCCACTTGTGTTCCTCAAGATGGGCTTGTAGCGTCTGTTGGCGCTGCAACTCCTATTGAAGGTGCCAGTGATAGGCCATCAGCATCTCATGTGACACATGTTTTGGTAGGGGAGTTCCCTTTAGGGCTACTTTGAACCTCTCCTACTCATCGTTTGAGAGGTGGATCTGAGGACGCTCACTGGGGTCGTCGCGGTTGATGTCGTTCCCGTTTTTGGGTACGGTGCTAGTGTTGTTGCCAGTGTTGGTGTTGATGACAGCGCAGTGGTAGTGGTTAACATAGACATTGCTCCCGCAGCTTTCCGGGTTAGATCCAACATCGTCATCTCCTCTAAGCGAGTTGCCCAGATCGGAATCGCAACTGTTGTTGCTATCCGAGTCGCAGATCGAAGAAGAGGCATTTAGCTCACTGAGGGTGCCAATGGGTGGAGGAACCCACGAAGCGGGTGCAATCGATGGTGGTGTCGACTGATGAATCTGTTGGTCCGGAAGGCGAAGGATACCGATCTTTCCGACCTAGAAGTGTGGATCACCGATCATCATTTCAGCTCTATCATTGAGGAGTCGAAGTCCGGGCATGTGGATGGAGAGTGGATGGTGAAGTTGAAGGGGCCAAAGCAGATCGCCGGTGATGAGACCACCAAAGTCACCACATTAGCACGCGGGCTTCCCACAGATAGCAACAATTGTCGTTGGGTCATCACATCAATGCCCATACTTGATTGACTTGGGTTTTCAGGGAAGAGCGGTATGCTGGAGACTTCGTCAGCTAACAGACAAACAATGGGGGACACGAGGTTTGCCCAGATTCAGGCCCCTGGAGGGAAAACCCTACTCCTGCTTGTCTATTCTTATCTGATTGAGAAAACGAAGGTTATAAGAGCGTCGAGATGACAATGTGCATAAATTGGATCTGGCGGGAGTATGTGTCAGAATTTCGATGATCCTCCTCACCGTTTCCTCCTGTCCTTTATGTGGGGAGGCCAGGTCTCAGGAGACGCCCGAGCCGGTTAGCAGTATGTGGGTGTAATCCTAAAGTTTCCTATCTAGTCTTATCATGTCAGTCAAGGAGTCGAATCCGTCATGGACTTGGCCTCACCCAAATCCTCGTGGGTTTCACCATCACCAGCGGATCATCACGTGGGCCTCCTGCCAGACCGGACCAGATAGATAGGGGCGGACACCGGGGGAAGGAGCGAGCCAATATTCGTCAGCGCACGTACTATATTCGGTAATGGCCGCATATAATAATCCTTATTACTAGTATCCAAGTCCAAGTTTAACACTAATCCATCTATGGTAGACAAAAGACTAGAAGGTTGATTCTCAAAAAAACGACTAGAAGGTTTGCCTTAACGACTGCCCTGATTCCATCCGTTTATTTTGCCCCTTTTGTTTGACGGCTCCTAAACGTTAGGAATAGATCGATTGATCTCGCTGGCCGTCGCCAATATGCTACGACTTCGTTGCTCAATGGCTCGTTGCTCGCGGTCACCGGCTGCCGGCGACAGACCAACACAGCTGATGAGGAGTTTAGGACCGGACGCTGCTCTGTTGATTCAACCAGGGGCAATGCTATTCGGTCCTTCATTTTATCTATTCAAACACTATTCTCTAAAAGGTAAACCGATTTGCACTACTACAGCTAGTAGCATGCAATCTTCCATAGGAATCTAGTACTCTAGTTAGTAGTTAGTACATTTGCACAGATTAATTAGTACTGTAGTACATATTATGTCTTGAGAAATGTTACCAAACGTCTGGACCCTTATGGCTGATTGACCCAAAGTAATGCACATTCTTGCCAATTGCTAGCCATCTACTTCTTATTTTTGATTAAATATATCATCTATGTTACATTTACAAACAAATATTTCACTAACTTAATATTAATAGTAGATTGTACATAATTGTGAAGGATCGTGCATATTATGAATAAAAATATGCTATCCTTCAACAATTTTATTTACTAAGAAAATATAGTTGTAATGATGGTGCAAAACAAGTGCTTGTTGGCATTTAGAATGGTATACCATTTATACCGTGGCATTTTGCTCAATTATCCTTCAAATATAGACATGGGCATGTCCCACCATCAGAAATTTGCTCGAATTTTCAGCTCCCCCATGTCCAATTCCTGGCTCTACATACATTTATCTGTCTCTTTCTCAGATTTTTATATTTTAAGTTAGTGATAATTTAGATTCTAAGAACAGATTTATTTCGTTGCCTCCTACATACTAGCTAGGTACGGCGAAGCGGCACGCCGTACGTGAGCTCCTGCTTCATGTGATACTCACTGTGACTCTTTCTAGGACGATAGTTGCATAGCATCACGAAAAAATTAATGGAGGAAGTACAAGGCTGAAGGCTCTCGTGGAGTGGCAATCTTTTTGTCATCGCCTGGTTAGGCATTTGTACATTATTCGTAGGTTACCTACAGTACAATAGTTCCTTCTATAGTTGGTACCAGTTGTGCGTTTGCTTTGGGCAAAAGATGATAGTGCTGCCATGGACCTGGGATGTATCATGTATCATTAGTTTCCCTGGTAATACCTTTTGGGAAGAATGTAACCAAAATTATCTCAATTCAGTGAAATGAAACACAAAGGTTTCTTTGCTTTTTCTCGAAAAAGAAAACCAGATAGGTACCCATGATCAAGATTTTGCAGCGTATCTAAATGCTAAAACAAAAATAGATTCACATAAAAAATATTTGCAATCTTTTTCTATATGTCCATGTATCTCAAGAAAGTAAAAAAACGAACTTGCCAGATTTTCTAGTTAGAAACTTGCCACTTTAGATGCCTTTCTTGTTTGTTTTTATCTCTTGACTCAAATGCTTTAAATAAATTATATGGTATGATAAAAATAATAGATAACATACATCATAAATTAATTCATACGGAACCACGGAGCAAATGCATGTGCATTGAATGATTTTAGTAGGAAAACTGACATTTCATAACATTATGTCAAGGACTATGAGAAGGGAAATAAAATGAGGTGTAGTTATCTATTCAAGCTCTCCCTACTTTAGAACAATAAATGTATTGTTCTTGTACTTGTTCACTTGAATATAATCATGATATAATTAGCTGACATAATGCTTGACCTCCCAACCTAGATCCATTTACTCCTAATGTCCAAGGAATACTGGTATAAGACTGCAAAACTACAAAAGCAAGGCAGTAGCTGCAAAGTAATGAAAAAAGCAGGCAATCCAACTTGTTATGCTAAAGCTCAGATTTATTGCACCTTCGGGAGGTAGGAAACTTTTGCTATAGCCTCAAGAAAAGAGTAAGTTTTAGACTGTTATAAAAACACATAAAAAACAGGAAGGAGTACATCTGAGATAACTGCCAACATGGAAATGAAAGAATGTGGGCTTGGAAATGAAAGGGGTAACCTGCTTACAATATTTACACCATTAAACTAAATGTTCTCCTTATATATGTGGAACATCATGCTACCTCTGCATAAGCTCCAGGATAAAATATATCAAGAAAGAAACCTACCTAAATAGCATGATAATAAACCTACTTCAATCACTTCATCTTAATAGTAAACTCATTATGTTTATTCAAGTTTGCTAAGAAATTAAATGATGAGAAACCCAATCTATCATAATGTACTCACCTTATATTGTTGTGCCAATATTTTTCTAGATCTTATAGTGGCAATCTCATAGATGTTAGATAACCATAAAGCACTTCTATGTCATGGATCATTCAGATGGTCCATATTTACATATATTGAGAACATCAAACGGTTCAGATGAAAGTAGCCAATCAATTATGATCAATTTGCTTCAGTAAGTTAACATATGCTAATTTAGTTCCATACTTTTGAGTTTTGACTCACTTGTCTGAGATCTTTACTAGTAAAGGTCAAGCTTTTGGCAACTGTACATAAGCATAGATGATGAAAAGGAAGATACACAGTTCATGTAGCAGGAAAATCATACAAAACATCAATTGTCCTATATTTAGCCTTTTATTTTCTTAGTTTGCTGACACTTGAAGAATACTTCTTTCAGAAATAATCCGTTCAATGAAAGGATCAAAGTACAAAAAAAGGAGCAAACTAAAAACAAAAACACAAATGGTGTCACTAAAAGGAGTGGAACATCTAGTGTGTAGGGTGTGGCATACAAATAAGATGGATACATGCAAAATAGTTGGTTGTGTAAAGAAATAGCTTATGTGATATAAACAAAGATAAGAACACATTTTTCCTGTCTCCCTAGCTTCCATGGTTTAGGTAGTAGCCTATCAGCGTAAGACCCTCAAACATTTATATCTAAGAACTAAGCTTAGTAAACACATCGTGGAAGAAATATATGTGAATAATATAAAAGACCTCAAAAGAGAACTTGGAATCCTGCTAATCAGAAATGATCCCTCCATGACACGCAGAATAAATAAAATTAACCAAAGGCTAGATGAACTACTCCTCCGTGAAGAAATGATGTGGAAACAAAGATCCAGGCTGGACTGGTTATGTGAAGGAGACTAAAACACTAAATACTTCCACCGCCGAACCACATGGAGAGCAAAAAAGAATAGGATATCAAAGCTGAACAATGGTATGGGCTAGAGCACTACGGACCAAGACGAGGTCTTTCTTTGAAGATCTGTTTTCAGAGGATAGTAGTATGCTCCCAAATGATATATTAAACTTGATCACCCCAAAAGTCACGCCTGAAATGAACGAGGCTTTGACAAAGGAGTTATCAGAGTTGGAGATTGCTGATGCCCTTTTTGAAATTGGCCCTTTAAAGGCCCCTGGCCCCGACGGTTTCCATGCTAGATTCTTTCAAAGCAACTGGCTTATCTTCAAGGAAGATATCATATCAGCAATCAAGCATTTATTTAGGGAAGGAGTACTCCCAGAAGGCTCAAATGATACAATCATTGCTCTCATCCCCAAAACAAAGAATGCAGAATTTGTGAAGGACTTCAGACCCATATCCTTATGCAATGTGGTGTATAAGATTATCTCCAAGTGCATGGTAAATAGAATGAGACCCATCCTTGATTCCCTAATTGCAGAATGTCAAAGCGCTTTCATCCTGGGACGCCTCATCACCGACAACACTCTCATTGCTTTCGAATGTTTCAATGCAATACAAAGATCCAAAGGTGGGCCAGATGACTTTTGTGCAGTAAAGTTAGATTTATCAAAAGCATACGACATAGTTGACTGGCGATATTTAGAAGGTGCACTCCAAAAAATGGGTTTTGCTGAAACTTGGATTAGATGGATCATGACCTGCGTTACTTCTATGAGATATCAGGTCAAGGTTAATGGTGAACTCTCAGAACTTTTCATTCCTATGAGGGGCATTAGACAGGAGGCCCCCTTTCTCCCTATCTATTCCTCTTTGTAGCTGAGGGACTTACTCGGATTATCCAAGATGCAATTAGAAGTGGTGATCTAAAAGAATTCAGAATATGTAGAAGTGGCCCAGGGATCTCTCACTTGCTCTTTGCTGATGATAGTCTTATTTTCGTGCAAACTAGTAGTGAACAAGCATAGATAGTGAAGACTGCTATCAAGAAATTTGAAAAAGGAACAGGCCAGCTCATTAGCCCAAACAAATTCTCGATTCTCTTCAGTAAATATTGTCCACAATAAACACAACTCGATGTCAAACATGTCGTTGAAATCCAACAGAGCACCTTTGAAGAGAAATACTTGGGCTTTCCCACCATCGAAGGTAGAGTTAAAGCGGACAAAATACAGAGCACAAAGGACATTTTGGGGAATAAAATGAATGATTGGAATGAAAAATATATGTCAATGGGTGCGAAAGAAGCTCTCATAAAGTCCGTGGTTCAATCCATTACAACCTACATTATGGGGCTCTTCAAACTCCCCGTTGGCTTCCACGACGACTACATGAAAATCACTAGGCAATTTTGGTGGGGAGAAGACAAGGATCATAGGAAAGTGCATTGGACTGCCTGGGAAAATCTTACAAAACCAAAAGCTTTAGGTGGAGTGGGCTTCAGAGACACCATGCTCTTCAACCAAGCCCTACTAGCTAGACAAGCATGGAAGCTGATCAGTAATCCTGAGAGCCTTTGTGCAAAACTGATGAGAGCTATTTACTATCCAAGAGGAAACTTATTAGACACTGTCTTTAAAGGTCACGCATCCCCTATTTGGAGAGGCATTGAACATGGTTTAGACCTTTTGAAACAGGGGATAATTTGGCGCATAGGAGACGGATCGTCTGTGAGAATATGACATGATAACTAGATCCCGAGGAAAGCTGGCCTCAAAATTACCTCCAAAAGGAAATCGTCGAGACTTATAAAGGTCAAAAGTCTGATTGGACCTAACAACACATGGAATGAAAACCTTATCAGAGCAACCTTCCATCCTTATGACGTTGAGCAAATTATGAGCATAAAACTCACATCGGAACCTTGCAAGGACTTTGTAGCCTGGAACTTTGAAAAATCTGAAATATTTTCAGTAAGGAGTGCTTATAAGCTAGCATATAATCTTGCTCATGAATCTCTTGTTTCACAGGGTAATATCAACACTGGAGATGATAATAGATCCTTGTGGAAATGAATCTGGTCAGCCCCGGTCCCGAGCAAGGTGAGAATCTTTGGATGGAGACTTGCTATAGATAATTTGCCAACAAAGTACAACAAATGGAGGCGTACTTTGGAGTTGGTGAATACCTGCAGTATTTGTGGAACACAAAGGACTTTCATGCTACTGTTTCTTGTACGAAAGCAAGAGCGCTCAGAGAAGAATTGAGAAGTCATTGGAGTATCCCAAGTGAAAAGGATTTCTGCTACACCAGGGAATATTGGCTCCTAGTCCTTCTCTCAAATTGTAGCAAAACTGACCGAGGCCTTATCCTGCTATTGCTTTGGAGGGCTTGGCACTTAAGAAACAATGCTATAGATGAGGATGGCAAAGCTAGCATCCAACAGTCGGTGGAATTCTTAATAAACTATGCTCGAGACCTGAATCTGATCATGCCAAATATACAAAGCAGAAAAGGTAAAGATTCTATCCAACAGGAAGCACTTGAGGCTCATGCCTCTTCAAATGGTTCGGATCCAATCTCCGTTAGGAGATTTTGTTGGAAAAAACCCAGTACTAGTACAGTAAAGGTAAATGTTTGATGGATCCTTTATTATAGAAAATGGTCAAGCGAGTATTGGTGTTATTTCCCGCAATGGGAAGGGAGAAATCCTTTTCTCGGCTGCTAGAATGCTTGTCGACTGCAGGTCTGCAGAAGAAGTGGAATTACAGGCCATAAACGAAGGCCTGAATCTTGCTTCGGTGTGGATCCAGGAACCTATCATCTGCAAGACTGAGTGTGTTGAAGCTGCAAAGGCAATCAACAAACCGGGAAAGGACTTGTCGTCCTGTTGTTTTCTGATCAATGACATCAAAAAGAAAGTTTCTAGTGGCAATGTTATTTCTGTAACGAATATTAAGAGAGAGTGCAACCGTGTTGCCCATAGCCTGGCTGCTCAAGCTAGAACTTGTAACTCTGTAGGATTTTGGCTTGGCTATGTCCCGAGACTATCCGAACCTCTGTTCTTAGAGGATTGTAGTCAGTATGCTGTGGAATAAAACTCTCTCTTGTAGTTGTCAAAAAAAAAATGGAACAATGAGACACGAACTTTTTTACAATCAAACAAAAAGGGCATGGACATCATAAAAATTTATGCTTGCGTAGATGGTGCACCGTCGCGATTAACCTTCTCACGGCTTCAGATTCAAAACAAATAATCTAAACAAAGAATAAATTCTTCCAAGCTGCCTTTTCATGATAGCTTGCTTAGCATGGTTCCTATAATGAAGAACAGAGGGTTTGATACGTTTTGCACCAGCAAGTAGGAGGTATTACTTGATACTACTTATTGTTATATAGTAACCCATGGTAATTTCCAGTGAGTGATAAGCAACGATAATTTGACTAAAGATAAGCCCAAATGCCAAGTCAGCAAATTTTCCAAGTGTAGTCAATGATTAATTATTTTGCCAACAGAACGGCACATAGCATGATATTGCCAAAAAATCTCCCTGAGAGGACCACAAAACTCTAATTCCTCCAAGCTACTGAAGCAACAATAATTTAAAAACAGTCAATCTGCACATGCTCCTGCTGTAAGCGCAGTGTCGGACCTTCATGGAGGCCAAACTGGGCCATGACCCCCAACATTGTTGCAAATTCTCTAATTAGTAGTGTTGTTAAGACTAAATTAATGAAAATTAGGACTAATTATAGCTATTAAATGTTTTAATCAGCATATTGGCCCCCCTTAATTTCTCTCCAAGGTTCGCCACCGTAAACGCTTAGAGATTTCAGCAGCAAAACTGAGGGATGAAAGCATATAACCGCCTTGGACACTGTCTTCAAGAGACCTCACGTGTTTGTAGTTCTTCAATAGCAACTCTGACCGATGAAAACATAGTGTTGTATTGTACATTGCCAGCAACTGAACATATATGGTCAGTTAGAACGCACTAGTGTACAACAAACCTCAGAGATACACTAGTCTATAGCTACACACCTTGGGTGGATGTGCCACCAGATATAGAAAATCCAACTCGTCAATGAACATTTTTCTTGCCCACTCTTCGTTTAAATAGGAGCTACGAAATCACGTGATTGGAGAAGTCAAGATTTCCTGGCCAACCGATGTGAAACATGGGAAAAGGTCGTGCGTAATCTAAGTACAAGCATCCATAACAGTCAAAACAAGAGGCAGCATGGATGGTATTTGCTTATTCTACATTTAAACAACCGTAGAATAGAGGCGAATATGTTATAGTCAGTCAAATGGTGATTTGGCCTTGGATGATGAGTAGACGGCAGAGAAGCGGCTGCTGTTGCTGCCACCCGGGCCTTGCCGGCACGGCGGCATTCTCCACGTCAATGTGGTCATCGTCATCGCGGTGGCGGAGACGTTGGCCTTGGTCAGCGATCCACCACCACCATTTCCGCCCTTGAGCAGGAGCACGTCCACCTTGGTGTACTCCTCGTAATCCAACCGGATCTCCTTAAGCATTGCGGTCACGTCTTTCATCGTTGGTTGCACGTCCACCTTGGTGTACTCCTCGCAATCTACCCAGATCTCCTTGAGCCGGTCCTGCAGCATCTCCTCCACCTCCATGCCCGACCAGCCCCGGAGCGCCAGGTCTAGCATGCCCGCGAGGCTGCCCTTGTGGCGCCGCACCCAGTCCACCACGTGCAGCCTGTCCGGGATGGTCGGGTCGATCAGCAGCTTTCCCGTCAGCACCTCCAGTACCACCACCCCGTAGCTGTACACGTCACTCTTCGCATTGATCTTCAGCATGTACTCGTACTCTTCACGCATTATATCCCCATAGATCAGTATTTGTTTTTCAGATTTGGGAACAATCATCTTACAATAATACAGGTTAATTTTCACATTGTGAACACGTAGGACCGGCAGCGATGTTAGATGATCTGCCGAAGTCGGCGGACACGTCCTCAACGAACTGCCACGGCCACCCCAGCTCCCCGCTACCGCCGGCCTACGAGTCACTGTTCCTGCCGCCGCCTCCACTGCTCTTCACGGCTTCACTCCATCCCGTGCGCTCTTAGTATGCCGTGTTAGCATTAATCTTGACAATTTGCACACATACATATCTGCACGTTGAGTTAGTATTACTAGTAGCCAGATCAATGCATGTGTGCATGGCTGAATAGTTTAGTTAATTAGTGCATGCATTACAAGTTAGCCAAGTCGTGGAGTTAGTTAGTGGCCTAGAGAAAATGACGCAGTGTCAGATCATGCATTAGTTGGTTAGTGGGCTAACTATTCCCGCTAGCGATGGAGTGAGTTTAGGATCAGCTCGTAGTGAGAAACTGGAGATCCTCTTGTACTGGATTTTTAAGTTGAGCAACCGAATGAGAAAATATAGCCTGACGGGCAGAGAAGAAATGTAGCCAATGTGATACACCACGGAGAAATTCAAATTCCTCTCGGAAAGGCCATGTTTATTTGTCCATGGTGCGTGTTGATGAGTGCATATTTGCATCATGTTTTACATTATTATTTTGCATTATAGACGTAGAATCTTGGTATTTTACGGCGCTCGCGCGCATATTTTATGTCTGTTTTCACCAGGATCAGGACATATGATGGATACAATTCTTGGAGCAGTTGTACTATAGAGAAAAGGACTTAAAAACAGCGTAAATCGCTTATTTGAGAAATATTAATAATACCAGAAGAAAACAAGAAGCGAACAAGGGAGACAAAAGGTTCAACGACCAACTATATGGTTTTAGAACCGCTATTGAGGGTTTGGTGTTAGAGGGGTCCCCCCTTTAACACCGGTTCTTATATGAACCGGTGTTAAAGGGTGCGCACGTGGGGCTGCCGCAGGGCTTAGCCCCCCCCCCCCCTTTAACACCGGTTCGTAACACGAACCGGTGTTAAAGGTTCTGTGCCGCGGCAGGAAAAGGAGATAAATCTCTGCCGTGGCAGAGTTCTGCCGCGGCAGGAAAACGGCCTAAATCTCTGCCGCGGCAGAGTTCTGCCCCTGCCCCGTTTTGGGCGTATTTCTGCGGCGCGGCGGGGACGGGGAGGGGGGGAGGGGGAATCGATCGGGAGCGGTATACATATACATCGTCATCGGTACATACGAGTACATGAATAATTAAGCAACTATTATTATACACAACATCGTCATTGTGTGGTATTCTCCGTAAACGTTGAAGCATCAAGTACAAGACAAACACGTTCAATCATATATACAACGTTCATTTTGGTGGATATCTAAAGAGTTCTCCGCCAGGCGTGACGACCTCAAGTATGAACCCCGCCAATTCCTCTTGAATGGCTCGTATGCGGTCAAATGGTAGGAGTTGGTCCCGCATCCGTTCGATCTGAATATATATGAAGAATGGGGTCAATATAAGAATAAAACTCAACACAATTGATGGTAATAAAATAATGTTGAGTACTTTGTTTACTTACTCTAAGTTGTTCTAGGGCGGCTTGGCCCGTCGCACATATCGTGTTGCGAATGAACTCGCAAACATAGTACCCACATAAGTTATTGCCGTGTCCCTGATGCGTGCACTTTACGAGAATAGAGAGTTCAATCAAAATAATAATCAATAAAGCATGATATAATGGAATTGGAAGCAGAATCAAAGAGATACGCAGACCTAGCTAGCTAGTATTACTTACATTTTGGTCTACAAATTTTAGTTCTTCTGACCATTCACCCACGGCCCTGCCCGTGAACCTTTTCCAAACCCTGTCCGGCAAAGAAAATGGATAAAGGAGTAATTAATTACTTGTTGTCACGAAAGTTGCCGATCTAGTGCGATAATATGATTAAAATTACCTCTGGAGCATCTCTCTAAAGTCTGCCCATCGCTCTTTTTCTTTTCGTAACGAGTCCATGATAAGGACTTTTCCTGAGTCAGGTTGAATGACTAGCAGAATAAAGTGAAACCTACGCACGCATAACTCATCATCAGTTACACTTAACATCGAGTAAGCCGAAACAGAATGTGTACAAGAGAGGGTAACAGTACTCACGAGAAGTTGTAAGGCAATAGTATTTCCTTTTGGTTTGTTGTCTCAGTAAAGACCTTAGCAATAAATCTTCTGTTTGCCCGGGTTTGGTTCTTACCACTTCTTCATGAACTCTATTTGGGTTAACGAACCCAACGTCAAAAGGTCCTCCTTTCATGCATTCCATAACCTTCTTCCTGCATAATAGTATATACATATATGGTGAGCATATATATATACATGCAATTAATAAAGTGAATGAGATGAGATAGAAAATACAGAAATAGTACTTACACCGAATAAAGGCTGATGGCAGCTTTGTCGAGTTCCTTCTGATTGAATAGAAAATGCAAGTCTTCAATGTTGAAGTCGATCTCGTCGTCTCCGCACAAGAAAATCTCATTTCTTATATGTGCCGTGATCCATTCTTCCTTTCTCGTCTTGCAGAAATCAAGGTACCACTTGTGCAATCTTCGCATCTTTGTTGGTAGATTCTTGAGCTCCTCTTTCTTGACGAGATTCTTCCCATACTTCCATGGCTGTATGGGGTTGGCATCGCATTTGGGCAAGTTGTCTCCCATGATGTTCAAGTATGCAATGTAAGTCATCCCCATCTCATTGGCCTTTCTTTGTAGCTCTGCCTCGTAATCATTTATGGGAGGAGCGTCCCGTGTGTCGAACACTTGGAGCGGGGCGCATGATTGGTTTTCCTGCTCTCCGAGCATGGGAACTGTTTTCTGGGGTGCCGCACGACTGCTACTTTCAGTCTCCCTATGGCGCCTTGCATCTGCCTTCAAAATCTAGCGCTCGTAGTCCGGCAAAAGTGGGGTTTCAGGTTTCGAAAGATTTTTGTAAAACTTCTCCACCACCGCCGGATCTATTTTCTCCTTTGGCTCGGCCCGTCTAGGTGCAAAGAATTTCTTGACCTCTTCTTCCGAGATCCTATTGGTCTCCTCGTCGCTGCGATTCCATGGTAAAACCGGCAATGGCTTGGCGGAAGGTTGCGGGACGTAGT
This sequence comes from Avena sativa, assembly GCA_916181665.1. Lineage (NCBI taxonomy): Eukaryota > Viridiplantae > Streptophyta > Magnoliopsida > Poales > Poaceae > Avena > Avena sativa. The sequence continues at coordinate 503,761,904 of OV702289.1, forward strand.
TTTTTGAACTCTTTCTGGCAGTGCTAGTGATGCTCTTCGTGGCAATGCTCTTCCGCTTACGCTGAGGAGATGGCTGAAGCGCCGGAGATGGCTGACAGGCAGGAGATGGCTGGCGCGCCGGAGATGGCTGGCGCACCGGAGATGGCTGCCGCGCAGGAGATGGCTGACGGGCAGGAGATGGCTGGCGCGCTGGAGATGGCTGAAGCGCCGGAGATGGCTACCGCGCAAGAGATGGCTGAAGCGGCTCAGACTACTGACGCTGCGAAGATGGCGGGGGTGCCAGTGGCCTCCAATTTGGAAGCACGATGTGTTCCTTCTTCCATAGAATGGTTGTTTTCACTGCAAATTTGAGTTGAGTTTCCCCTTCACCTGTAGCATGGTCAAGCTGTGCTTCCTCATATTCCTTCACAACCTCATCCATCCTGACAATAGCATAGCCATCTGGAATCGGTCGGCAGTGGTAAGTTCCACCAGCTACAGGAGGTAAGGCATAGCCGACAGCCACCTTAATGGATAAGCCCATTAATCTCACATGCAGCTCAGCGTGTTCGCTCTCCGTGATCTCATCCACGGGGTATCGAGGACCCGCCATTTCAAGTGTGGGATGCACGTTCTCCGTGGAAGCCACGCTGCTTTTCCGCGCAGAGTCTGGGCCGTCGGCAGCTTCCAATGCAGGCTCTTCGTGCCGCTGAGATGGGCCGGTAGCTTGATGGCTCTGTTGTGCATTCACTTGCGCCTTCAGCACCACAAGTGCATGTTCTATCTGTGTCATCCACTCTGTACGCTCTTTTTCTTTTCTGCCACGCCATCTGTAAGAGTCGCTCCACTCGGCAAACCCATCCTTCCACGTCATACCCCATGTGCCTCGTGCATGTCCACGGTGTTCTTTTTTACCGATGGCGCGTGTGAGCTGGTCATTCTCTCTGTCAGGATGGAAGGTCCTGGCGGCTGTTTCCTCGTATGCCGTGATGAGTTCAGTGACGGGTTTGGAAAGGAGGCGGGTTGGAAAGATACACAATCCTGTTTCTGGGTCCAACCTTGCCCCGATTTCGTAGAACCAAGTCTTTGCACGTAGGTCCCACCCATGTGTCTGGGGTGTGATCCCTCTATCGCGCAGGGCCTTCTCAGCTTCCTCCCACTTAGGCCTCTGAGATATGTAGCCACCTGACCCTGTCCTCTGGTGATATTCCTTCTTCTGGGCATTTAGCGTATTGGTTTCTGACCTCTTTTTAGCTATAGCACCTTCCTTGTATGCCACAAATTCACGCCAGTGAGGTCTTATCTTCGCATAATATGCGTCTTTGAAATCTGGAGTCTTGCGAGCTTTGACAAATTTGTTCAATTTTGTCTTCCAGTTGCGGAAAGCGCCAGCCATCTTCTTTAGAGTCCACTCTTTGACCTTTTCCTTTATAACCGGTTTGTTTTCATCCTCCTCTGGCGGAAGGGTGAAATTTACCAACAGCGAATTCCAAAGCGTTTCTTTGGATATTTCATCGACAAAGGTACCGTCGCCATTCTTTGGCTTATTCCAATATTCAATTGTGATTGGGATTTGGTCCCTAACAACAACTCCAGCCTGACGTACAAATTTGTCTGCGGCATTCTTGGGCTCCATCGGCCTGCCATCAACACGGACTGCTTCGATCATGAACTTTGCACGATCTTTCAACCGATGGCTCGCGCCTCGCTTGTTCTTTTTCGTAGAAGAAGATGGTTGTTGGCTAGTCGATCCAGAGGGATAAAAGAAGAAAGAAGCGTTAATTAATACATGTAGAAGAAGATTGTTGGTGGAAGTCAGCAAAGGCTTAATCAATGCATATACCTCGCCGGACTTTGTAATCACTAAATTGCGTTCACCGGAGTCTTCATCTTCTCCATGACTACTTGAGTTGTCATCATGTCCCTCCAAGTCTAGATATTGTGAGGTGTCCTCATCGATAATGTTCTCCATTATTTCTTCTTGTTCAAGGTTTCTACTAAGTGGATCCATAGTTTCTAAAACAATAATATTATCTAGAGTAAGAGAGTAAACATTCAAGTGGACTTGGATTCATACACAAATATACATATTATTCATACAAAAATACACAAATAGGATAAAGTACATAAGATAAAGTACATTATTAATACATCACCGGAGAATAGCTCGGGTGCATTATAGGATAAAGTATAAGATAAAGTACATTATTAATACATCACCGGAGAATAGCTCGGGTGCATTGTAGGATAAAGTATAATATAAAGTACATTATTAATACATCACCGGAGAATAGCTCGGGTGCATTATAGGATAAAGTAACAGAAGAGGAACCATCACTGGAGAATAGCTCGGGTGAGATCCGTGAACCTGCCAAATATTGGAGAACCTAGTCTCCAAAAGATACATGTATCGCCGTACATGCTCGTCCTCCTCCCTGATACGACGACGTACCACCTCCTCAGGGGCTGGCTCCCTCTGCACCGCTCCTGGACCTCGTGGACGCCACCAAAGAAGCTCCGGGTCGACGATGACATGGTTATACCCTACGAGTACGTAACTTCAGCATACCTAGTCCAGCCCAAGGAAGGCCCACGGCAGACATACGCTGGCCCATGAAGATTTTCGGGTGGCCAAGGCCCATGATGCCTTCGATCCTTGGAGAGCAAGACTAGCGGAGATAGGAAATTCAAAGGGGTAAAACCCTAGAACTTGTAACCGACTAGGACTACGTCCGGGACCTGCCTAAGTCTATATAAAGGCCAGGAGGGCACGTCCTAGGGCAACGCAACGAGACTCATACTTTCGCACACGCATCCACGCCAGATTGAATCTGCGCATCATGTAACCTTCGGTTCCGCCATAATCAAAGAGCAGACAAGCAGGAGTAGGGTTTTCCCTCCGGGGGCCTAAACCTGGGTAAATCTCGTGTCCCCTGGTTGCTTGTCTGTTAACCGTGCCACGATCTCCAGCATCCCCATCTTCTCCAAAACCCAAGTCCATAACAATGGGCATTGACGAGATTAAACCTCGTCAATTGGCGCCGTCTGTGGGAATTGGGGCTGCTGATTGTGCGGTCGTGACGGTTCCGACCCGATCGATCTACAACTCCGCGGCGACGGAGAATCACCTCCTCTTCGGCGCTTTCGACTTCACCGCCCACTCGCCGGATACCATGAAGGATTTCGAGCCCGTAGGCGACGGACTCGAAATTCTGTTCGGGAGCTTCTGCTTCCAGGTGGGACAAACTGGCACCCTCCGCCTCCCTGAGCGAGTGCCCGTGCCGTCAATCAGGCCCGCTTCGTGGGCTCCACACGCCATGCTACGCACGTCACCATCAACCGATGAGTTCTACAGCAGCAGCAGCTGCAACTCCGATCTGTGCGATCCACCTTCGGATGAAGGGACCTACGGTTCCGGATCCGAAAGTTGCGGCAGCAGCCAACCAATCTGCAGGCGCTATCTGTGCGCCGCAGTCATCCAAACCGACGAGGAAACGCCTAACCCGCCGCCCAACCCGCAGGACGGAAACGGCGAAAACGGTGGAAACGGCGACAACAGGGAAAACAGGGGCCACCTCATCCAACTTAGCAAAGAAGGATGGGTCAAAGCACGCCGCGCCGTCGCAGGCGAAATAGTCCTACCTCTGGACTCCTCACGTGACCTACTGGTGGCATACCACTACCTCCTCATCGAGGAGCACAAGAAGCAAGTCAAGATGCAGGAGACGCTCGACAAACGCAAGCAAGCAGCCTCTGAGTCCAGTGCGCGACGAGCTGCGCTCTCCGCCAAAGTACCCGGCTCTAGCACAAACGGAAACCAGGGAAACAAGCACCACTCTCGGGTGGAAAACATGGACCCGAAGGAGCGGCGTAACGTGACCCGAACTCTCCACACATCGTTCATGGATATGGACGCTGACGGCAACATCACCCCGAAGACGCCACAAGCTGCGATCATGGCAGCCACTGTGTATCTCGCGGCTCACCCACCTCCGGAGGGGGACCCGAAAAGGGCCATGCATAGGTCCACACTCACCGGACTAGGACTAATCGGAGCTGCGCTCCACGAAGACGCTCCTACGGAGCCGAAGAAGAAAGCTCCGGCCAGGCGCGACCGGAGCCCCACTCCCTCATCCGAAGATGAAGAGGAACACGATCTTCCTCGAAGGAAGAAGAGCTCGCACCGCCATAAACGCGACTACGACGCCAGAGACAAGCTTACACAGCGCAAGATCGACAAAGCACGCGCCAAACGCGCATGCTCGTCTGAATCTGAGATGGATGAAGACGAAGGAGAACTCTGTGGGGCTCGATGCTTCAGCAGATCCGTCCGACGAACACAGATGCCACGCAACTTCAAGCTTCCTTCGGATACTCCGAAGTTCAACGGCACGCAAGATCCAAAGTCCTGGCTCAGTGACCATTTGTCATCCGTCAAGCTTCACGGAGGCAACAAAGAAACCGCCATGCAATGCCTTCAGCTGCAGCTGACAGGCGCGGCGCGGGTCTGGCTTAGCAGCCTATCATCAGGATCCATCCGAAGCTGGGAGGAGCTCACTTATAGCTTCATCCGAAATTTCAAAGGCACAAGAAAGAGGCCTGCCTCAATCGAAGAGTTGCGAGCCTGCACTCAGAGAACGGGTGAATCTATTCGCTCGTACATACTACGCTGGTCTACAACCAAGAACTCTGCAGCGCACATCTCCGAAGAAAGGGCCATCGATGCCTTCAGGGACGGCGTCAAGCGCCCAGACTTCAAGGAGGAACTTGGGCGTGTAAAGCCCAAGACACTCGACCACCTCATGGAAATCGCCAACAGTTGGGCAGACGGCGAAGATTGCATCCAGCGGGCGCAATCAGATGAAGAGGACGGCTACGGCCAAAGACGCGAACGCCGCAGCAAGAGGAGATCGCGCGTCTACGAGGACCGCGACGGACCCAACATGGTCGCAGCCGGCTACGCCGACCGCTGTAACGACAACAGCCGCAACAGCGGAGGATACCGCAGTGGAAATTTCCGCGACAACGGACGACCAACGCAGTCGTGGCAACGCCGCGACCGCGACAACGGACCCTCAGCATTCGACAAACTTTCGGGTCCATGCGCCATCCACTTCTACATCGACAAACAAGATGGCAAAAAGAAAGCTAGCCACATGCTCAAGGACTGCCGCGAGTTCCAGAAGCTCAGCGAAGGCATGATGCAGATGAGGCAACAAGCTCCAATTCCTGCGTTCGGAAACACACTTGCGCCAGGTGAAATAGCACACGGAGCTCCTCCACCGCCGCCTATTGGAGGCCCAAATCAACCAGTCGCACCAGCGCAAAACAACGCCGGGGTCGCATACCCCCCACCAAAGGGAGCGCTAAATATGATCCAGAAGGGACGCCCCACCAACAGGGTGCAGAAGAAAATCACCCGACAAATCAACTTGGTCGTGGCAACTCCGCCTGCAATCCCTGAGTACCTCAGCGGATCGGAGTCCTGCATCACATTCACTCGCGCGGATCACCCTTGCCAGATCCCTCGCCCAGGTCATGCTGCCCTGGTGCTGGAGGCGCAGATCGGAGGCTTCGAGATGAGTCGCGTCTTCATGGACGGCGGCAGCGGCATCAACCTAATGTTCGCAAGCACTCTAGCAGCTATGCGGATCCCGCAATGCAGCCTAGAACAATCAGACACAACGTTCCACGGCATTGTCCCAGGGAAGGGCATCTCCCCCCTGGGCAAAATAGGGCTCGACGTCATCTTCGGGAAGCCGGACAACTTTCGGCAGGAGCGCCTAGAATTCGAAGTGGTGGACTGGCCGTCGCAATACCATGCCATCCTGGGACGTGTAGCATTCGCAAGGTTCCTGGCCGTCCCACACTACGCATACCTACTACTCAAGATGCTAGGACCAAGGGGCGTCATCACAGTCCACGGGAGCTTCACCCGATCGGACCAATGCGACAGGGATTTCAACAAAATCTCCCAGTCTTTCGGCATGCAAGAAGAGCTTGTAAGGCTCCGCGAGGTGACGGACAATGGGCTACCCCCAGTCACAAAGCAGAACGCACCTGACATGTCTTTCGACTCCACCATCAACACCAAGAAAGTGCAGGTCCATCCAACGGATGCCTCCAAGACGGCGTTGATCGCCAACGACCTCAGCACTGCATAGGAAGGCGCGCTCGTCGAATTCCTCCGTGAGCACTGGGAAATCTTCGCCTGGTGTCCTGCTGACATGCCAGGAGTTCCCAGGGAATTCGCTGAGCACGCACTCAATGTCTTCCCAGACACCAAGCCAGTCAAGCAGTCCATCCGAAGACTGTCGGAGCCACGAGCCGAAGCTATCGGCAAGGAGATCAACAGATTACTCGCAGCAGACTTCATTCGGGAAATCAAGGAAAGCGAGTGGCTGGCAAACACGGTGATGGTCCCGAAGAAGGACACGGACATCCTGTGGATGTGCGTGGACTTCACGTCACTAAATAAACATTGCCCTAAGGACCACTTCCCTCTTCCTCGGATCGACCAGATCATCGATTCGACTGCAGGTTGTGAGAAACTCTCCTTCCTCGACGCCTACTCGGGCTATAACCAGATTCGACTCAAGTTCGAAGATCAAGAGAAAACAGCATTCATCACACCGTTCGGAGTATACTGCTACAACACAATGCCCTTCAGGCTAAAGAACGCGGGTGCCACGTACCAGCGATGCATGCAGGCCTGCCTCAAGGACCAGATCTATCGCAACGTCCAAGTCTATGTCGACGACATAGTCATAAAAACCAAGGAGGCAAAAACACTTATCGACGATCTCCGTGAGATGTTCGACAACCTTGATCACTACAGGATCAAGCTCAATCCAGAAAAGTGCGCCTTCGGCGTCCCCTCGGGTCAGCTGCTCGGGTACTTCATCTCTCAACGAGGGATCGAAGCGAACCCGAAGAAAATCAAAGCTATCATGACAATGGAGAAGCCGAAAAACCTCAAGGGCGTTCAGCAGCTCGCAGGGCGAGTAGCGGCACTAAGCAGGTTCATCAGCCGCATGGGCGGGAAGGCCCTACCATTTTACCAGCTGCTGCGCAAGGCAGACAAGTTCGAGTGGACACCAGAAGCCAACGACGCATTCGAAAGCCTCAAGCGGCTCCTCTCCACCTCGCCAGTTTTGGTCACGCCAAAAGAGCGCGAGCCCCTGTTGCTGTACATAGCAGCCACACACCAGTTGGTCAGCACAGTACTCGTGGTCGGACGACCCGAAGAAGGCAAGACCCACGGGGTACAACGCCCAATTTACTACCTCAGCGAGGTTCTCACTCCAACAAAACAGCGGTACCCGCACTACCAGAAGCTGGCCTACGGCGTGTTCATGACGGCTCGACGAATGAGCCACTACTTCCAGGAGCATCAGGTGATGGTCGTCAACGAGGCACCCCTAAACAGCATCCTGAATAACCCAGAGGCCACAGGGCGCGTGGCCCTGTGGGGCATTGAACTATCACCCTGGACATCATCTACGAGAAGCGACACGCAATCAAATCTCAAGTCCTTTCGGACTTCCTGGTGCACTGGATGGAGCTGCAGCTGCCTGACACCCCAGACATGTCGCAGTCCTGGACAATGCATTTTGACGGCTCCAAACGCGAAGCCGGAGCAGGGGCAGGAGTCATACTGACCTCCCCGCAAGGTGACAAGATGAAGTACGTCCTTCGGATGAAATTCAGAGCCTCCAACAACAAGGCCGAATACGAAGCCCTCATCCATGGCATGAAGATGGCAAAAATATGTGGCGCAACGCGCCTGGTCATCTACGGTGACTCCAACCTTGTCGTACAGCAGACGATGAATGAGTGCGACGCACACGCCGAAAACATGATCGCGTACCGCGCGCTATACAACGCACTCGAAGGAGAATTCGACGGCTGCGAACTTCGGCACGTTGGAAGAGAGAGCAACAAGGAGGCCGATAGACTCGCCAACATGGGCTCCACTTGTGCAAAGGTACCACCAGGTGTGTTCCTCGAACAGATCTGCGTGCCATCCATCAAGCGGAAATTCCCCAAGGGATCACCCGAAGAAGCAGAGCACTCGGGGGCTAAGCTACCCGAAGGTCATGAAGGACCCGAAAAGTTGGATACAGAAGTTGCCATGGTCAACCTGATGCAGGTCATGGCAGTCGACGAAACTTGGACACGTCCATACCTCCAGTTCCTGATAAACGGAGAATTGCCAGATAGCCCGACAGATGCCCGGCGCATATCTCGTCGGTCAAAAGCCTTCACCATCATCAACGGCGAGCTGTACAAACGCAGCATTACGGGCGTACTACAATGGTGCGTCACCATCAATGACGGCAAAGCCATACTCCAAGATATCCACGAGGGCATCTGCGGCCACCACGCAGGTAGCCGCTCCCTCGTCGCCAAAGCTCTGCGAGCAGGATTCTACTGGCCAACGGCCATGAGCGACGCGAAGGACATCGTCCGAAGATGCAACGGGTGCCAACGGTTCGCCGACAAACCACACGCACCTGGGTCCGAACTTCGACCCATACCCATAGCCTGGCCTTTTGCCTAATGGGGCCTCGACATGATCGGCAAACTGCCAAAATCCTCGAAGGGAGGACACGTCTTCCTCCTGGTCGCAGTCGACAAATTCACCAAGTGGATCGAGGCAATGCCAGTCACCAACCAGAAGGGCAAAACCGCCATCAAATTCTTCGAATCCATTGTCTACAGATTTGGTGTACCGCACAGCATCATCACCGACAACGGATCGAACTTCATCTCCGAAGAATTCCAGGACTTCTGTGAAGGCCTCGGGATCAATATCACGTATGCCTCAGTGGCACACCCGCAAACAAACGGGCAAGTGGAAAAGGCCAACGGCCTAATCGGCGTCGGCATCAAGAAGCGCCTCATGAGCTCACTCGAGCACAAAGCTAGAAACTGGACGAAAGAGCTACCGTCTGTCCTGTGGAGCTTATGGACAACGCCAAACAGCTCCACCGGTTACACACCGTTCTTCATGGTACACGGAGCCGAGGCAGTGCTACCAGCCGAAGTACGCCACCAGGCTCCACGAGTCGTCGCTTACAGCGAAGCCGAGTCCACGGCTGCACTCGAAGACGCCATCGACACACTCGACGAAGCACGGGATATAGCAGCAGCTAGATCAGCGGTGTACCAGCAAAGTCTCCGCAACTACCACAGCCGCCGGCTGCGCCCAAGGTCCTTCGTCGAAGGAGACCTCGTCTTGCGACTTAACCAAAAGCGACCGAATAAACTCGAGTCGCCATGGGAAGGACCCTATGCCATCACCGAGGTCATCCCAGGTGGCGCCTATCGCCTCAAGCACATGGAGTCTGGAGTCGCATACTCCAACCCGTGGAACGTCTCGCACCTGCGACGATTCTACCCGTAGCAACCTACCCCCATTTTTACTTTCGACAAGGCTTATAGCCAAGGCTACTCAGCCGAACCATGTACCTCCTCCATTACGATACAAATAAAGCTAAGTGTCTCGCCCAACCTTCGGTTGACTATTTCTCTGCAACTTTATTACATGCTACAAACGCACTCGGGGGCTCCCCCCACCTCACGATTTCATCGACTGAGGACAAAACGTGTACACCTGAGTAGCTGACTACGTCAGGCAAACGAAAAGGACACGTACTAAATCAAAGCACTGCGTGCTCGCCAACAGGCAAACCTTTACAACAAAGGGCACATACACGCCCAGCCGCAATATACAAATTTTACATCTATCTGTTTATTTTCAGGTCCTACCTATTCTGAAGAATAACCTGAGCACGCTACTCAAACAAATCTACAATCTGTTCGCCATACTGCCTTACAGCCGCGTAATGCGGACGCATATTCCACTCGCCACCATCTGGTCGAGGAGGTGGCCCAGTCGCCACAGCAGCCAAATCTACGTCAGGGCGGTGCACCCTCACAAGAGACAAGGCAGCCTTCACCCCTGCGACGAGCTGCTGCCGCACCAGCTCCTTGACATTGCTGGCACTCCGAAACTTCGTCAGAAGACCTGCAAGGGTCGTTGGCACGGCATCCAACGGAAACATGACGTGCAGCACCGAGGAAAGCGATGTCTGCACCTGGCGGAGCACCCCCGAAACCTGGTAGACACGATCCTGCACCGTTGCCAGAACTATGGCACGATCACGATCCATCCAAAAGAAGCCGCCAGCCTCCATGTCCTGTTGAGTCAAGCAATTGACTCGAACAGCAATACGCTCCTTTTCTTCCCTCGGAGCAAGATTGGCACCTGCGACAACCGCACAAAACAAGAGTAAGGCCAGCAGGCTCACCCGAAGAACTGAGCTACAGCCCGAAAGAAGGATCAACTTACATTGCAGCTGCTCGGACAGCCGACCCAGCTCCGCCATCAAATACTCCTCTCTGGCTGCACCACGGTCTGCTTTGGATTTCCAAACGTCAGCGCGACCGCGTAACCCAAGCAAATCTCTCTCCAAGCTGCGCACACGATCTCGAAGAAACGCGAGCTGCGAGGAATCATCCAATGATGCTCGCACGGGCCTTTCGGATGAAGTGTCAACCGGGTCAGCACCCGAAGGAACCTATAGCAGCAGAAAAAAGAAGGCACACAGACATTCAGCCAAGAAATAGAGCACAACTCGGAGGAATTCATTAAAGTATATAAGGCCACTACGTGGCACAAGGATGATACTACAAAAGATATTTACAACAAAAATAGACTACAAACTACCCTACGTCTACTATGCCTAAGGCGGAGGACACTGAGTCGCCTCAGAACCAGACTGCCTAGCTTTGGCCTCGCCCTGCTGCCGCAATGCATACTCAGACAGCAAGTCAATGAGCTTGGGCCCATATCGTCTGCAGCACGCGGAGTAGGCGGCGAAGGCTACCTCGGATCCATCTGCAGCCGTCGGCATCCGTGAAGTAATCTGGGGCAGGTCCAGCTCCGCCCCAGCCGCCATGGCCATCGCCAGCCCGACGGATGTGCCGATGCCCTTCTGCTTGCGCTTGTACGCTGCAGGCGCTTCGGCTGACAGAGCCTCTGCCAGGGCACCCACGTCTTCAAGGGATGCGCCCTTCGGGAAGAGCTCCTGGTAGAAGCGACCAAGGACCTCTTTCGCCTTGGCAAGGGAGTTGACGACGGTGCTGCAGCGGTCTTCGACCGCTACAGTGGCATCATCTAGAGCACTCCCATGCTCCAGAGCACCACGGTTAAACTCGATGCCTGCGGCATCTGAGACAAAAAAGAAGAAAACATGAAGAAAGGCAACATAGAAGAAGATCCGTAGAAAAAGGAGCAAGTACAAAAGCTAGCGCTCACCCGAAATAGCCTTGGCAGCAGCCATGAGCTTCTCTGCCACCCCTTTTTCACGAGCAGCCGCAACGGTGGCCAGCTGCTCCTCACGATCTGCGGCCTCCTGCTGCAGACGCTCTTTCACTTCGGCTGCCTTCGTTAGCTCTAGCTCAAGGCGCTCTCTCGCCCCAGTGGCAGCTTCGGCCTTCTGCTCCGATTGGCCAAGGCTCTTCTTCAGAGCATCGACCTCACGGAGAGAGTCTTTATGCTCCTCTACATTTACAACAAGCAAGCGTCAAACAACAGGACCAGGATAAGCAAGAGAAGTACTACAAGGCAGACGAATACCTTGAAGCTGCCGCAGTTTCGCCTCCAGCGTCAGGCGTTCCTCCACCAGCCGCTTGGCCTCTTGGACAAAAGGCTGCAGCAACAGGCAATAGTAGTAAGAGCAGGACTTGGGGGCTACGCCCAACACAAAGAAGCATAAACAACATCAGCATACGAAGACACTCGGGGGCTCCCCCCGTAACATCAAGCAGAAAAACTTACGTGCTCCGACGGCGAACCTGCAGGCCCGCCTGCGAAATTCTGAGGTGCAACCACCAGCCTCTCCTGCACAGGAGGAACTGGCGTAGCGTCACCCGAAGTCGCCACCGTCTGAGGAGGAGGCGACGCAATGTTCGACTCCCCCATCATCTCCCCCGCACCATCACTGGAGCCATCGGAGGATTGCCTGCATACGAAGCCAATCAGCACAGGTGCAAACATCATAAAAAGAAAAGGACAACAGTGGCAACAAGAAATCCACCACTAGGGATCGCGCTGACGGTAGCTCGGACACGGAATCCACCACTTCATTATCCGGGGCATTCGGATACCTCTCGGGCAACGGTGGTGCCATGCCCGGCACTTTGAAGCCCTGCCAAAGGAAAAGGAACTTTGTTAGCAAACAAAGGAAAAAGTACACAGCTGACAAAAACAAAAGGGAAGCACTACGTGCGCAAATCTACACCTTCGGTACAACCAACGTCGAAGAAAAGGGAGGAGTCAGCGACTTCCCCGGGATTTCTTCGTCGACCTTGAACTTCAACAGCACGCGAAGAGCCTTGTCAAGTTCCACCTCGGAGATTTTTTCACTCGAAACCCTCGTCGAGTCACGGCGCCCAGAGTAAAGAAACATCGGATGCGCCCTCGCTTGGAGCGGCTGCACCCGACGCTCAAGAAACGTCCGGATGATGTCGACACCGTTCACCTCCTTCTCAGGAATCAATTGGAGATCCTCCACCCGACGGTACAGGGCCTCTATCTCCGCCACCTCACCGTCTAAGATTTGGTTTTTCCAGGATCTTTTCTTCTCAATCAATTGGGAGGGGTCAAAAGGAACGAGACCAAAATCTTGCCCAGGCAGTACGGAGTCACGGATGTAAAACCATTTCCTCCGCCAGTACTGGACAGATTCGGACATGGAAAAGGAAAAGAATTGCACATTGGGACTGAGGGAGATGATGAAACCCCCAATGGGATACACACCATCCGAACCAGACTGCCTCTTCACGGAATAAAGCTTCCGGAAGAGGCCAAAGTGCGGCTCAATGCCAAGCCAACACTCGCAAAGCGTGATAAAACACGCAATGTGGAGAAGGGAGTTGGGAGACAGATGATGGAGCTGAACCCCATAGAAAAAGAGCAGTCCATGAAGGAAGTCATGGACCGGAAAGAAAACCCGCGAATCATGAAGGCAACAAACATAACCCGATACCCAGATGGGGGACGGGGGATTACCTCATTGCCGGGGAGTCTCACGGCCGTCGTGTCTTGCGGGATCAGGCTCCGCTCGCGCAGTTTGCGGAGATCACTCTCCCGCGCTTCTGATCGCCGCCAGCCACCGTCAGTGACGCGAGCAGTGGTGGTGCCCTTCTTGCCTCCGGCGGCGCTGGTCCCAACTGCAGATGAGGACTTCTTTGGTTTCCCCATGGCGCTACGGCAGTGGTGGCGTTGCCAACGAAGAAATACAAAGGAAATATGGAGGAAACTCTCAGCGCGCAGCAAGAATAGCTCAAGAACGAGGGGGCAGTGAATAGATGAACTGCTGCGGTGAAAAACAAACCACGATTTCACCAGGGATTATAACAGCGAAGACGACGCACGCTGGCCGTCCATCGAGAAGACCTAACGCCAACGGTAGATCTGGCCGTACACGTGTCAGCACCAAAACGAACCGTCATTACCACGCCGTCCACTACGTGCGGAAATCGAGGAGACGCCGTAATCATCTCCACGCCGCGCGTGACCGGTCAATTCAAAGTCAGCAAGTGGGACCCACGCTTCGTCCAGTCAAGTCATCTCTGGCGTAGCAGACGCTTGAGGTCATCGATCGTAAGCACTGACGTCATCAAAAGCTATACTAGCACCACTTCGTCTCCACAGCTAAAAGTACTCACTCGAATCTACGATTCGACTAAATACTTGGGGGCTACTCCTATTAGGAGCGCTGGCCGCGCACCCGACAGACAAATGAAGACAAATTACTTCTCTGAGTCCTACGTCGAGTCTACGACTCCACTACGGACTCGGGGGCTACTCCCATAAGGAGGATGGATTTAATCATCCGAAAATTTTCGAGTCCTGTGGACCTAATGATTGAAGCAATTCTTGAACTAAAAGTCTCCGCTCGAGTCTACCACTCGAACAGACACTTGGGGGCTACTCCCATAGGGAGCGCTGGTCGCGCACCCTATGAATTCTTCGAGTGCGATCCTTCGAATCAGCATGCAAAACTTTTCGGCAACTCTGCCCTAATTGACGCTAGGTGAGCAACATTCTCCTTGGCTACCCGAAACACCTCCGCGGTGATAAATATTCGGATGCTGCGTCTGCGACGCAAAGATAAGACCTACAGATATCATCTGATGGCCTGGCAATGCACCTGACTGCGCTCTGCTAGTATGAATCCATACCAGCAGGTACGATGAAAAATCCCGACGGACGCGTTGGATACACCAATTAAAATCACTGGAATTCCACTCCTGTAAGTCCTCCGCGGCCTGAGTCGAATTACGCCAGCATATGTTCCAGGTCCGGGTTGAGGGACCCGAACCTGAAGAAGATCGTGTTGTTTCGTCCTAAGACAGTTAACTGACCCTGATCCGTCGGGTGAGTCAGGCACACGCATCAACAATCCCTACACACATATACTATTAACATATAACTTCTCCCGAAGAATGGAAGAGTCCTCAGCCGAATCTACGATTCGACTGATCACTCGGGGGCTACTGACATGGTTATACCCTACGGGTACATAACTTCAGCATACCTAGTCTAGCCCAAGGAAGGCCCACGGCAGACATACGCTGGCCCATGAAGATTTTCGGGTGGCCAAGGCCCATGACGCCTTCGATCCTTGGAGAGCAAGACTAGCGGAGATAGGAAATTCAAAGGGGTAAAACCCTAGAACTTGTAACCGACTAGGACTACGCCCGGGACCTGCCTAAGTCTATATAAAGGCCAGGAGGGCACGTCCTAGGGCAACGCAACGAGACTCATACTTTCGCACACGCATCCACGCCAGATTGAACCTGCGCATCCTGTAACCTTTGGTTCCACCGTAATCAAAGAGCAGACAAGCAGGAGTAGGGTTTTCCCTCCGGGGGCCTGAACCTGGGTAAATCTCGTGTCCCCTGGTTGCTTGTCTGTTAACCGTGCCACGATCTCCATCATCCCCATCTTCTCCAAAACTCAAGTCCATAACAATGGGCATTGACGAGATTAAACCTCGTCAGACGATGATACCCGGATTCCTCACCAAGGTACGAGTCCCGACAGGTAGCACCTCCCAGTGCCAACCCGACGGAGCCTAGACTCGGACATCCCCGACGGAGTCCAGTAGGCTCGGACGAGATGGACGCGGCATAACTAAATAATAGCAATAAACAATCATAAAACATAAATAGTAACTAAATCACTAAGTATATATTGCCCTAATAACAATAACCCTAAACCTATCACTAACTAAACTAAACAGGTATGCATGCATGAACAATTTATTATGCGACAGTTGATAATGTCATATTATAAAAATAGGGGCTTAGGGGCACACATCTGGGTTCGGAAGATCTTGGGTTCCGGAGGTCCGGGGTCCGGTCTCAGGGTTCGACGAGAACGGTCTCGCATCCGAGAAGAAGGTCTTGGTTTGGCGTCGGGGGCTCATCGGACTTGCCCTGGTCGGTCTCGCATCCACGAAGGAGTGCTTGGAGTTCCGCTTCAAGCGACATCGACGTTCTTGGACCGGTGCCGGGTCTTGACGAAAACTAGCCCAATTTGCGTCGGGGATCATGGCACATATCTTTGCGTAGACAGAGAGTTCACAACAACATCATCTTCTCTTCACCCACCACATACATCACCAAAACGCCACCACATGGTCACACCACACAAACAGTACTGCAGTGTGTAGCGGGACACGGTCTCAAGAGTTCACAGGCAGAAGATCAACACCCGACGCGCTCATGCGTGTGTAGACCAGCGAGGATGCATAGGAACGATGTGGCACGGATGCGGGCCTCCTTGACGCGTCGAGGAGGGCAGAGGACACGGACGCCGAGGCGGACGGTGGCGACGCGCTTGGTTCGATGCAGGGGCGACGCGGGAGGGCAATTGGAGGCTACCGGAGGAGCGCGGTAGCGGTGCCAGGACCGACGAGCAGGACGGCGGGGGGCTTGGTGGTCGATGGCGGCCGGAGCTGCAGCAGAGAGCGGCGGGGAGAGAGACCGAGGCCCAGGGAAGGCGCGGGGTGGAGGTCCTCGACGGGGAGGAGGGGAAATGGTGCCCGGGACCACGAGCGCGGCGGGATTAATCCAACCGAAGCTGATTTGGAGAGAGGGACGGGAGGCTCACCTTGCGGAGGTCGGCTGGGGAGGAGCGGCGGCGGAGTCGAGCTTGGCCTAGGAGGGCGTATTCCGGCAAGACGGGGGCGGCGGATGACTGCGGGTGGCGGCGCGTGCTCGTAGGGCTGGGGGAAGAACTGATCTGGCTGGGGGGAGAAGGAAGGGTGGCGCGTTATAACCCCCCCCCCTTTAATACCGGTTCGTGGCTGGAACCGGTGTTAAAGGGGGGAAACTCGTTTCGCGCCCGCACCCCGCCCCCCTTTAACACCGGTTCGTGCCACGAACCGATGTTAAAGGAGGGGTGCGCGCGCGCGAAACGAAATAAATGCGCCCCCCCTTTAACACCGGTTCGTGGCTGGAACCGGTGTTAAAGGGGGGGCATTTATTTCATGCATTAAAGGGGTGGGGGCTTTTATAATTCAAAAAATAGGATATGAATTTAGAAAATTCATATCTTATTCATTTCAACTCAGAAAAATATGAATAATATCTCATAATTTTCAGAAAAATAATATCTATCCATTCATGTAAAAACATTTTATATTTACTTTAGATGAAAATTTTCAAAATGATTAAAACACTTACATATAAATTTTGATTATTCAATTCAACCAAAAATAAATTGTCAAATACTAAAACCTTGAACATAAGAAATATTAAGCATCTAAAAAGGAATCTAACCCTATTTTATTAGAGCAAATCATATTTTATTTTGTATTAACATTTTTGAATTGATGGGATATTTAAATGCCGCATCTTTTGTATACACTTGAATCTGACAAAGCCTCGCTCAACTTGCATTGGATTTTTGATAAAATAGCATATTGTGAACCTAAAAAAATTTGTAAAAAATCATGAGCATCGTATCATGTACCTGTAGTTCATATCTGACCCACTTCCTGCCGATTTGGCAGGAATTTGTCTTTTTCACCAGAGGTGGGCGGAAAGGTTTCAGATCCCCCTGTTGGTACATTGTCCATATAAGGTGGTCTAGTATTTTTGTAAAATGTGGTGGTGGTTTTTTGAATTAGCCATTTGGTGGTTGCTTCACAAAACCGTCCATTTTTTATGCTCGGAAAATGAAAAATACCTTTTTGGTGCGATAAAAAGGAAAACTTCCTCTTGCAACATTGTTTGCCATGCCATGATGCACATGTATGCACAATATGGCCATATTATCACAAACTATGCCTTGATTCTAGCCATAACATTGGTCATTTGACCCGAAAACCAAGAAACCTCGAATGAGATAGGTCATTTTGTGAAGGAGATAGAACTGAAATTAAAATACAGAATGCAACTAATAGTAAGTTACATAAAGCATGACTGAAAATTAAGATACATAAAAGAACTGAAAATTAAGATACATGGCCAGATTAAGTAACAATCGGCCGAACTTGTTTCGGAATGTTGGAGTGATTCAGTCATGCTCCTGCCTACACCTGTAATACTCACCACTGTAGTCGTCGTACTCGCCGCCGCTGTCATCGCTGTAGTCATCGGGGTCGCCGTAATTGAACCTTGAAGGCTGAGTACGCGTGGGCTGGACTTGAGGGTAGCGCAGACGGGGGTTAGAGTTGGCGGCAGTGTCATAGGCCATGACGCTCTGGAGAGTCCGACCGCGCCACCATAGCCGACGGACGGCCTCGTTGAAGTTCGGAGGAGGTGGGCCGTCCTCCTCGTGCCTGGCGAGCGCCCTCTCACGCCGATCCACGAAGAAGGCTTCCCAAGTAGGGAAATAGTCGGGATGCCATCTGGGATTCCTCCGCTGCTCCGGCGTGAGCTCGAAGTAGTAGTGGTTCGTGATGGACATCCGCCGCGCCACACCTAGAGGGACAGGAGGAACCGGCACGCCTCCGGCGCTCAGCATCCAGCCGACGGGGACACAGTAGCCCGGCGGGCAGGGGTAGTTCGAGGCGCAAAGCGCCTCCGCCCCCCTGGGGGTTAGTGCTACGGTGGAAGCCATGGGAAAGAGTGATGAGGTTTCAGATATGAGTCTCGAGATGTGAAATGACTGGAGGCCAACCCTACATATATATATAGTGAAGAACTGGCGGGAAGAACTGGAGGGAAGAACTGGCAGGAAGAACTGGCGGGAAAAATGGCGGGAAGAAAATGGCGGGAAGAAAAATGGCGAGAAAAATGGTCTTCCTCTGGTGGTCTTCCTCCGGTGAAACCCTAGATCGGGGGCCTCGGATCGTTTACCCTTGTAGCTTTCTCCGTACGAGGGTAGCCCCTTTAGGGTTTAGGGTTTAGGGTTTAGGCTTGGTCGTTGCCATAGCACATCTAGACTTATATCTGCCGCCTCTCTCCACTCTATCCCATGGGTTTCACCATACCTCTAACCCCAGGGAGGCGGAGATGGAGTCTTTCATGGGCTAGCAAGAAAATATTTTCCGAGGCGGAACTTCCGAAGATGCCATAGGGCGTGTGCACCAAGGGCATCTTCGAGAAATTCCGCCACGGGAGATTTCCAAACCCTTTCCTCCATCCATGGGGATGAAACTCTCCATCCATGTTGGCTTGGTCGTTGCCATAGCACATCTACACTCATATCTGCCGCCTCTCTCCACTCTATCCCATGGCTTCCACCATACCTCTAACCCCAGGGAGGCGGAGATGTAGTCTTTCATGGGCTAGCAGGAAAATATTTTCCGAGGCAGAACTTCCGAAGATGCCATAGGGCGTGTGCACCAAGGGCATCTTCGAGAAGTTCCGCCACGGGAGATTTCCCAACCCTTTCCTCCATCCATGGGGATGAAACTCTCCATCCATGTTGGCTTGTTGAGTTGCTTGCCATGGCGTATCGATGCTCCTTTTATAGGCACGGCGCCGCTTCTACTTTGTCTTCTTCCTCCGACAGGGCGTCGTGCGCTACATCGAGCAGTGTAGTCCACCCACGCGTCCTTATCCTACCGACAACTTTAGTCCCGGTTTGAGCCCCCACCCGGTACTAAAGGTTACCCACGCGTCCTTATCCCACCGACAATTTTGTTAGATGACACAAAAACCACCTTTAGTCCCGGTTGCACCCACCAACTGGTACTAAAGGTTAGCCACCCCCAGATAAGACCCTCCCAGATAAGCCTCCCCCAGATAAGGCCCCCCCTCACCTTGGCAGGAACCCTCTTCCTGAGTCTTAAAGAAAAATGGCGGGAAGAAAAATGGCGGGAAAAATGGCGGGAAAATATGGCGGGAAGAAAAATGGCGGGAAAAAATGGCGGGAAGAAAAATGGAGGGAAGAAATAGAAGGAATAAAAATGGCTCATTTAATACATATACTGTTAACAGAAGAAATATGACATTGATTTCCATGTTGAGATACATATGTGTGCCAAAAATGGCTCAATTAATACATATAGTCAATCTTATGATCGCGTCAGCCGTAACCATGGAGTATCAACACCGTTTAACAGGACGGTTGGGTCAGTCTTCACTCTGAAGGGCGGAATTTCATCAAACTTATTATAATCTTCTAACATGTCTGTCTTGTCCTCCACTCCCACGATGTTTCTTTTCCCTGAAAGAACTATGTGACGCTTTAGCTCATCGTGTGATGTATCTGTTTGCTTATTTTTTCTTTTTTTCGGTTTGATAGACATGTCCTTCACATAGAAAACCTGAGCCACATCATTGGCTAAGACGAATGGTTCGTCTAAGTTCTTGTCTACCTTCATAAGATTGTTGAGATCCACCGTTGTCATTCCGTACTTCTTGTCTACCTCAACCCCCCCTCCTGTTAGCTTGACCCATTTGCATCGAAACAAGGGGACCTTAAAATTAGGTCCATAGTCAAGTTCCCATATCTCCTCTATGAACCCATAATACGTGGTCTTTTGCCCATTGTCTTCTGCTGCATCGAAGCGGACATCACTATTTTGGTTGGTGCTCTTTTTATCTTGGCCTATCGTGTAAAATGTATTCTCATTTATCTCGTACCCTTGGAAAGTACATATAGTCGAAGATGGTGTCCTGGCCAACAAGTACAGCTGATCCCCAACAGTGGTGTTATTCGTGAGAAGTCTTTGCAGCCAGCCGCCAAAACTCGCCATGTGTTCACTTATAATCCATTCATCAGACTGCCCCGGGTGTTTGAGGCGTATTAAATTCTTGTGTTCATTGATATACGGGGCAACCAAGATAGATCTTTGTAAAACCGTGTAGTGTGCTTGATTGAGAGAATGCCTGTCCCTACATATCATTGCTTTACATCCTAGGGTGCCTTTTCCACGCAGTCTCCCCTCATGTCGTGATTCTGGAACACCAATCGCCTTAAGGTCAGGAATAAAATCAACACAGAACTCAATGACCTCCTTTGTTACATAGCCCTTGGAGATGCTTCCTTTTGGCCTAGCACGGTTATGAACATATTTCTTTAAGACTCCCATGTACCTCTCAAAGGGGAACATATTGTGTAGAAATACAGGACCGAGAATGGCAATCTCTTCTACTAGGTGAACCAGGAGATGCGTCATAATATTGAAGAAGGATGGTGGGAACACCAACTCAAAGCTGACAAGACATTGGGCCACATCTGTCTGTAACCCTGGTAGGCTTTCTGGATCGATTACCTTCTGAGATATTGCATTGAGGAATGCACATAGCTTCACAATGGGTACTCGAACATTTTCAGGCAGAAGCCCCCTCAATGTAATCGGAAGCAATTGTGTCATAATCACGTGGCAGTGATGAGACTTCAGGTTTTGGAATTTTTTTCTCTGCCATATTTATTATTCCCTTTATATTCGACGAGAAGCCAGACGGGACCTTGATACTGCTCAGACATTCAAAAAAGATTTCCTTCTCTGCTTTAGTAAGAGCGTAGCTGGCAGGAGTTAAGTGGCATCGTTTACCCTTCTCGTTCTCAGGATGCATAGGCTCTTCAGGGTCTTTCAGATGTTGCTGGTCCTACCGTGCTTCCGGTGTATCTTTTGTCTTCCCATACACTCCTAGGAAGCCTATAAGGTTCACGCAAACATTCTTCGTCACGTGCATCACGTCGATTGAAGAGCGGACCTCTAAGACTTTCCAATAGGGTAGGTCCCAAAATATAGATTGCTTCTTCCACATGGACGCGTGTCCGGCATCGTCATTCGGAACAGATAGACTGCCAGGACCTTTTCCAAAGATTACTTCTAGGTCCTTGACCATACCAAATACCTCCTCACCGGTACGGAGGACAGGCTTCCTCCGGGGTTCTGCCAGACGTTTGAAATGCTTGCCTTTCTTTCTTACTGGATGCAGGTTCGGAAGAAATCGACGATACCCTAGGTACACAACCTTCTTACATTTATCCAAATATACACTTTTAGTCTCATCTAAATAGTGTGTGCATGCATTGTATCCCTTGTTTGTCTGCCCTGAAATGTTACTAAGAGCAGGCCAATCATTGATGATTACGAAAAGCAATGCTCGTAGGTCAAATGGCTCCCCTTTGTGCTCATCCCACATACGTACACCTGGTTTGGCCCATAGCTGTAAAAGTTCTTCAACTAATGGCCTTAGGTACACATCAATGTCGTTGCTGGGTTGCCTCGGGCCTTGGATGAGCACTGGCATCATAATGAACTTCCTCTTCATACACAACCAAGGAGGAAGGTTATAGATACATAGAGTCACAGGCCAGGTGCTGTGACTGCAGCTCTGCTCACCAAAAGGATTCATGCCATCTGTACTTATACCAAACCTTAAGTTCCTTGCGTCACGTGCGAAGTCCGGGTACTCTCGCTCGACTTTTCTCCACTGTGACCCATCAGCGGGGTGTCTCAACATCGCGTCTTTCTTACGGTCTTCCATGTGCCATCTCAATAACTTGGCATGCTCTTTATTTCTGAAGAGACGTTTTAACCGTGGTATTATAGGAGCATACCACATAACCTTGGCAGGAACCTTCTTCCTAGGGGCCTCGCCCTCAACATCGCCAGGATCGTCTCGTCTGATCTTATACCGCAGTGTAGTGCATACCGGGCATGCATCCAAATTCTCGTACTTCTCACCGCGGTAGAGGATGCAGTCATTAATGCTGGCATGTATCTTCTGCACGTCTAATCCTAGAGGGCAGACAACCTTCTTTGCTTGGTATGTACTGTCGGGCAACTCATTATTTCTTGGAAGAAGATTCTTCATTTTTACCAACAACTTTGAAAATGCGCTGTCAGTCACACCGTTCTCTGCCTTCCATTGCAGCAAATCCAGTGTGGTACCTAGCTTTTTGTGGCCATCTTCGCAAGTTGGGTACAACAATGTTTTGTGATCCTTTAACATCTGCTCCAGCTTCTCCTTCTCCTTTTCAGTTTCACATTCTTCCTTTGCATCAGTAATGGCCCGACCAAGATCGTCATCAGCGGGCCCATCTGCTGCCTCTTGATCTTCATTATCTACCCCCGTTGCAGTATCATCATATTCAGGATACATATTATGATAGTTGTCATCATCCTCTTCTTCTTCGTTGTCTTCCATCACAACCCCTTTTTCTCCGTGCTTGGTCCAACAATTATAGCCGGGCATGAAACCGGATCGAAGCAGGTGGGCGTGAATGGTTCTGGTATTTGAGTAGTCTTTCTTGTTCTGACAGTGAACACACAGACAGCACATAAAACCATTGTGACCACGGTTTTCATTAGCCACAACGATGAAATTTTGGAGGCCCGTAATGTACTCGGAAGTGCGGCGGTCACCGTACATCCATTGTCGGTTCATCTGCATTAATATATAGTATATATCAAAAAATAATAGGGAGATGACCATTTATATATATAGTACATCAATGACACATGAAAGGATAGTTGTCGACCTCGACCGAGAAGGAAAGAGCAACGAGAAAACTTATTTTGAGCTCTCGGGCATTTCACCGAACACCTCTTGTGCATACGAAAAAAACACAAACTAGCACACTTCACACCCTCTTGCTAGGCTCCAAAATGAGATAGTGAAAAAATGGAAGAGTGGGGTGTGGGCTGCGGTGTCTTATATAGCCCCCCCCCCTTTAACACCGGTTTAAGCCACGAACCGGTGTTAAAGGGGGGCTGCACAGGCCACCGGTGCAGGGGCCTTTAACACCGGTTCGTGCCACGAACCGGTGTTAAAGGGGGGGCTTCTTTTTGCTGCACGGGCCACGCTGGTACAGGCCCTCCCTTTAACACCGGTTCATAGAAGAACCAGTGTTAAAGCCCATTTCCAGGATCAACCAAAGGCCTCGTTTCCACTAGTGACCTTGTCAAATAGTTTCACCCCGTGCAATTGGTTTGGGGATACAACATATAGAACACCCAGAAATTGTGAAAACCTCACCTCTGGAAAGCATCTAGAGGGGGAACTCATCCGCCAGGGATCCATCTTCGCCCTGCGCAGATCCGGGAGGCTAAGGCATCGATCTTCATCAACCACCATTACATCATCACCATCTCCATCCATCTCATCTACATCTTGCCTACATCTTGTTGTAATTCCCGTACTCATTGTGGATTTATACAAGTACTATTCATCTATGATTATCTCCATTACCATTGCTATAATATTGATCGCCTCCATGTCTGAGTAGATCTCTAGTTCTTGGCGAGATGGGGAAACCCTAGGATATGATTAAGATGAGATAGAGATTATTATGTTATACATCATAATGTGTATATGTTAATTGTCTTCATCTTGATATTGGGAGTTGTGCACCTCCTTAATATTTGCCTCTTATGGGGACTCGATGAAGGGGATTACTTGTTGGTAGATGGAGGGATGATAGCACTTACTATGACTATAAAGCTGTTATCAATCCTTACATACTAACTTGTGAGTATCAAGGAGAACTCATAAAGACATGTTCATGCCACGGGAGAGATCCCTTAATAGCGCAGTAACTCGATTGATGTCGATTGCTGTCTGTTGTGGTTATGAGGACGATGTGTGCAGCGGTTGCTGGCAAATCGTCCATATATGGAGCTCCTCCCACGTACATACACATTATGAGAATATTCATTATAATAATCTTGATTGCTTAGTCTAAATTGCTAGTGGTGTATACACTATTCCCCGAGAACGCCTTTTTTCCTATTGTAGTTCCAAAGTTCTATTATACACGTGATTCTTACTTTCTGCATTAAGTTTTGCTTTACTTTAAATTACCTTGTTCAACCAAAAACCCCAAAACAACTCTACTTATCTTGCATCTTAAAGTTATTTTTTAAGTACTTCGTTCAGTTATAGTTAAAAGCATTTTAGTCTTTTGCCTACTACTTCCCATGGGATCGATATCTTTATTTCGAAACTAGCTACAAATGATCTGTGCACTTGCAGTCATCAAGCTATTTTCTGGCGCCATTGCCGGGGAGCTTAGCGCTATAAGTCACTTTACTTTTAGTTATTCACTTTCGTTGTACTAATTTTTACTTGAGTTGCAGGACCGCAACAATGGACAACACTCAGCTTTTAAACCAGCTTGAGGCAGAAGGAAAATGGGTTCGCCCATGGACGCCTTTATAGCTGTCAATAAAAGCATAAATCCGGATGGAATCGAGATCCATCCTTTATTATTTAAATTATTGTATTCTAAGAAATTTGCAGGAACCAATGAAGAAAGTCCATATGGACACATACAATTCTTTGAAGACGTTCTCAGTTCTTTTATTTTCGATGACTGTAATCTCGATATGGTTAAAACCCAGTTGTTTAGACAAACTCTCTCTAATAATATTTGCAACTGGTACAGATCTTTTTGTGTAGAAGCACCAAGGACTTGGGAGGAATTGACAACCAAATTCCTATCAAAATATTATTCTGAAAGCAAGGCTCACAAGATGAGAGGTATTATTATCAGTTTTAAAAATAATCCTAGTGAGGCCTTATATGAAGGATCTCTAAGGTATAAAAGTTACCTAGATAATTGCACCCATCATCGTTTGCCTGATTGGTTAATCACTCATACCTTTTATGGAGGGCTAAATATTGAAAATAGGATGAATCTAGACACTGCTTCTAATGGCAGTTTTCTATCTTATACCTATGATGAAGCATGGAAACTAATAATAAAAATGAAATAAGCAACAGAAAATCTTGAAGGTAAAGAAAACATTACAAATATTTTTCTAGAATATGCATGCATTAACGATTTCCTTGTAGATGAGAGGACATATGCAATGATTAAAACCCTCAGTATTGATTCTTACTCAGTAAAGAAAATTATTGAGAATTATGTAGGACATTTGCAGGTACCTACAGAATAGGGAACCCGTAAACCCCTTAAAGAAAATAAGCGTGCAAGAGAGCTGTTGAATAAATTCTCCTCAATACCTATTAGAGGGATCGGCGAACAAAGGCAAAAGAGGAAGAACGAATAAATAAGAGATCAAAGAAACCAGAAAGGAACCCTGAAGCTACCAATATAAATAATGTTATATTAAAGGATCTTATGGAAGCACGAATAGTGGACGATGAAGTGGTTATGCTAGACCTTGAAACCTCAGAATTCATCAAAGGTAAGGTTCGAGGTAACGAAACTTGTAAACCAATGACCCCTATATATTGTGGAGAAACTTTCTTATATGGAATTTGTGAGCCAATTTCCACTATAAATATTATACCTTCATCGCTTTATGAGGAACTCTGCTACAATTTAAATAATCCAGATGTGGAACCGGTAGACACTACTATTGAATTGTCCAATAGAACCAATATAAAACCGGAAGTAGTAATCAGAAATATCTATGTCTTTATTGGATCACTAATGTACCCCCTTGATTTTCATATTGTTTATATGCCTCGAGATTCTTTTTGTCCTATCCTTTTAGGCAGGCCTTTTATTTCCATCACCAAAGCTCGAGTTGATAATAAGAAGGAGACTATTTCACTGAAGTTTGGAGAAGAGGAAATGACATTCCACTTCACCAAACTAAAGAAGAGGCCATATGAAGTGGAGGATATCAAGGAAGAGAAGACGATTGCTGAGCTAGCGATAATTCATTTCAGTACTCCACAAGATGAATTAGAGAGGAGTCTGATTAATTGGGAGGAAGCACCAGATGATGAGGAGAAAGAATACAATGATGATTACCTCGATTCAATTCCGGAAGCACAAAATCCACATGACTATGAGGAACTGGTAAGAAAAGGACATGAAGAGCCTCCACCAATAGAATTGAAAAAACTTCTAGACAATATGAGGTATGAGTTTTTAGATAATGAAAATAAATGTCTTGTTATTATTAGTAAGAATCTATCGAAAAATGAAACAAATAAACTCATTTCAGTTTTGGTTAAGCATCGTGAAGCTTTTGGGTATACATTGAGTGATATCAAAGGAATAGATCCATCTATCATAACACATAAGATTACCATGCTTGATGATGCTGAACCTGTAGTAGATACACAAAGAAGGCTTAATCCGAAGATGAAATAAGTAGTAAGAAAAGAGGTTATATGCTTACTAGATGCTGGCATAATATATCCTATCTCCGACAGTAAGTGGGTTAGCCCAGCTCATTGCATACCAAGACAAGGTCGTCTTGATGCTGCTATGACTGAGGATGGTGAGCAAGTTCCTGTAAGGCCCATAGTAGGATATCGTATGTGCATTGATTTTAGGAAGCTAAACCTTGAGACACAAAGAATCATAAACCTATACCATTCATGGATAAAATTTTAGAAAGACTTAGTAATAATTCTTACTTTTGTTTTCTCGATGGTTATTCTGGATATTCTCAAATTGCCATACAGCCGGAAGATCAAGAAAAAACAACTTTCACTTGTCCTTATGGAACATATGCTTATAGATTAATTCTGTTTGGCTTATGTAATGCAACAACAACTTTTTAGGAATGTGTTCTAAAGATTTTTGATGATTTTGTTGAGAAGGCTATGGAAGTTCTAACAAATGATTTTGTTGTTTGTGGAACAACTTTTCATAATTTACTCTAAAATCTAACCAAAGTCTTGCGGAGATGCAGGCAATCAAACTTGGTTTTGAATTGGGAACAATGTCGTTTCATGGAAAGAGAAGGTAAAGTTTGGGCATAAAGTTTCGGAGAAGGGGATAGAAATAGATAGAACTAGTATAAATGCTATAGAAAATCTTCCAATGCCTCAGGACATTAAAAATCTAAAAATGTTTCTTGGACATGCAGGTTTTTATAAGAGGTTTATAAAGGATTTTGCTAAGATAGCTATGCCCCTCACCAATCTTCTTGATAAAGAAACTCCATTCTATTTAGATCATGAATGCATTGCAGCTTTTGAGAACCTTAGGAATCAACTAGTTTCAGCACCTATTATGCAATCTCCAAAATGGGATGAACCTTTTAAAATCATGTGTTATGCTAGTGACTATGCTTTAGGGGCTGTGTTGGGACAATGAGATGGAAAGAATTTAAATGTTATTTATTATGCTAGTAGAACTCTTAATAAGATTCACAAACACTATGCTACTACAGAAAAAGAGTTTCTAGCTATAATTTTTGCTTGTGACAAATTTAGATCTTACATAATTAATTCTAAGGTGATAATTCATACGGATCACCAAGCTTTGCGTCACATCCTTGTGAAAAAGGATGCTAAGCCTAGGTTGATTAGGTGGGTTTTATTACTATAAGAATATGATTTGCATATAGTAGATTGGGGGTGTAAAGATAAACCAGTAGCAGATCATCTCTCTAGGATGGAGGGAATAATTAATAACCCGTGCCTATTAATGAATCATTTCTGGGAGAATATTTAGAAAACATTGAAATAACTAATCCTTGGTATGCAGATTATGCCAATTATCTAGCAACAAAATTTATACCTCCTGGTATATCAAGAAATCAAAGAAGGAAATTCTTTAATGATCTTAAATATTACTTTTGGGACGATACATATCTATATCGTCATGGACTTGACGGAATGATACGGAAGTGTGTTCCTAACCATGAGATGAATGCGATAATAAAAGCTTATCATGACAGTCCGTATGGAGGGCATCATGCAGGTAAGAGAACTGCTGCAAAAGTACTTCAATTTGGATTCTATTGGCCCACCTTGCTAAAGGATGCACACAGGTATGTGGAATACTATGATGTTTGCCAAAGAAGAGGTAATATAGGTAGGAGACAAGAAATGGCAATGAATTATAGTCTCATAATTGAACCCTTTGATGTATGGGGAATGGATTACATGGGACCATTTATAGAGTCTAATGGTTATACTCACATTCTTGTTGTTGTTGACTATGTTACTAAATGGGTTGAAGCTATTCCAACGAATCATGCAGATGCAGCTACCTCAGTAAAGATGATCAAGGATGTCATATTCCCTAGATTTGGAGTTCCTAGATGTTTAATTATTGATGGTGGTTCTCATTTTATGAAGGGAACTTTCAGGAAAATCCTCAGCAAGTATGGAGTAACCCACCGCGTTGCCTCACTATATCATCCTCAAATGAGTGGTCAAGTGGAACTCTCTAATAGGGAATCAAAGACCATATTTGAGAAGAGGGTGGACAAATCAAGAAAAGATTGGTCATACAAGTTAAATGACACTCTATGGGCATACCGTGCTACTTTCAAAAATCAAATGGGTATGACACCTTACAAGATGGTTTACGGTAAGGCATGCCATTTACCTTTAGAATTGGAACACAAAGCTTTCTGGGTAATCAAGAACCTAAATTATGATCTTAAAGCAGCTGGAGAAAAGCGTTTATTAGATATTCATGCTTTAGATGAGTTTAGAAGTGAAGCCTACGAGAATGCTAGGTTGTTTAAGGAAAAAGTGAAAACATGGCATGATAGAAAAATAAAAAATAAGACTTTTAAAAGTGGAGATAAAGTGTTGCTCTATAATTCTCGTCTTAAGTTATTTCCAGGAAAGCTCAGATCAAAGTGGGAAGGCCCATATATAGTTGAAGAAGCTTACCCATTGGGAGCAGTGAAGCTTCAAGTAAAAACACCCTCTGTTGCATGGGTGGTAAATGGACAACGTTTGAAACATTATCGAGTAAGAGAATATATAAGTGCAGTCACCATAGAGTTGATCGCTCCAGAAGAAGTGATTAAGCAAAATATACAAGGAATGGTAACTGCAAGAAGAATGGACTCAAGAAGGAATGAACAATGCTACGGTCAAGCTATTGACCATAAAAGAGCGCTTCATGGGAGGCAACCCATGCGAAATAAGGTTTGATGAAGTTTTTAAAATTTTAGTTAAGGTTTTATTTGGATATTGTGCCAAACAAGAAACATTTGATGCTCTGGAAAAGAAGAAGGGAGATTGGTAAAGCCAAAGTTGGTCGAAAATCTAAGCTGACATTTTTCTGTCAAAACATGATATTTCGTTAAGTTTTAGATTAATAAGAATCCTAGGAGAAGCAGAATTTTTTTTGGTGGACACAGAAGGTTTAACGACCAACTATACGATGGAAATAAAAATTCCGGCCGTATAGTTGCGGTCATATAGTTGTTGCGACATCACCCCTTCCATCCACAAAAGGTACTGAGAGTTTACCGACCAACTATACGGCCGGAATTAAAAATTCCGCGCGTATAGTTGTGGTCATATAGTTATCAACACCTTTGACAAAATAATTTCCGGAGTACTGAGAGTTTAACGACCAACTATACGGCCGGAATTAATAGTTGCGGTCGTATAGTTGCGGACGTATAGTTATCGACCCATCTCCAAAAATTTTATCTAGAATACAGAGAGTTTAACAACCAACTATACATCGGGAGTAAAAATTCCTGCCCGTATAGTTCTGGCTGTATAGTTAAGTTCCACCGTAGATCTAATCTATAGTCGGTTCATAACTATACGGTAGCATCTATACGGGTTGTGCCCGTATAGTTGCTCGTTACACAAGGCGACTAGGGTTTTGATCCCTCCTTTTAAAGCTGATCGCATCTAGCCTTTTTCATTAAGTTTTCACAGAGCCACATCGTCCAACCTCGAAAGATCTTCTCCATCCCTATACAAGCCCTTTAACAACATTCGTGCAGCGAAGCCATGCAACCCTTCCATGTCAACAAGATCTAGAAGAAGAAAGAAGAGAAGCCCGTGAAGAGGATCAAAGAAGTAGAACCCAAAGGATCGTCATCATCATCCGGCCTGGAGATCAAGACTCTCCCAAATTGGGAGGACATGTTCCCACAAAGGATGGAGATGATGAGACAAGCTGAGCGGGGAAGGAACAAGGATGAGTACCTCCCTAATCCTTATTGTTACAACATAGGGTCCTATTATAAACCTCCTCTTGGTCCATCACCTCTTAAACCTAAGAAGGTGTGGCAAGATGAGATTCATGATAAGATCTGTGAGTTAGAAAAGGCTTCTAAGGCATGCATTGAAACAATTGGAGAAGGGATTGACTCCTACTGGATGATGAGTAAAGACCTTGAGAATAAGGGTCGATGCAATTGATAGTAGAGTTGGTTTCTTGATTAAAACTATCTTTGAGTTGACAAATGAGAATAAATTCCTCAAGAGGAAAATGTTGAAGCTCCAATATGACATGGCCAAGCTCAGCATTCGCTTTGTAAGCATAGTTAAAGAGGGCAACGTAAAAGAAGAAGGCGACGCTATTTCTGCCCAGGAGGAGGAATATGTACCCACAAGGAGTTAATTGATCCCGTCTGGCTTGATTCCAAGCTTGGGGAGATCTTTAAAGACCTTGTAATCTTTCTTATAAGTTTTATATTACAGTTTTTTGCATTAGTTCAAACTAGAAATGAAGTTTGCATCATTAGAATTCCCTTCAGGAATAGTCGATCCCATTAATGAAATTTCGAGTTTATTATTATATATGGAGCAATATGGAGTTTGTGTTTGCATTAATGATATATGAATGGTTTGACTATGATTTTACTTGCACTTGATGATAGCGATAGGAGTCTTCCACAACATTGGTACTAATGGAAAACATAAAGATAATTTGGTCAACATGTTGTAAGTCTACGGTTTGATTTACAAAGAGAATTATCTATACAATTAAGTTGAAAAGAAACCTTGAACAAGGGAAAATGAAAGTTCTATCGAAATACAGTGAGAACAAGTCATGGTAGAATCGCAAGTCATAAGAATGCTTCATATACAGTTGGAATTTGATAATTGAGTTCGTTGAACTTCGAATTCCTACATAAGGTGGAATATATGGCTAGCCCCTTTGCACAACTCTTAAAGCAAAAGTGTGAGCATATATGCAAAAGAAAAGAAAAAGAAAGAAGAAAAAGAGCGAATGTGCAAAGAGCAAATAGGCATATACCACTGTATTGTAGTATGACAAAGAGACACTTTTGAGATTTTGAATCCCAAGTGAATACGTTGATCCTAAAACCCTTAGGACTACCTCCTTAACTCATTCGGTTGAACCGGATACTTTTTACATTATGTTGAGATTCATCTTTTATGAACTATTGATAACTAAGGTGTGGAAGCCTGTTAATACTATTCAGATGGTTCGAGTAAGGTACCATTCACGAACTTATTCCTATGTATCATATATGATAAACACATGCTGCAACCGCCTCATTTATTTTAATCGACTCAGCTTCATGAATATGAGGATCACATCCATTAAGCTAAAACTTTCTCGGGACGAGCAAGAGTCTAAGCTTGGAGAAGTTGATGAGTGCATATTTGCATCATGTTTTACATTATTATTTTGCATTGTAGATGTACGATCTTGGTATTTTACGACACTCGCGCGCACATTTTTATGTTTGTTTTCACCAGGATCAGGACAGATGATGGATCCAATGGATACAATTCTTGAAGCAGTTGTATTATGGAGAAAAGGAGTCAAAAACAACGTAAATCGCTTATTTGAGAAATATTAATAATACCAGAAGCGAACAAGGGAGGCAGAAGGTTTAACGACCAACTATACGGCGGGAGCAACTTTTTTGGCCGTATAGCTCCGGCTGTATAGTTGGCACCGCCTCCGCCTCGTCAAATAGTTTCACCTCGTGCAATTGGTTTGGGGAGACGACATACAGAACACCCAGAAATCGTGAAAACCTCACCTCCGGAAGGCATCTGGAGGGGGAACTCATCCGCTAGGGATCCATCTTCGCCCTGCACAGATCCGGGAGGCTAAGGCATCGATCTTCATCAACCACCACTGCATCACCACCATCTCTATTCAACCCATCTACATCTTGTCTAGATCTTGTTGTAATTCCCTTACTCATTATGGATTTATACAAGTACTATTCATCTATGATTGTTTCCATTACCATTGCTATGATGTTGATCGCCTCCATGTCTAAGTAGATCTCTAGTTCTTGGGGAGATGGGGAAACCCTAGCATATGATTAAGATGAGATAGAGATTATTATGATATACATCATAATGTGTATATGTTAATTGTGTTCATCTTGATATTGGGAGTTGTGCACCTCCTTAATATTTGCTTCTTATGGGGACTCGATGAAGGGGATTACTTGTTGGTAGATGGAGGGATGATAACACTTACTGTGACTATAAAGCTGTTATCAATCCTTACGTACTAACTTGGGAGTATCAAGGAGAACTCATAAAGCCATGTCCATGCCACGGGAGAGATCCCTTAATAGCGCAGGAGCTCGATTGATGTCGATTGCTGTCTACTATGGTTATGAGGACGATGTTTGTAGCGGTTGCTGACAAATCGTCCATATATGGAGCTCCTCCCACGTACATACACATTATGAGAATATTCGTTATAATAATCTTGATTTCTTAGTCTAAATTGCTAGTGGTATATCCACTATTCCCCGAGAACGCCTTTTTCCCTATTGTAGTTCCAAAGTTCTATTACACACGCGATTCTTACTTTCTGCATTAAGTTTTGCTTTACTTTAAATTACCTTGTTAAACCAAAAATCCAAAAACAACTCTACATATCTTGCATCTTAAATTTATTTCTTAAGTACTTCATTCAGTTATAGTTAAAAGCATTTTAGTCTTTTGCCTACTACTCCCTATGGGATCAATATCTTTATTTCGAAACTAGCTACAAACGATATGTGCACTTGCAGTCATCACGTGTGTGGTTGTGGGAGAAACCAGAGAGTGATAGGTAGAAGAAGAAGGAGCTGAGAGATGCAGCTCTAACATGCGGATCATGCCAAATACCATCGCCACAGTTGCAGTCACCAGCAGCGCAATGACGAGTTTTAGCCGGTGCGCGTGCTGCCCCTTGTTGTCACTAGTGCTCATCCTCCCGTCCGCACCGAAGAAGCACACGTCGCCGCCTTTGGTGCATTACCCGGTGTTCCTGGCGAGGCTGGACTATGAGAGCTGCCGGAACAACTTCATGTTAGGGAGGTACCCGAGAGGTTGTTGTGCGACATGTTGAGGGTGACGAGGGTGTCCAGTCCAGCGAGCGACATGAGGCTGTCGGAAAGCGCGTCGTAGGAGAGGTCGAGGACGGAGAGCTTGCTTAGCTCCGATATCCTTGCCAGAATCGTACCGGGGAGGGTGTTTCGGCTGAGGATCAGGGCGATGTCGAGGCCGGTGAGGCTGTCGAGCTCGTTGGGGATGCCATCGAAGAGACGGTTGTCGCTGAGGTCGAGGAGCTCCAGCACACGGAACTGCCCAAGCGCCACAGGTATCATCCCGGACAGCGTGTTGCCGGCGAGGCGCCGACGGTTGAAAAGGAGGTCAGCTCAGCATAGTTGAGGGCTCGGAGGCAGCTTGCTCCTGGCCAGGCCATGGCTGGCCATTCTGGCCGTCCGTAGAGAGCCTCATGGCCCAGATCAGGTTCGTTTGCCTGCTCACCTCCATCCTTCTCCAGTGTGTTGGTGATGCTCGAGGGTGCTCTAGGTGCCTGATCCTCTCACGGCGGACCACGCGGTGGAAGACTGAATGGAGAGGGCAAAATGGGAAGCAACTCATTTATACTGGGTCGGGATCCTCCGGAATACTCTAGCGGGATAGACACGAGGGTAGCCAGATGGTTTAGGACCAACACGCGGCAAGACCAGTCAATGCGGTGCATAGCTCACCGCGCATTAATTGATGAACATGATAGACACATCAAAAAGAGACATATGGAGCCCACATCTCGCTCAAATATAACAAGTAAAAATGACAAGCACACTTGACAGATAAGTGCAGAACATCGATTACCTGTTCCACTATGGTCCACCACTGTTTCAACTACTATTTGCTATGGACACACAAGTAGAACACTAGGGCAACCAACTGTCTATGCACCAGGAAACAATGCTCATAGGATTGCATGTGAGCACCATGTTATATCCAAACTTCCTAAAAATGCTATAGAGAACCAAGAATACCCACGACCAGAGCACTACAAAAAATCAAAGCCATCAAATGTTCACGTGTCGTCGCCAAATTAATCCTCAGGGCTGCCAAAAATTCTCACAAAAGGGTAGTAGCCAGATCAATGCATGTGTGCATGGCTGAATAGTTTAGTTAATTAGTGCATGCATTACTAGTTAGCCAAGTCGTGGAGTTAGTTCGTGGCCTAGAGATAATTACATAGTGCCAAATCATTAATTAGTTGGTTAGTGGGCTATCTATTCCTGCTAGCGGTGGAGTGAGTTTAGGATCAGCTGGTAGTGGGGAGCTGGAGATTCTCTCGTACTGGATTTTTAAGTTGAAAAACCGAATAAGAAAATATAGCCTGGCGGGTAAAGAAGAAATGTATCCAATGTGATACACCATGGAGAAAACTCCTCTCGGCAAAGCCATGTTGATTTCTCCATGGTGCATGTGCGTGTGTGGTTGTGGGAGAAACCAGAGAGTGATAGGTAGAAGAAGAAGGAGCTGAGAGATGCAGCTCTAACATGCTAAT
Source organism: Avena sativa (assembly GCA_916181665.1). Lineage (NCBI taxonomy): Eukaryota > Viridiplantae > Streptophyta > Magnoliopsida > Poales > Poaceae > Avena > Avena sativa. The sequence continues at coordinate 503,796,819 of OV702289.1, forward strand.
CATGCCAAACACCATTGCCACAGTCATAGTCACTAGCAATGCGAGGGCGAGTTTTAGCCGGTGCGCGTGCTACCCCTCATCGTCGCCAGCGCTCATCCTCCCGTCCGCGTCGACGAAGCACCCCTGGTAGCGCAACCACGGGACACCGATGCGCATAAGAGGGAAGCCTCATGAGGCTCCACGGCCCCTGCCTAGGCCTCAGATACTCTGGCACGTGCCTCGGGGGTACATCCATAATCCCGTGGCAAAGGAAGCAAAGACGGCATGACCCGACAAGCGCGTCCCACCCGAGATAGACGGTGGACCCCTCAGATCGCCTTAGTATGGAGGAGACAGAGGATAACGCTAGAAACTTTTGCTGTACGAAGGATCAAAAAGAGGCCAGAGACCTTGGACCTAGTCCACAGAAAGTAGCACTACAAGAAAAGTTGGCTTTTACAACGGACGATTTTCGTGGTTGAAGGACCTTTTTCGTGGCTAAAAAGTCTTCCGCGATGGATGGCCTTCGTGGTAAAACTTCGACCACGAAAACTTGTTCTATCGTAAATCTGCTTGCAAGTCACGTTGACTGCTGACGTCATGCAAATTGTCACATGGCAGCCGATGTTAATCGCCGGTTACCTCTGTTAACGGACAGAGAACCCGTGGTAGAAGCTTGGCCTAGCTAAGGCCTGCTAATTATTAAGTGGGTCGGTCCATGAGGAGAGCCCAATAAGTACAAGGCCCGTTAGCAGCTTGTGCCAAGTAGGTCTGCTGCCGTCCCATCACTGTTCTCGCAGCCCATAGTGGGTAACCTACTAACGGCCCTTCTTCGAGATGGTTTGTTACTATTCTGGCCTTTTACTATTCCGACCCTCTCCTGTTCAGGCCCACAGGCGGCATGTTACTGTTCTGGCCTGGTAATTCTATCAGCATGTACTGTTCTCGTCAAGAAATTTCACGGTTCGTTAATGTTCTGCCTCGTTACTGTTTTGGCCTTTAACTGCTTTGGCTCTTTACTGTTGTGGCCTGCTACTGTTCTGGCCCGTAAATACTCTGGCATGTTATTGTTCTCTCCTGTTACAATTTCTTGCCTTTTACTATTGTGTCCTGTTAATGTTATAGCTTGTTTATGTTCGGGCCTGCTACTTTTCTGGAATCTTACTGTTACGTTTACAGTCTTTTGCAGTTTCGGCCTTTCTGAAGCTCATGCAAATATCATAAAAGGTGTATAATTAGCAAGCATTTTTACTGTTCATCGTCGTCCGAATACAAGACGGGCCAATAACAAAGCATGATATTGTTCCCTAATCGACCTGTTTGGCGTAATTACGGTAACGACTAGTGCCATGTGTGGACGGTGTCAACTAAATGCCCATGGCCTATGCGAGTTATCTAGATATTACATCAGCTGCAAACTTCTTAAAATTATTACATATTATTAACTCAAAAGAAAAAAAATCGGCATTTCAGTTGACAATCTAGTAGATACCAGAGTCCTCAATTTGCTTTCTCAATCGATCACCTACATCTTCCTTTGAGTGTGACAGCTACATTGGAGGAGACATGATATTGCAGCCCCCTCTTTTGTGGCGATAGCAATAATTGCAGTCTAAAACTAAGTAATAACAAGTTAATACATCAAACAAGACAAACTACTCATTTGACTGATAGGACATAAGCTATGATCTAGAGTTTACAACTGGTCAATGGTTCAATTATTGACCAACACGTCAAATAAACAGGACAAGCAAACACGCATTAAACAAGTGTGCCTATCGTGAAACGAGCAATCAAAAAATATGTGTGTGGCTTAGAATTTCAGCAAATATAAACTAGCCAGGTCATTTCAAAAAAAAAATATGGAAGCAATTGTATACCATAAAATACAAGAGATGTTGGGTGACTCGGAATTTGCACTGAGCCATAAAATGGCATGTAGTTACTGTCGTAGCGAAGAATGAACCAGATAGAAATTATAACCGTATCATAAGAGCACTTATAGATCAGGAATGCAAACCACGAATGAACTTTATATAGTAAAGGATAGTTATGTCGTTGCTTAGGACGAACTAGAACCAGATGCGAGATATAATGGCATCACTCGTGAACCTGTAGAATAGGACAAAAAAGTATTAGACAAGTGTGCCTAGAATGAAATGAGTAATCAAACAAAGTGTTTCTTAGACTTTCAGCAAATATAAACTAGCCAGGTCATTTCAGCAAATATATATATGGAAGCAGTTGTATCTCCTAGAATGCAAGAGTCGTTGGGTGACTGAGAATTTGCGGTGAGCTACACAATTGCATGTAATTACTATCATAGCTAAGCATCAACCATATAGAAATTATAATGGCATCACAAGAGGACTTCTAGAGAAGGAATACAAACCATGAGTAAACTACATAGTAGAGGACAATTATGCCGTTGCTCAGGACAAACCAGCACCAGATAAGGAAATAATGGTGTCGCTTGTGAACCTGTAGAATAAGCTATGCAAACTAACATGTTCACTGTTCCATTTTGATCTCTGTGCAAGAAAAATAAAATAGTTATCGTTGCAGCTTTTGAATAACCAGATTGCAACAACAAAATTATATTCGAATTAGTACAAAGAGTTTAAACAACTACTACAGGATAGCAGAATGATGCCAATGAGGAAATAATAATAGGAATTAATCTCAGGATGAACCAGATAGATTCGGTAACTGTAGAATAGAGAATCCACACTAATATTTTCCACTGACTTCAGATTTTGCAAGAATTACAAGGTATCAGACAATCACTGTTGTACGGAGTAGCTAAGAACATGTGCATGACTTTAAAATTTGTAGAGCAACGAATGCAAACAAACGTGCACTACAAGAAATGTGGTATCCTATGACCTTTTGAAAGTGACCCCGAAAGAAATCGTCATAAATTTATGACGATCTTGCTGCAGATGGTCACGAGCTATTTGGGAGGGGCAAAGGATAGCAAATGTATGACGATTTGGCCCAGAAACGTCTTAAATTCATTACACGAAATCGTCATAACTGCTTTGTACTGTTTGGGGCCTTGTTTGGAGCTCACTACGATGATATAAAATCGTCATGGTCAGTAATAACGTTGTAGTATATTAAGCACTAGGGTGACTGTGCTGCCACCTCCTCCATGTGATCCACGTGTCGCTCCTATGTGGTAATTTTAATTTTAACTTTTTTACCGCTTTTTTTAATTTTAATTTTCTTTTTGGGCCGCTTGTGTTACTTGTATACCGTTTTGGTCCGCTTGTGTTACTTGTATACCGGGTGGGACGATTCTCTCATGTCGGGCCTAAATAGCTTCGTTGGCCTAGGTCATATTAAGCAAAAAATGTTTGCACGAGCGGGGACTCGAACCCACGACCTAGCGCTGTGAGAAACTTGTCGTAACCGATATGCTATAGTTGTGTTGTAATATATAGCATAGAAATGATGCTATCTATACTATTACTAGTAGTCTGCTTAAAAGACTAACCACACTCCAACGGAGCAGCACACTTAGCAGAAAATAGAACATGCTCCCACGGCGGCAGGGGCGGGGGCGACGCTGAATGGTGGTGACCGGCGGAGGGGGAGGGGCGGGGATCTAGATCATTGGTGACCGGAGGAGGGGGAGGGGTAGGAGCATCTCGCATCTGCAACCTGTGACTCGCCTCGGCCATGGCATGCAGGGGTCTTGGGCGGTGGCCAGCAGAGGGGCTGCGGCGGTCGTGACAGGAGGAGAGACTGAGGCGGTGGTGACTGGAGGAGGGGCTGTAGCAGTGGTGACCGGCGGATTAGGCCGCCACGGCGAGCACTGAAGCTCTGTTACCTTGCCCGAGCCCTGAAGCTATCACGGTATGCACCCCTCTTCTCTCTCCCCTGTTAATTTCTGAGATTGGCAGTGATATGATGTTTAGAATCAATTCAAGCCTGTTAATTTCCTTGTTAATTTCAAAGGCTAGTTTCATTAGGGTTTCAAAATCCATAATTTCAGATGATGTTTAGAATCAATTCAAGCCCAAATCTTCAGGTTTTTGTGCCTTTATCTAGATGTAGGCATAGAACTATATTGTTGGAGCTTATGTAGGTTTTGGTTTAACTTCTGCTAGCTACTATTTGTGTGTACACTTCAGTGCAATTCTAACTTGCAACATTTTTCGATCTTTTGCAGATGGACAGAACCTGGATAACAAAAGGAGTTAGAAGGCTTTCTTATGAGCATCTAAGGGGAGTGGATGAGTTCATGCGATTTGTTCGCAGAAGTGTTCCCGATGATGCTCAAGTTTTATGCCCATGCCCCAGCTGTATGAACCATGTTCAACAAACTCTACCGAATGTAGAGGCTCATCTGCTAATGTGTGGGATGGCATGCACGTATGATAGGTGGATCCATCATGAAGAGCCTTTACATCCAGAACTCGGAGCTGAACCTGAACCCGGTGAAGGCGCACACCATGTTGATGATGGCGGTGAGTTTGTACAAGATGATGTTCCACAAGAGGATGTTGGTTTGGAGGCAGAGGATGGCTATGAGGATGATAGAATCCCTGATCTGTTTAGGGATTTGTACGAGTCTGAACCGCAAGGTGCTGGAGAGCATACAATCTATGCCGAGCTGATAGAGGAGGCCAAGCGTGCAGCTAGTGATGGTGGTACATTTTCCAGATTTTCTTTTACCGTGAAGTTACTCCATGTCAAGTCCTTCTACCGAATCAGCAATGTTGCCTTCAACGCAATACTCCGTATCTTGACCATCCAATACCCTAAAAGTGCAATTCCCAAGTCTTGTGAAGAAGCATTGGGTATAATCGCTAGATTGGGGCTTGGTTATGATTCAATCCTTGTATGCTCGAACAACTGTATCTTGATTTGGAACACGTATGCCAAGCATGACAGGTGCCCGAAGTGTGATGCCTCTAGGTGGAAAGATGCGGATGGGAGGAAGCAGATACCGGAGAAGGTGTTGAGGTACTTTCCTTTGATTCCAAGGCTACAGAGGATGTTCATTTCGAAGCAATAGTCGGAGGATGTACAATGGCACAAGCTAAAGCGGCAACCCATGGATAATGAACTTAGCCATCCAACTGACGGAAAGGCATGGAAAGATTTTGACGATAAACATAAAGAGTTTGCCGCTGATGCAAGGAACATAAGACTTAGCCTTGCCACAGATGGCTTTAATCCATTTGGAATGAGCTCAAAATATAGCATGTGGCCGGTATTTGTCGTGCCATACAATCTTCCACCAAGGGCATGTATGGATCAGTCCAACTTCATGATGGCTTTGTTGATCCCGGGTCCAAAATCTCTAGGAAAGGATTTTGATGTCTTTATGGATCCCTTGGTAGAAGATTTGCTCAAGCTCTGGGAGGGTGTCAGTACCTATGATGCCCTAAGCCCTGATAAGTTTGATCTCTGTGCTGCGGTCATATGGTGTATCCATGATTTCCTGGCGCTACACACTTTGTCTGGGAGGCTCACATCTTGTTATCAAGCATGAGTGCATTATGACAAGGATCCATGCTCGGAAAGAATAAGGAACAAGATATGTTGGACCGGGGGCCGCCATTTTCTTCCTCGCAACCATCCTTGGCGAAAAAGCAAGGATTTCAATGGAAAAACTGAAACTCATGACCAGCCGGCAAAGTTCACTAAAGAAGAGCTCGAGCAACAACTTCACAATGTGAAAGATGTGAGACCTAGAAAACATCAAAAGAAAAGGAAGCATGAGGATGGTCAATGCTGGGACCGGAGGGCTATTTTGTGGGACCTCCCTTACTGGGCAGATCTCAAGTTAAGGCACAACCTTGATGTAATGCACATCGAGAAAAACATATGTGATAATCTGCTTGGCACATTTATGAACATCGACGGGAAGTCAAAGGATACAGTTAACTTTAGGCTTGATTTGGAAGACATGGGCATAAGAGAAGATTTGCATTTACAACCTGTTGAAGGTGGAGAGTCATTTGAGATGCCACAAGCATGGTATACAATGACTAAAGAAGAAAAGCTTGCATTCTGTGAATTTATAAGAGCGGTGAGATTTCTAGATGGGTATGCCGCTAACCTAGCAAAATGCGTGTCTCCTGATGGATGCAAGCTCCAAGGACTAAAAACTCATGATTGTCACATCCTTCTCCAAAGGATTTTACCGGCTGGACTCTGTGGAATTTTGGATAGAGAAATATATGAAGCAGTTGCTGAGCTGGGGATTTTCTTCAAAGAGTTGTGCTCCAAAACACTGAAGCTATCTATTCTTGAAAGACTCGACAAAGAAATCGTAGTTATCCTTTGCAAGCTTGAAAAGATCTTTCCTCCGGCCTTCTTCAAGGTGATGGTTCATTTGACTGTGCATTTACCTAAAGAGTCAATGCTTAGAGGCCCTATACAATACGGCTGGATGTACCCTGTCGAAAGAAGGATGCTAACATTTAAGCATTATGTGTGAAACACCGCTATGCCAGAAGGGTCGATTGTCGAGGCATATGTTGTTGATGAGTGCCTTACATTTTTCTCGAGGTACTTCGACGATGTGGAAACAAGATTCAATCGGCCGGGCAGAAATAGAGAGCGGGATGATTCGCACATCGGTGATGTCCCGGTTTTCAACCATGGTGTAAACCTTCTTGGAGGGTCGAAGTACTTAGAGGCTGGTGATGACTATGACAAGATGCATTGGTATGTGCTAAGGAGTTACCCTGAGGTTCTACCATATATCGAGTATGTCATCTCTTGTGCATGCACCCTTATATTTTTTCTTGAGTTGGAAGTAACCCATGTGCAAGCCCGATGATTTAATTAACTTTACGTTTTTGTTGGCATTGCAGGTTGTGCAAAGAAGAACTTAATAAGAAAGATAGATGCATCAATGTTGACAGATGGCTCGCGAAGGGATTTGCTAAATGGTTTAAGAATCATGTGAGTTCTTTAGTCTTGGAATCAATTAACACATGATTTTTTTGTGTTTTTGTTATTAACCCTGGTTTATTTGTGCAAATTGGAAAATTGCATGAGGACAATAAGGTTAGTGATGATCTTTTTTCTTTGGCATGTGAGCCGGATAGGCGTGTGAGGATGTATTCAGCGTGTATTGTTGACGGTGTCTGCTACCACACTGTTGACCATGAGAAAAATAGAAACACGCAGAACAGTGGAATAGTTGTCGAGGGAGACCATGATGGTGAAGACATGGACTTCTATGGTCAGCTCAAAATCATCATAAGGCTCCAGTACAACTCCAGCAGAAGCGTCCATCGATCGGTCATCTTGTTCCATTATGATTGGTTTGATCTTGGTGGCACAAAGACATGGATCCAAGACGACGGACACTTCAAGAGCATTAACATTGGAAGGTGCTGGTATAAGAGTGATCCATTTATTCTAACGACACAAGCAACAAAGGTGTTCTATACGCCAGACACCTATTTGCATGGAAATTGGCAAGTTGTGCAAAAGTTTCAGCACAGACATTTGTGGAGTGTGAAAGAAACTGAAATGGAGAAGGATCTCAATGTGGTGGTGGTGGTCTAACATACCAAGATGATAACACTGAGGAAGTTCCAGTGCAACAGAAAGAACCCGGTGTGCATACCAGATTGCGAAGGAGCCAGGAACGAGTGTTACTTGATGCTTCATTTGTAGAAAACATTAGGAAAAGAAGGAAGGAGGGCCATGAGTGCGAAGATGATGAAAACATGGTATATGACATAGTCCTCTAGTACTGTAGTGATGGTAAAGATAACAGGCAGAGGCATTTTGACGATGATGGTTAGTAACAACATGCAAGGTAAATTCTATCCTCCATTATCTTTTCTTTTTAATTTCATTGCTAGTGGCTCACTGGAAATTGCTAATCTTTGTGGCAAATGCTAATCTTTGTTGAAGTGGTGGTGAGGAGCAAGATCAGGAGTAAGATCAGGAGCCAGATCATGTCATTTTAGCTATTGTGTAGTCATTTTAATTTCTGGCTAATCTTGCCATGGATATCAAGTTCTAGCTATTGTGTTGCCATGGATATCAAGTTCTAGCTATTGTGTAATCTTGGGTTAAGAAGATCATGTGTAATCTTGTCAAGTGCTGAATCTGTCAGAAAAAAAGGAAAAGTTCTAGCTATTGTGTTGCCATGGATATCAAGTTTTGGATATTTTAATCTTGTGTACTGAATATCATTTTAGTACTGAATATCATTTTAGTACTGAATATCAAGTGCAATCTTGTGATTTCTGAATCTGTCAAGTGTAATCTGTCATTTCTGAATCTGTCAAGTGTAATCTGTCATTTCTAAATCTGTCAAGTGTAATCTTGTCAAGTGTAATATGTCATTTCTAAATCTGTCAGAAAAAAGGAAAAAAGGTGAGGCTTGGAGCTCGAACCCAGGAACTCCTACTACTATTGTAGTTTGAATTGCCAACACGCTGTACTAGTGATCTTGTTAGGTATAGGAACCCAAACTCTTTTATATAGATCACACGATAATCACAACTAGATCACATAATCACAAGATCATTTCAAACCAAAAGGAACCTGATCATTTCAGAGATACAAGTAGTGACACAGGATTATTTCAGACCAAAAGCAACCTGATCATTTCATAGATACAAGTAGTAGCAAAAGATCATTTCATAGCTAGGACCATAGTTCACAACCTACAGGACTACGGCGTACCATAGTTCACAACTTGATAGCAACACAACCAGCAACCTACAGGACCATATTTACAAAACAGCACCAACCAACTACTGATTACATGACCTTCTTAACCGTCAGCTCAAGTCCGTCCATAGGACTGCGGGAGAAACGGAACATGAAGACATCGCCATTATGCATCCCGGTTGCCGCCACCACCTGGGACCATTTGGTTGTAATTTGTGCTCCTTTACCCTTCCCTTTACTCATAATGAGGGAGACCAATATAGGTTCATCAAGGCCTCCACAGTAGACCCTCAGCTTTGTTGGGAAGTCCTTGTACTCCCTGATGTTGGCATTGGTGAAGTCCCTTGGGAAATACTGCAATGCAAACAGGTATAAAATCAGCAATGCAAACAACAACGCAAACAACAATTTGTTTACCATTTTAGCTTTAGGCTCCTTAGTGTTTGCTAGCTGCACTCGTGCATACATACACTGGTAGAGTGAGTTTCTTCTTTGCAAGTTTATTCAGGCACAACACTTGTGTGCAGTTTAGAGCAACCTTGTTTCCATACACACAACACTCGTCAAATTTGGCACTTCCCTTTGTTTTGGGACCTACATGCAAGGAAAAGGCACATTTTCAAATCAGCAATGCAAACTGCATAAGTAATAGACAAAGTAAAGGAACAATGGCAGAGAAGTCTTTTTACCATGACGCGTGACAATTTTGTTGGCCGCAGCAGCTTCCGCAACAACTTTCTTAGCAGCTTGCTTAGCGTGCCGCTTAGCCTTTGCAGCAGCAACCTCCGCAACAATGAAAGCTTCGTCATCCGAGCTAATCTCGATGACCCCAGTGTTATCAACTTCGTCCATGGTCACCTACCACCAAAAGCATTCAGCAGAAATCAAAGTTCTAGTTACAGGGCAATTATACAAGGCAGTACAGAGTAATCTACAATAGATGGCAGTAAACGGTAGCTGCTACAGCTAAACAAACAAGTCACAAATGCTTTTAGCTAATACTAGAATTCTAACTGGGAACCTTAACATAAGGCGGTTGTTCTAATCTAGTCTCATACGGTGAAAATAACCTGCACAGCTACTTAACATAAGCAATTTCATAACTGCAGTGGAGTTTGCCCATAATATAGTGGAGTTTTCCCATAATATAGTGGATTTTGCCCATAGTACAGATTAGGGTGCATAATACAGTGCAAAACAGCAACAACACATAACTATCCCCATGGCATTCTGTGTAATAAAAGCTCAGACGACAACAAAAATACCTCTAGATTTTGCAGACAAATCATACAAGACAAGAACCATAGAACTACAACCATACATGATGGGAAAGCTTCAAAACTAATTTCAGCAAACAGGCTTGCATCTTCCTAATTCAGCTAGAGATTTCAACAGATAAACGCCCAAGAACTAGCTAGAGATTCAGAGATGAACAAAAACCAGCCCCTTTCTGATGGAAAGCTGCAAACTAGCTAGAGATTTAGATTAGGGCATCCGCCTCCTACGGTTTCTCTGATGCTACCCGGGCCAAACGCCTCCTCCGCCTCCACCGGCACCACGTACCACCTGCCGAACGCCTCCTCCGCCTCCACCGGCACCACGTACCACCTGCCGAATGCCTCCTCCGCCTCCACGGGCACCACGTACCTCAGCGGCTACCCGGGCCGGACACCACCGACGTACACCGCCACCTGCCCCTTGGGCGTCTTTCCCACCGCCGCCGGCTCGGCCGAGATTTCGAGGAGGGGATGGAGGGAGGCGAATGACTCGAGGAGGAAGGATTTTACAGGGAGGCTTACCAGGGAGGGGGAGGGGCTTGCCGAGCGGTGCTCACTGGTGGTGCTCACTCGAGGATGGGAGGGGGAGGGAGGCAGATCGGCGGAGCTCGATGAGGGGATGGAGGGAAGCAAATGGCTCGAGGAGGAAGGAGTTACCAGGGGCATCTCTACTACTTATAAAGGCACCAACATGAATTTCGCTAGAGTCACCCCAGCACAGAGAGACAGACATCTTAGAGCACGTACAGCTTAGGGAAGTGCTTAGAAAAATAAACCGGTTTTTTATTAAGCACCGGTGCTTATTTATACTAGGTGGATGTCTAACTAAGTACCTCTTCTATACAAATAAGCATCAATGCTTAGCAAAATAGTTGGTTTATTTTTATAAGCACCCCTCTAAGCATCTCCCATTAACCGCACGATCTGGTAGTCTAAACGCAATCCAACAACTTCTATTAGCCTAACCTATTTCTTTAGTGCACCTAGCATTTAGTTTTGACGGACTGAAACTTAGCCGCACCACGTCCGCCTACGGAGTGGAAAGGAAAAAACTGCCTCACACGAGATTCACTCCCGTCCTCTGCGCGCAGCCTCCTCTATCCCAAATCAGATCGCTCCATCTATTTCGTGCGCCGCCGCATCTTCTCCAAGTGAATGCCAGACCACGCGCCACCGCCTGACCCGTGCTACCACTTCTCCACGCTAGGCCGTCTGACCAGCGCCCCACATGACGCCGTTCCTCGCACTGCATCCGTTCCCCTCACCCAGGCGACAACGGCGACTCAACTCTGAGCCGCTGACCGCCGATTCAGTTAATTTTGTAAGTTCGTTTTCTCCCCAGACGCGGCTGTGGCTGGTTGCTGCGGGCGGAAGTGGAGGCGTACATATCACCTACGAGCCGTCGAAGTCCATTCATCTCTACTTCCACATGAGCTGCACAAAGCTTGATCAATTTCGTAGGAAAACTACTGCTGAAATATTCTACTTGGAAGGTAGAAAACTGACCTTTTCAAGGAGAACCTGAAATAACACAAGATTAAATTCATGTACACAAGTTCATGTCAACATATACATCGCAAGTTTCTGGTGCTCTGCGTTGCACGGATACGGCAAAAAAGTGTCGTATCCGTATCAGATACGGTCGGATACTCGGATATGTATCGGATACCTACGGATACCTATTCTGTATGTATTATACTATTTTTTTAAAAGAAAATATATCTGATAAGGGAGAGATACAGCTGCACCACTAGAGTTGTCAAGCTTTTGTGGCAAACAACCCTGTCAAGATACTTCTATACTCCTACGGATTATATAGTATTTCTTATTTGGGTAAAAAGCAGTAATTTTTAAATATTATAAACATTATTATATATATAGAAACGTAACCCCGTATCTGTGTTTTTGTAAAATCACCGTATCAGCGTATCGCGATATCCGTATCCGTATCCGTATCGCCGTATCCGGACAACATAGCTGGTGCTTTGAGGTTAGCCAAAATAAATATAGATTCTTAGGAGCATATGGTTTAGGAGTGCTATTCTAGGCTCATTGGAGGTGCAAATATGATTAGCTATGTACCATTGCAGCAAGTTGCAGTCCTAGGTAAGATGGTCTACTAACCGGTTGATTAAATCTTGCTTTTCAGGATGCCTACAATCTACATCTGTGGGAGATGGAACTACATAACAATAAATCTGCTTATCTCGACAAAGTTCAGTTACATGATCATATAAGCAGTACAATATATCTTAGCATCGGGAGCTATATCACTGATACTTTTAGAACAAGCAAGTGAGTTATTGAACAATTGTGTAGTGTGACATTTATTTAATTCCTAGATCTTGAACTGTTTTGTGTTTAAGCTAGACTAAATTCTGTTGCATAATATTTGTACAACTTTCAGCTACTAGTAAGTGTGCACGTGCAACATACGTCTAACATAATGTGTTACATCTCAGCTTAGGTAAAACAAATTATCAATGTATTACAAGAAAAAGAATTTAAAAATTATAAAACTTAGTTTGAGTGTGAGAGCATTTATTTTATTTTCCTTGAAGAACATCGTCACCTGTTCTTTGCCACACTACCAAATATGTTGTGTTCTTTGCCAGGCTCAACACAATTCAATCGTTTCACAGGCAATTGCTTAGGTCCATAACACGAAAACAAAAGAGTTACTCGTGGTGCAATTTTACCGCATATTTAACCAAATCTACATATCAAAATGACATGCCCTAAATCGTGGCTTATCTAGTTGCAGCTCAAAATAGAAATATGTTATATAAAAATGACATTGCCAGCATTCAAGTCAGTTAAATATATTACTCCCTCCATCTCAAAATAGATGTCGGGGATTTGTCTAAATTCATCTAGATACATGCACAGCTAGACAAATCTCCGATATCTATTTCGAACAAAACATGTAGGTCGTAAAACAGAATGAACATAAAACAGAAAGTAATGTACACTTTGGGATTAAAACAATTGTTCTTGGCATTCTGCATATTTTTGTATGTTACACAAACTATTTGAACTCTAGAAGAATGATGAAGGACACTCAACAAAGATGGTATTACGACTCAACGGCCCTTGCAGGTGCAGCCAACAGACTAACACATAGGTCTACAACTTTGAAATTTTGAGGTTGCATCTCGCGCTTCTCAAGTTGTTCCTGAATTATTCTGATTCTTCATGAGCTAGAAGTTGTTCCTGAATTATTCTGATTCTTCATGAGCCTAGCTGGATGTGAGGTTGAGATAAGCAATTCAGTCCATAAATACATATTCTGAACTGAAACAAATCATGGAGTTGCATAATGCCTCTTATGTACAAACTGTACCGAGTTAACCCCATAATGAGGAAATCCCACGAAAAACGTTTCAGCTTGGTGCCTTACATAGCCGATACATTATAAACAACGGACATCACCAGTTTTGTGGCTAAGAGACCATACTGAAAGTAAGGTGCACATGAGAACAAACTTTATCGTTGACGTTGTTCCTCCGTCTCCTAGATCGGCCAATACATGCCACCTTTTCCATATGTGATGTCCTTCATCTCCATTTCCATTTTGCTTTTTCACTTTCCTCTCCTCGCCCCTGGCTGCCATGTTCCTCCGAGTGTGCCCGCTGATCGCTAAATTTTCTGCACAATTGTTGTACAGCAATGATGCGGTGTGAACTGAAACATTGCAATGAAGAAATCATATCTGAATCAAAGAATTTTAAGCATCTTTTCAAGTGGAAACATATAGTACATGAAATGGTAAGGATGCAAGGAGATAACCCATAATAATGGAGAGATTTCAAAACCTAACATACCCAGTCTACTCTGCACATACTGTAGAATCTCAAGATGCTAGCTGTGCATTGCCCTATAAGTGAAGAAATAAAATTAATATCAAGCAGGGCATTAAGGGTTTGGAAAATGACAGAGTATTAAGAGGTAGAACAACACCTTGTGCAAGATCAGTACACATGAAACATAAAATGGATATCAAGTAGGAGCACATTGGTAAACAAATAGCGAAGATATCAATAGGCAAAGTAACTTCATGTGAAAATTTTAACCAAAATTAGTAAAAATTTTCAGAAGTTTGGCATTCCATAAAACAATTCTTGGAATTGTTATTCCACGATAGAAAATTTAGCGAATGGGTATGCAAGCATGCAAAACAGACAATCGTTATTTTTTTTTTAATAGAAACCTCTTAAGGTCGTGTCAGCAAGCATGCAAAAGTGACAATCCTGAATTTACCCAGGATGAAGGGTTGGTCCGGATTGTAACGAAATTGTCTAATTAAATGTAATAGTGAATTTGACAAAAGAAAATAAATATCTAAGCTGCACTTACATAAATATGCTCATGGAAATTTATTAACCAATAGCAATGAAGGTAATGCTCAAATATCAATCAAGTTTTTTTATTTCATAGTTGATCGAAAGAATTAGGCATATTAATACAAAGTACTTTGTAGACATATGAATTGAGTAATCATGGTTCTTTTAAATAACACAATTCATAGATTTACAGTGACAAATTAAACTTATCTCGTTCTGCTGGTCGATATCGTAGTTATCTCGTTCTGACAAATTTTAGCTCGTTACATTGATCGCATGGGCGAACCCGTCCTTGTCGTCCACAGCCTCAGCCTCGTTGACGCGCTTGAGTTTCCCAATTAGCGGATCACAAAGAGACGGTGAATCTGGGCATGAGTCTCCCAATTAGAGGATTCAAGTGAACTGGACAATGATAAGAAATGCAAGACCAATGAAACACACATCACTAAGGGAGAAAAAATAAACTAAAAGGAATTATCTGAACCTCATGAAGTCCAAGTACTGTACAAATGAACGAAACCCAAAGAGCTAATTTTGTGCACTGTGCCTTGCACCTAAAGCATTTTTTTGCTTTGCTAGATTTGTTTTCACTAAATAAGTGCAAAATACTTGTAACTATTAAATAGGTGCATCTGCTAGTTGTTTATTCAATGGGACCTTCAGTCTCATGCTTATTTGTTTTTCAAATAATAGCCAAGGAGCCTAACTTACACTCTGGAAGGATCTCATTGGTGGATCCAGGAGCTAAAGAGGATGCCAGTGTCTTATGTGGTACGTCATCCGAGAATAGTAGCATTGTTGGCGTCTAATCCATTTTTAGAGTATGATGGACCATTCTTCAGTAACATCAAAACAGAAAAATGTTCCCAGATTGAGGATAAGGTGGTTATAAATGAAACAAGAATTCCTAGACCAGCAATGAATAGCCTTTTCAGGAGCATTACGCTCAGGTCGGATCGTCAAGGACATCTGCAATGGAGCTACATTGTGCAGCTATGAAGGATCAGGTGACTCCAAAGGCTGAAGGTATAGGCAGCCCCAAGCATTATAACTATAATTATGAGCTGTCAGCTTTGTTTGCCTCTTATGGGAGTATGCTGCCATTATTTATGGAGAGCTATTCAGATTGTGCAATGAAACATGAAGGGAAAATACCGCTGAAACTTTCCAATGCCGCAAGTAACCATGATATCGCCAATTCAGAAGATAACGGTTACTTGGAACTGGAACCCTTACTTGTGATTTTTTACTCAAAGGAAGATAGTCAGACATCAATGAACTTTCCGGATGCTTCCATTGTCCATACACTGTCACAAGGAAAGGAAAATTATGACTTGCAAGTTTTGTTTGAAAATACCAATAATGCCGGAAAAGAGTTGGGCGTTCTCCTTACTGCAGAAAATCCTCCGGAACTCAACAAGTTGGCAAGCGATGGTAGCTTCCACAAATTACTTGGTGAACTATGCACAATTTATAAGACAACACAAGTACCTTCGAATTTTCCTGGGAAGGATGAAAATGGGCAGTCTTTGAACAAGCTACACGATCAACACAAGTTGTTTGACTTATTTGCCTCATCCAGAATCCTTGATAACTCGCTACATGTCTGTCGAGAAAAGGGTGATTCTGATACAGTTCATAACAAATAAGCCTCTTACGGCCAACAACATAGAGTCCACGACAACAAGCGAGAAGAGCGTCGTGGAAGACGATAGGTTCCCAAACGCGGCGGCGGCAACCAGTGGAAGGGGTCGGCCACTATGGGTGCATCCAGACGGAGGAGGTAGTTCTCGACGGATGAAGGTGGCATGGAAGTCGGAGGTGTGAGAGGCATCCGGCGGTGTCGAGAGGTGGTATCAGGATTCAGGGGGTTGGGTCCTCCGTTGCGGCCTGGTACAATGATGTTGCACATGCTGCTCGGTGCCCGCTCGCTGCTGGCCGCCGCTAGTTGATTGGCCCGCTCGACGCTCAGCGCTGGTCACATCCACGGATCGGACGCCGATTGTCGCCAACCATGGCCGCCCTCTACGCCCATCGCCCTCTGCTGGTGGGGAAGAGGAGTGGTTCAGGTGGGAGGGCAGAAGAGCGGTGGGGCAGATGGATCCCAGGGGGAAGGAATCGAGGCATCAACGAAGTTCTTGGCAGCGGCAGGGATGTGGCGTCGTCGGCTATGTGAGGGGAATGGATGCGCCGCATAGAGAGAACGGATCTGTGATCGTGTGACCATGTCGTGCGAGGGAATTTCCTTTTTTTCTTGTGCAGACTCTGGGGAAGGCCGCGGGTCTCGGATTTCCTTTGCCGGTGGAGTAGTCAGCCTATGATATAATTGCTAAGTGCACCCAGGATTCGATTAGATTAATGGTGGCTGTTAGATTAAGCTTATTGGGCCTAATCGTGCGGAGTTGATTGGTACGTGTGACTTGAATGGGGTGCGTGTAAGAAAGATCTTGTTTGCTTGTTTAATAGTAGTGGTGATGATGGACAGTGAAAAAGGAATGAAGATTTCATCAACTAAATATGAGGATGACCTCCTTCCAGCAGCAAGGACAAGGAAACCAATGGTATTGCAATAGATGAATGAGGTATGATGCCTTATTAAAGTTAACAGATTGGTCTACTTGTTGTTATGTTAACTAAGGAAGCCCTGAAACTATTACAATAAAGATTCCAAAAAACAAAGGAAAGAGGGGAAAACATTAGACTGCATATCCTTATCACTTCTACACATATCAGAAGACTAACCCATGGTATACTTTAAGGCTCATGCCTAAATTTCTCAGAGTTGTTTCTCTAAAGCTGATGCTTCTCTGAATGTATTTCTGGATGGTGGTCAAAAGGACGACCTCCTTTTTTTATCAGTTTTGCAAGCCTGAAGCTGCAAAACGTGTAGTGGAATGTACCTAGGACCACCCTATTTCACTAAGTTTAATTGTCTTCAATTGACTTTTCACCAATCACTCACAATTATTAAGTTCCAATAACTATCGTGTTTCTAATTTTGAGTATTCAGTTCCACTTACAAATGTAAGAATATTCAGACCAAGCAAGACTAATCAAATATATCGGATTATATAGATGTAGCTGTGTAAAGAAGACCCCATCTAACACACGGGTAGCCATGTCACCTGGTTGATCAATTATTTTGGTCCTTCAGATATGATGCACTGATCACAAGCATGATTACATACCGATCATAAATCTGGTAAATTATGTGTTTCAGAATTTCACACTGCGGAGAATGCCATTCAGCAATCTCCTTATCACCCAACTACGATACACTCTAGCTACAGAAGGTGATGTTTACTTGCCATAAAAACCAGCATCATTTGTGCGGCCCCATTTGACACAAAATAAATTAAAGCGCATTTTTCTTGTACCATCCTTGTATTAAAGCAACATTATTCAACTGAAGCATGGACTATGTAGTTAAATTTTAAAGATTTACTGTTATGTGTAACCAGAATCTATTGTCTCGACAACTTGTTTATTAGTTTTCAGTATGTGTATTGAGGTCCATTCATGTGGCCCCTCGACCGATCTAAGCAAAGGAGAGCTAAATTTCAGTGTTTGAGAAATTACAAAGGCACACTCATGATTTTTTTTGTTTTAAGTGTTATTATTACTAGCAAATGATGGCAGTTTATTCTTGTGAAAAAATGGTGTCTTAAGTGCTATGCTATTTTATCCTTTGTTGTAGAAAGAAAACAGACTATTATGTTGGTGCACATGTACAAAAGAATTGGTCTGAAGAACATAGTCAGAAGTCATATGAAGAAGTGAAGAATACTGGACTGCGTTGTACTGTCAAAAACCATGACGCTAAGTTTGGGACAATAACTGATATTATAGCTCCAACCATGTATTGTAAAATTATCACCGTCATGTATTTTCTGCAGACTACTGGAGTAGACTGTACTTCTTTACGTCAAATTGTATTACTGTCATATTGTTTTTGAAGTGCTAGAATTTGTTACCGAAGTATGGCATCAAGTTGTATACACAGTTTATAACTACAGATCAACATAGTCTAAATATTAAGTGGTAGAGATGAATATTGTATGAGAAAATGTGATGTCATATGTGAAGCGTGAATCCAACTATAAATATCACGGATGAGAAACGAGATATCGAGCTGTACATGCCAATGCATCAGCATTCAGTTA
Source organism: Avena sativa (assembly GCA_916181665.1). NCBI lineage: Eukaryota > Viridiplantae > Streptophyta > Magnoliopsida > Poales > Poaceae > Avena > Avena sativa. The sequence goes on from OV702289.1 coordinate 503,815,242, forward strand.
TGACTTTTTTTAGAAAGAAAAGTGTGTTAAATGCAGAACATGAACTCAAATACTTGTGCAAGAAAGGTATTATGAGAGAGCAACCATATAAGGAAACATGTAGGAATGTCGTAATCGAAAATTTAGAACATGTGAAAATTCTATGACTTACCTGTAGTTGGTAACATCCTGTTGCTGTGTTAGACACCAAAAGCTCAAATTTTTCGGCGTTTCCTTGTCATCCGAGGAGAGAAAACGATTTGCCAAGAATTATTCCACTACAAGTTTAGGCAGATTTTTCTTAAAATCAAGGAGCGGAAATAGCCCATTTCATGACCTGGTTGACATCTTTGTTCCCTATTGTTAGTTGATACAGGGTAATACCACGATCCAAACCACAATAATGTAACAGCCATTCCTTCTCTATTTACACCGAGCAGAACATTAGATTGCAACTACACGATTAATGGAATTCCCTAACATTCATGAATCATACAACAATAAAACCCAAAACCTTGGTTCATAAACTGGTTTGGTTCTCACAGAACCAATGAAATACCTCTATTCCATATAAAAAGGATGAAGCTTAGTTAAGTCATAAATTACCTTGAATTTATGATTTGCAAAAGCCTTAGCATACTTCACAATATCTATCCACCATGAAATCAGGCTTCTGATCGAGGTCATTTGGCCAGTCAAGAGACATGTCACCATCCTTGAATTTTTTACACTTGTATCATCGGCACTTCCAAGGAGTTCTCAACAATAAAAAATCAAGGCATCAGCTATGGGACCAATTGCTCAAAGTGCCGGATACCAACCTATTTACAGTTTAGACAAGGCATATATGAACTACATAGATTCAACAAGGGCAACTCGAATATTGGGGATTTCTCATATCTGGATATGAGAGGGAACTAACGAACCTCGTGGAGATGCAAGGCCGTTGGAGAGACGCGTAACCAGTAGGATACTAGCGATTTGTCGGGCGGGCTTCTCACACTTTGGGAAGATCGCGACACGGCATACCCGCCGGAACACCTCGCCGGCGTCCCTCTGCCCTTGCTCCAATTCACCGGGAGGAGGGCGACGTTCTGCAGCCCTCCAACGCGCAGGCGTTGGCTGAAGCCACGGATCTGATGGAGATGAGGTATGCGCATCATTCCTCCACATTCGTCGGCGCCTAGCTTAGGGTCAGGGTCACTTGACCTGCCACGAGCATGCCAAGATTGAGTATCGCCTGCTCCCCATAGGATGTCCAGTGCCTCCTTGGGTTCTTTGGTGACCGGAATATACGATGAGGACAACTTAGAGAGCAGGGGCATGCCGCCGGCATGAGGGAATGGCGACAGCAGGGAATGGGCAGGTCGAAGCGAAAGCGTTGAGGACACAAGGGAGGAGGCGAGACTCGCTGTAGTGGCGGGGAGGCAAGGGAGGGGGAGATTCCTCTTGCCGATGGTGGGGAAGGTAGGGGAGAGGTCGGCCATCGGCACCGGCGGGCGGCGGCAGGTAGCTAGGCAGCGGAGAGCATGGTCGGCTTGAGGAGAGAGACGAAGCCTGGGGCTCTGAGTTTTTTCCTTTTCTTATTACGGCGTAGCACGTTAGTGTCACCTACTGGGCTAGGCTACTACTTTCCTTAAATTGTTCTCAGTCAGTCGAAGAGCAAAAGATCTATTCGAAAATCTAATTCGACTCACCGATGTAAATGAATCTAAAACACATTTTAAAATACCAAAAAAATAGAAAATAATATGCATGTCCATCTAGCCATTATATGTTCGTACACAAGCTTCTGGAAAAAGAAATATTTTTTATGTCCCACGAAAAAAAAGACTTTGGTGCAGCAACATGACTATTCACGGACATTTCTTTTGTCTTTTTACACACGCCACATAAAATATTTATTTTTTCTAGAAAACTTGTGTATCAATATAGAATGTTAGATATACATGTGACAATTTTGTACAATTTATTTTACATTTTAAATTTTAATTTTTATGCATTTTTTAAAAATTTCATTTACACCTGTGGGCCAAAACACCACCTCCAAGATCTCTTCTGTTTCAATTCAGATGAAATAAATATTAGGGATTGCTACTGCTAGCATTGGGATTACGTTAAGATTTTAAACTTCCGTGTTTGCTTTTAAATACTAAATCTACAAATAGTATCCATTTTCTAATAACTAAATTGAAAATTCATTACATTTTTAGAAAAAACATCATTAAAATTCCATAATAATCATAGGTCATCTTCGTGTTGTTGGATGTTAGCTTTATGAGGTACATGACATGAGACATTTTGATCGACATTTATATTCCGTTCATTATACTTTTCCTTATCATATTATTACTGAAACACTACAGCTTGTCTCCCTGTCAGCAAATATTATAAGAAATACTAATTTAATTGCTAATTTTACAATTTGTCAGCTATATGACACATTATAGGAGAAATACCCAGACTTAAAATGAACGATGAGCAATTGAGAAGCCCGAGCCGAGAAGATGACGAAAGCAATATGGACCATTAGATTAACCCATGATGTGTGTGTGGATGATACAATATAAGACAATATACTATGTAACTCAATAAAATACAAAATAGATTCAAAAGACATGTTTTATATTATAAGAGGCATGAACAAAATGCCACGTAAAATGCAATTCATTATAACACAAATCAACGTGCGTTGCACGTGCACGCTTACTAGTTGAGTTAGGTAGCAGATTAAAAAATAAAATTTTCTAAATAAATTAAATGGCATTGAGATAGGTAGCAGATTAAAAGAACACATTCTAAATAAAATAAGATTTTCATTTTCTTTTATATATGTGAAATTGTGCAACATATTTTCTTTTATATATCTGTTATTTTGCCCCCATTTTCCATTTTTCAAAATAAAATAAGATTTTCATTTTCTTTTATATATGTGAAATTGTGCAACATATTTTCTTTTATATATGTGTTATTTTGCCCAATTTTCCATTTCTCAAAATAAAATAAGATTTTCATTTTCTTTGGATGGCGAACAATGTGCACGACATGTCTATCTATTTCCGAGTGCCAAAATCGGGACGTTTTATGAAGCAACACTAAACGTTAAATCAAAAATGCCACCAGCTTATTTTTCAAAAATAATAGACCACCTTACATGAACAATGCTCCAACCGGGGATTCGAAAAGCTTTCCGTCCACTCCTGGTGAAAAAGACAAATGTCCGCCGAATCGGTAAGAAGCGGGTCCAGTTTAAACTGCAGGTACACTATCTGATGCTCATGATTTTTTGAAAAAAATCATTTTTAGAATCACAATATGAAGTTCCTTCAGAGATCCAATGCAAGTTTAGAGAGACTCATCCCCTATCTTCATGCCCGCTGTTTTGACCATAGTTTGAAACGAAAAAAAATTAGAAACATGCATAAAAAATTCAAAAATGATCCGAACAATGCGAATCCTTCATGTCGCGTCATTTTATGTGACATAGTTGCAAGGAAAAATATCAGACTTGATATATTGATCGTGTCTCGAAAAAACCTTCTTAGAAATGACCTATCCTGTTTGAGGTTTCATGACTTTCAAGCCAAAAGACCAATGTTATGGCTAGAATCACGACATAGTTTGTGATAATGTGCATATATTGTGTACGCATGCCTATCTTTGGATGGTGAACAATGTTGCACGAGAAAGCTTTTCTTCCCGTCGCATGGAAAAATCATTTTCTATTTTCCGAGTGCCAAAACCGGGACGTTCTGTGAAGCAACACAAAACGTTAAATAAAAAATGCCACCAGCTCATTTTTCAAAAATAATAGACCACCTTACATGAACAATGCTCCAACTAGGGATTCGAAAAGCTTTTCATCCACCCCTGGAGAAAAAGACAAATGTCCACCGAATCAGTAGGAAGCGGGTCCAGTTTGAACTACAGGTACACTATCTGATGCTCATGATTTTTTGAAAAAAATCATTTTTAGAATCACAATATGAAGTTTCTTCATAGAACCAATGCAAGTTTAGAGAGGCTCATCTCCTATCTTCATGCCCGCTGCTTTGACCATAGTTTGAAACAGAAAAATTTAGAAACGGGCATAAAAATTTCAAAAATGATCTGAACAATGCGAATCCTTCGTGTCACGTCATTTTATGTGAAACAGTTTAGCACTGATGCTACGAACAATCGACAAGAAGCAGGTCTAGTTTGAACTACAAGTACACTATCTGATGCTCATGATTTTTTGAAAAAATTATTTTTAAATCATAATATGCTATTTTATCAAGGATCCAATGCAAGTTTAGTGCTGCATCATTTTATGTGACTTACATAGTATCCGGGGAAAAACCTTCGCGTCGCGTCATTTTATGTGGTGGTCGAAACTTGTCTTTTTCATGAGAAATGGATATAGTTATATGCAATAAATTGCACGATTGTACATAAAAGTGGGTAGGAACTTTTATTAGCAAACTTATGTGCCTACCTATGAAAAAACATTTAATTCAAGAGCAGTCTATCATGCTTACTTGTAGCTCAAGTCTAACTTAATTTCATTAAATTTATGTAAAATCTTAGCAAGAAGTTGAACCGTACCTATATATCATCAAAACTCTTGGTGGTTTCCCATATATTATTTGACCCCTCCCCCCGATAGATATGGGTACCTCCAAGAGAGATCTTTCGTCAAACTTTCAAAGCAACCTTCAATTTACTTGTTGCAGTTCAATTTATACCTAATAATTTCGATAAATCGGCATAAAATCACTCAAGTGGGTGAAGTTAGCTAGGAAGTTTGAGAACTCATAAAACATGGGAAATTTTAAGTACAACATGTTGGTCCACAATATATGTCTAAAAACTTGCCTTGTGTGTCATTCAGATTCATATTCTTCAGACTTGCTTTACGGGAAAGAACAATCTCGTCATCACACTCGGAAAATTGAGAATGTTCTTTCCTGAGATAGTAGGAAACTCATAGTTATAGAATTGTTTACTACAACAAGATGCACCTATAGACCTCGAAAAAACATTTAATTCAAGAGCAATCTATATCGCGCTTACTTGTAGCTCAAGTTTGACCTAATTTCGTTAAATTGTCGAGATGCAAAATCTATCTTAGCAAGAAGTTAAACTTATTGTCAAAATATATTAATTGACCCCTCGATGGGTACCTCCAAAAGCTTTTTCGAAAAACTTTCAAAGCAACCTACAATTTTCTTAGACACGAGGCTAGTAAATTTCTAAGCTACGTATAGTAAGGGCGTGCGCAGTGTCTAGAAGTAGCTATGAAAACTACTTTGGGTCCAGCGTTTAGAACTGAAGTGGGTCTACACAACCATGCTAAAAAGAAAAATAGACTGTTATCCACTGAATAGTGGGCCCTCCCAATTGATTGTCTTAGACATAAGTCTAGCACTAGAATCACCTTGAAAAATCTTTTTGTTAGTACTACCCACTCCACCATTAAGATATATGTTTAAGACTTGACATCGTGCTTGCTTTGATGTCTAGGGCCAATGGGCTCACTACCGTGGGGCCCCATTGTTATTAGTGGTCTAGTTATATCCTATAGCAGCCAACGAATGTTAGCTCTGACTCCTCTAGCTCTTCCTTCTCGATGAAGCCTCGACGCTTGGCTTTGAAGGATGGTTACAAGGGCAGTAGGTGCCTATTGTGACTTCGTCAAGCTCAAGCCCCCCACCGGACAGTCTGAAGACACAATCTTTCGCAGGTGCTCATAGGGGTAGGATGTGCGTTCATAGAGGTGAGTGTGTGTATGCATTTGTGAGCGTGTGTGTTTTGTAGTGGATTTTCGCAAAAATGAGAGAGATGGGACTTCCGTTTGTATTAAGTTTTGCTCGATTTCCCCAAAGTAATTGTAATGGTCACTGGTGTCTAGGGTCTATGGGCTCACTACCGAGGGCCACATTATTAGTGGTTCAATTACATCCCATAGCAGCCAACGAATATGAGCTCCAACCCCCTAGCACTTCCTTTGCCACGAAGCCTCGGCGCTCCACTTTGAAGGATGGTTATGAGGGTAGTGAGAGGCGATGTTCCCGTAAATATTTAGCGAGGTGCCTATGGTGACTTCATCAAGATCCAGCCCCGCGGGATCAGTGTCAAGATCCAGTCTTTCTGAAGTGCTCATAGGTGTAGGGTGTGCGTACCTGCATTCATAGGGGTGAGTGTGTGTACGCATTTGTGAGCGTCTCCATTTTGTAATGGGTTTTCACAAAAGAGAGGGGGGCCTTTGGTTTATTTACTTATTGACTTTTGATCTGTTTTCTAGAAGTACTCCATGTAATGCAAGGCAAACTAGGTGAGTGATGTTTGGGGGCCCACGGGCTCTCTAGCACGGGCCCCAGTTATCCGTGGTCGAGTTAAATCCAATACGGAGTAGTAGCCAGTGAATGTGAGGACCTGCTCCCCTACCTCTTCCTTCTCCATGAAGCCTCTACGCTAGGCTTTGAAGGCGCGCTCTTTTTTCGAGCAATGTCGGCGGATTCAGTCATGCTGGTCCGGCGAACGACTGGGGATCTTGATGCGCAAGGCGGCCGGGTTAGGGTAAGTACGCCATAGTTCACGGTCTTAGTTTATTTTCTCGAATTAAGCTTATGGGTTCTTTCCTTTGGGGGTTTTTCTCTATTCTGCCCGTCTCGATCGACGATGTTTCCTAGGTTCAGATGCCGACACAGATGGTAGACACGGAGTGGTACGACATCGTTACCGATGTAGATCTCCGACTCTGGTGCGACTGCGCCCTGGCTCCCCTTCGCCGCGTCGCATTCGAGGGAACGAACTTCGGCCGCAGGTTCTTGGGTTGCAACTACGAATGTGAGCGCTGCACGTTCGTCCATTGGGTAGATCTACCGCGCTCACTTTCGCTGCAGCGCTCGATGATGTCGTTGTGGTTACAGCTCGAGATCCACGATGACCTCGAAGAGGAGGAGTAGGAGGGCCATCAGATTCATGCCGAGGAGATGGCTGGAGAGTTAACGGATGTCTCCAACTCACTGCACTCAGTCATAAATAGGATAGATGCTCTTAGATTTGGGTAATTAGAGCTGGACATTAGGTTCTTAACCAAGTATGGTCTGCAATCTAGATATTTAGGATGCTAATGATGCTTTTGGTGGCTGGCTGTAGATTCCACTAATAATTAAGTAATCCCCTTTTTTTACTAGTACTCACCATCTCATAGTACTGCCACGTTAAATTACACTAGGTTAATTAATATGGGAGTAGTTGACAGTCTACTTAGAGCCCTTCCGGAGTTTGTGGTTACTACTAATTGATCTGGTTTATGTGTTATTGGTATCTCTATCTATATACGAGTATCGCTACATTTTTTGCACATTTGTGCACCTCCCCCGTTGCACACCTTCTTTACCCAGCAACGTCCACCTTTCTATCGCATCAATGCAATCTCTGGTGAGTCCGCAACCATCTGGATGGTTGTTTAGGTGATTGCTATTTGAAATAGTAGATCTATATGCCACATTAGGAAGCTGGGATCACCATGGATGTAGCCATGAAATTAGTTATAAGGTCCACTGAAAATAGGTAAGTATATGCTGCCAAGAAGAGTCTTTTGAGGATGGGAAGCTTGCCCCCTGGCTTTATTTCACAGAACGGTCATCTGTTGAACAATGCAGATGTACTTTGCTGCATATCGTTCATAAATAGATTATTGTTTGCCGGTGTCCTGCATTGTTGAGTTCTTTAAATTATATTGTTCGTTAAAGGGAAACACGCCCAATCCTTGGCATCAGATAAATGCACGTATCCTTCTTTGCATTGTGAAGTTGATGTGTTCTTTCCTAAAATTTACTGGTTTTGCTACATTTCATTTAGTATCATGCGCATGTCCCACCCGTGGAGGAGGCATTCTCGAGTGACAAGTGTTTTTATGTATCAAGCTGCTTTGCTAGAATTTCAGTAACCTATGCTTTGTCCCTGAAAACATTTTTTAGATAAAGAACGCTTTATTACTTAAAATGTCCCCTAAAATATACTGATCATTTTTGTTGCATCATGATTTGCAAAAACAAAGTCATTCTGATCTATTGCCACTTATTACTAAGGCCAGGACTGCACATGTGCCAGCTAAGAAGGCAAACCCTGAAGTACAGCCCTTTTCATGTCGGTTCTGTTTCCCATGTTTGGGAAATATGCCTCTATGGTTCTTTGCCATTTGCGGTACCACTATGGAGCTTGCACGATGTGTGCAGCTGAATTTGGATTGTGAAACAAGAATTTGGTTTATTTTTTTGAAATGAGAATCTAGTTTAATTTTGGATTTGTTATCTGCAGTTTCCACCTTACTCATATTGCTCATGGCGTAATGGTGCTGGTCACTACAAGGATTTGACAATTGTCCGTCTCTGAGAGAAATACAAAGCTCATAGACACATGATTTCGTGCCTTCAAGAGAAAGTGAAACACCAGGACAAACAGATTAGGCGCCTGAAGGAAGAAGTGTCCACATCCACTAAGCGGATAGCTGATTTGACTGCAGGATGGAATACATCAATTTTAGTTTCTCATGATGTTGTTGTTGATTTTCAAAAGTTCATGACTGACAACTTAGTCCCCGAGCTGCCTGATGTGGATGGTGACAAGCTGATTGGCCAGGTGTACGACCAGATCTTGGAACAGGTGGGAATGCGAGCTGACAGTCTTTTCAATTTGGCTCTAGAAGCAGATGAGACCCTGACAGAAATTCGAGATTCTCCATGCCCATACAGTCCTGATCCTGCAAAAGATGAGGAAATCTGTAAACCATATTGACCGCTCTACTTTTATTTTTGAAGGGTTTGGGTCTCTTGTGAGGATGACTGTTTGTTAAGTCAGGTACTATAACTATTTTTTTGCTTTGCTAGTGTGTGGTGTCCATGAATCTATATATTTGATGTACTATTATGACATATATATTGGACCTGGCTTTATGTGACTATATTTGGCAACAATAGTCATCTTATTTGAACTTGTGGTGGTTTTTTATCTTTCAATTTTTTTCCTTCTAAGATCTGTTAATGATGATGTTAATGCCAGTTGCGAGTGATTTTTTAGCATGTTTCTGGTAGTAAACCAAAACTTGTAGTTGTAGATTGTGGAATTTCAGGTCGATGTTTGAACTCTAGATCTTGATGTCATAGAAAGGGCAGGCTTCTACCACCTGGAATATTTTACCCAGCAATTGATTGTATCACACGAATAAGTGCACAAACTTGATGTCTGTAGGCGGGAACCTGAGCAATGCAAGTACACAAACTTGTATCAGTCATGTGGTTGCTACTATTAATACAGCCATGGTTTCCCCTTAAAAAAGGCGGGTTCACAAAAAAATAAAAACAAATTGTGGGGCAAAAGTTAGTTTCGAGTTCGAGGTAGCTCAGTCGTGTGCCCCTCGACCCCATCGTCATCTTCTTCGCCTGGCCGCCCTCCCTCGACCGGACCGTCCCCGCCGCTCCACCATTAAACACCACGGCACCGCCGTTCGCTGGTATGTACGTCCCCAACCTCCAGCTATTACGGGATTTCTAAATGATAGAATGCATTTATTTTTGGGCATTGCGAACTAAATAAGCTCGTGGCATTTACAGGAAATGGAATCAGCATTGGCGGATGTATTTGCTGTGTCGGCAGATGCTTGTAAAGCAGAGGTGGATGCTGAAGCAGCACCAGCGGATATATGTGAAGCCGATGCGGAGGCCGATGCTTGTACCGCATTGGAGTTGTAACACCCCAAAACTTTAATCCAAGTGATCAAGATCCAAATCATCAAATTTAGAGTTAACAAAAACTTTTCCATTTTAAAAATATTAAAACATTCATATGTGTGTGCATTTAAATAGGAGTTGTTTTGAATTGCTATGATTAAGTGATCCATTGCTTGTAAAATGATTCTTAGGTGAAATAAACATCATCTAGATCATTCCCAAACAAATCCCAAAGAAAAACAAATCAAAATGAATAAAACAACCAAATGGTCATTTGTGCCATTTTAATCAACATACCTACTTTGGTATTCCTAGAACTCAATTCTTAACGGAAACAAATGTGGATCTTTGCACCCCTTGCTAGTACATGTAATGATGTACCAAGGCCCACTTTGTGATCTACCAAAAACTTACAAACACTAATTTTAAATGGCATTTGAAAATTGAATGTAGTTCATATGAGAAGATCACACTTATTCAAAAACCACTCAATGAGCTCCATTTTCAAATCCCAAGCAACCACAGATGCTCAAGCATATGATCAACAACTCCACCAAAATTCAACCAAAAATTCAAAAACTTTTCTCATGCGGCCATTGTGTCGAACATGTGGCATGCAGAAAATAAACTGCCTAACTATTACTGTTTGTACTTAAGCCATTGTCCCCCATTTGACCCCCTCTGCACTCCCTTGTCCCTCCTGAGTCCAACCAAGTGGTCAC